>JAVGWX010000012.1:80987628-81719154 GCA_036924085.1 Ariolimax columbianus
CTTTCTCCAGTATCGCATTCTGTTTTTTTATTATATGGCTTGCTGGCTTAGGGTCGTTCGTTCTCAATCTTGCACCACCAAGCCCTGATATGACTTAAGTAGCAGAATGTTGTCCGGAGAACAGAATGCAAATGTGCTGATCGATGTGGACCGCACAGAACACGGCCAGGCACTTGAGCATCCGTGGTCAACCACTGCACCCGAGCTCAGATCCTGTCGTCTTGACTTGTCTTGCCACTGGTTAAAGTTGGACTCGAGCGAGAGAGTGTGGTCGACAAACTGCGCAACCCTTTCTCACTTAAAGGAAATTCATCGCGCAAGTCATTCTCTTTTCATGTATTCAGGACTAACACAGTCGAGTCCTGTGACGACGGGCGAGCAGAGAGCGTAGGTCCGCTGACAAGCTAAACTACAGTCAAAAAGCTGCGTCAGTTGCGGGAAACCTTGCTGAGCAATAAAGCGGATGAGGTACATGGATTTGCTGACAATCATGATCACCGTCTCGCGAAGCAAACTTTCTCTGCTTTCACTGACTGCGAATATGCAGTTCCCATCTTCCCACCCATCCACAACCCGGATTTACAGAATACTCGACTGGATGGACTGGCTGGGTGCAAAAAGGAAAGGTTCGTGATGGACGAACAACATTGTGATTGACCCTGACGCAACGTCCTGGACAATATGTTGTGCTTGACCGGACTAGCGTCTCAGTTACCCACAGATATTATCTTAAATATCACTAACCTCTAGCTGATTTCTAGCATAACCGGCACTTCTGAAATTATGCAATGATGTTTATAAATGAAAATAGTATTTGCTAGATCTACGTCAACAATAAAGTCACATATATTTTTGTATAACATAACAAGCATTATTACATAGCACAAAACATCGTTCACTTTCATCATTAACATCATTATTATCATCATCATCATCATGTTGCATGTCATTTGCAGAAAATCACTTTCACAAAAGTCGATCTGTAACTCGATCTCAAGCCAGAAGTATCGCCTCTATCGTTATCATCGTCAGGACCTCCGTGATGTCTTGTGTCCATCTTTTCCTCGGTCTGCTTCAGCCCCGCTTTCCAAGCACCAAACCCTCCTGTATCGTTCTTTCTAGGTCAGTATGGCGTTTGATGTGGTCAAACTATTTTACAGCAAAGCAAGTGGTCATTTTCACAGACGCCCTAGCAGTGTAATGGCCCTCAAGAGCCAGAACGAAAATAAACTCGGTGCTTTGGCAGACTCACTCGAACGCATGTCCCAGTGCTTAAAAAAAAGTAGTCCAATGGACACCAGCCCGCTGCGACATTCCAGGCAACGGGGAGGCGGTCAGGCTCGCCAGAGAGCGAGGAATGCTGCAGCAGATTGATACAGAAATCACATACAATGAAACTAAAGCATTCACCTGGACAACGTACAGTGCAAAATGGAAAATAGGATCACCCTGGCCACATAGAAAACGATGCCTACCATCAACTCTCCAGGCGAGACCAGGTGATCATTTTCCGGCTACACAGGTCACAACAGACTCAGATGTAATCTATACAACAAGTTCAAGATTGGCACTACAGACATTTGTGCCTGCGGCACAGCCCCCATGAAGGCATAATATATTTTGCATTCCTGTCCGCTGTATACCGACAAAATAAGTAACATTTGGCAACAGCTAGACCTAGATTGGAGTTATGTGTACAGGCGTGGAGTCCTTATCATAGAGGGGATACAAACATGCTGGAAAGAAGACAAAAAAGAGCGACAACGCTGATAGTGGGATTCCAGAATTACAGTTATAAGAAAAAACCAGCCTACAGTGTCTAGAAGAGAGAAGAATTCGTGGTTACTTAATACAGGTTTATACGATGATCAGAGGAATGGATAAATTAGACTATAACAAGTTTTTTTTTTTTCAAATACAGCCACCAACTAGAACTAGAGGGCATAGTTACACATTAACTAAAGAGAGGTCCAGATTCGATATTAGGAAATATTTTTTTAATTAGAGAGTGGTGAATGCTTGGAATGCATTGCCAGGGGAGGTAGTGGAGGGAAGGTCAGTTAATGCATTTAAGAATAAATTGAATGCGCATAGCTTTTAGAGCAAGGTGAAGAAATGAAACTGTATGTATACAGATTCAGCAGAGTCTTCTAAACCAGTTTAAGGACGTTAAGTTAAGTTAAGGATATCTGTTTTTTTCCGTTTTGCTATCCATTGTATTTTGAGCACTTTTCTGTAGCGGTTTAGTTCAAAAGATGCAATCCTTTTCTTAAGTGTTTGTGTGGGGGTCCACGTTTCACATCCGTATGTCTTCATAGGTATAATGCAAGTTCACAGAATATTTATTTTCATTTTATTAATGTTTTGTCATCAGTTTCTCATTTTATTGAACCTCTGCATTGCCGTAGCCATTAGCGCATATAATTGAGCCGAGGTACTCAAAGCTTGTGACTTTCTCAAACTTCTGTTGTTCTAAAATAATTTTAGGTTTGGTCTTTGCCTTGCCTGTGATGTTATCTTGGTTGTACTTGAAATTCAGGTATAGATTTTGGACATCGTTGAATTGTATTTACGCTCATCAGTACTTTTACATTTCGCTAGTTGTTAGACCCACCGGGCTAGATCGCACGTGGACACAGTTCTGGTGTGAACAGACTATCTACAATGCAGTTAGTGAGCTAGCCTTATCTTGTAAAGCGAGCTATTCAAGTTTTCATTCCATTTCCAACAATATATCTCTGCAAATATGGATTTTTGACATTTGGAGCAAAAAAGAAAAACAAAACGAAACCGATTAGATGTCTAACATGGCAAACGTGTGGTTTGTACAACGCAACAGTTGAATCCTCTTCAAGAAAGGGAAACAACAAGCCTTCACACTGTCAGCATTTCTTGATCTTTGTGACCCGTTCCTCAGCCTTGCTGCGGGCTTCCTATCCGTACCAGCGAACCTTGCCTTGGGTTACGGAAGTCCAGTGGTTGGTAAGCATTCTACTAAAGACATCTCGGATGTTTCAGACAGCAGGAGAGCTTGACCAACGCAATTGATGTTTTCCCCGGGGTCTCTTTTTTTTTACTTCGGAGGTACCAGACAACTGTCGCTGTGCTCCATCGACCATCGGTTTGTCTCAACATGTGACCTGTCCATCTATAGTTTGCCTTGTCTGCACAGAATACCGTATCAGGGACAATCGTCGTTATGTCCAAATTATAGTAATTTTGCATGCCTTGGTTACGGAGAGTGATTCCGACCAAGCGTCTCTCAAGAGAGGCCGTGGATCACTCTCAATTTGTCCTCCACTGATTTTGGACCGTTTTAATGGACGATAAGGCTACCCAGTCCCAGCGGCGACGGTCTTGTTAGTTCAGGTTGCAGATTGTTCTGCATATATTCGCAGAATTTCATTCAAACAATAATGTAATTAACTTTCTTCTATTTTAAATGTATTGTATTTCTATTGAAATTCTTAAGAAAGACACATATATCACATGTACTTTTGTGTTTGTTTTGTTAACTATTTCTATATAACTGGTTCTTTGCTCTTGTATTTTATGTATTTAAAAACATTATTCTGAGAAGGGGTACGTGACATTCACTTGACAAGGGAGACCATAGAACACAAAGGGCTAACAACTTTCCCTTAGACGATTAACAAAAACCGGTCTTGACATAGTCGCCATCACGGCCTGCGATGGGCATCAGAACATGACACAACCGTTGAGTTACAGGAACAATTTGTATCTACAGTTAACATCATTTGCTGAAAAAGAATGATCACCAATGGGGAGCAGCGTGCGGTGACTTTTCTTCAAAGGGGGTAAATGTTCGAGAACACCTTTCATTTTTGGGCTAAAGAGAAATACTTTCCATTTAATGTAAAATATGTAACTAAGTTAACGTCTTTATACTGCTTTAGAAGACTATATCTTTATACTGGTTTAGAAGACTATATCTTCATACTGCTTTAGAAGACTATATCTTTATACTGCTTTAGAAGACGATATCTGTATACTGCTTTAGAAGACTTCGTCTTTATACTGACTTAGAAAACTATGCAGAGTCTGTAAACAACCCGTTTCATTTACATTTCCTAGCTCTAAAAGCTATGTGCATCCAATCTATTCTTAAATGCATTAATTGTTCCAGCCTAAAACTACTTCATATGGCAATACATTCCAAGCATTCACCACTGTATAGCTAATGTAGCTTACCAATGACACTTTTACCAGTAACAGTTCTCGCAGTTTAGCTCACTTTAACTTCAACCGATGCACAAAATTGAGAAATGGAATGAAGAAATAAATTTATTGTACTGGAGAATGCCGCCATTGTGGAGGGGTGGGGGTGGGGGGGGGGGGGGGGGGGGCAAATCGCCGGAATATCGTCGAGCCCGAGTATTGTAATGCAAATTGAGAATAAGATTGTGAAGAATACTACTGCTGTTTATTCTTCTTCTTCTTCTTCTTCTTCGTACGCTGTCAATCGTCAACCTGTATTTTTTCGAAAAAAGCATCGGTCATCCTGAAGCTGTCGACACTGCCATAGAGCCTGTCTAGTGTTTCCACTATTTAATGGCCACATGTGCTTTCTCTGGTCCTCGTATGTCGGGCAGTTTTGCAGCAGATGTTCAGCGGTCATTTTCCCGGTGCCAGTCTGTCTGCCTCCTCGTTGCCTTGGATGTTACAATGGGATGGAACCTACTGTACCACTACTCTTTTTGGTGCGGACTGCTGGCATAGTTGACAGAGTACTGCTCTTAAATCATTTAGTTCAGTATTTTTCTGGCTTTTTAGTGCTGTGACTACGGTCAGGGCATCTGTAAACAGGACAATCTGCCTTTCATTTCTTTTGCCTGTCAGCATTGCTTCTGCTGCAGCCCTCAGTGCCTCTGACGCCGCTCTGAAATTGCATGAGTATTTTCCAGTTGCCACTGACAGTGTTATTTTTGTACCATTTGGTAGGCTCAGGAATACCTCAGCCCCTTTGTTCTGTGTTGTGTTTGTTACAGACCCGTCGGTATATGCATGGGTCCGGTCCACGCTTGGGTAGTTTTTCGTTATGTACCTCAGGGTTATGTCTCCTCTTTCTTTTTCAGTCTGGCTGTTCTTGTTTCAAATACCTGGTAAATTTTCTACCACCTCCGGAATGATATGCTGCTTCCAGGTAGGTTTGCGTACAGTAGGGATGGGCTTTTGGTGTTGATGTGTTCATAGGGTCTTCGCTCATCTTTGCTTTGCCTATTTCTGCAAAGTTTTTCCGCTTCAGTTTTGCCATTTCCAAATCTTTTTATTCTCTGATGCATTGGGTGGTCTGTCAGTCTTCTGAGTTTCTCTGCTTGCTACTGGGCTCTGCAGTCTCTTCTGTCGGTCATGGATTGCAGATTTCTAATCTTTTCCAGTTCTACAATTGGCGTTGACTTCATGCCTCCTGTTATAACTCTCATGGCTTGGTTTTGAAGATTGGTAATTTTATAAAAGTTCGCCTTTGCTGCTGTTGCCCATGCCGCAATGTCATACTAGAGAACTGGTCTCACTCTTCCAGTGTACAGTTTCGTCTGTTCCCCAGCTTGTGCCAGCAAATTTGCTCATGATTGCCATTCTTTGTCTGGCTCTCATTCAGTTTCTCTCGATCTGACTTTTCCATGTCATGCACCGATCAAATGTGACTCCCATATAGTTTGGGTTGTCGTTTGGCCGCAGATATTTGCCGTTAAGACTTATTTTGGTGTTCTAGGGTTTGTTTGAAAGCGAAAATATCGTACATGTTGTTTTTTCCTCATTTATTTTCACCAGCCATGAGTTCGCCCACTCCTTCAACGATGTTATGGCCTGCTGCATCCGATTGCTTGCTATGGTGAGATTTTTTTCATAGGTCCACATAGCCAGATCGTCTGCAAACATGGGGATGTGGACTCTTCTTGGTAGATTTTCTGTGATGTTGTTTATATACACCAGGAAAGTTGTTGGTGACAGTACTCCTCCTTGGGGTACTCCCTGTTCAAATGTCACATTTTTGCTCATCTGCCTTTGTACTTGAACTATGGATGTTCTGTTTTCGAGGTAGTGGCTGATCCATCTGTACATTTTCCCACAAACTTCTTCGTAGCTTGACTTTAAGTCCCTTTATCCACACCTTGTCAAATGCCTTCTCTAAATCCACCCAAACCGCTACTGTGTGTTTTTTTCTCCTGGTAAGCATCATCTATTAACTGGGCTATGAGAGTGATCTGGTCCTCAGTGGATCTGTGCTGTATAAAGCCTGCTTGCTGTTGAATTAGTATGTGTTTTTCTTCCATATGCCACATCAGTCTGGTGTTTATCATACGTTCCATCAGTTTTCCTACACAGCTCAGTAGACTGATATGCCTGTATCCATTTTGATCTGTTCTATCTTTTTCTTTCTTTGGTACTGGTATAAGTACAGCGTCTTTCCATGCCTGAGGTACAATTCCCCTTTTCCAGCTTTGGTTCAGGACTGATAGTAACTTCCTCTTTGCTGTTCGGCCAAACCCCATCAGCATTTCGTATGTTACCCCATCTTTTCCGGGCGATTTCTTTTTCTTTAAAGTTCTCATGGCCTCTTCCATTTCATTCATTGTTAGTTTTGCCATCATGTACTTCTCTGGTGCCATATTGAGGTTGTCGTGGCTCTTTCGTTCTTCACTAATGTCTGTGTGCCTGTCTGTAGGGACATCAGTGTGGTTTGCTCTGGCATAATGTTCTATAAAGGCGTTTGCTGCTTTTTTTTCCAGTAAGCATGTTGTCACCCTGCTTTATGGTAATTTGATGGTGTTTCGTCATTCATGGCTCTGACTAACTTCCATAGTTTGTTCCCTTCTTTATCTAAATTGAGGCTTTCTGTTTTGTTTTTCCAGCTGTCTCTTGTTATTTGGTTTAGTGTTCTTTTGTATTTCGCCGAAATAGCCTTGAGGGCGATATTTTTCTCCATAGATTGTTCTCTCTCTGCCATGTTCCTAGCATTTGAGACTTCGTCTTCCGCTTTCTGCAATTCATCATTCCAATATGGCTTATAGTTTGTCCTTGCCCCTCTTGGGATGGTTTCGGTGGCTGCTTGCATTATTGCTTTGATTAGGCTTTCCACCATAGGTTTCACATTGTTATTCCGTGTGTTGATGGTTTCACATAGCCGATCTGTCAGAATTGCAAATCTTTCCCAGTCGGCTCGTTTATGGTTCCAACGTGGGAGCGCTTTTATTTCCTGTGGACCTACTTCCATATCAATTTCTAGCCTAATTGGCCTTTTGTCGCTACCTGTCAATTGGTTGAGCTCCTGGGGGTCTATTTTGTGGTGAATATCCACCGTGGAAAAGGCCAAGTCTGGAGTAGAGGTGGAATGCCTTGTTCAGGATAGAAGATAGGGCTGTCCTCCGGCCTTTTGAAAAGATAGAGATTTGTGTCTATCTCCCAGTCTTCCACTTCATCACCTCTATTGTCTGTGTCCGAATATCCCCATCTCTCCTACTGGCTGTTGATGTCTCCAACTACTAGGCAGCTAGAGTCCTTGATTTCCATACTCGAGAGCGACAGGTCTTTGTTGGGTGGGCCATACAGGTTGAAGATGCGGATCTTCGTTTCTTGTGTCATTATGTCGAGTCCTACAATTTCTGCTTGTCCAGTGTGATTCACAGCTACCGCGCTACTCGGTATGCAGTTACGTGTCAGTATCAGAACCCTTCCTTTGTCAAGACTGTAACATGCTAAAGCAGCTGCGTCTTGAATACTGACCCACGGAGACGAACCCACACATACACACTTTTGTGAGAGTCTTGAAGAACTCTCCACCACAGTAGGCTTTGTCCATAGAACTGGTCTTTACGTGTAGACTTAATACAATTGTCGGTGAGCTAGAAAAAGAAGGAAAAGAAAAAGAAGATGAAGTAAAGAAAGAAGAAGAAAATAGAGAAGTAGAAGAAGAAGAATAAGAAGAAGAAGAAGTAGAGAAAATAGAAGAAAAAGAAAAGAAGAAAAAGAGAAAGAAACAAATTAGAAGAAGACGATGAAGAAAAAGAATAAGACGAAAAAGAACAGAAAGAAGAAGAAGAAGAAGAAGAGAAAGAAAAAGAAGATAAACATGAGTAAATAGTACTACCTGATATTGCCCATAGAAGAATTGAATGTTTAAATGAAGTATATCGTTAAACAGCAACTAATCTGATTGGCAAACATCCGGCCAGTCTCTAAACCCTGATCTATGGGTGAGAGAGCTGGAGTGTGTACGCCAAACACGCCAGGAGGTTGAATCACTTATACATGACACATACTCCAAATTGGCTACAAGACCACATCGCAAATAACCATATACTTTTCATTACTACTACACTATTCATACACTTTTGTAGAAAGTTAAAGTGAGATAGACTGGCCAAGTTTCTCGAATCTCAAGTGAAAGGTTCCAAATGAAACTTCTGTTTAGCGAGCTTAGCGCAGTAAGGCGATCACAAAGACGTCAATAAAAGCGATTCAGTGAATCCTGGCAGTAATTCGTTTAGCAAGAAAATGGCGATGCCAAAAAGAGCCCTGCATTCTGTTAGCGTGTGTCGACGGGCGATCAGATAGAAGTATAGAGTAGAGGGAAAACCAGCACCAGCTGGTGTTGGCTTAATCTGTCATGCACGCATCCGCCCACAGACTTAAGGGCGCAGTATGACACATGATGATGTTGGTTATTCCCATCGACGGCGATAGGCTCATTATTATTGTCATGATCATATTTCTTCAAAATCAAGTAAATATCGGATTAAGATGGTGAGCAGCGCATGAGCTGCAGCGGTCAGCGAGCCATAGCTGACTGATAGCGTAAGGGCTAGCAAACCGGAGCTGCCAAGGCCGTTCTACACGTCCGCTCAGTATTCTAGACGACAGGCTGCAACAGAGCAGACTGGCTAAGGAGAAGCGATCGAAGAGGGAATGCTAACCCGGTACTCAAAAAATGCTTGCTGAAGTCGGATATGTTGGACAGAATGGTGCAAATATCGACATAACGCATTCCGTTCTCTGGACTGCGTTCTGCTACTTAGGCACGTGTCAGGGTTTGGTAGCGGGAGATGGAGAACAAACGAAGCCAAGCCAAGACAAGTAAATACATTTAATATTCATCAGTTCATTGGCGTCTCAGTCACTGATCATCATGCGCCTGGCGCCCTGGCGAAGTGTGCCCAGCTCTTTCTCCCGTATTTCGACACAGTCTGCTATAGCTGCAAACGCCGTTCGTTAGTGGCAGTCCCTGTCGCAGATCGTACAACGGGGCTAATGAGGCTGACTTGCCGGGGTGTTCCCCGTTCTTTTTAGTTTTGCCCATTTCTCTGGATCTAGATGGCCTCTAACAAGCGTCGGCAAATACTGTGCACCTCCCAACTGACTGTCTGCAATCGACTCAATCCTGAGCTTTCGGCTTGGATGTCGCATGACGTCATGTCCATCTTGTATACGTCCTTGAATCGCGGATTGAGGTAGTCGATTCCTTTAGCTGCAGTGATCAGTTGTCCATAAAAGATATCCTACAACAGCCTTTACAATGTATGTAAATATACACTCGCGAGCACATGACTACTCTATGACAGATGTACAGAAGATGAAAGATACAGACAGCCACATAAACTGGAAAGATATTGTCAGAGGTACAGACGTTGAACAAGAGGGAAAGTGTTTCAAAATACTTTTAGAACAACTAAAAGTCGAATATGTTCCATGTATGGAGGTAAACACCAATCATAAAAAGTGGATTACTAGATTTGTAGCTAAATGTACAAGAGCTTAAAATAAAGCCTGGACAAAGTATATAAAGGCAAGTAAATCAAAACAAATATATTACAAACATTTGGACAAGTAAAAAATAGCTCAGAAAGTAAAAAAAGCAGCAAAAATGGACTTCGAAAAAAACTTACTAATAGGATCAAGATTAATGGTAAAAGCTTCTTTTCTAATGTTAGAAATAAACAAAGACCTAAAGACAAGGTAGGCTTTCTCATTGACAGTACAGTGAAAATGAGCAGATAAAACAGGGAGATAGCTAATCTAATAAATCAATATTTTGGCACAGTCTATACAAAAGAAGACTCCTCCAAGATACCAGAGCCTATACATATTTTCAAATGCCAAATGGATATAGTGCGATAAAAATCATTCTGTATTACGGAGGAAATGGTTCTAAAAAGATTGGAAGGATTAAAAGTGGATAAATGTACAGATCAAGATGGTATCCATTCATCAATGCTATTTGAAGTAAAACCATTAGTTATATTGTTTTCTCAATCACTTGCAAAATGGATTGTTCCAAGAGATTGGAAAGATGCAGGAGTGATTCCCTTATTCAAAAGAGGAAAGAAAGCAGATCCAGCTAATTAAGTAAGTTTAACGAGCATAGTTGGAAATTATTAGAGTCAATAATGAAAGAAAACATTGTAATACATCTAGACAGGTTAAATCTAATCAGAAATAGTCAGCATGGGTTTAATAGACGGAGACCGTCTTAACAAATCTATTGGAGTGCATGGAGGTGATTACTAAAATCATAGATAAGGGAGAACCAGTGGATGTTATTTATCTAGATTTTACAAAGGTTTTTGCTATAATACCTCATCTACGATTATTTAAAAAGTTAAAATCACATGGGATAGATGGGCAGGTTGCCGAATGGATTGAAAGTTGGTTTATGGGAAGAAGACAGCGATTGGCATACATAAGGAGTACTCTGAGTGGTGTGAAGTAAAAAATGGAACAAAATTACAGAATAGGCGAGAACAATACTAGAATGATAGATAACGACATAGGGGTAATAATAGAGCATACCGGTAAGGTGAGTGAGCAAGTCCAGGTAGCAGTAAATAGGTCAAATGCAACGTTAGGTATGATTAAAAAAAAGAAATAATAAACATAGGAGTAATGAGGTGATTGACAAACTGTATAAAGCATTTGTTAGACCTAGATCGGAGTACTGTGTACAAGTGTGAAGTCCTTTTCGTAGAAGAGCTATAAATATGCTGGAAAGGATACAAAGAATAGCGACACAACTGATAGTGGGATTTCAGAATTACAGTTACGAGGAAAGACTCAGAAACACCGGTCGTTAATGTCTAGAAAAGAGAAGAATTAAACGTGACTAAATCTAAGTTGATAAGATAATCACAGGAAAAGTTAAATTAGACTATAACAAGTTTTTCAAAATACAACCACCAACGAGAACAAAAGGGCACAGATACAAATTAACTAACGAAAGGTCCAAATTGGACACAGGACATTTTTTTGGTATTCAGACAGTGGTGAATGCTTGGAATGCTTTGCCCCAAGAAATAGTGGAGGCAGAGACAGTTAATGCATTTAAGAATAAATAGGATGTACATAGTTATTAGAGCAGGGTAATGCAAATGGGACTGGTTGTCTACAGACTCTGATGAGTTTTCTAAACCAATATAAAAACGTTATGTTAAGTTAAGTTATGCCGTGTTTGTTAGCTTACTCAGTAAGTTTTATGATTATGCTAACTTTTTTGTTTTCCCGCTTCACAGTCTTCTTTGAAGGACAATGTGCGATCCACTGTAATTCCTAGGTGCTTAGGTGTATCTTTATGTTTAAGTTTATGCCCCTGCCAACTAATCTTTCGAACTCTCAAGGCTATTATTACACCCTGTTGCAGCCCGCCACTAAACGTCTTTTACAGGACGCACACAAAAATAATCTTACATATTACGGGCATTCTACAACAACAATAAATATAACAACAATAACAACAACATGCTGTTATGGCTTTTGTTGTCAGGATATCGGCTATTTCATTCTTATAAACTATGCAGGAGGAAGGATTTCAAGAAATGCTATCTCGGCATAGATAAAGTCACACACTAATTCTAACCATTTTCATAAAGCTGTAGAAACTGATACACATTTCTAATCGTGTTTACTTACTCTCAACTCTGTCAAATGATATTCTCATTAATAACTAAACATTTACGTCGCTAAGTGTCATTGAAGGAAATGTGGCGACTACGTGAGTTGGCCACTCCACCTCATAAAAAGCTGACGCCTAGTACAGGCCTAGTCTCTAACACTTCAACCTCGACATCAATGATTGCGAAAGGATTACCTTTTCCTTTTCATGTTAAAATCATTTACATCGAATACCAGTGCCAAAGAAAGAAAAAGATAAAACATATCCAAATTGATTCAGGGCTATCAGTCTACTGAGCTGTGTAGGTAAACTGATGGAAAGTATGATAAACATCAGACTGATGTGGCACCTGGAAGAAAAAAACATATTAATTCCACAGAAAGCAGGATTTAGACAACACAGATCCACTGAGGATCAGATCACTCTCATAGCGCTGAAAATAGAGGATGCTTACCAGGAGAAAAAGCATACAGTCGCGGTTTGGGTGGATCTAGAGAAGGCATTTGACAAGGTGGGGAAAGAGGGACTTAAAGTCAAGCTATAAAGAAGTGAAGTATCTGGAAAAATGTACAGATTAATCAGCCCCTATCTCGAAAACAGAACAGCCAGAGTTCAAGTACAAGGGAAGATGAGTAAAAATGTGACACTGGAGCAGGGAGTACCCCAAGGAGGAGTACTGTCACCCACACTTTTTTCTGGTGTATATAAACAACATAATAGAGAATATATTAAGAAGAGTCCACAGCTCCATGTTTGCAGACGATCTGGCTTTGTGGACCACTGAAGAAAATCTCACCATAGCAAACAATCAGATGCAGCAGGCCCTAACATCTCTGGAGTAGTGGGCGAGGAGGCAGACAGACTGGCTAAAGAATGTGCAAGGTTACCACAACCAGATTCTAGTGTGACCTACGACGAGTTCATAAGGTTTATTAGGGCCAGATACATGGCCAAATGGGAAACAGAGCATACTGGCTACACAAAAAATGATGCCTACTACCAGTTGAACAGAAGAGAGCAGGTCGTGGTCTTCAGACTCCGCACAGGCCACAACAGACTGAGGTACCATCTATTCAATAAAGTGAAGAAAGGTGGTACTGACGAATGCACCTGTGGTACTAGGAAAATAACCGCGGAACATCTGCTACAAAATTGCCCGACATACGAGAACCAGAGAAAGCACATGTGGCCATCACCAGTGGCAACACTAGACAATCTCTATGACAGTGTCGACAGCCTCAGGATGACAGCTGCTTTCTTCGAACAAATTCAAGTTGACGTCTGACAGCGTACGAAGAAGAAGATTTACCTCGAATAGTTTTTAACACCTGCACAAATGAACAGTCATCTAACAATATACATATTTCTCTCTCTCTTTCTCACTCTCTACTTTGGTCTTCTTGTTTCTCTGTACTCTCAGTAATCAATGCTGACAACCAACTAATGTGTGACAAATATGAATTGCTATGATCATTTAAGACATTCCAATGTACCCCGCCCACTTCCAGTTAAAGGCCAACACAAAATACAGAAGGGATTGAAGCTCACCATCAAAATCATGCATTTAGAACGTGCCAACCATAACAACATTCCGCCCAACAAACTGTTGATTATGTCAAGGAAAGAATGTCTGAATACAATCACAGCAAACTTGCTGTTTACATTCAAGGATACATCAAATAATACAAATATACTGTAGTCGGGGATGCTGTTGTAGAAACTTCTCTATAAGAGGTTTAAGCTTTTATCAGATGGGGGTAGCCAGTTCCCTTCCTCGATGTCTTGGCTTTCAATATCACTGATATATACATTTATTTTATTACCGCCAGGGATGAGGTACTAGAATCTTCATTGTTCTGATACACACACGAATCTGTGAACTGGTCAATACGACATGATACCGCACAAAGGACAACGGTCTATGGTAGAATCCAGAAATTGAAACCTCTAATCAAACCAAAAACTTCAGGTTTTGTGAAAACCAATTCCTGTTCCTCTATCATTTCTCCTAACAGTAAATCTGGTACTCGTTTACAGCTGAGTTGGCTAGAACAAGTTGCAGCCGGAAAAAAGCAGCCACTCTACCAACGTTTTATCCTGCGCTCTACATGTACATATAGTGTGGTCTTATGTTTTCTCTAATAACATGTCTTAATGGGAATCACACTTTTTCTTCTGCTTATCTCACGGATCAATCATTCCTTCATGGTTGTATGCTTAAACATCTACCTAATTGTTCTATTGTAGGCCAATGACCAATGTTTTGTTATTATTATTGTCATGATTATCATCATCATCATCATCATCTTCTATCAACTTGTGTCGTTAGAAGGCGTGGAATGGGGTGTAGTCTTATGTCGTGTGCCATCGTCGTCGCCGATGTTGACATCCAGTGTTTCTTTAAACATAGCAAGGGACATAGCCAAATAAATACAACAAATTCAAAAATTGAGAGTTATCCCATCATAAAAAATTTGCGTGAGAGGTTCTGGCTTGGGCGTCTCCCCTCTTTATCCAGGTACAACCTAGAACGAGTGAGCTATGGCCCTACACCAGAACCACATGGACGTATACATTGGCATCTGTACACTGAAGGCGATAGGTGTTAATTATCCACCCGACCAAATTTCTCACGCTTGTTGTCGTCCTCGTGCACGACATATGGGGAGGAACAGCTCGCGACCCCGGGCGCTCGTCCGCGACGATTGTGACAGCAAAGCCGTGCTTATCACAAGAGCTGAACCTTGAACCTTGACCGGCGTCGAAGTCATGGAGCGAACTAGACAAGTAACTGGCAGAAGACAACACTGGCTGCTCCTGTAGCTGTTAATAGTAAGGTTAGAGTTAGCATATATGCTGATGTCTGTTTAAGTTAGCTCTGTTGTGGTGACAGCGACTCGCATATTGTTTTTAAAATGAATTTAATAATATTCATAAAATGCAAATAAATAATAAAAATTTCCGAAAGGTAAATTTCGTATGGTATGCTCCATTAAACGCAACCTTAACTATTATAAGTATTTGCTTTATTTTTATGTAATTATTAAATGATTTATATTATTGTAGTGCATTTATTACATCCCTTTATTTTGAATACATTGCCCTTATGACGAAGTAATCATAGTCCGTGTAAATACAGTTCACTACTTGGCCGTGAAACTGTTATCTAGCTAATCGAAGATACTGGGCTGAAAGTTGGTTATGGTTAAGCGTGCTTATATTCCGTGTGTGCTACTTTTAAATTGTTCAAGCTTGGATTTAATGACATGTAAGTAAATGTATGTAGACCTTTATGTTATAAATTTCTCTAACATACCATCTGTAGATTGTTAATCTCATTGTACATATCCAAATTTTAAACTGTACATTTTTTAGAACAGGACACCCATTACCATCATTTTAATAACACTAGCCAAATGGAATCTTGCATGTATACTGCTGGCTGAATATATGTAGACATAATATTCATAATGTGGCATAAGAAATACGTAAACATTAAATTGAACCTTATTCCAGTGTGTGTTTGTTTCTTGTTTATTTCTTTATTTCACAAGACGCATAAGTTGCCATATTAACAAATGTAAACAAACAGATATTATTGATTCATCCATTAAGCAAATACATACACAGTAGTCGTTCAGCTTGTTTGAAAAGGCCAGTATTTGCAAACCATCGAAGGGTTTGAGAGTTGATAATGCTATTGTGGTTAACATGTGGACAGTAAGATTATATGTACGAACGTAAATATTGCTGTGTGTGTGTTATATGTGGATAGCAAGATACTGTGTAGAAGATTAAAGCTTGGTGTCAATCTGCTAATATGTTGATAGTGAGATCCTATGTAAGACATCAAAGCTCTGTGTTAGACTGCTAACAAGCTTGCGGTTGTTGTGCTAACATGTGAATAATAAAATATCATGTAGAAGATTAACGCTTGGTGTCAATCTGCTAATGTGTTGATAGTGAGACACTATGTAGGACATCAAAGCTCTGCGTTAGACTGCTAACAAGCTTGCGGTTGGTGTGCTTACATGTGAATAGTAAAATATCATGTAGGAGATTAAAGATTGGTGTCAATCTGCTAATGTGTTGATAGTGAGACACTATGTAGGACATCAAAGCTCTGTGTTAGACTGCTAACAAGCTTGCGGTTGTTGTGCTAACATGTGAATAGTAAAATATCATGTAGAAGATTAACGCTTGGTGTCAATCTGCTAATGTGTTGATAGTGAGACACTATGTAGGACATCAAAGCTCTGCGTTAGACTGCTAACAAGCTTGCGGTTGGTGTGCTTACATGTGAATAGTAAAATATCATGTAGAAGATTAAAGATTGGTGTCAATCTGCTAATGTGTTGATAGTGAGACACTATGTAGGACATCAAAGCTCTGCGTTAGACTGCTAACAAGCTTGCGGTTGTTGTGCTAACATGTGAATAGTAAAATATCATGTAGAAGATTAACGCTTGGTGTCAATCTGCTAATGTGTTGATAGTGAGACACTATGTAGGACATCAAAGCTATGCGTTAGACTACCTAACAAGCTTGCGGTTGGTGTGCTTACATGTGAATAGTAAAATATCATGTAGAAGATTAAAGATTGGTGTCAATCTGCTAATGTGTTGATAGTGAGACACTATGTAGGACATCAAAGCTCTGCGTTAGACTGCTAACAAGCTTGCGGTTGTTGGGCTAACATATGAATAGTAAAATATCATGTAGAAGATTAACGCTTGGTGTCAATCTGCTAATGTGTTGATAGTGAGACACTATGTAGGACATCAAAGCTCTGCGTTAGACTGCTAACAAGCTTGCGGTTGGTGTGCTTACATGTGAATAGTAAAATATCATGTAGAAGATTAAAGATTGGTGTCAATCTGCTAATGTGTTGATAGTGAGACACTATGTAGGACATCAAAGCTCTGCGTTAGACTGCTAACAAGCTTGCGGTTGTTTTGCTAACATGTGAATAGTAAAATATCATGTAGAAGATTAACGCTTGGTGTCAATCTGCTAATGTGTTGATAGTGAGACACTATGTAGGACATCAAAGCTCTGCGTTAGACTGCTAACAAGCTTGCCGTTGGTGTGCTTACATGTCAATAGTAAAATATCATGTAGAAGATTAAAGATTGGTGTCAATCTGCTAATGTGTTGATAGTGAGACACTATGTAGGACATCAAAGCTCTGCGTTAGACAGCTAACAAGCTTGCGGTTGGTGTGCTAACATGTGAATAGTAAAATATCATGTAGAAGATTAACGCTTGGTGTCAATCTGCTAATGTGTTGATAGTGAGACACTATGTAGGACATCAAAGCTATGCGTTAGAGTACCTAACAAGCTTGCGGTTGGTGTGCTAACATGTGAATAGTAAAATATCATGTAGAAGATTAAAGATTGGTGTCAATCTGCTAATGTGTTGATAGTGAGACACTATGTATGACATCAAAGCTCTGCGTTAGACTGCTAACAATCTTGCGGTTGTTGTGCTAACATGTGAATAGTAAAATATCATGTAGAAGATTACCGCTTGGTGTCAATCTGCTAATGTGTTGATAGTGAGACACTATGTAGGACATCAAAGCTCTGCGTTAGACTGCTAACAAGCTTGCGGTTGGTGTGCTTACATGTCAATAGTAAAATATAATGTAGAAGATTAAAAGATTGGTGTCAATCTACTAATGTGTTGATAGTGAGACACTATGTAGGACATCAAAGTTCTGCGTTAGACAGCTAACAATCTTGCGGTTGGTGTGCTAACATGTGAATAGTAAAATATAATGTAGAAGATTAACGCTTGGTGTCAATCTGCTAATGTGTTGATAGTGAGACACTATGTAGGACATCAAAGCTCTGCGTTAGGCTGCTAACAAGCTTGCGGTTAGTGTGCTAACATGTGAATAGTAAAATATCATGTAGAAGATTAAAGCTTGGTGTCAATCTGCTAATATGTTGATAGTGAGATACTATGTAGGACATTGAAGCTGAGTGTTAGTCTACTAACATGTGGATAGTAAGATATTTTCAAGACAGTAAATCTCCAAGTTGGTTTGCATCTGTTGATTTGTAAATAGTAAGACCTTATGTATGAGATTAAAGCTCAGTATCTGACTCCTAACATGTAGATAGTAAGATAATATGTACACCATTAAATCTTAGTGACTATCTGTTAATATGTAGATACAGAGATAATATGTAGGACATTAAAACTCAATTTTAGTCCTCTTGCGTGCAAAAATTTGTTATTTCTCTTTGCGTTCAGGATCTTTTGGTCATGTTATATCTGCAAGCCAGTAATCATGATGCAGTCCATAATCGTTACCAGGATATATTGGCTGCACCATAGCTTTTGCCTCAGCTCTGCATCCTTTGGTATCTCATTTCACTAAAACACGGTGACAGTAAAATGCTATGTGGAACACACATTTTGGTGTTTGTCTGTTAATTTATGGATTGTAGGTACAACGTAAGACTGTAAAATTACATGGCGGTCTACATCTGTTGCCATGTGGATAGTAAAGTAATATGTAAGGTATCCAATCTTAGTATTGGTCAGTTATCAAATGGATTGTAAGATAATATTTAGGGTATGAAATCTTGGTGCTGGTCTGTTAACATGTGGAGGGAAAGATAATATGTAGGGTATCAAATCTCAGTTCTTGTCTGTTAACATGTGAAAGGTAAGATAATATTTAGGGTAGCAAATCTCGGTGCTGGTCTGTTAACATGTGGAGGGTAAGATAATATGTAGGGTATCAAATCTCGGTTCTGGTCTTGTAACATGTGAATGGTAAGATAATATTTAGGGTAGCAAATGTTGGTACTGATCTGTTAACATGTGGGTGGTAAGAAAATATGTAGGGTATCAAATCTCGGTGCTGCTCTGTTAACATGTGGATGGTAAAATAATATTTAGGGTATCAGATCTAAGTGCTGTTCTGTTAATCTGTGGATGGTAAGATAGTATGTATTACAGTAAAGGTAAGTGTTATTCTGGCATGGGGATTCAAAGATAAAATGTAGGGCATTGAAGCACATTGTGGATCTATTAACATGTGATTAGTAGTATAATATGTACAATATTAACAGACATGGTCAGTTTGTTGAGAGGTGGAAAGTAAGTTACTATGTGGGACAGTAGAGTTTGTTGTCGGTCTACTTCTTTTGTCCTGTGAATATCAAAATAATATAAAGGACATTGAACCACGGTGTCATTCTGTTTGCACTGTGATAGTCAGATAAAATAATTAAGTCTATTGCATCTCTTTGTTGGGGGAAAGGAAGATACTTTTATTTTGGCGATAAGGCTCAGTGTGGGTTTGTTAATGTACTGATAGTAAAAATAAATTTAAAACATTGCAGCTCATTGTTGGTCTATTGACATGGGGACAGCAGGATGCTGTTTAGGACATTTATTCTTGGTGTCTGTTTGTTAACAAATGGAAAGATAATATATACAACTTTACATCTCGGTTGTTATGCGTTAACATTTGAATATTAAGAAAATATGTAGGACATGAAAGCTCACTGTTCGTTTGCTAACAAGTGGATAATACAATACTATGAGGTAAAGTAATGCTAGCTGTCATTCTGTTAACACGCGGATAGTAAGATACTATATAGGACATTACTGCTCAGTTTTGGTCTGTTTACCTGGGGAAAAAATATACTATGTAGGGCACCTAATTATGAGATTGGTCTGTGTTCATGTGGATAGTGAGAAAATATATGTGGATATTAAGATACTATGTAGGACATTCAAGCTATGTGTTTGACTGTTGACATGTGGATAGTAAGATACTCGGTAAGACATTCAAGCTCTGTGTTGGCCTGTGGACATGTGGATAGTAAAATACTCTGTAGGACATTCAAGCTCTGTGTTTGCCTGTTAATATGTGAATAGTAAGATACTCTGTAGGACATTCAAACTCTATGTTTGCCTGTTAATATGTGAATAGTAAGATACTCTGTAAGATATTCAAGCTCTGTGTTGGCCTGTTAACATGGTGGCAGTAAGGAACTATGTAGGACATCAATGTTTTGGGTAAGTCTAACATCTGGATAGTGGATACTGTGCAGTGCATTTAATCTAGAGTTGGTCTGTTAATATGTGGATTGTAAGATCCTGTATAAGACATTAAATCTCTATGTCAGTCTGATGCCATGGGGATTGTACAATACTTTGAAGAACAATAAAACTTGGTATTAGTCTGTTAATATATATATATATCAAATTACAATGTAGCACTGTAAAGTTTCGAGTCAGTGAAAATATGTTTAATGGGGATAGTGCGATACTTTGTAGGACAATACCGTTTATTGTCTGTATGTTAATTTTCGTATAGTAAGGTATTATATAAAACACTGTTACCATGTGCTTAGGTAGATACTGTGTAGGACATCAAAATTTAATGCTGGAATGCTGGTATGATAGTCTGTGGATAGTAAGATACTATATATAGGACATTAACACTTGATGTAGCATAGTAAGATACTAGCTAGGACTGTAATGCCTAGGGTGAGTTCTTTTTAAATATGGATAGTAAGATACTAGTTCGAACTGTAATGCCTAGGGTCAGTTTCTTAACATGTGGATAGTAAGATACTATTTCAGACATTAATGCATAGTGTCAGTCTGTACATTATGTAAATTGCTGAGCGATTATAGTAGTAAAACTAGGAGAATTCAAAACGTAGTTCCTTCATGTTCCAGTCTCTCTCTTATCGCCTGTGGAGTATAACAAATAGATAGGAATGGTTAAAGTACCGATATGGAACAAATTCAAGAACCTAACCTACGCTAGATACAGAAATTACATACAATGAGACTAAAGCATTTATCAGGGCAACGTACAGTGCAAAATGGAAAAAAACGACACCCTGGCCACATAGATGATCATTATCCGGCTACGCACAGGTCACAACAGTCTGAGATGTCATCTGTACAACAAATTCAAGATTGATACTACAGACATTCGTGCCTGCGGCACAGCCCCCATGAAGGCAGAACATATTTTGCAGTCATGTCCACAGTATACCGACAAAAGAAGTAGCATTTGGCAACAGCTAGTGTCCTTCCACGAGAAGATGTACGGAAGCGTAGAGAGCCTTGAATCGACTGATGACTTCGTTAGTCATTGAAGTTGATGTCTGAAGACGAATGAAAAAGAGGAAGAAGAAATGAACCAATCGAAGCTTCCCGTTGGATCTACTACTAGGGAATTGCATGTTTACATTGTGATTCGCATTATTCTTTTATAGGTCTAGCGATATTGCGAGCTTAATATCTGAGTAGCAGCATATCCCTTTGTCGATATGTGCATTCACAAGCAAAAACAACTAGTATTCTCTGTATAAGCTACATGTGTCCTCTAATCCACTGAATGGGCGGCGAACTACAGTAATCATCTCGAATGATTCTGGATCTTTGGGTATGGCAATGACAAGAATAGCACCACTGCCCTACATAGAGCATGTCATAAGCAGCGACTAACTGTGTGACATGGCACAACATCGGCCATGCTTAGTTGGTTTGTTAATAGCAGCATAGATGGTGCCTAACAGGCTGCGGGTCAAGTTGGTCTAGTGTTTGAGTATTTTAAAATGGACTCGCAGATCTATTAACCAAACTTCTTGGCACTTGTCTTAACACAGCGTAGTAATAAGCTGCTCGAGCCTAACATGCTAAGCAGGAAATCCTCATCCCACCTTTATCCAGGTCACACCACAGCTGGGACCTCCACAAGGTCATTTTCCCTTGTAGAATTACAGGTCTACTAAGACTAAGATTAAAGTAAACACAGAATCTTACAAATAATATTTCTTTTGTTGCAGATTCTGCACTTTACACTATACGAAATACAAGACCTCACCACTAATGGAGTCTCTCGCGGAACACCTGGCTGAGACATTACGATTCTACTCCGTCTTCCTCCACGCTGCCCGAGACTCATCAACCGTTGTCGTGGACGATCAACACGAAAGACAATGGTTGAGTATGAGGAGTACTTGACTTGACTTAAAACACAAGGCAACGACTCTAGCTGGCCATCTATCTTCTCGGCACATCCCCCATGACATCAGAACACATTTTGCAGTCCTGCCCATCGTATACCGACAAGAAGTAGCATTTGGCAACAATCAGTGTCCTTCCACGAGTAGCTGTACAGAAGTGCTCGGACCCTCAAGTCAACTGCTGCCTTCGTTAGAGTAATTGAATTCGAGGTCTGAAGACGAACAAGGAAGATCTCTTTTCTTGACATTTTTCGCGCCAGCCGAAGCAAATCAGTACAAGTACAGTCAACCCCCATCAAGATAACTTCAGAGAAAAGCTTTCCATGATCTTGCAGTAGGAGTTTATGTAACAGTTTACTTGCATGATGAGGTTGCTATCCTCATGCACAACTCTCTTTAGTCACGGCTTTCAATACATGCATGGAGTTCAATCAATCAAATCAGAACAAAAAGGCATAGCTTCAAATTAAATAAAGAAAGGTCAATATTGGATATTTGGAAATATTTCTTTAGTCAGAGAGGGGTGAAAGCTTGGAATTCATAAGTGGTTGCGAAGTTTCGATGGCTCACAAACAAAACATGTCTGTCTTCAGATTCCTGATCTGACAGGGTCGTACACCTATTAAATTCCCTGCTGAATATGGTTTATCCAGGCTGTAAAGTGCAAAACACAGAACTATATACTGCCTCTTAGGAACCACGGTAAACGAGGCAAAACAAAAAAATATAGCTTTTTAGTGCTTTCTCCAGTATCGCATTCTGTTTTTTTATTATATGGCTTGCTGGCTTAGGGTCGTTCGTTCTCAATCTTGCACCACCAAGCCCTGATATGACTTAAGTAGCAGAATGTTGTCCGGAGAACAGAATGCAAATGTGCTGATCGATGTGGACCGCACAGAACACGGCCAGGCACTTGAGCATCCGTGGTCAACCACTGCACCCGAGCTCAGATCCTGTCGTCTTGACTTGTCTTGCCACTGGTTAAAGTTGGACTCGAGCGAGAGAGTGTGGTCGACAAACTGCGCAACCCTTTCTCACTTAAAGGAAATTCATCGCGCAAGTCATTCTCTTTTCATGTATTCAGGACTAACACAGTCGAGTCCTGTGACGACGGGCGAGCAGAGAGCGTAGGTCCGCTGACAAGCTAAACTACAGTCAAAAAGCTGCGTCAGTTGCGGGAAACCTTGCTGAGCAATAAAGCGGATGAGGTACATGGATTTGCTGACAATCATGATCACCGTCTCGCTAAGCAAACTTTCTCTGCTTTCACTGACTGCGAATATGCAGTTCCCATCTTCCCACCCATCCACAACCCGGATTTACAGAATACTCGACTGGATGGACTGGCTGGGTGCAAAAAGGAAAGGTTCGTGATGGACGAACAACATTGTGATTGACCCTGACGCAACGTCCTGGACAATATGTTGTGCTTGACCGGACTAGCGTCTCAGTTACCCACAGATATTATCTTAAATATCACTAACCTCTAGCTGATTTCTAGCATAACCGGCACTTCTGAAATTATGCAATGATGTTTATAAATGAAAATAGTATTTGCTAGATCTACGTCAACAATAAAGTCACATATATTTTTGTATAACATAACAAGCATTATTACATAGCACAAAACATCGTTCACTTTCATCATTAACATCATTATTATCATCATCATCATCATGTTGCATGTCATTTGCAGAAAATCACTTTCACAAAAGTCGATCTGTAACTCGATCTCAAGCCAGAAGTATCGCCTCTATCGTTGTCATCGTCAGGACCTCCGTGATGTCTTGTGTCCATCTTTTCCTCGGTCTGCTTCAGCCCCGCTTTCCAAGCACCAAACCCTCCTGTATCGTTCTTTCTAGGTCAGTATGGCGTTTGATGTGGTCAAACTATTTTACAGCAAAGCAAGTGGTCATTTTCACAGACGCCCTAGCAGTGTAATGGCCCTCAAGAGCCAGAACGAAAATAAACTCGGTGCTTTGGCAGACTCACTCAAACGCATGTCCCAGTGCTTAAAAAAAAGTAGTCCAATGGACACCAGCCCGCTGCGACATTCCAGGCAACGGGGAGGCGGTCAGGCTCGCCAGAGAGCGAGGAATGCTGCAGCAGATTGATACAGAAATCACATACAATGAAACTAAAGCATTCACCTGGACAACGTACAGTGCAAAATGGAAAATAGGATCACCCTGGCCACATAGAAAACGATGCCTACCATCAACTCTCCAGGCGAGACCAGGTGATCATTTTCCGGCTACACAGGTCACAACAGACTCAGATGTAATCTATACAACAAGTTCAAGATTGGCACTACAGACATTTGTGCCTGCGGCACAGCCCCCATGAAGGCATAATATATTTTGCATTCCTGTCCGCTGTATACCGACAAAATAAGTAACATTTGGCAACAGCTAGACCTAGATTGGAGTTATGTGTACAGGCGTGGAGTCCTTATCAAAGAGGGGATACAAACATGCTGGAAAGAAGACAAAAAAGAGCGACAACGCTGATAGTGGGATTCCAGAATTACAGTTATAAGAAAAAACCAGCCTACAGTGTCTAGAAGAGAGAAGAATTCGTGGTTACTTAATACAGGTTTATACGATGATCAGAGGAATGGATAAATTAGACTATAACAAGTTTTTTTTTTTTCAAATACAGCCACCAACTAGAACTAGAGGGCATAGTTACACATTAACTAAAGAGAGGTCCAGATTCGATATTAGGAAATATTTTTTTAATTAGAGAGTGGTGAATGCTTGGAATGCATTGCCAGGGGAGGTAGTGGAGGGAAGGTCAGTTAATGCATTTAAGAATAAATTGAATGCGCATAGCTTTTAGAGCAAGGTGAAGAAATGAAACTGTATGTATACAGATTCAGCAGAGTCTTCTAAACCAGTTTAAGGACGTTAAGTTAAGTTAAGGATATCTGTTTTTTTCCGTTTTGCTATCCATTGTATTTTGAGCACTTTTCTGTAGCGGTTTAGTTCAAAAGATGCAATCCTTTTCTTAAGTGTTTGTGTGGGGGTCCACGTTTCACATCCGTATGTCTTCATAGGTATAATGCAAGTTCACAGAATATTTATTTTCATTTTATTAATGTTTTGTCATCAGTTTCTCATTTTATTGAACCTCTGCATTGCCGTAGCCATTAGCGCATATAATTGAGCCGAGGTACTCAAAGCTTGTGACTTTCTCAAACTTCTGTTGTTCTAAAATAATTTTAGGTTTGGTCTTTGCCTTGCCTGTGATGTTATCTTGGTTGTACTTGAAATTCAGGTATAGATTTTGGACATCGTTGAATTGTATTTACGCTCATCAGTACTTTTACATTTCGCTAGTTGTTAGACCCACCGGGCTAGATCGCACGTGGACACAGTTCTGGTGTGAACAGACTATCTACAATGCAGTTAGTGAGCTAGCCTTATCTTGTAAAGCGAGCTATTCAAGTTTTCATTCCATTTCCAACAATATATCTCTGCAAATATGGATTTTTGACATTTGGAGCAAAAAAGAAAAACAAAACGAAACCGATTAGATGTCTAACATGGCAAACGTGTGGTTTGTACAACGCAACAGTTGAATCCTCTTCAAGAAAGGGAAACAACAAGCCTTCACACTGTCAGCATTTCTTGATCTTTGTGACCCGTTCCTCAGCCTTGCTGCGGGCTTCCTATCCGTACCAGCGAACCTTGCCTTGGGTTACGGAAGTCCAGTGGTTGGTAAGCATTCTACTAAAGACATCTCGGATGTTTCAGACAGCAGGAGAGCTTGACCAACGCAATTGATGTTTTCCCCGGGGTCTCTTTTTTTTTACTTCGGAGGTACCAGACAACTGTCGCTGTGCTCCATCGACCATCGGTTTGTCTCAACATGTGACCTGTCCATCTATAGTTTGCCTTGTCTGCACAGAATACCGTATCAGGGACAATCGTCGTTATGTCCAAATTATAGTAATTTTGCATGCCTTGGTTACGGAGAGTGATTCCGACCAAGCGTCTCTCAAGAGAGGCCGTGGATCACTCTCAATTTGTCCTCCACTGATTTTGGACCGTTTTAATGGACGATAAGGCTACCCAGTCCCAGCGGCGACGGTCTTGTTAGTTCAGGTTGCAGATTGTTCTGCATATATTCGCAGAATTTCATTCAAACAATAATGTAATTAACTTTCTTCTATTTTAAATGTATTGTATTTCTATTGAAATTCTTAAGAAAGACACATATATCACATGTACTTTTGTGTTTGTTTTGTTAACTATTTCTATATAACTGGTTCTTTGCTCTTGTATTTTATGTATTTAAAAACATTATTCTGAGAAGGGGTACGTGACATTCACTTGACAAGGGAGACCATAGAACACAAAGGGCTAACAACTTTCCCTTAGACGATTAACAAAAACCGGTCTTGACATAGTCGCCATCACGGCCTGCGATGGGCATCAGAACATGACACAACCGTTGAGTTACAGGAACAATTTGTATCTACAGTTAACATCATTTGCTGAAAAAGAATGATCACCAATGGGGAGCAGCGTGCGGTGACTTTTCTTCAAAGGGGGTAAATGTTCGAGAACACCTTTCATTTTTGGGCTAAAGAGAAATACTTTCCATTTAATGTAAAATATGTAACTAAGTTAACGTCTTTATACTGCTTTAGAAGACTATATCTTTATACTGGTTTAGAAGACTATATCTTCATACTGCTTTAGAAGACTATATCTTTATACTGCTTTAGAAGACGATATCTGTATACTGCTTTAGAAGACTTCGTCTTTATACTGACTTAGAAAACTATGCAGAGTCTGTAAACAACCCGTTTCATTTACATTTCCTAGCTCTAAAAGCTATGTGCATCCAATCTATTCTTAAATGCATTAATTGTTCCAGCCTAAAACTACTTCATATGGCAATACATTCCAAGCATTCACCACTGTATAGCTAATGTAGCTTACCAATGACACTTTTACCAGTAACAGTTCTCGCAGTTTAGCTCACTTTAACTTCAACCGATGCACAAAATTGAGAAATGGAATGAAGAAATAAATTTATTGTACTGGAGAATGCCGCCATTGTGGAGGGGTGGGGGGGGGGGGGGGGGGGGCAAATCGCCGGAATATCGTCGAGCCCGAGTATTGTAATGCAAATTGAGAATAAGATTGTGAAGAATACTACTGCTGTTTATTCTTCTTCTTCTTCTTCTTCGTACGCTGTCAATCGTCAACCTGTATTTTTTCGAAAAAAGCATCGGTCATCCTGAAGCTGTCGACACTGCCATAGAGCCTGTCTAGTGTTTCCACTGTTTAATGGCCACATGTGCTTTCTCTGGTCCTCGTATGTCGGGCAGTTTTGCAGCAGATGTTCAGCGGTCATTTTCCCGGTGCCAGTCTGTCTGCCTCCTCGTTGCCTTGGATGTTACAATGGGATGGAACCTACTGTACCACTACTCTTTTTGGTGCGGACTGCTGGCATAGTTGACAGAGTACTGCTCTTAAATCATTTAGTTCAGTATTTTTCTGGCTTTTTAGTGCTGTGACTACGGTCAGGGCATCTGTAAACAGGACAATCTGCCTTTCATTTCTTTTGCCTGTCAGCATTGCTTCTGCTGCAGCCCTCAGTGCCTCTGACGCCGCTCTGAAATTGCATGAGTATTTTCCAGTTGCCACTGACAGTGTTATTTTTGTACCATTTGGTAGGCTCAGGAATACCTCAGCCCCTTTGTTCTGTGTTGTGTTTGTTACAGACCCGTCGGTATATGCATGGGTCCGGTCCACGCTTGGGTAGTTTTTCGTTATGTACCTCAGGGTTATGTCTCCTCTTTCTTTTTCAGTCTGGCTGTTCTTGTTTCAAATACCTGGTAAATTTTCTACCACCTCCGGAATGATATGCTGCTTCCAGGTAGGTTTGCGTACAGTAGGGATGGGCTTTTGGTGTTGATGTGTTCATAGGGTCTTCGCTCATCTTTGCTTTGCCTATTTCTGCAAAGTTTTTCCGCTTCAGTTTTGCCATTTCCAAATCTTTTTATTCTCTGATGCATTGGGTGGTCTGTCAGTCTTCTGAGTTTCTCTGCTTGCTACTGGGCTCTGCAGTCTCTTCTGTCGGTCATGGATTGCAGATTTCTAATCTTTTCCAGTTCTACAATTGGCGTTGACTTCATGCCTCCTGTTATAACTCTCATGGCTTGGTTTTGAAGATTGGTAATTTTATAAAAGTTCGCCTTTGCTGCTGTTGCCCATGCCGCAATGTCATACTAGAGAACTGGTCTCACTCTTCCAGTGTACAGTTTCGTCTGTTCCCCAGCTTGTGCCAGCAAATTTGCTCATGATTGCCATTCTTTGTCTGGCTCTCATTCAGTTTCTCTCGATCTGACTTTTCCATGTCATGCACCGATCAAATGTGACTCCCATATAGTTTGGGTTGTCGTTTGGCCGCAGATATTTGCCGTTAAGACTTATTTTGGTGTTCTAGGGTTTGTTTGAAAGCGAAAATATCGTACATGTTGTTTTTTCCTCATTTATTTTCACCAGCCATGAGTTCGCCCACTCCTTCAACGATGTTATGGCCTGCTGCATCCGATTGCTTGCTATGGTGAGATTTTTTTCATAGGTCCACATAGCCAGATCGTCTGCAAACATGGGGATGTGGACTCTTCTTGGTAGATTTTCTGTGATGTTGTTTATATACACCAGGAAAGTTGTTGGTGACAGTACTCCTCCTTGGGGTACTCCCTGTTCAAATGTCACATTTTTGCTCATCTGCCTTTGTACTTGAACTATGGATGTTCTGTTTTCGAGGTAGTGGCTGATCCATCTGTACATTTTCCCACAAACTTCTTCGTAGCTTGACTTTAAGTCCCTTTATCCACACCTTGTCAAATGCCTTCTCTAAATCCACCCAAACCGCTACTGTGTGTTTTTTTCTCCTGGTAAGCATCATCTATTAACTGGGCTATGAGAGTGATCTGGTCCTCAGTGGATCTGTGCTGTATAAAGCCTGCTTGCTGTTGAATTAGTATGTGTTTTTCTTCCATATGCCACATCAGTCTGGTGTTTATCATACGTTCCATCAGTTTTCCTACACAGCTCAGTAGACTGATATGCCTGTATCCATTTTGATCTGTTCTATCTTTTTCTTTCTTTGGTACTGGTATAAGTACAGCGTCTTTCCATGCCTGAGGTACAATTCCCCTTTTCCAGCTTTGGTTCAGGACTGATAGTAACTTCCTCTTTGCTGTTCGGCCAAACCCCATCAGCATTTCGTATGTTACCCCATCTTTTCCGGGCGATTTCTTTTTCTTTAAAGTTCTCATGGCCTCTTCCATTTCATTCATTGTTAGTTTTGCCATCATGTACTTCTCTGGTGCCATATTGAGGTTGTCGTGGCTCTTTCGTTCTTCACTAATGTCT
Organism: Ariolimax columbianus; assembly: GCA_036924085.1. Taxonomy (NCBI): domain Eukaryota; kingdom Metazoa; phylum Mollusca; class Gastropoda; order Stylommatophora; family Arionidae; genus Ariolimax; species Ariolimax columbianus. Next base: position 81,016,953 of record JAVGWX010000012.1, read on the forward strand.
GTGTGCCTGTCTGTAGGGACATCAGTGTGGTTTGCTCTGGCATAATGTTCTATAAAGGCGTTTGCTGCTTTTTTTTCCAGTAAGCATGTTGTCACCCTGCTTTATGGTAATTTGATGGTGTTTCGTCATTCATGGCTCTGACTAACTTCCATAGTTTGTTCCCTTCTTTATCTAAATTGAGGCTTTCTGTTTTGTTTTTCCAGCTGTCTCTTGTTATTTGGTTTAGTGTTCTTTTGTATTTCGCCGAAATAGCCTTGAGGGCGATATTTTTCTCCATAGATTGTTCTCTCTCTGCCATGTTCCTAGCATTTGAGACTTCGTCTTCCGCTTTCTGCAATTCATCATTCCAATATGGCTTATAGTTTGTCCTTGCCCCTCTTGGGATGGTTTCGGTGGCTGCTTGCATTATTGCTTTGATTAGGCTTTCCACCATAGGTTTCACATTGTTATTCCGTGTGTTGATGGTTTCACATAGCCGATCTGTCAGAATTGCAAATCTTTCCCAGTCGGCTCGTTTATGGTTCCAACGTGGGAGCGCTTTTATTTCCTGTGGACCTACTTCCATATCAATTTCTAGCCTAATTGGCCTTTTGTCGCTACCTGTCAATTGGTTGAGCTCCTGGGGGTCTATTTTGTGGTGAATATCCACCGTGGAAAAGGCCAAGTCTGGAGTAGAGGTGGAATGCCTTGTTCAGGATAGAAGATAGGGCTGTCCTCCGGCCTTTTGAAAAGATAGAGATTTGTGTCTATCTCCCAGTCTTCCACTTCATCACCTCTATTGTCTGTGTCCGAATATCCCCATCTCTCCTACTGGCTGTTGATGTCTCCAACTACTAGGCAGCTAGAGTCCTTGATTTCCATACTCGAGAGCGACAGGTCTTTGTTGGGTGGGCCATACAGGTTGAAGATGCGGATCTTCGTTTCTTGTGTCATTATGTCGAGTCCTACAATTTCTGCTTGTCCAGTGTGATTCACAGCTACCGCGCTACTCGGTATGCAGTTACGTGTCAGTATCAGAACCCTTCCTTTGTCAAGACTGTAACATGCTAAAGCAGCTGCGTCTTGAATACTGACCCACGGAGACGAACCCACACATACACACTTTTGTGAGAGTCTTGAAGAACTCTCCACCACAGTAGGCTTTGTCCATAGAACTGGTCTTTACGTGTAGACTTAATACAATTGTCGGTGAGCTAGAAAAAGAAGGAAAAGAAAAAGAAGATGAAGTAAAGAAAGAAGAAGAAAATAGAGAAGTAGAAGAAGAAGAATAAGAAGAAGAAGAAGTAGAGAAAATAGAAGAAAAAGAAAAGAAGAAAAAGAGAAAGAAACAAATTAGAAGAAGACGATGAAGAAAAAGAATAAGACGAAAAAGAACAGAAAGAAGAAGAAGAAGAAGAAGAGAAAGAAAAAGAAGATAAACATGAGTAAATAGTACTACCTGATATTGCCCATAGAAGAATTGAATGTTTAAATGAAGTATATCGTTAAACAGCAACTAATCTGATTGGCAAACATCCGGCCAGTCTCTAAACCCTGATCTATGGGTGAGAGAGCTGGAGTGTGTACGCCAAACACGCCAGGAGGTTGAATCACTTATACATGACACATACTCCAAATTGGCTACAAGACCACATCGCAAATAACCATATACTTTTCATTACTACTACACTATTCATACACTTTTGTAGAAAGTTAAAGTGAGATAGACTGGCCAAGTTTCTCGAATCTCAAGTGAAAGGTTCCAAATGAAACTTCTGTTTAGCGAGCTTAGCGCAGTAAGGCGATCACAAAGACGTCAATAAAAGCGATTCAGTGAATCCTGGCAGTAATTCGTTTAGCAAGAAAATGGCGATGCCAAAAAGAGCCCTGCATTCTGTTAGCGTGTGTCGACGGGCGATCAGATAGAAGTATAGAGTAGAGGGAAAACCAGCACCAGCTGGTGTTGGCTTAATCTGTCATGCACGCATCCGCCCACAGACTTAAGGGCGCAGTATGACACATGATGATGTTGGTTATTCCCATCGACGGCGATAGGCTCATTATTATTGTCATGATCATATTTCTTCAAAATCAAGTAAATATCGGATTAAGATGGTGAGCAGCGCATGAGCTGCAGCGGTCAGCGAGCCATAGCTGACTGATAGCGTAAGGGCTAGCAAACCGGAGCTGCCAAGGCCGTTCTACACGTCCGCTCAGTATTCTAGACGACAGGCTGCAACAGAGCAGACTGGCTAAGGAGAAGCGATCGAAGAGGGAATGCTAACCCGGTACTCAAAAAATGCTTGCTGAAGTCGGATATGTTGGACAGAATGGTGCAAATATCGACATAACGCATTCCGTTCTCTGGACTGCGTTCTGCTACTTAGGCACGTGTCAGGGTTTGGTAGCGGGAGATGGAGAACAAACGAAGCCAAGCCAAGACAAGTAAATACATTTAATATTCATCAGTTCATTGGCGTCTCAGTCACTGATCATCATGCGCCTGGCGCCCTGGCGAAGTGTGCCCAGCTCTTTCTCCCGTATTTCGACACAGTCTGCTATAGCTGCAAACGCCGTTCGTTAGTGGCAGTCCCTGTCGCAGATCGTACAACGGGGCTAATGAGGCTGACTTGCCGGGGTGTTCCCCGTTCTTTTTAGTTTTGCCCATTTCTCTGGATCTAGATGGCCTCTAACAAGCGTCGGCAAATACTGTGCACCTCCCAACTGACTGTCTGCAATCGACTCAATCCAGAGCTTTCGGCTTGGATGTCGCATGACGTCATGCCCATCTTGTATACGTCCTTGAATCGCGGATTGAGGTAGTCGATTCCTTTAGCTGCAGTGATCAGTTGTCCATAAAAGATATCCTACAACAGCCTTTACAATGTATGTAAATATACACTCGCGAGCACATGACTACTCTATGACAGATGTACAGAAGATGAAAGATACAGACAGCCACATAAACTGGAAAGATATTGTCAGAGGTACAGACGTTGAACAAGAGGGAAAGTGTTTCAAAATACTTTTAGAACAACTAAAAGTCGAATATGTTCCATGTATGGAGGTAAACACCAATCATAAAAAGTGGATTACTAGATTTGTAGCTAAATGTACAAGAGCTTAAAATAAAGCCTGGACAAAGTATATAAAGGCAAGTAAATCAAAACAAATATATTACAAACATTTGGACAAGTAAAAAATAGCTCAGAAAGTAAAAAAAGCAGCAAAAATGGACTTCGAAAAAAACTTACTAATAGGATCAAGATTAATGGTAAAAGCTTCTTTTCTAATGTTAGAAATAAACAAAGACCTAAAGACAAGGTAGGCTTTCTCATTGACAGTACAGTGAAAATGAGCAGATAAAACAGGGAGATAGCTAATCTAATAAATCAATATTTTGGCACAGTCTATACAAAAGAAGACTCCTCCAAGATACCAGAGCCTATACATATTTTCAAATGCCAAATGGATATAGTGCGATAAAAATCATTCTGTATTACGGAGGAAATGGTTCTAAAAAGATTGGAAGGATTAAAAGTGGATAAATGTACAGATCAAGATGGTATCCATTCATCAATGCTATTTGAAGTAAAACCATTGGTTATATTGTTTTCTCAATCACTTGCAAAATGGATTGTTCCAAGAGATTGGAAAGATGCAGGAGTGATTCCCTTATTCAAAAGAGGAAAGAAAGCAGATCCAGCTAATTAAGTAAGTTTAACGAGCATAGTTGGAAATTATTAGAGTCAATAATGAAAGAAAACATTGTAATACATCTAGACAGGTTAAATCTAATCAGAAATAGTCAGCATGGGTTTAATAGACGGAGACCGTCTTAACAAATCTATTGGAGTGCATGGAGGTGATTACTAAAATCATAGATAAGGGAGAACCAGTGGATGTTATTTATCTAGATTTTACAAAGGTTTTTGCTATAATACCTCATCTACGATTATTTAAAAAGTTAAAATCACATGGGATAGATGGGCAGGTTGCCGAATGGATTGAAAGTTGGTTTATGGGAAGAAGACAGCGATTGGCATACATAAGGAGTACTCTGAGTGGTGTGAAGTAAAAAATGGAACAAAATTACAGAATAGGCGAGAACAATACTAGAATGATAGATAACGACATAGGGGTAATAATAGAGCATACCGGTAAGGTGAGTGAGCAAGTCCAGGTAGCAGTAAATAGGTCAAATGCAACGTTAGGTATGATTAAAAAAAAGAAATAATAAACATAGGAGTAATGAGGTGATTGACAAACTGTATAAAGCATTTGTTAGACCTAGATCGGAGTACTGTGTACAAGTGTGAAGTCCTTTTCGTAGAAGAGCTATAAATATGCTGGAAAGGATACAAAGAATAGCGACAAAACTGATAGTGGGATTTCAGAATTACAGTTACGAGGAAAGACTCAGAAACACCGGTCGTTAATGTCTAGAAAAGAGAAGAATTAAACGTGACTAAATCTAAGTTGATAAGATAATCACAGGAAAAGTTAAATTAGACTATAACAAGTTTTTCAAAATACAACCACCAACGAGAACAAAAGGGCACAGATACAAATTAACTAACGAAAGGTCCAAATTGGACACAGGACATTTTTTTGGTATTCAGACAGTGGTGAATGCTTGGAATGCTTTGCCCCAAGAAATAGTGGAGGCAGAGACAGTTAATGCATTTAAGAATAAATAGGATGTACATAGTTATTAGAGCAGGGTAATGCAAATGGGACTGGTTGTCTACAGACTCTGATGAGTTTTCTAAACCAATATAAAAACGTTATGTTAAGTTAAGTTATGCCGTGTTTGTTAGCTTACTCAGTAAGTTTTATGATTATGCTAACTTTTTTGTTTTCCCGCTTCACAGTCTTCTTTGAAGGACAATGTGCGATCCACTGTAATTCCTAGGTGCTTAGGTGTATCTTTATGTTTAAGTTTATGCCCCTGCCAACTAATCTTTCGAACTCTCAAGGCTATTATTACACCCTGTTGCAGCCCGCCACTAAACGTCTTTTACAGGACGCACACAAAAATAATCTTACATATTACGGGCATTCTACAACAACAATAAATATAACAACAATAACAACAACATGCTGTTATGGCTTTTGTTGTCAGGATATCGGCTATTTCATTCTTATAAACTATGCAGGAGGAAGGATTTCAAGAAATGCTATCTCGGCATAGATAAAGTCACACACTAATTCTAACCATTTTCATAAAGCTGTAGAAACTGATACACATTTCTAATCGTGTTTACTTACTCTCAACTCTGTCAAATGATATTCTCATTAATAACTAAACATTTACGTCGCTAAGTGTCATTGAAGGAAATGTGGCGACTACGTGAGTTGGCCACTCCACCTCATAAAAAGCTGACGCCTAGTACAGGCCTAGTCTCTAACACTTCAACCTCGACATCAATGATTGCGAAAGGATTACCTTTTCCTTTTCATGTTAAAATCATTTACATCGAATACCAGTGCCAAAGAAAGAAAAAGATAAAACATATCCAAATTGATTCAGGGCTATCAGTCTACTGAGCTGTGTAGGTAAACTGATGGAAAGTATGATAAACATCAGACTGATGTGGCACCTGGAAGAAAAAAACATATTAATTCCACAGAAAGCAGGATTTAGACAACACAGATCCACTGAGGATCAGATCACTCTCATAGCGCTGAAAATAGAGGATGCTTACCAGGAGAAAAAGCATACAGTCGCGGTTTGGGTGGATCTAGAGAAGGCATTTGACAAGGTGGGGAAAGAGGGACTTAAAGTCAAGCTATAAAGAAGTGAAGTATCTGGAAAAATGTACAGATTAATCAGCCCCTATCTCGAAAACAGAACAGCCAGAGTTCAAGTACAAGGGAAGATGAGTAAAAATGTGACACTGGAGCAGGGAGTACCCCAAGGAGGAGTACTGTCACCCACACTTTTTTCTGGTGTATATAAACAACATAATAGAGAATATATTAAGAAGAGTCCACAGCTCCATGTTTGCAGACGATCTGGCTTTGTGGACCACTGAAGAAAATCTCACCATAGCAAACAATCAGATGCAGCAGGCCCTAACATCTCTGGAGTAGTGGGCGAGGAGGCAGACAGACTGGCTAAAGAATGTGCAAGGTTACCACAACCAGATTCTAGTGTGACCTACGACGAGTTCATAAGGTTTATTAGGGCCAGATACATGGCCAAATGGGAAACAGAGCATACTGGCTACACAAAAAATGATGCCTACTACCAGTTGAACAGAAGAGAGCAGGTCGTGGTCTTCAGACTCCGCACAGGCCACAACAGACTGAGGTACCATCTATTCAATAAAGTGAAGAAAGGTGGTACTGACGAATGCACCTGTGGTACTAGGAAAATAACCGCGGAACATCTGCTACAAAATTGCCCGACATACGAGAACCAGAGAAAGCACATGTGGCCATCACCAGTGGCAACACTAGACAATCTCTATGACAGTGTCGACAGCCTCAGGATGACAGCTGCTTTCTTCGAACAAATTCAAGTTGACGTCTGACAGCGTACGAAGAAGAAGATTTACCTCGAATAGTTTTTAACACCTGCACAAATGAACAGTCATCTAACAATATACATATTTCTGTTGTTCATCCTCTCTCTTTCTCTCTCTCTCTTTCTCACTCTCTACTTTGGTCTTCTTGTTTCTCTGTACTCTCAGTAATCAATGCTGACAACCAACTAATGTGTGACAAATATGAATTGCTATGATCATTTAAGACATTCCAATGTACCCCGCCCACTTCCAGTTAAAGGCCAACACAAAATACAGAAGGGATTGAAGCTCACCATCAAAATCATGCATTTAGAACGTGCCAACCATAACAACATTCCGCCCAACAAACTGTTGATTATGTCAAGGAAAGAATGTCTGAATACAATCACAGCAAACTTGCTGTTTACATTCAAGGATACATCAAATAATACAAATATACTGTAGTCGGGGATGCTGTTGTAGAAACTTCTCTATAAGAGGTTTAAGCTTTTATCAGATGGGGGTAGCCAGTTCCCTTCCTCGATGTCTTGGCTTTCAATATCACTGATATATACATTTATTTTATTACCGCCAGGGATGAGGTACTAGAATCTTCATTGTTCTGATACACACACGAATCTGTGAACTGGTCAATACGACATGATACCGCACAAAGGACAACGGTCTATGGTAGAATCCAGAAATTGAAACCTCTAATCAAACCAAAAACTTCAGGTTTTGTGAAAACCAATTCCTGTTCCTCTATCATTTCTCCTAACAGTAAATCTGGTACTCGTTTACAGCTGAGTTGGCTAGAACAAGTTGCAGCCGGAAAAAAGCAGCCACTCTACCAACGTTTTATCCTGCGCTCTACATGTACATATAGTGTGGTCTTATGTTTTCTCTAATAACATGTCTTAATGGGAATCACACTTTTTCTTCTGCTTATCTCACGGATCAATCATTCCTTCATGGTTGTATGCTTAAACATCTACCTAATTGTTCTATTGTAGGCCAATGACCAATGTTTTGTTATTATTATTGTCATGATTATCATCATCATCATCATCATCTTCTATCAACTTGTGTCGTTAGAAGGCGTGGAATGGGGTGTAGTCTTATGTCGTGTACCATCGTCGTCACCGATGTTGACATCCAGTGTTTCTTTAAACATAGCAAGGGACATAGCCAAATAAATACAACAAATTCAAAAATTGAGAGTTATCCCATCATAAAAAATTTGCGTGAGAGGTTCTGGCTTGGGCGTCTCCCCTCTTTATCCAGGTACAACCTAGAACGAGTGAGCTATGGCCCTACACCAGAACCACATGGACGTATACATTGGCATCTGTACACTGAAGGCGATAGGTGTTAATTATCCACCCGACCAAATTTCTCACGCTTGTTGTCGTCCTCGTGCACGACATATGGGGAGGAACAGCTCGCGACCCCGGGCGCTCGTCCGCGACGATTGTGACAGCAAAGCCGTGCTTATCACAAGAGCTGAACCTTGAACCTTGACCGGCGTCGAAGTCATGGAGCGAACTAGACAAGTAACTGGCAGAAGACAACACTGGCTGCTCCTGTAGCTGTTAATAGTAAGGTTAGAGTTAGCATATATGCTGATGTCTGTTTAAGTTGGCTCTGTTGTGGTGACAGCGACTCGCATATTGTTTTTAAAATGAATTTAATAATATTCATAAAATGCAAATAAATAATAAAAATTTCCGAAAGGTAAATTTCGTATGGTATGCTCCATTAAACGCAACCTTAACTATTATAAGTATTTGCTTTATTTTTATGTAATTATTAAATGATTTATATTATTGTAGTGCATTTATTACATCCCTTTATTTTGAATACATTGCCCTTATGACGAAGTAATCATAGTCCGTGTAAATACAGTTCACTACTTGGCCGTGAAACTGTTATCTAGCTAATCGAAGATACTGGGCTGAAAGTTGGTTATGGTTAAGCGTGCTTATATTCCGTGTGTGCTACTTTTAAATTGTTCAAGCTTGGATTTAATGACATGTAAGTAAATGTATGTAGACCTTTATGTTATAAATTTCTCTAACATACCATCTGTAGATTGTTAATCTCATTGTACATATCCAAATTTTAAACTGTACATTTTTTAGAACAGGACACCCATTACCATCATTTTAATAACACTAGCCAAATGGAATCTTGCATGTATACTGCTGGCTGAATATATGTAGACATAATATTCATAATGTGGCATAAGAAATACGTAAACATTAAATTGAACCTTATTCCAGTGTGTGTTTGTTTCTTGTTTATTTCTTTATTTCACAAGACGCATAAGTTGCCATATTAACAAATGTAAACAAACAGATATTATTGATTCATCCATTAAGCAAATACATACACAGTAGTCGTTCAGCTTGTTTGAAAAGGCCAGTATTTGCAAACCATCGAAGGGTTTGAGAGTTGATAATGCTATTGTGGTTAACATGTGGACAGTAAGATTATATGTACGAACGTAAATATTGCTGTGTGTGTGTTATATGTGGATAGCAAGATACTGTGTAGAAGATTAAAGCTTGGTGTCAATCTGCTAATATGTTGATAGTGAGATCCTATGTAAGACATCAAAGCTCTGTGTTAGACTGCTAACAAGCTTGCGGTTGTTGTGCTAACATGTGAATAATAAAATATCATGTAGAAGATTAACGCTTGGTGTCAATCTGCTAATGTGTTGATAGTGAGACACTATGTAGGACATCAAAGCTCTGCGTTAGACTGCTAACAAGCTTGCGGTTGGTGTGCTTACATGTGAATAGTAAAATATCATGTAGGAGATTAAAGATTGGTGTCAATCTGCTAATGTGTTGATAGTGAGACACTATGTAGGACATCAAAGCTCTGTGTTAGACTGCTAACAAGCTTGCGGTTGTTGTGCTAACATGTGAATAGTAAAATATCATGTAGAAGATTAACGCTTGGTGTCAATCTGCTAATGTGTTGATAGTGAGACACTATGTAGGACATCAAAGCTCTGCGTTAGACTGCTAACAAGCTTGCGGTTGGTGTGCTTACATGTGAATAGTAAAATATCATGTAGAAGATTAAAGATTGGTGTCAATCTGCTAATGTGTTGATAGTGAGACACTATGTAGGACATCAAAGCTCTGGGTTAGACTGCTAACAAGCTTGCGGTTGTTGTGCTAACATGTGAATAGTAAAATATCATGTAGAAGATTAACGCTTGGTGTCAATCTGCTAATGTGTTGATAGTGAGACACTATGTAGGACATCAAAGCTATGCGTTAGACTACCTAACAAGCTTGCGGTTGGTGTGCTAACATGTGAATAGTAAAATATCATGTAGAAGATTAAAGATTGGTGTCAATCTGCTAATGTGTTGATAGTGAGACACTATGTATGACATCAAAGCTCTGCGTTAGACTGCTAACAAGCTTGCGGTTGTTGTACTAACATGTGAATAGTAAAATATCATGTAGAAGATTACCGCTTGGTGTCAATCTGCTAATGTGTTGATAGTGAGACACTATGTAGGACATCAAAGCTCTGCGTTAGACTGCTAACAAGCTTGCCGTTGGTGTGCTTACATGTCAATAGTAAAATATCATGTAGAAGATTAAAGATTGGTGTCAATCTGCTAATGTGTTGATAGTGAGACACTATGTAGGACATCAAAGCTATGCGTTAGAGTACCTAACAAGCTTGCGGTTGGTGTGCTAACATGTGAATAGTAAAATATCATGTAGAAGATTAAAGATTGGTGTCAATCTGCTAATGTGTTGATAGTGAGACACTATGTATGACATCAAAGCTCTGCGTTAGACTGCTAACAATCTTGCGGTTGTTGTGCTAACATGTGAATAGTAAAATATCATGTAGAAGATTACCGCTTGGTGTCAATCTGCTAATGTGTTGATAGTGAGACACTATGTAGGACATCAAAGCTCTGCGTTAGACTGCTAACAATCTTGCGGTTGTTGTGCTAACATGTGAATAGTAAAATATCATGTAGAAGATTACCGCTTGGTGTCAATCTGCTAATGTGTTGATAGTGAGACACTATGTAGGACATCAAAGCTCTGCGTTAGACTGCTAACAAGCTTGCGGTTGGTGTGCTTACATGTCAATAGTAAAATATAATGTAGAAGATTAAAAGATTGGTGTCAATCTACTAATGTGTTGATAGTGAGACACTATGTAGGACATCAAAGTTCTGCGTTAGACAGCTAACAATCTTGCGGTTGGTGTGCTAACATGTGAATAGTAAAATATAATGTAGAAGATTAACGCTTGGTGTCAATCTGCTAATGTGTTGATAGTGAGACACTATGTAGGACATCAAAGCTCTGCGTTAGGCTGCTAACAAGCTTGCGGTTAGTGTGCTAACATGTGAATAGTAAAATATCATGTAGAAGATTAAAGCTTGGTGTCAATCTGCTAATATGTTGATAGTGAGATACTATGTAGGACATTGAAGCTGAGTGTTAGTCTACTAACATGTGGATAGTAAGATATTTTCAAGACAGTAAATCTCCAAGTTGGTTTGCATCTGTTGATTTGTAAATAGTAAGACCTTATGTATGAGATTAAAGCTCAGTATCTGACTCCTAACATGTAGATAGTAAGATAATATGTACACCATTAAATCTTAGTGACTATCTGTTAATATGTAGATACAGAGATAATATGTAGGACATTAAAACTCAATTTTAGTCCTCTTGCGTGCAAAAATTTGTTATTTCTCTTTGCGTTCAGGATCTTTTGGTCATGTTATATCTGCAAGCCAGTAATCATGATGCAGTCCATAATCGTTACCAGGATATATTGGCTGCACCATAGCTTTTGCCTCAGCTCTGCATCCTTTGGTATCTCATTTCACTAAAACACGGTGACAGTAAAATGCTATGTGGAACACACATTTTGGTGTTTGTCTGTTAATTTATGGATTGTAGGTACAACGTAAGACTGTAAAATTACATGGCGGTCTACATCTGTTGCCATGTGGATAGTAAAGTAATATGTAAGGTATCCAATCTTAGTATTGGTCAGTTATCAAATGGATTGTAAGATAATATTTAGGGTATGAAATCTTGGTGCTGGTCTGTTAACATGTGGAGGGAAAGATAATATGTAGGGTATCAAATCTCAGTTCTTGTCTGTTAACATGTGAAAGGTAAGATAATATTTAGGGTAGCAAATCTCGGTGCTGGTCTGTTAACATGTGGAGGGTAAGATAATATGTAGGGTATCAAATCTCGGTTCTGGTCTTGTAACATGTGAATGGTAAGATAATATTTAGGGTAGCAAATGTTGGTACTGATCTGTTAACATGTGGGTGGTAAGAAAATATGTAGGGTATCAAATCTCGGTGCTGCTCTGTTAACATGTGGATGGTAAAATAATATTTAGGGTATCAGATCTAAGTGCTGTTCTGTTAATCTGTGGATGGTAAGATAGTATGTATTACAGTAAAGGTAAGTGTTATTCTGGCATGGGGATTCAAAGATAAAATGTAGGGCATTGAAGCACATTGTGGATCTATTAACATGTGATTAGTAGTATAATATGTACAATATTAACAGACATGGTCAGTTTGTTGAGAGGTGGAAAGTAAGTTACTATGTGGGACAGTAGAGTTTGTTGTCGGTCTACTTCTTTTGTCCTGTGAATATCCAAATAATATAAAGGACATTGAACCACGGTGTCATTCTGTTTGCACTGTGATAGTCAGATAAAATAATTAAGTCTATTGCATCTCTTTGTTGGGGGAAAGGAAGATACTTTTATTTTGGCGATAAGGCTCAGTGTGGGTTTGTTAATGTACTGATAGTAAAAATAAATTTAAAACATTGCAGCTCATTGTTGGTCTATTGACATGGGGACAGCAGGATGCTGTTTAGGACATTTATTCTTGGTGTCTGTTTGTTAACAAATGGAAAGATAATATATACAACTTTACATCTCGGTTGTTATGCGTTAACATTTGAATATTAAGAAAATGTGTAGGACATGAAAGCTCACTGTTCGTTTGCTAACAAGTGGATAATACAATACTATGAGGTAAAGTAATGCTAGCTGTCATTCTGTTAACACGCGGATAGTAAGATACTATATAGGACATTACTGCTCAGTTTTGGTCTGTTTACCTGGGGGAAAAAATATACTATGTAGGGCACCTAATTATGAGATTGGTGTGTGTTCATGTGGATAGTGAGAAAATATATGTGGATATTAAGATACTATGTAGGACATTCAAGCTATGTGTTTGACTGTTGACATGTGGATAGTAAGATACTCGGTAAGACATTCAAGCTCTGTGTTGGCCTGTGGACATGTGGATAGTAAGATACTCTGTAGGACATTCAAACTCTATGTTTGCCTGTTAATATGTGAATAGTAAGATACTCTGTAAGATATTCAAGCTGTGTTGGCCTGTTAACATGGTGGCAGTAAGGAACTATGTAGGACATCAATGTTTTGGGTAAGTCTAACATCTGGATAGTGGATACTGTGCAGTGCATTTAATCTAGAGTTGGTCTGTTAATATGTGGATTGTAAGATCCTGTATAAGACATTAAATCTCTATGTCAGTCTGATGCCATGGGGATTGTACAATACTTTGAAGAACAATAAAACTTGGTATTAGTCTGTTAATATATATATATATCAAATTACAATGTAGCACTGTAAAGTTTCGAGTCAGTGAAAATATGTTTAATGGGGATAGTGCGATACTTTGTAGGACAATACCGTTTATTGTCTGTATGTTAATTTTCGTATAGTAAGGTATTATATAAAACACTGTTACCATGTGCTTAGGTAGATACTGTGTAGGACATCAAAATTTAATGCTGGAATGCTGGTATGATAGTCTGTGGATAGTAAGATACTATATATAGGACATTAACACTTGATGTAGCATAGTAAGATACTAGCTAGGACTGTAATGCCTAGGGTGAGTTTTTTTTAAATATGGATAGTAAGATACTAGTTCGAACTGTAATGCCTAGGGTCAGTTTCTTAACATGTGGATAGTAAGATACTATTTCAGACATTAATGCATAGTGTCAGTCTGTACATTATGTAAATTGCTGAGCGATTATAGTAGTAAAACTAGGAGAGTTCAAAACGTAGTTCCTTCATGTTCCAGTCTCTCTCTTATCGCCTGTGGAGTATAACAAATAGATAGGAATGGTTAAAGTACCGATATGGAACAAATTCAAGAACCTAACCTACGCTAGATACAGAAATTACATACAATGAGACTAAAGCATTTATCAGGGCAACGTACAGTGCAAAATGGAAAAAAACGACACCCTGGCCACATAGATGATCATTATCCGGCTACGCACAGGTCACAACAGTCTGAGATGTCATCTGTACAACAAATTCAAGATTGATACTACAGACCTTCGTGCCTGCGGCACAGCCCCCATGAAGGCAGAACATATTTTGCAGTCATGTCCACAGTATACCGACAAAAGAAGTAGCATTTGGCAACAGCTATTGTCCTTCCACGAGAAGATGTACGGAAGCGTAGAGAGCCTTGAATCGACTGATGACTTCGTTAGTCATTGAAGTTGATGTCTGAAGACGAATGAAAAAGAGGAAGAAGAAATGAACCAATCGAAGCTTCCCGTTGGATCTACTACTAGGGAATTGCATGTTTACATTGTGATTCGCATTATTCTTTTATAGGTCTAGCGATATTGCGAGCTTAATATCTGAGTAGCAGCATATCCCTTTGTCGATATGTGCATTCACAAGCAAAAACAACTAGTATTCTCTGTATAAGCTACATGTGTCCTCTAATCCACTGAATGGGCGGCGAACTACAGTAATCCTCTCGAATGATTCTGGATCTTTGGGTATGGCAATGACAAGAATAGCACCACTGCCCTACATAGAGCATGTCATAAGCAGCGACTAACTGTGTGACATGGCACAACATCGGCCATGCTTAGTTGGTTTGTTAATAGCAGCATAGATGGAGCCTAACAGGCTGCGGGTCAAGTTGGTATAGTGTTTGAGTATTTTAAAATGGACTCGCAGATCTATTAACCAAACTTCTTGGCACTTGTCTTAACACAGCGGAGTAATAAGCTGCTCGAGCCTAACATGCTAAGCAGGAAATCCTCATCCCACCTTTATCCAGGTCACACCACAGCTGGGACCTCCACAAGGTCATTTTCCCTTGTAGAATTACAGGTCTACTAAGACTAAGATTAAAGTAAACACAGAATCTTACAAATAATATTTCTTTTGTTGCAGATTCTGCACTTTACACTATACGAAATACAAGACCTCACCACTAATGGAGTCTCCCGCGGAACACCTGGCTGAGACATTACGATTCTACTCCGTCTTCCTCCACGCTGCCCGAGACTCATCAACCGTTGTCGTGGACGATCAACACGAAAGACAATGGTTGAGTATGAGGAGTACTTGACTTGACTTAAAACACAAGGCAACGACTCTAGCTGGCCATCTATCTTCTCGGCACATCCCCCATGACATCAGAACACAGTTTGCAGTCCTGCCCATCGTATACCGACAAGAAGTAGCATTTGGCAACAATCAGTGTCCTTCCACGAGTAGCTGTACAGAAGTGCTCGGACCCTCAAGTCAACTGCTGCCTTCGTTAGAGTAATTGAATTCGAGGTCTGAAGACGAACAAGGAAGATCTCTTTTCTTGACATTTTTCGCGCCAGCCGAAGCAAATCAGTACAAGTACAGTCAACCCCCATCAAGATAACTTCAGAAAAAAGCTTTCCATGATCTTGCAGTAGGAGTTTATGTAACAGTTTACTTGCATGATGAGGTTGCTATCCTCATGCACAACTCTCTTTAGTCACGGCTTTCAATACATGCATGGAGTTCAATCAATCAAATCAGAACAAAAAGGCATAGCTTCAAATTAAATAAAGAAAGGTCAATATTGGATATTTGGAAATATTTCTTTAGTCAGAGAGGGGTGAAAGCTTGGAATTCATAAGTGGTTGCGAAGTTTCGATGGCTCACAAACAAAACATGTCTGTCTTCAGATTCCTGATCTGACAGGGTCGTACACCTATTAAATTCCCTGCTGAATATGGTTTATCCAGGCTGTAAAGTGCAAAACACAGAACTATATACTGCCTCTTAGGAACCACGGTAAACGAGGCAAAACAAAAAAATATAGCTTTTTAGTGCTTTCTCCAGTATCGCATTCTGTTTTTTTATTATATGGCTTGCTGGCTTAGGGTCGTTCGTTCTCAATCTTGCACCACCAAGCCCTGATATGACTTAAGTAGCAGAATGTTGTCCGGAGAACAGAATGCAAATGTGCTGATCGATGTGGACCGCACAGAACCCGGCCAGGCACTTGAGCATCCGTGGTCAACCACTGCACCCGAGCTCAGATCCTGTCGTCCTGACTTGTCTTGCCACTGGTTAAAGTTGGACTCGAGCGAGAGAGTGTGGTCGACAAACTGCGCAACCCTTTCTCACTTAAAGGAAATTCATCGCGCAAGTCATTCTCTTTTCATGTATTCAGGACTAACACAGTCGAGTCCTGTGACGACGGGCGAGCAGAGAGCGTAGGTCCGCTGACAAGCTAAACTACAGTCAAAAAGCTGCGTCAGTTGCGGGAAACCTTGCTGAGCAATAAAGCGGATGAGGTACATGGATTTGCTGACAATCATGATCACCGTCTCGCGAAGCAAACTTTCTCTGCTTTCACTGACTGCGAATATGCAGTTCCCATCTTCCCACCCATCCACAACCCGGATTTACAGAATACTCGACTGGATGGACTGGCTGGGTGCAAAAAGGAAAGGTTCGTGATGGACGAACAACATTGTGATTGACCCTGACGCAACGTCCTGGACAATATGTTGTGCTTGACCGGACTAGCGTCTCAGTTACCCACAGATATTATCTTAAATATCACTAACCTCTTGCTGATTTCTAGCATAACCGGCACTTCTGAAATTATGCAATGATGTTTATAAATGAAAATAGTATTTGCTAGATCTACGTCAACAATAAAGTCACATATATTTTTGTATAACATATCAAGCATTATTACATAGCACAAAACATCGTTCACTTTCATCATTAACATCATTATTATCATCATCATCATCATGTTGCATGTCATTTGCAGAAAATCACTTTCACAAAAGTCGATCTGTAACTCGATCTCAAGCCAGAAGTATCGCCTCTATCGTTGTCATCGTCAGGACCTCCGTGATGTCTTGTGTCCATCTTTTCCTCGGTCTGCTTCAGCCCCGCTTTCCAAGCACCAAACCCTCCTGTATCGTTATTTCTAGGTCAGTATGGCGTTTGATGTGGTCAAACTATTTTACAGCAAAGCAAGTGGTCATTTTCACAGACGCCCTAGCAGTGTAATGGCCCTCAAGAGCCAGAACGAAAATAAACTCGGTGCTTTGGCAGACTCACTCGAACGCATGTCCCAGTGCTTAAAAAAAAGTAGTCCAATGGACACCAGCCCGCTGCGACATTCCAGGCAACGGGGAGGCGGTCAGGCTCGCCAGAGAGCGAGGAATGCTGCAGCAGATTGATACAGAAATCACATACAATGAAACTAAAGCATTCACCTGGACAACGTACAGTGCAAAATGGAAAATAGGATCACCCTGGCCACATAGAAAACGATGCCTACCATCAACTCTCCAGGCGAGACCAGGTGATCATTTTCCGGCTACACAGGTCACAACAGACTCAGATGTAATCTATACAACAAGTTCAAGATTGGCACTACAGACATTTGTGCCTGCGGCACAGCCCCCATGAAGGCATAATATATTTTGCATTCCTGTCCGCTGTATACCGACAAAATAAGTAACATTTGGCAACAGCTAGACCTAGATTGGAGTTATGTGTACAGGCGTGGAGTCCTTATCATAGAGGGGATACAAACATGCTGGAAAGAAGACAAAAAAGAGCGACAACGCTGATAGTGGGATTCCAGAATTACAGTTATAAGAAAAAACCAGCCTACAGTGTCTAGAAGAGAGAAGAATTCGTGGTTACTTAATACAGGTTTATACGATGATCAGAGGAATGGATAAATTAGACTATAACAAGTTGTTTTTTTTTCAAATACAGCCACCAACTAGAACTAGAGGGCATAGTTACACATTAACTAAAGAGAGGTCCAGATTCGATATTAGGAAATATTTTTTTAATTAGAGAGTGGTGAATGCTTGGAATGCATTGCCAGGGGAGGTAGTGGAGGGAAGGTCAGTTAATGCATTTAAGAATAAATTGAATGCGCATAGCTTTTAGAGCAAGGTGAAGAAATGAAACTGTATGTATACAGATTCAGCAGAGTCTTCTAAACCAGTTTAAGGACGTTAAGTTAAGTTAAGGATATCTGTTTTTTTCCGTTTTGCTATCCATTGTATTTTGAGCACTTTTCTGTAGCGGTTTAGTTCAAAAGATGCAATCCTTTTCTTAAGTGTTTGTGTGGGGGTCCACGTTTCACATCCGTATGTCTTCATAGGTATAATGCAAGTTCACAGAATATTTATTTTCATTTTATTAATGTTTTGTCATCAGTTTCTCATTTTATTGAACCTCTGCATTGCCGTAGCCATTAGCGCATATAATTGAGCCGAGGTACTCAAAGCTTGTGACTTTCTCAAACTTCTGTTGTTCTAAAATAATTTTAGGTTTGGTCTTTGCCTTGCCTGTGATGTTATCTTGGTTGTACTTGAAATTCAGGTATAGATTTTGGACATCGTTGAATTGTATTTACGCTCATCAGTACTTTTACATTTCGCTAGTTGTTAGACCCACCGGGCTAGATCGCACGTGGACACAGTTCTGGTGTGAACAGACTATCTACAATGCAGTTAGTGAGCTAGCCTTATCTTGTAAAGCGAGCTATTCAAGTTTTCATTCCATTTCCAACAATATATCTCTGCAAATATGGATTTTTGACATTTGGAGCAAAAAAGAAAAACAAAACGAAACCGATTAGATGTCTAACATGGCAAACGTGTGGTTTGTACAACGCAACAGTTGAATCCTCTTCGAGAAAGGGAAACAACAAGCCTTCACGCTGTCAGCATTTCTTGATCTTTGTGACCCGTTCCTCAGCCTTGCTGCGGGCTTCCTATCCGTACCAGCGAACCTTGCCTTGGGTTACGGAAGTCCAGTGGTTGGTAAGCATTCTACTAAAGACATCTCGGATGTTTCAGACAGCAGGAGAGCTTGACCAACGCAATTGATGTTTTCCCCGGGGTCTCTTTTTTTTTACTTCGGAGGTACCAGACAACTGTCGCTGTGCTCCATCGACCATCGGTTTGTCTCAACATGTGACCTGTCCATCTATAGTTTGCCTTGTCTGCACAGAATACCGTATCAGGGACAATCGTCGTTATGTCCAAATTATAGTAATTTTGCATGCCTTGGTTACGGAGAGTGATTCCGACCAAGCGTCTCTCAAGAGAGGCCGTGGATCACTCTCAATTTGTCCTCCACTGATTTTGGACCGTTTTAATGGACGATAAGGCTACCCAGTCCCAGCGGCGACGGTCTTGTTAGTTCAGGTTGCAGATTGTTCTGCATATATTCGCAGAATTTCATTCAAACAATAATGTAATTAACTTTCTTCTATTTTAAATGTATTGTGTTTCTATTGAAATTCTTAAGAAAGACACATATATCACATGTACTTTTGTGTTTGTTTTGTTAACTATTTCTATATAACTGGTTCTTTGCTCTTGTATTTTATGTATTTAAAAACATTATTCTGAGAAGGGGTACGTGACATTCACTTGACAAGGGAGACCATAGAACACAAAGGGCTAACAACTTTCCCTTAGACGATTAACAAAAACCGGTCTTGACATAGTCGCCATCACGGCCTGCGATGGGCATCAGAACATGACACAACCGTTGAGTTACAGGAACAATTTATATCTACAGTTAACATCATTTGCTGAAAAAGAATGATCACCAATGGGGAGCAGCGTGCGGTGACTTTTCTTCAAAGGGGGTAAATGTTCGAGAACACCTTTCATTTTTGGGCTAAAGAGAAATACTTTCCATTTAATGTAAAATATGTAACTAAGTTAACGTCTTTATACTGCTTTAGAAGACTATATCTGTATACTGGTTTAGAAGACTATATCTTCATACTGCTTTAGAAGACTATATCTTTATACTGCTTTAGAAGACCGTATCTGTATACTGCTTTAGAAGACTTCGTCTTTATACTGACTTAGAAAACTATGCAGAGTCTGTAAACAACCCGTTTCATTTACATTTCCTAGCTCTAAAAGCTATGTGCATCCAATCTATTCTTAAATGCATTAATTGTTCCAGCCTAAAACTACTTCATATGGCAATACATTCCAAGCATTCACCACTGTATAGCTAATGTAGCTTACCAATGACACTTTTACCAGTAACAGTTCTCGCAGTTTAGCTCACTTTAACTTCAACCGATGCACAAAATTGAGAAATGGAATGAAGAAATAAATTTATTGTACTGGAGAATGCCGCCATTGTGGAGGGGTGGGGGGGGGGGGGGGCAAATCGCCGGAATATCGTCGAGCCCGAGTATTGTAATGCAAATTGAGAATAAGATTGTGAAGAATACTACTGCTGTTTATTCTTCTTCTTCTTCTTCTTCGTACGCTGTCAATCGTCAACCTGTATTTTTTCGAAAAAAGCATCGGTCATCCTGAAGCTGTCGACACTGCCATAGAGCCTGTCTAGTGTTTCCACTGTTTAATGGCCACATGTGCTTTCTCTGGTCCTCGTATGTCGGGCAGTTTTGCAGCAGATGTTCAGCGGTCATTTTCCCGGTGCCAGTCTGTCTGCCTCCTCGTTGCCTTGGATGTTACAATGGGATGGAACCTACTGTACCACTACTCTTTTTGGTGCGGACTGCTGGCATAGTTGACAGAGTACTGCTCTTAAATCATTTAGTTCAGTATTTTTCTGGCTTTTTAGTGCTGTGACTACGGTCAGGGCATCTGTAAACAGGACAATCTGCCTTTCATTTCTTTTGCCTGTCAGCATTGCTTCTGCTGCAGCCCTTAGTGCCTCTGACGCCGCTCTGAAATTGCATGAGTATTTTCCAGTTGCCACTGACAGTGTTATTTTTGTACCATTTGGTAGGCTCAGGAATACCTCAGCCCCTTTGTTCTGTGTTGTGTTTGTTACAGACCCGTCGGTATATGCATGGGTCCGGTCCACGCTTGGGTAGTTTTTCGTTATGTACCTCAGGGTTATGTCTCCTCTTTCTTTTTCAGTCTGGCTGTTCTTGTTTCAAATACCTGGTAAATTTTCTACCACCTCCGGAATGATATGCTGCTTCCAGGTAGGTTTGCGTACAGTAGGGATGGGCTTTTGGTGTTGATGTGTTCATAGGGTCTTCGCTCATCTTTGCTTTGCCTATTTCTGCAAAGTTTTTCCGCTTCAGTTTTGCCATTTCCAAATCTTTTTATTCTCTGATGCATTGGGTGGTCTGTCAGTCTTCTGAGTTTCTCTGCTTGCTACTGGGCTCTGCAGTCTCTTCTGTCGGTCATGGATTGCAGATTTCTAATCTTTTCCAGTTCTACAATTGGCGTTGACTTCATGCCTCCTGTTATAACTCTCATGGCTTGGTTTTGAAGATTGGTAATTTTATAAAAGTTCGCCTTTGCTGCTGTTGCCCATGCCGCAATGTCATACTATAGAACTGGTCTCACTCTTCCAGTGTACAGTTTCGTCTGTTCCCCAGCTTGTGCCAGCAAATTTGCTCATGATTGCCATTCTTTGTCTGGCTCTCATTCAGTTTCTCTCGATCTGACTTTTCCATGTCATGCACCGATCAAATGTGACTCCCATATAGTTTGGGTTGTCGTTTGGCCGCAGATATTTGCCGTTAAGACTTATTTTGGTGTTCTAGGGTTTGTTTGAAAGCGAAAATATCGTACATGTTGTTTTTTCCTCATTTATTTTCACCAGCCATGAGTTCGCCCACTCCTTCAACGATGTTATGGCCTGCTGCATCCGATTGCTTGCTATGGTGAGATTTTTTTCATAGGTCCACATAGCCAGATCGTCTGCAAACATGGGGATGTGGACTCTTCTTGGTAGATTTTCTGTGATGTTGTTTATATACACCAGGAAAGTTGTTGGTGACAGTACTCCTCCTTGGGGTACTCCCTGTTCAAATGTCACATTTTTGCTCATCTGCCTTTGTACTTGAACTATGGATGTTCTGTTTTCGAGGTAGTGGCTGATCCATCTGTACATTTTCCCACAAACTTCTTCGTAGCTTGACTTTAAGTCCCTTTATCCACACCTTGTCAAATGCCTTCTCTAAATCCACCCAAACCGCTACTGTGTGTTTTTTTCTCCTGGTAAGCATCATCTATTAACTGGGCTATGAGAGTGATCTGGTCCTCAGTGGATCTGTGCTGTATAAAGCCTGCTTGCTGTTGAATTAGTATGTGTTTTTCTTCCATATGCCACATCAGTCTGGTGTTTATCATACGTTCCATCAGTTTTCCTACACAGCTCAGTAGACTGATATGCCTGTATCCATTTTGATCTGTTCTATCTTTTTCTTTCTTTGGTACTGGTATAAGTACAGCGTCTTTCCATGCCTGAGGTACAATTCCCCTTTTCCAGCTTTGGTTCAGGACTGATAGTAACTTCCTCTTTGCTGTTCGGCCAAACCCCATCAGCATTTCGTATGTTACCCCATCTTTTCCGGGCGATTTCTTTTTCTTTAAAGTTCTCATGGCCTCTTCCATTTCATTCATTGTTAGTTTTGCCATCATGTACTTCTCTGGTGCCATATTGAGGTTGTCGTGGCTCTTTCGTTCTTCACTAATGTCTGTGTGCCTGTCTGTAGGGACATCAGTGTGGTTTGCTCTGGCATAATGTTCTATAAAGGCGTTTGCTGCTTTTTTTTCCAGTAAGCATGTTGTCACCCTGCTTTATGGTAATTTGATGGTGTTTCGTCATTCATGGCTCTGACTAACTTCCATAGTTTGTTCCCTTCTTTATCTAAATTGAGGCTTTCTGTTTTGTTTTTCCAGCTGTCTCTTGTTATTTGGTTTAGTGTTCTTTTGTATTTCGCCGAAATAGCCTTGAGGGCGATATTTTTCTCCATAGATTGTTCTCTCTCTGCCATGTTCCTAGCATTTGAGACTTCGTCTTCCGCTTTCTGCAATTCATCATTCCAATATGGCTTATAGTTTGTCCTTGCCCCTCTTGGGATGGTTTCGGTGGCTGCTTGCATTATTGCTTTGATTAGGCTTTCCACCATAGGTTTCACATTGTTATTCCGTGTGTTGATGGTTTCACATAGCCGATCTGTCAGAATTGCAAATCTTTCCCAGTCGGCTCGTTTATGGTTCCAACGTGGGAGCGCTTTTATTTCCTGTGGACCTACTTCCATATCAATTTCTAGCCTAATTGGCCTTTTGTCGCTACCTGTCAATTGGTTGAGCTCCTGGGGGTCTATTTTGTGGTGAATATCCACCGTGGAAAAGGCCAAGTCTGGAGTAGAGGTGGAATGCCTTGTTCAGGATAGAAGATAGGGCTGTCCTCCGGCCTTTTGAAAAGATAGAGATTTGTGTCTATCTCCCAGTCTTCCACTTCATCACCTCTATTGTCTGTGTCCGAATATCCCCATCTCTCCTACTGGCTGTTGATGTCTCCAACTACTAGGCAGCTAGAGTCCTTGATTTCCATACTCGAGAGCGACAGGTCTTTGTTGGGTGGGCCATACAGGTTGAAGATGCGGATCTTCGTTTCTTGTGTCATTATGTCGAGTCCTACAATTTCTGCTTGTCCAGTGTGATTCACAGCTACCGCGCTACTCGGTATGCAGTTACGTGTCAGTATCAGAACCCTTCCTTTGTCAAGACTGTAACATGCTAAAGCAGCTGCGTCTTGAATACTGACCCACGGAGACGAACCCACACATACACACTTTTGTGAGAGTCTTGAAGAACTCTCCACCACAGTAGGCTTTGTCCATAGAACTGGTCTTTACGTGTAGACTTAATACAATTGTCGGTGAGCTAGAAAAAGAAGGAAAAGAAAAAGAAGATGAAGTAAAGAAAGAAGAAGAAAATAGAGAAGTAGAAGAAGAAGAATAAGAAGAAGAAGAAGTAGAGAAAATAGAAGAAAAAGAAAAGAAGAAAAAGAGAAAGAAACAAATTAGAAGAAGACGATGAAGAAAAAGAATAAGACGAAAAAGAACAGAAAGAAGAAGAAGAAGAAGAAGAGAAAGAAAAAGAAGATAAACATGAGTAAATAGTACTACCTGATATTGCCCATAGAAGAATTGAATGTTTAAATGAAGTATATCGTTAAACAGCAACTAATCTGATTGGCAAACATCCGGCCAGTCTCTAAACCCTGATCTATGGGTGAGAGAGCTGGAGTGTGTACGCCAAACACGCCAGGAGGTTGAATCACTTATACATGACACATACTCCAAATTGGCTACAAGACCACATCGCAAATAACCATATACTTTTCATTACTACTACACTATTCATACACTTTTGTAGAAAGTTAAAGTGAGATAGACTGGCCAAGTTTCTC
This sequence comes from Ariolimax columbianus, assembly GCA_036924085.1. Taxonomy (NCBI): domain Eukaryota; kingdom Metazoa; phylum Mollusca; class Gastropoda; order Stylommatophora; family Arionidae; genus Ariolimax; species Ariolimax columbianus. The sequence goes on from JAVGWX010000012.1 coordinate 81,041,024, forward strand.
GAATCTCAAGTGAAAGGTTCCAAATGAAACTTCTGTTTAGCGAGCTTAGCGCAGTAAGGCGATCACAAAGACGTCAATAAAAGCGATTCAGTGAATCCTGGCAGTAATTCGTTTAGCAAGAAAATGGCGATGCCAAAAAGAGCCCTGCATTCTGTTAGCGTGTGTCGACGGGCGATCAGATAGAAGTATAGAGTAGAGGGAAAACCAGCACCAGCTGGTGTTGGCTTAATCTGTCATGCACGCATCCGCCCACAGACTTAAGGGCGCAGTATGACACATGATGATGTTGGTTATTCCCATCGACGGCGATAGGCTCATTATTATTGTCATGATCATATTTCTTCAAAATCAAGTAAATATCGGATTAAGATGGTGAGCAGCGCATGAGCTGCAGCGGTCAGCGAGCCATAGCTGACTGATAGCGTAAGGGCTAGCAAACCGGAGCTGCCAAGGCCGTTCTACACGTCCGCTCAGTATTCTAGACGACAGGCTGCAACAGAGCAGACTGGCTAAGGAGAAGCGATCGAAGAGGGAATGCTAACCCGGTACTCAAAAAATGCTTGCTGAAGTCGGATATGTTGGACAGAATGGTGCAAATATCGACATAACGCATTCCGTTCTCTGGACTGCGTTCTGCTACTTAGGCACGTGTCAGGGTTTGGTAGCGGGAGATGGAGAACAAACGAAGCCAAGCCAAGACAAGTAAATACATTTAATATTCATCAGTTCATTGGCGTCTCAGTCACTGATCATCATGCGCCTGGCGCCCTGGCGAAGTGTGCCCAGCTCTTTCTCCCGTATTTCGACACAGTCTGCTATAGCTGCAAACGCCGTTCGTTAGTGGCAGTCCCTGTCGCAGATCGTACAACGGGGCTAATGAGGCTGACTTGCCGGGGTGTTCCCCGTTCTTTTTAGTTTTGCCCATTTCTCTGGATCTAGATGGCCTCTAACAAGCGTCGGCAAATACTGTGCACCTCCCAACTGACTGTCTGCAATCGACTCAATCCTGAGCTTTCGGCTTGGATGTCGCATGACGTCATGTCCATCTTGTATACGTCCTTGAATCGCGGATTGAGGTAGTCGATTCCTTTAGCTGCAGTGATCAGTTGTCCATAAAAGATATCCTACAACAGCCTTTACAATGTATGTAAATATACACTCGCGAGCACATGACTACTCTATGACAGATGTACAGAAGATGAAAGATACAGACAGCCACATAAACTGGAAAGATATTGTCAGAGGTACAGACGTTGAACAAGAGGGAAAGTGTTTCAAAATACTTTTAGAACAACTAAAAGTCGAATATGTTCCATGTATGGAGGTAAACACCAATCATAAAAAGTGGATTACTAGATTTGTAGCTAAATGTACAAGAGCTTAAAATAAAGCCTGGACAAAGTATATAAAGGCAAGTAAATCAAAACAAATATATTACAAACATTTGGACAAGTAAAAAATAGCTCAGAAAGTAAAAAAAGCAGCAAAAATGGACTTCGAAAAAAACTTACTAATAGGATCAAGATTAATGGTAAAAGCTTCTTTTCTAATGTTAGAAATAAACAAAGACCTAAAGACAAGGTAGGCTTTCTCATTGACAGTACAGTGAAAATGAGCAGATAAAACAGGGAGATAGCTAATCTAATAAATCAATATTTTGGCACAGTCTATACAAAAGAAGACTCCTCCAAGATACCAGAGCCTATACATATTTTCAAATGCCAAATGGATATAGTGCGATAAAAATCATTCTGTATTACGGAGGAAATGGTTCTAAAAAGATTGGAAGGATTAAAAGTGGATAAATGTACAGATCAAGATGGTATCCATTCATCAATGCTATTTGAAGTAAAACCATTAGTTATATTGTTTTCTCAATCACTTGCAAAATGGATTGTTCCAAGAGATTGGAAAGATGCAGGAGTGATTCCCTTATTCAAAAGAGGAAAGAAAGCAGATCCAGCTAATTAAGTAAGTTTAACGAGCATAGTTGGAAATTATTAGAGTCAATAATGAAAGAAAACATTGTAATACATCTAGACAGGTTAAATCTAATCAGAAATAGTCAGCATGGGTTTAATAGACGGAGACCGTCTTAACAAATCTATTGGAGTGCATGGAGGTGATTACTAAAATCATAGATAAGGGAGAACCAGTGGATGTTATTTATCTAGATTTTACAAAGGTTTTTGCTATAATACCTCATCTACGATTATTTAAAAAGTTAAAATCACATGGGATAGATGGGCAGGTTGCCGAATGGATTGAAAGTTGGTTTATGGGAAGAAGACAGCGATTGGCATACATAAGGAGTACTCTGAGTGGTGTGAAGTAAAAAATGGAACAAAATTACAGAATAGGCGAGAACAATACTAGAATGATAGATAACGACATAGGGGTAATAATAGAGCATACCGGTAAGGTGAGTGAGCAAGTCCAGGTAGCAGTAAATAGGTCAAATGCAACGTTAGGTATGATTAAAAAAAAGAAATAATAAACATAGGAGTAATGAGGTGATTGACAAACTGTATAAAGCATTTGTTAGACCTAGATCGGAGTACTGTGTACAAGTGTGAAGTCCTTTTCGTAGAAGAGCTATAAATATGCTGGAAAGGATACAAAGAATAGCGACAAAACTGATAGTGGGATTTCAGAATTACAGTTACGAGGAAAGACTCAGAAACACCGGTCGTTAATGTCTAGAAAAGAGAAGAATTAAACGTGACTAAATCTAAGTTGATAAGATAATCACAGGAAAAGTTAAATTAGACTATAACAAGTTTTTCAAAATACAACCACCAACGAGAACAAAAGGGCACAGATACAAATTAACTAACGAAAGGTCCAAATTGGACACAGGACATTTTTTTGGTATTCAGACAGTGGTGAATGCTTGGAATGCTTTGCCCCAAGAAATAGTGGAGGCAGAGACAGTTAATGCATTTAAGAATAAATAGGATGTACATAGTTATTAGAGCAGGGTAATGCAAATGGGACTGGTTGTCTACAGACTCTGATGAGTTTTCTAAACCAATATAAAAACGTTATGTTAAGTTAAGTTATGCCGTGTTTGTTAGCTTACTCAGTAAGTTTTATGATTATGCTAACTTTTTTGTTTTCCCGCTTCACAGTCTTCTTTGAAGGACAATGTGCGATCCACTGTAATTCCTAGGTGCTTAGGTGTATCTTTATGTTTAAGTTTATGCCCCTGCCAACTAATCTTTCGAACTCTCAAGGCTATTATTACACCCTGTTGCAGCCCGCCACTAAACGTCTTTTACAGGACGCACACAAAAATAATCTTACATATTACGGGCATTCTACAACAACAATAAATATAACAACAATAACAACAACATGCTGTTATGGCTTTTGTTGTCAGGATATCGGCTATTTCATTCTTATAAACTATGCAGGAGGAAGGATTTCAAGAAATGCTATCTCGGCATAGATAAAGTCACACACTAATTCTAACCATTTTCATAAAGCTGTAGAAACTGATACACATTTCTAATCGTGTTTACTTACTCTCAACTCTGTCAAATGATATTCTCATTAATAACTAAACATTTACGTCGCTAAGTGTCATTGAAGGAAATGTGGCGACTACGTGAGTTGGCCACTCCACCTCATAAAAAGCTGACGCCTAGTACAGGCCTAGTCTCTAACACTTCAACCTCGACATCAATGATTGCGAAAGGATTACCTTTTCCTTTTCATGTTAAAATCATTTACATCGAATACCAGTGCCAAAGAAAGAAAAAGATAAAACATATCCAAATTGATTCAGGGCTATCAGTCTACTGAGCTGTGTAGGTAAACTGATGGAAAGTATGATAAACATCAGACTGATGTGGCACCTGGAAGAAAAAAACATATTAATTCCACAGAAAGCAGGATTTAGACAACACAGATCCACTGAGGATCAGATCACTCTCATAGCGCTGAAAATAGAGGATGCTTACCAGGAGAAAAAGCATACAGTCGCGGTTTGGGTGGATCTAGAGAAGGCATTTGACAAGGTGGGGAAAGAGGGACTTAAAGTCAAGCTATAAAGAAGTGAAGTATCTGGAAAAATGTACAGATTAATCAGCCCCTATCTCGAAAACAGAACAGCCAGAGTTCAAGTACAAGGGAAGATGAGTAAAAATGTGACACTGGAGCAGGGAGTACCCCAAGGAGGAGTACTGTCACCCACACTTTTTTCTGGTGTATATAAACAACATAATAGAGAATATATTAAGAAGAGTCCACAGCTCCATGTTTGCAGACGATCTGGCTTTGTGGACCACTGAAGAAAATCTCACCATAGCAAACAATCAGATGCAGCAGGCCCTAACATCTCTGGAGTAGTGGGCGAGGAGGCAGACAGACTGGCTAAAGAATGTGCAAGGTTACCACAACCAGATTCTAGTGTGACCTACGACGAGTTCATAAGGTTTATTAGGGCCAGATACATGGCCAAATGGGAAACAGAGCATACTGGCTACACAAAAAATGATGCCTACTACCAGTTGAACAGAAGAGAGCAGGTCGTGGTCTTCAGACTCCGCACAGGCCACAACAGACTGAGGTACCATCTATTCAATAAAGTGAAGAAAGGTGGTACTGACGAATGCACCTGTGGTACTAGGAAAATAACCGCGGAACATCTGCTACAAAATTGCCCGACATACGAGAACCAGAGAAAGCACATGTGGCCATCACCAGTGGCAACACTAGACAATCTCTATGACAGTGTCGACAGCCTCAGGATGACAGCTGCTTTCTTCGAACAAATTCAAGTTGACGTCTGACAGCGTACGAAGAAGAAGATTTACCTCGAATAGTTTTTAACACCTGCACAAATGAACAGTCATCTAACAATATACATATTTCTGTTGTTCATCCTCTCTCTTTCTCTCTCTCTCTTTCTCACTCTCTACTTTGGTCTTCTTGTTTCTCTGTACTCTCAGTAATCAATGCTGACAACCAACTAATGTGTGACAAATATGAATTGCTATGATCATTTAAGACATTCCAATGTACCCCGCCCACTTCCAGTTAAAGGCCAACACAAAATACAGAAGGGATTGAAGCTCACCATCAAAATCATGCATTTAGAACGTGCCAACCATAACAACATTCCGCCCAACAAACTGTTGATTATGTCAAGGAAAGAATGTCTGAATACAATCACAGCAAACTTGCTGTTTACATTCAAGGATACATCAAATAATACAAATATACTGTAGTCGGGGATGCTGTTGTAGAAACTTCTCTATAAGAGGTTTAAGCTTTTATCAGATGGGGGTAGCCAGTTCCCTTCCTCGATGTCTTGGCTTTCAATATCACTGATATATACATTTATTTTATTACCGCCAGGGATGAGGTACTAGAATCTTCATTGTTCTGATACACACACGAATCTGTGAACTGGTCAATACGACATGATACCGCACAAAGGACAACGGTCTATGGTAGAATCCAGAAATTGAAACCTCTAATCAAACCAAAAACTTCAGGTTTTGTGAAAACCAATTCCTGTTCCTCTATCATTTCTCCTAACAGTAAATCTGGTACTCGTTTACAGCTGAGTTGGCTAGAACAAGTTGCAGCCGGAAAAAAGCAGCCACTCTACCAACGTTTTATCCTGCGCTCTACATGTACATATAGTGTGGTCTTATGTTTTCTCTAATAACATGTCTTAATGGGAATCACACTTTTTCTTCTGCTTATCTCACGGATCAATCATTCCTTCATGGTTGTATGCTTAAACATCTACCTAATTGTTCTATTGTAGGCCAATGACCAATGTTTTGTTATTATTATTGTCATGATTATCATCATCATCATCATCATCTTCTATCAACTTGTGTCGTTAGAAGGCGTGGAATGGGGTGTAGTCTTATGTCGTGTGCCATCGTCGTCGCCGATGTTGACATCCAGTGTTTCTTTAAACATAGCAAGGGACATAGCCAAATAAATACAACAAATTCAAAAATTGAGAGTTATCCCATCATAAAAAATTTGCGTGAGAGGTTCTGGCTTGGGCGTCTCCCCTCTTTATCCAGGTACAACCTAGAACGAGTGAGCTATGGCCCTACACCAGAACCACATGGACGTATACATTGGCATCTGTACACTGAAGGCGATAGGTGTTAATTATCCACCCGACCAAATTTCTCACGCTTGTTGTCGTCCTCGTGCACGACATATGGGGAGGAACAGCTCGCGACCCCGGGCGCTCGTCCGCGACGATTGTGACAGCAAAGCCGTGCTTATCACAAGAGCTGAACCTTGAACCTTGACCGGCGTCGAAGTCATGGAGCGAACTAGACAAGTAACTGGCAGAAGACAACACTGGCTGCTCCTGTAGCTGTTAATAGTAAGGTTAGAGTTAGCATATATGCTGATGTCTGTTTAAGTTAGCTCTGTTGTGGTGACAGCGACTCGCATATTGTTTTTAAAATGAATTTAATAATATTCATAAAATGCAAATAAATAATAAAAATTTCCGAAAGGTAAATTTCGTATGGTATGCTCCATTAAACGCAACCTTAACTATTATAAGTATTTGCTTTATTTTTATGTAATTATTAAATGATTTATATTATTGTAGTGCATTTATTACATCCCTTTATTTTGAATACATTGCCCTTATGACGAAGTAATCATAGTCCGTGTAAATACAGTTCACTACTTGGCCGTGAAACTGTTATCTAGCTAATCGAAGATACTGGGCTGAAAGTTGGTTATGGTTAAGCGTGCTTATATTCCGTGTGTGCTACTTTTAAATTGTTCAAGCTTGGATTTAATGACATGTAAGTAAATGTATGTAGACCTTTATGTTATAAATTTCTCTAACATACCATCTGTAGATTGTTAATCTCATTGTACATATCCAAATTTTAAACTGTACATTTTTTAGAACAGGACACCCATTACCATCATTTTAATAACACTAGCCAAATGGAATCTTGCATGTATACTGCTGGCTGAATATATGTAGACATAATATTCATAATGTGGCATAAGAAATACGTAAACATTAAATTGAACCTTATTCCAGTGTGTGTTTGTTTCTTGTTTATTTCTTTATTTCACAAGACGCATAAGTTGCCATATTAACAAATGTAAACAAACAGATATTATTGATTCATCCATTAAGCAAATACATACACAGTAGTCGTTCAGCTTGTTTGAAAAGGCCAGTATTTGCAAACCATCGAAGGGTTTGAGAGTTGATAATGCTATTGGGGTTAACATGTGGACAGTAAGATTATATGTACGAACGTAAATATTGCTGTGTGTGTGTTATATGTGGATAGCAAGATACTGTGTAGAAGATTAAAGCTTGGTGTCAATCTGCTAATATGTTGATAGTGAGATCCTATGTAAGACATCAAAGCTCTGTGTTAGACTGCTAACAAGCTTGCGGTTGTTGTGCTAACATGTGAATAATAAAATATCATGTAGAAGATTAACGCTTGGTGTCAATCTGCTAATGTGTTGATAGTGAGACACTATGTAGGACATCAAAGCTCTGCGTTAGACTGCTAACAAGCTTGCGGTTGGTGTGCTTACATGTGAATAGTAAAATATCATGTAGGAGATTAAAGATTGGTGTCAATCTGCTAATGTGTTGATAGTGAGACACTATGTAGGACATCAAAGCTCTGTGTTAGACTGCTAACAAGCTTGCGGTTGTTGTGCTAACATGTGAATAGTAAAATATCATGTAGAAGATTAACGCTTGGTGTCAATCTGCTAATGTGTTGATAGTGAGACACTATGTAGGACATCAAAGCTCTGCGTTAGACTGCTAACAAGCTTGCGGTTGGTGTGCTTACATGTGAATAGTAAAATATCATGTAGAAGATTAAAGATTGGTGTCAATCTGCTAATGTGTTGATAGTGAGACACTATGTAGGACATCAAAGCTCTGCGTTAGACTGCTAACAAGCTTGCGGTTGTTGTGCTAACATGTGAATAGTAAAATATCATGTAGAAGATTAACGCTTGGTGTCAATCTGCTAATGTGTTGATAGTGAGACACTATGTAGGACATCAAAGCTATGCGTTAGACTACCTAACAAGCTTGCGGTTGGTGTGCTTACATGTGAATAGTAAAATATCATGTAGAAGATTAAAGATTGGTGTCAATCTGCTAATGTGTTGATAGTGAGACACTATGTAGGACATCAAAGCTCTGCGTTAGACTGCTAACAAGCTTGCGGTTGTTGGGCTAACATATGAATAGTAAAATATCATGTAGAAGATTAACGCTTGGTGTCAATCTGCTAATGTGTTGATAGTGAGACACTATGTAGGACATCAAAGCTCTGCGTTAGACTGCTAACAAGCTTGCGGTTGGTGTGCTTACATGTGAATAGTAAAATATCATGTAGAAGATTAAAGATTGGTGTCAATCTGCTAATGTGTTGATAGTGAGACACTATGTAGGACATCAAAGCTCTGCGTTAGACTGCTAACAAGCTTGCGGTTGTTTTGCTAACATGTGAATAGTAAAATATCATGTAGAAGATTAACGCTTGGTGTCAATCTGCTAATGTGTTGATAGTGAGACACTATGTAGGACATCAAAGCTCTGCGTTAGACTGCTAACAAGCTTGCCGTTGGTGTGCTTACATGTCAATAGTAAAATATCATGTAGAAGATTAAAGATTGGTGTCAATCTGCTAATGTGTTGATAGTGAGACACTATGTAGGACATCAAAGCTCTGCGTTAGACAGCTAACAAGCTTGCGGTTGGTGTGCTAACATGTGAATAGTAAAATATCATGTAGAAGATTAACGCTTGGTGTCAATCTGCTAATGTGTTGATAGTGAGACACTATGTAGGACATCAAAGCTATGCGTTAGAGTACCTAACAAGCTTGCGGTTGGTGTGCTAACATGTGAATAGTAAAATATCATGTAGAAGATTAAAGATTGGTGTCAATCTGCTAATGTGTTGATAGTGAGACACTATGTATGACATCAAAGCTCTGCGTTAGACTGCTAACAATCTTGCGGTTGTTGTGCTAACATGTGAATAGTAAAATATCATGTAGAAGATTACCGCTTGGTGTCAATCTGCTAATGTGTTGATAGTGAGACACTATGTAGGACATCAAAGCTCTGCGTTAGACTGCTAACAAGCTTGCGGTTGGTGTGCTTACATGTCAATAGTAAAATATAATGTAGAAGATTAAAAGATTGGTGTCAATCTACTAATGTGTTGATAGTGAGACACTATGTAGGACATCAAAGTTCTGCGTTAGACAGCTAACAATCTTGCGGTTGGTGTGCTAACATGTGAATAGTAAAATATAATGTAGAAGATTAACGCTTGGTGTCAATCTGCTAATGTGTTGATAGTGAGACACTATGTAGGACATCAAAGCTCTGCGTTAGGCTGCTAACAAGCTTGCGGTTAGTGTGCTAACATGTGAATAGTAAAATATCATGTAGAAGATTAAAGCTTGGTGTCAATCTGCTAATATGTTGATAGTGAGATACTATGTAGGACATTGAAGCTGAGTGTTAGTCTACTAACATGTGGATAGTAAGATATTTTCAAGACAGTAAATCTCCAAGTTGGTTTGCATCTGTTGATTTGTAAATAGTAAGACCTTATGTATGAGATTAAAGCTCAGTATCTGACTCCTAACATGTAGATAGTAAGATAATATGTACACCATTAAATCTTAGTGACTATCTGTTAATATGTAGATACAGAGATAATATGTAGGACATTAAAACTCAATTTTAGTCCTCTTGCGTGCAAAAATTTGTTATTTCTCTTTGCGTTCAGGATCTTTTGGTCATGTTATATCTGCAAGCCAGTAATCATGATGCAGTCCATAATCGTTACCAGGATATATTGGCTGCACCATAGCTTTTGCCTCAGCTCTGCATCCTTTGGTATCTCATTTCACTAAAACACGGTGACAGTAAAATGCTATGTGGAACACACATTTTGGTGTTTGTCTGTTAATTTATGGATTGTAGGTACAACGTAAGACTGTAAAATTACATGGCGGTCTACATCTGTTGCCATGTGGATAGTAAAGTAATATGTAAGGTATCCAATCTTAGTATTGGTCAGTTATCAAATGGATTGTAAGATAATATTTAGGGTATGAAATCTTGGTGCTGGTCTGTTAACATGTGGAGGGAAAGATAATATGTAGGGTATCAAATCTCAGTTCTTGTCTGTTAACATGTGAAAGGTAAGATAATATTTAGGGTAGCAAATCTCGGTGCTGGTCTGTTAACATGTGGAGGGTAAGATAATATGTAGGGTATCAAATCTCGGTTCTGGTCTTGTAACATGTGAATGGTAAGATAATATTTAGGGTAGCAAATGTTGGTACTGATCTGTTAACATGTGGGTGGTAAGAAAATATGTAGGGTATCAAATCTCGGTGCTGCTCTGTTAACATGTGGATGGTAAAATAATATTTAGGGTATCAGATCTAAGTGCTGTTCTGTTAATCTGTGGATGGTAAGATAGTATGTATTACAGTAAAGGTAAGTGTTATTCTGGCATGGGGATTCAAAGATAAAATGTAGGGCATTGAAGCACATTGTGGATCTATTAACATGTGATTAGTAGTATAATATGTACAATATTAACAGACATGGTCAGTTTGTTGAGAGGTGGAAAGTAAGTTACTATGTGGGACAGTAGAGTTTGTTGTCGGTCTACTTCTTTTGTCCTGTGAATATCAAAATAATATAAAGGACATTGAACCACGGTGTCATTCTGTTTGCACTGTGATAGTCAGATAAAATAATTAAGTCTATTGCATCTCTTTGTTGGGGGAAAGGAAGATACTTTTATTTTGGCGATAAGGCTCAGTGTGGGTTTGTTAATGTACTGATAGTAAAAATAAATTTAAAACATTGCAGCTCATTGTTGGTCTATTGACATGGGGACAGCAGGATGCTGTTTAGGACATTTATTCTTGGTGTCTGTTTGTTAACAAATGGAAAGATAATATATACAACTTTACATCTCGGTTGTTATGCGTTAACATTTGAATATTAAGAAAATATGTAGGACATGAAAGCTCACTGTTCGTTTGCTAACAAGTGGATAATACAATACTATGAGGTAAAGTAATGCTAGCTGTCATTCTGTTAACACGCGGATAGTAAGATACTATATAGGACATTACTGCTCAGTTTTGGTCTGTTTACCTGGGGAAAAAATATACTATGTAGGGCACCTAATTATGAGATTGGTCTGTGTTCATGTGGATAGTGAGAAAATATATGTGGATATTAAGATACTATGTAGGACATTCAAGCTATGTGTTTGACTGTTGACATGTGGATAGTAAGATACTCGGTAAGACATTCAAGCTCTGTGTTGGCCTGTGGACATGTGGATAGTAAAATACTCTGTAGGACATTCAAGCTCTGTGTTTGCCTGTTAATATGTGAATAGTAAGATACTCTGTAGGACATTCAAACTCTATGTTTGCCTGTTAATATGTGAATAGTAAGATACTCTGTAAGATATTCAAGCTCTGTGTTGGCCTGTTAACATGGTGGCAGTAAGGAACTATGTAGGACATCAATGTTTTGGGTAAGTCTAACATCTGGATAGTGGATACTGTGCAGTGCATTTAATCTAGAGTTGGTCTGTTAATATGTGGATTGTAAGATCCTGTATAAGACATTAAATCTCTATGTCAGTCTGATGCCATGGGGATTGTACAATACTTTGAAGAACAATAAAACTTGGTATTAGTCTGTTAATATATATATATATCAAATTACAATGTAGCACTGTAAAGTTTCGAGTCAGTGAAAATATGTTTAATGGGGATAGTGCGATACTTTGTAGGACAATACCGTTTATTGTCTGTATGTTAATTTTCGTATAGTAAGGTATTATATAAAACACTGTTACCATGTGCTTAGGTAGATACTGTGTAGGACATCAAAATTTAATGCTGGAATGCTGGTATGATAGTCTGTGGATAGTAAGATACTATATATAGGACATTAACACTTGATGTAGCATAGTAAGATACTAGCTAGGACTGTAATGCCTAGGGTGAGTTCTTTTTAAATATGGATAGTAAGATACTAGTTCGAACTGTAATGCCTAGGGTCAGTTTCTTAACATGTGGATAGTAAGATACTATTTCAGACATTAATGCATAGTGTCAGTCTGTACATTATGTAAATTGCTGAGCGATTATAGTAGTAAAACTAGGAGAATTCAAAACGTAGTTCCTTCATGTTCCAGTCTCTCTCTTATCGCCTGTGGAGTATAACAAATAGATAGGAATGGTTAAAGTACCGATATGGAACAAATTCAAGAACCTAACCTACGCTAGATACAGAAATTACATACAATGAGACTAAAGCATTTATCAGGGCAACGTACAGTGCAAAATGGAAAAAAACGACACCCTGGCCACATAGATGATCATTATCCGGCTACGCACAGGTCACAACAGTCTGAGATGTCATCTGTACAACAAATTCAAGATTGATACTACAGACATTCGTGCCTGCGGCACAGCCCCCATGAAGGCAGAACATATTTTGCAGTCATGTCCACAGTATACCGACAAAAGAAGTAGCATTTGGCAACAGCTAGTGTCCTTCCACGAGAAGATGTACGGAAGCGTAGAGAGCCTTGAATCGACTGATGACTTCGTTAGTCATTGAAGTTGATGTCTGAAGACGAATGAAAAAGAGGAAGAAGAAATGAACCAATCGAAGCTTCCCGTTGGATCTACTACTAGGGAATTGCATGTTTACATTGTGATTCGCATTATTCTTTTATAGGTCTAGCGATATTGCGAGCTTAATATCTGAGTAGCAGCATATCCCTTTGTCGATATGTGCATTCACAAGCAAAAACAACTAGTATTCTCTGTATAAGCTACATGTGTCCTCTAATCCACTGAATGGGCGGCGAACTACAGTAATCATCTCGAATGATTCTGGATCTTTGGGTATGGCAATGACAAGAATAGCACCACTGCCCTACATAGAGCATGTCATAAGCAGCGACTAACTGTGTGACATGGCACAACATCGGCCATGCTTAGTTGGTTTGTTAATAGCAGCATAGATGGTGCCTAACAGGCTGCGGGTCAAGTTGGTCTAGTGTTTGAGTATTTTAAAATGGACTCGCAGATCTATTAACCAAACTTCTTGGCACTTGTCTTAACACAGCGTAGTAATAAGCTGCTCGAGCCTAACATGCTAAGCAGGAAATCCTCATCCCACCTTTATCCAGGTCACACCACAGCTGGGACCTCCACAAGGTCATTTTCCCTTGTAGAATTACAGGTCTACTAAGACTAAGATTAAAGTAAACACAGAATCTTACAAATAATATTTCTTTTGTTGCAGATTCTGCACTTTACACTATACGAAATACAAGACCTCACCACTAATGGAGTCTCTCGCGGAACACCTGGCTGAGACATTACGATTCTACTCCGTCTTCCTCCACGCTGCCCGAGACTCATCAACCGTTGTCGTGGACGATCAACACGAAAGACAATGGTTGAGTATGAGGAGTACTTGACTTGACTTAAAACACAAGGCAACGACTCTAGCTGGCCATCTATCTTCTCGGCACATCCCCCATGACATCAGAACACATTTTGCAGTCCTGCCCATCGTATACCGACAAGAAGTAGCATTTGGCAACAATCAGTGTCCTTCCACGAGTAGCTGTACAGAAGTGCTCGGACCCTCAAGTCAACTGCTGCCTTCGTTAGAGTAATTGAATTCGAGGTCTGAAGACGAACAAGGAAGATCTCTTTTCTTGACATTTTTCGCGCCAGCCGAAGCAAATCAGTACAAGTACAGTCAACCCCCATCAAGATAACTTCAGAGAAAAGCTTTCCATGATCTTGCAGTAGGAGTTTATGTAACAGTTTACTTGCATGATGAGGTTGCTATCCTCATGCACAACTCTCTTTAGTCACGGCTTTCAATACATGCATGGAGTTCAATCAATCAAATCAGAACAAAAAGGCATAGCTTCAAATTAAATAAAGAAAGGTCAATATTGGATATTTGGAAATATTTCTTTAGTCAGAGAGGGGTGAAAGCTTGGAATTCATAAGTGGTTGCGAAGTTTCGATGGCTCACAAACAAAACATGTCTGTCTTCAGATTCCTGATCTGACAGGGTCGTACACCTATTAAATTCCCTGCTGAATATGGTTTATCCAGGCTGTAAAGTGCAAAACACAGAACTATATACTGCCTCTTAGGAACCACGGTAAACGAGGCAAAACAAAAAAATATAGCTTTTTAGTGCTTTCTCCAGTATCGCATTCTGTTTTTTTATTATATGGCTTGCTGGCTTAGGGTCGTTCGTTCTCAATCTTGCACCACCAAGCCCTGATATGACTTAAGTAGCAGAATGTTGTCCGGAGAACAGAATGCAAATGTGCTGATCGATGTGGACCGCACAGAACACGGCCAGGCACTTGAGCATCCGTGGTCAACCACTGCACCCGAGCTCAGATCCTGTCGTCTTGACTTGTCTTGCCACTGGTTAAAGTTGGACTCGAGCGAGAGAGTGTGGTCGACAAACTGCGCAACCCTTTCTCACTTAAAGGAAATTCATCGCGCAAGTCATTCTCTTTTCATGTATTCAGGACTAACACAGTCGAGTCCTGTGACGACGGGCGAGCAGAGAGCGTAGGTCCGCTGACAAGCTAAACTACAGTCAAAAAGCTGCGTCAGTTGCGGGAAACCTTGCTGAGCAATAAAGCGGATGAGGTACATGGATTTGCTGACAATCATGATCACCGTCTCGCGAAGCAAACTTTCTCTGCTTTCACTGACTGCGAATATGCAGTTCCCATCTTCCCACCCATCCACAACCCGGATTTACAGAATACTCGACTGGATGGACTGGCTGGGTGCAAAAAGGAAAGGTTCGTGATGGACGAACAACATTGTGATTGACCCTGACGCAACGTCCTGGACAATATGTTGTGCTTGACCGGACTAGCGTCTCAGTTACCCACAGATAGTATCTTAAATATCACTAACCTCTAGCTGATTTCTAGCATAACCGGCACTTCTGAAATTATGCAATGATGTTTATAAATGAAAATAGTATTTGCTAGATCTACGTCAACAATAAAGTCACATATATTTTTGTATAACATATCAAGCATTATTACATAGCACAAAACATCGTTCACTTTCATCATTAACATCATTATTATCATCATCATCATCATGTTGCATGTCATTTGCAGAAAATCACTTTCACAAAAGTCGATCTGTAACTCGATCTCAAGCCAGAAGTATCGCCTCTATCGTTGTCATCGTCAGGACCTCCGTGATGTCTTGTGTCCATCTTTTCCTCGGTCTGCTTCAGCCCCGCTTTCCAAGCACCAAACCCTCCTGTATCGTTCTTTCTAGGTCAGTATGGCGTTTGATGTGGTCAAACTATTTTACAGCAAAGCAAGTGGTCATTTTCACAGACGCCCTAGCAGTGTAATGGCCCTCAAGAGCCAGAACGAAAATAAACTCGGTGCTTTGGCAGACTCACTCGAACGCATGTCCCAGTGCTTAAAAAAAAGTAGTCCAATGGACACCAGCCCGCTGCGACATTCCAGGCAACGGGGAGGCGGTCAGGCTCGCCAGAGAGCGAGGAATGCTGCAGCAGATTGATACAGAAATCACATACAATGAAACTAAAGCATTCACCTGGACAACGTACAGTGCAAAATGGAAAATAGGATCACCCTGGCCACATAGAAAACGATGCCTACCATCAACTCTCCAGGCGAGACCAGGTGATCATTTTCCGGCTACACAGGTCACAACAGACTCAGATGTAATCTATACAACAAGTTCAAGATTGGCACTACAGACATTTGTGCCTGCGGCACAGCCCCCATGAAGGCATAATATATTTTGCATTCCTGTCCGCTGTATACCGACAAAATAAGTAACATTTGGCAACAGCTAGACCTAGATTGGAGTTATGTGTACAGGCGTGGAGTCCTTATCATAGAGGGGATACAAACATGCTGGAAAGAAGACAAAAAAGAGCGACAACGCTGATAGTGGGATTCCAGAATTACAGTTATAAGAAAAAACCAGCCTACAGTGTCTAGAAGAGAGAAGAATTCGTGGTTACTTAATACAGGTTTATACGATGATCAGAGGAATGGATAAATTAGACTATAACAAGTTTTTTTTTTTTCAAATACAGCCACCAACTAGAACTAGAGGGCATAGTTACACATTAACTAAAGAGAGGTCCAGATTCGATATTAGGAAATATTTTTTTAATTAGAGAGTGGTGAATGCTTGGAATGCATTGCCAGGGGAGGTAGTGGAGGGAAGGTCAGTTAATGCATTTAAGAATAAATTGAATGCGCATAGCTTTTAGAGCAAGGTGAAGAAATGAAACTGTATGTATACAGATTCAGCAGAGTCTTCTAAACCAGTTTAAGGACGTTAAGTTAAGTTAAGGATATCTGTTTTTTTCCGTTTTGCTATCCATTGTATTTTGAGCACTTTTCTGTAGCGGTTTAGTTCAAAAGATGCAATCCTTTTCTTAAGTGTTTGTGTGGGGGTCCACGTTTCACATCCGTATGTCTTCATAGGTATAATGCAAGTTCACAGAATATTTATTTTCATTTTATTAATGTTTTGTCATCAGTTTCTCATTTTATTGAACCTCTGCATTGCCGTAGCCATTAGCGCATATAATTGAGCCGAGGTACTCAAAGCTTGTGACTTTCTCAAACTTCTGTTGTTCTAAAATAATTTTAGGTTTGGTCTTTGCCTTGCCTGTGATGTTATCTTGGTTGTACTTGAAATTCAGGTATAGATTTTGGACATCGTTGAATTGTATTTACGCTCATCAGTACTTTTACATTTCGCTAGTTGTTAGACCCACCGGGCTAGATCGCACGTGGACACAGTTCTGGTGTGAACAGACTATCTACAATGCAGTTAGTGAGCTAGCCTTATCTTGTAAAGCGAGCTATTCAAGTTTTCATTCCATTTCCAACAATATATCTCTGCAAATATGGATTTTTGACATTTGGAGCAAAAAAGAAAAACAAAACGAAACCGATTAGATGTCTAACATGGCAAACGTGTGGTTTGTACAACGCAACAGTTGAATCCTCTTCAAGAAAGGGAAACAACAAGCCTTCACACTGTCAGCATTTCTTGATCTTTGTGACCCGTTCCTCAGCCTTGCTGCGGGCTTCCTATCCGTACCAGCGAACCTTGCCTTGGGTTACGGAAGTCCAGTGGTTGGTAAGCATTCTACTAAAGACATCTCGGATGTTTCAGACAGCAGGAGAGCTTGACCAACGCAATTGATGTTTTCCCCGGGGTCTCTTTTTTTTTACTTCGGAGGTACCAGACAACTGTCGCTGTGCTCCATCGACCATCGGTTTGTCTCAACATGTGACCTGTCCATCTATAGTTTGCCTTGTCTGCACAGAATACCGTATCAGGGACAATCGTCGTTATGTCCAAATTATAGTAATTTTGCATGCCTTGGTTACGGAGAGTGATTCCGACCAAGCGTCTCTCAAGAGAGGCCGTGGATCACTCTCAATTTGTCCTCCACTGATTTTGGACCGTTTTAATGGACGATAAGGCTACCCAGTCCCAGCGGCGACGGTCTTGTTAGTTCAGGTTGCAGATTGTTCTGCATATATTCGCAGAATTTCATTCAAACAATAATGTAATTAACTTTCTTCTATTTTAAATGTATTGTATTTCTATTGAAATTCTTAAGAAAGACACATATATCACATGTACTTTTGTGTTTGTTTTGTTAACTATTTCTATATAACTGGTTCTTTGCTCTTGTATTTTATGTATTTAAAAACATTATTCTGAGAAGGGGTACGTGACATTCACTTGACAAGGGAGACCATAGAACACAAAGGGCTAACAACTTTCCCTTAGACGATTAACAAAAACCGGTCTTGACATAGTCGCCATCACGGCCTGCGATGGGCATCAGAACATGACACAACCGTTGAGTTACAGGAACAATTTGTATCTACAGTTAACATCATTTGCTGAAAAAGAATGATCACCAATGGGGAGCAGCGTGCGGTGACTTTTCTTCAAAGGGGGTAAATGTTCGAGAACACCTTTCATTTTTGGGCTAAAGAGAAATACTTTCCATTTAATGTAAAATATGTAACTAAGTTAACGTCTTTATACTGCTTTAGAAGACTATATCTTTATACTGGTTTAGAAGACTATATCTTCATACTGCTTTAGAAGACTATATCTTTATACTGCTTTAGAAGACGATATCTGTATACTGCTTTAGAAGACTTCGTCTTTATACTGACTTAGAAAACTATGCAGAGTCTGTAAACAACCCGTTTCATTTACATTTCCTAGCTCTAAAAGCTATGTGCATCCAATCTATTCTTAAATGCATTAATTGTTCCAGCCTAAAACTACTTCATATGGCAATACATTCCAAGCATTCACCACTGTATAGCTAATGTAGCTTACCAATGACACTTTTACCAGTAACAGTTCTCGCAGTTTAGCTCACTTTAACTTCAACCGATGCACAAAATTGAGAAATGGAATGAAGAAATAAATTTATTGTACTGGAGAATGCCGCCATTGTGGAGGGGTGGGGGTGGGGGGGGGGGGGGCAAATCGCCGGAATATCGTCGAGCCCGAGTATTGTAATGCAAATTGAGAATAAGATTGTGAAGAATACTACTGCTGTTTATTCTTCTTCTTCTTCTTCTTCTTCGTACGCTGTCAATCGTCAACCTGTATTTTTTCGAAAAAAGCATCGGTCATCCTGAAGCTGTCGACACTGCCATAGAGCCTGTCTAGTGTTTCCACTGTTTAATGGCCACATGTGCTTTCTCTGGTCCTCGTATGTCGGGCAGTTTTGCAGCAGATGTTCAGCGGTCATTTTCCCGGTGCCAGTCTGTCTGCCTCCTCGTTGCCTTGGATGTTACAATGGGATGGAACCTACTGTACCACTACTCTTTTTGGTGCGGACTGCTGGCATAGTTGACAGAGTACTGCTCTTAAATCATTTAGTTCAGTATTTTTCTGGCTTTTTAGTGCTGTGACTACGGTCAGGGCATCTGTAAACAGGACAATCTGCCTTTCATTTCTTTTGCCTGTCAGCATTGCTTCTGCTGCAGCCCTCAGTGCCTCTGACGCCGCTCTGAAATTGCATGAGTATTTTCCAGTTGCCACTGACAGTGTTATTTTTGTACCATTTGGTAGGCTCAGGAATACCTCAGCCCCTTTGTTCTGTGTTGTGTTTGTTACAGACCCGTCGGTATATGCATGGGTCCGGTCCACGCTTGGGTAGTTTTTCGTTATGTACCTCAGGGTTATGTCTCCTCTTTCTTTTTCAGTCTGGCTGTTCTTGTTTCAAATACCTGGTAAATTTTCTACCACCTCCGGAATGATATGCTGCTTCCAGGTAGGTTTGCGTACAGTAGGGATGGGCTTTTGGTGTTGATGTGTTCATAGGGTCTTCGCTCATCTTTGCTTTGCCTATTTCTGCAAAGTTTTTCCGCTTCAGTTTTGCCATTTCCAAATCTTTTTATTCTCTGATGCATTGGGTGGTCTGTCAGTCTTCTGAGTTTCTCTGCTTGCTACTGGGCTCTGCAGTCTCTTCTGTCGGTCATGGATTGCAGATTTCTAATCTTTTCCAGTTCTACAATTGGCGTTGACTTCATGCCTCCTGTTATAACTCTCATGGCTTGGTTTTGAAGATTGGTAATTTTATAAAAGTTCGCCTTTGCTGCTGTTGCCCATGCCGCAATGTCATACTAGAGAACTGGTCTCACTCTTCCAGTGTACAGTTTCGTCTGTTCCCCAGCTTGTGCCAGCAAATTTGCTCATGATTGCCATTCTTTGTCTGGCTCTCATTCAGTTTCTCTCGATCTGACTTTTCCATGTCATGCACCGATCAAATGTGACTCCCATATAGTTTGGGTTGTCGTTTGGCCGCAGATATTTGCCGTTAAGACTTATTTTGGTGTTCTAGGGTTTGTTTGAAAGCGAAAATATCGTACATGTTGTTTTTTCCTCATTTATTTTCACCAGCCATGAGTTCGCCCACTCCTTCAACGATGTTATGGCCTGCTGCATCCGATTGCTTGCTATGGTGAGATTTTTTTCATAGGTCCACATAGCCAGATCGTCTGCAAACATGGGGATGTGGACTCTTCTTGGTAGATTTTCTGTGATGTTGTTTATATACACCAGGAAAGTTGTTGGTGACAGTACTCCTCCTTGGGGTACTCCCTGTTCAAATGTCACATTTTTGCTCATCTGCCTTTGTACTTGAACTATGGATGTTCTGTTTTCGAGGTAGTGGCTGATCCATCTGTACATTTTCCCACAAACTTCTTCGTAGCTTGACTTTAAGTCCCTTTATCCACACCTTGTCAAATGCCTTCTCTAAATCCACCCAAACCGCTACTGTGTGTTTTTTTCTCCTGGTAAGCATCATCTATTAACTGGGCTATGAGAGTGATCTGGTCCTCAGTGGATCTGTGCTGTATAAAGCCTGCTTGCTGTTGAATTAGTATGTGTTTTTCTTCCATATGCCACATCAGTCTGGTGTTTATCATACGTTCCATCAGTTTTCCTACACAGCTCAGTAGACTGATATGCCTGTATCCATTTTGATCTGTTCTATCTTTTTCTTTCTTTGGTACTGGTATAAGTACAGCGTCTTTCCATGCCTGAGGTACAATTCCCCTTTTCCAGCTTTGGTTCAGGACTGATAGTAACTTCCTCTTTGCTGTTCGGCCAAACCCCATCAGCATTTCGTATGTTACCCCATCTTTTCCGGGCGATTTCTTTTTCTTTAAAGTTCTCATGGCCTCTTCCATTTCATTCATTGTTAGTTTTGCCATCATGTACTTCTCTGGTGCCATATTGAGGTTGTCGTGGCTCTTTCGTTCTTCACTAATGTCTGTGTGCCTGTCTGTAGGGACATCAGTGTGGTTTGCTCTGGCATAATGTTCTATAAAGGCGTTTGCTGCTTTTTTTTCCAGTAAGCATGTTGTCACCCTGCTTTATGGTAATTTGATGGTGTTTCGTCATTCATGGCTCTGACTAACTTCCATAGTTTGTTCCCTTCTTTATCTAAATTGAGGCTTTCTGTTTTGTTTTTCCAGCTGTCTCTTGTTATTTGGTTTAGTGTTCTTTTGTATTTCGCCGAAATAGCCTTGAGGGCGATATTTTTCTCCATAGATTGTTCTCTCTCTGCCATGTTCCTAGCATTTGAGACTTCGTCTTCCGCTTTCTGCAATTCATCATTCCAATATGGCTTATAGTTTGTCCTTGCCCCTCTTGGGATGGTTTCGGTGGCTGCTTGCATTATTGCTTTGATTAGGCTTTCCACCATAGGTTTCACATTGTTATTCCGTGTGTTGATGGTTTCACATAGCCGATCTGTCAGAATTGCAAATCTTTCCCAGTCGGCTCGTTTATGGTTCCAACGTGGGAGCGCTTTTATTTCCTGTGGACCTACTTCCATATCAATTTCTAGCCTAATTGGCCTTTTGTCGCTACCTGTCAATTGGTTGAGCTCCTGGGGGTCTATTTTGTGGTGAATATCCACCGTGGAAAAGGCCAAGTCTGGAGTAGAGGTGGAATGCCTTGTTCAGGATAGAAGATAGGGCTGTCCTCCGGCCTTTTGAAAAGATAGAGATTTGTGTCTATCTCCCAGTCTTCCACTTCATCACCTCTATTGTCTGTGTCCGAATATCCCCATCTCTCCTACTGGCTGTTGATGTCTCCAACTACTAGGCAGCTAGAGTCCTTGATTTCCATACTCGAGAGCGACAGGTCTTTGTTGGGTGGGCCATACAGGTTGAAGATGCGGATCTTCGTTTCTTGTGTCATTATGTCGAGTCCTACAATTTCTGCTTGTCCAGTGTGATTCACAGCTACCGCGCTACTCGGTATGCAGTTACGTGTCAGTATCAGAACCCTTCCTTTGTCAAGACTGTAACATGCTAAAGCAGCTGCGTCTTGAATACTGACCCACGGAGACGAACCCACACATACACACTTTTGTGAGAGTCTTGAAGAACTCTCCACCACAGTAGGCTTTGTCCATAGAACTGGTCTTTACGTGTAGACTTAATACAATTGTCGGTGAGCTAGAAAAAGAAGGAAAAGAAAAAGAAGATGAAGTAAAGAAAGAAGAAGAAAATAGAGAAGTAGAAGAAGAAGAATAAGAAGAAGAAGAAGTAGAGAAAATAGAAGAAAAAGAAAAGAAGAAAAAGAGAAAGAAACAAATTAGAAGAAGACGATGAAGAAAAAGAATAAGACGAAAAAGAACAGAAAGAAGAAGAAGAAGAAGAAGAGAAAGAAAAAGAAGATAAACATGAGTAAATAGTACTACCTGATATTGCCCATAGAAGAATTGAATGTTTAAATGAAGTATATCGTTAAACAGCAACTAATCTGATTGGCAAACATCCGGCCAGTCTCTAAACCCTGATCTATGGGTGAGAGAGCTGGAGTGTGTACGCCAAACACGCCAGGAGGTTGAATCACTTATACATGACACATACTCCAAATTGGCTACAAGACCACATCGCAAATAACCATATACTTTTCATTACTACTACACTATTCATACACTTTTGTAGAAAGTTAAAGTGAGATAGACTGGCCAAGTTTCTCGAATCTCAAGTGAAAGGTTCCAAATGAAACTTCTGTTTAGCGAGCTTAGCGCAGTAAGGCGATCACAAAGACGTCAATAAAAGCGATTCAGTGAATCCTGGCAGTAATTCGTTTAGCAAGAAAATGGCGATGCCAAAAAGAGCCCTGCATTCTGTTAGCGTGTGTCGACGGGCGATCAGATAGAAGTATAGAGTAGAGGGAAAACCAGCACCAGCTGGTGTTGGCTTAATCTGTCATGCACGCATCCGCCCACAGACTTAAGGGCGCAGTATGACACATGATGATGTTGGTTATTCCCATCGACGGCGATAGGCTCATTATTATTGTCATGATCATATTTCTTCAAAATCAAGTAAATATCGGATTAAGATGGTGAGCAGCGCATGAGCTGCAGCGGTCAGCGAGCCATAGCTGACTGATAGCGTAAGGGCTAGCAAACCGGAGCTGCCAAGGCCGTTCTACACGTCCGCTCAGTATTCTAGACGACAGGCTGCAACAGAGCAGACTGGCTAAGGAGAAGCGATCGAAGAGGGAATGCTAACCCGGTACTCAAAAAATGCTTGCTGAAGTCGGATATGTTGGACAGAATGGTGCAAATATCGACATAACGCATTCCGTTCTCTGGACTGCGTTCTGCTACTTAGGCACGTGTCAGGGTTTGGTAGCGGGAGATGGAGAACAAACGAAGCCAAGCCAAGACAAGTAAATACATTTAATATTCATCAGTTCATTGGCGTCTCAGTCACTGATCATCATGCGCCTGGCGCCCTGGCGAAGTGTGCCCAGCTCTTTCTCCCGTATTTCGACACAGTCTGCTATAGCTGCAAACGCCGTTCGTTAGTGGCAGTCCCTGTCGCAGATCGTACAACGGGGCTAATGAGGCTGACTTGCCGGGGTGTTCCCCGTTCTTTTTAGTTTTGCCCATTTCTCTGGATCTAGATGGCCTCTAACAAGCGTCGGCAAATACTGTGCACCTCCCAACTGACTGTCTGCAATCGACTCAATCCTGAGCTTTCGGCTTGGATGTCGCATGACGTCATGTCCATCTTGTATACGTCCTTGAATCGCGGATTGAGGTAGTCGATTCCTTTAGCTGCAGTGATCAGTTGTCCATAAAAGATATCCTACAACAGCCTTTACAATGTATGTAAATATACACTCGCGAGCACATGACTACTCTATGACAGATGTACAGAAGATGAAAGATACAGACAGCCACATAAACTGGAAAGATATTGTCAGAGGTACAGACGTTGAACAAGAGGGAAAGTGTTTCAAAATACTTTTAGAACAACTAAAAGTCGAATATGTTCCATGTATGGAGGTAAACACCAATCATAAAAAGTGGATTACTAGATTTGTAGCTAAATGTACAAGAGCTTAAAATAAAGCCTGGACAAAGTATATAAAGGCAAGTAAATCAAAACAAATATATTACAAACATTTGGACAAGTAAAAAATAGCTCAGAAAGTAAAAAAAGCAGCAAAAATGGACTTCGAAAAAAACTTACTAATAGGATCAAGATTAATGGTAAAAGCTTCTTTTCTAATGTTAGAAATAAACAAAGACCTAAAGACAAGGTAGGCTTTCTCATTGACAGTACAGTGAAAATGAGCAGATAAAACAGGGAGATAGCTAATCTAATAAATCAATATTTTGGCACAGTCTATACAAAAGAAGACTCCTCCAAGATACCAGAGCCTATACATATTTTCAAATGCCAAATGGATATAGTGCGATAAAAATCATTCTGTATTACGGAGGAAATGGTTCTAAAAAGATTGGAAGGATTAAAAGTGGATAAATGTACAGATCAAGATGGTATCCATTCATCAATGCTATTTGAAGTAAAACCATTGGTTATATTGTTTTCTCAATCACTTGCAAAATGGATTGTTCCAAGAGATTGGAAAGATGCAGGAGTGATTCCCTTATTCAAAAGAGGAAAGAAAGCAGATCCAGCTAATTAAGTAAGTTTAACGAGCATAGTTGGAAATTATTAGAGTCAATAATGAAAGAAAACATTGTAATACATCTAGACAGGTTAAATCTAATCAGAAATAGTCAGCATGGGTTTAATAGACGGAGACCGTCTTAACAAATCTATTGGAGTGCATGGAGGTGATTACTAAAATCATAGATAAGGGAGAACCAGTGGATGTTATTTATCTAGATTTTACAAAGGTTTTTGCTATAATACCTCATCTACGATTATTTAAAAAGTTAAAATCACATGGGATAGATGGGCAGGTTGCCGAATGGATTGAAAGTTGGTTTATGGGAAGAAGACAGCGATTGGCATACATAAGGAGTACTCTGAGTGGTGTGAAGTAAAAAATGGAACAAAATTACAGAATAGGCGAGAACAATACTAGAATGATAGATAACGACATAGGGGTAATAATAGAGCATACCGGTAAGGTGAGTGAGCAAGTCCAGGTAGCAGTAAATAGGTCAAATGCAACGTTAGGTATGATTAAAAAAAAGAAATAATAAACATAGGAGTAATGAGGTGATTGACAAACTGTATAAAGCATTTGTTAGACCTAGATCGGAGTACTGTGTACAAGTGTGAAGTCCTTTTCGTAGAAGAGCTATAAATATGCTGGAAAGGATACAAAGAATAGCGACAAAACTGATAGTGGGATTTCAGAATTACAGTTACGAGGAAAGACTCAGAAACACCGGTCGTTAATGTCTAGAAAAGAGAAGAATTAAACGTGACTAAATCTAAGTTGATAAGATAATCACAGGAAAAGTTAAATTAGACTATAACAAGTTTTTCAAAATACAACCACCAACGAGAACAAAAGGGCACAGATACAAATTAACTAACGAAAGGTCCAAATTGGACACAGGACATTTTTTTGGTATTCAGACAGTGGTGAATGCTTGGAATGCTTTGCCCCAAGAAATAGTGGAGGCAGAGACAGTTAATGCATTTAAGAATAAATAGGATGTACATAGTTATTAGAGCAGGGTAATGCAAATGGGACTGGTTGTCTACAGACTCTGATGAGTTTTCTAAACCAATATAAAAACGTTATGTTAAGTTAAGTTATGCCGTGTTTGTTAGCTTACTCAGTAAGTTTTATGATTATGCTAACTTTTTTGTTTTCCCGCTTCACAGTCTTCTTTGAAGGACAATGTGCGATCCACTGTAATTCCTAGGTGCTTAGGTGTATCTTTATGTTTAAGTTTATGCCCCTGCCAACTAATCTTTCGAACTCTCAAGGCTATTATTACACCCTGTTGCAGCCCGCCACTAAACGTCTTTTACAGGACGCACACAAAAATAATCTTACATATTACGGGCATTCTACAACAACAATAAATATAACAACAATAACAACAACATGCTGTTATGGCTTTTGTTGTCAGGATATCGGCTATTTCATTCTTATAAACTATGCAGGAGGAAGGATTTCAAGAAATGCTATCTCGGCATAGATAAAGTCACACACTAATTCTAACCATTTTCATAAAGCTGTAGAAACTGATACACATTTCTAATCGTGTTTACTTACTCTCAACTCTGTCAAATGATATTCTCATTAATAACTAAACATTTACGTCGCTAAGTGTCATTGAAGGAAATGTGGCGACTACGTGAGTTGGCCACTCCACCTCATAAAAAGCTGACGCCTAGTACAGGCCTAGTCTCTAACACTTCAACCTCGACATCAATGATTGCGAAAGGATTACCTTTTCCTTTTCATGTTAAAATCATTTACATCGAATACCAGTGCCAAAGAAAGAAAAAGATAAAACATATCCAAATTGATTCAGGGCTATCAGTCTACTGAGCTGTGTAGGTAAACTGATGGAAAGTATGATAAACATCAGACTGATGTGGCACCTGGAAGAAAAAAACATATTAATTCCACAGAAAGCAGGATTTAGACAACACAGATCCACTGAGGATCAGATCACTCTCATAGCGCTGAAAATAGAGGATGCTTACCAGGAGAAAAAGCATACAGTCGCGGTTTGGGTGGATCTAGAGAAGGCATTTGACAAGGTGGGGAAAGAGGGACTTAAAGTCAAGCTATAAAGAAGTGAAGTATCTGGAAAAATGTACAGATTAATCAGCCCCTATCTCGAAAACAGAACAGCCAGAGTTCAAGTACAAGGGAAGATGAGTAAAAATGTGACACTGGAGCAGGGAGTACCCCAAGGAGGAGTACTGTCACCCACACTTTTTTCTGGTGTATATAAACAACATAATAGAGAATATATTAAGAAGAGTCCACAGCTCCATGTTTGCAGACGATCTGGCTTTGTGGACCACTGAAGAAAATCTCACCATAGCAAACAATCAGATGCAGCAGGCCCTAACATCTCTGGAGTAGTGGGCGAGGAGGCAGACAGACTGGCTAAAGAATGTGCAAGGTTACCACAACCAGATTCTAGTGTGACCTACGACGAGTTCATAAGGTTTATTAGGGCCAGATACATGGCCAAATGGGAAACAGAGCATACTGGCTACACAAAAAATGATGCCTACTACCAGTTGAACAGAAGAGAGCAGGTCGTGGTCTTCAGACTCCGCACAGGCCACAACAGACTGAGGTACCATCTATTCAATAAAGTGAAGAAAGGTGGTACTGACGAATGCACCTGTGGTACTAGGAAAATAACCGCGGAACATCTGCTACAAAATTGCCCGACATACGAGAACCAGAGAAAGCACATGTGGCCATCACCAGTGGCAACACTAGACAATCTCTATGACAGTGTCGACAGCCTCAGGATGACAGCTGCTTTCTTCGAACAAATTCAAGTTGACGTCTGACAGCGTACGAAGAAGAAGATTTACCTCGAATAGTTTTTAACACCTGCACAAATGAACAGTCATCTAACAATATACATATTTCTGTTGTTCATCCTCTCTCTTTCTCTCTCTCTCTTTCTCACTCTCTACTTTGGTCTTCTTGTTTCTCTGTACTCTCAGTAATCAATGCTGACAACCAACTAATGTGTGACAAATATGAATTGCTATGATCATTTAAGACATTCCAATGTACCCCGCCCACTTCCAGTTAAAGGCCAACACAAAATACAGAAGGGATTGAAGCTCACCATCAAAATCATGCATTTAGAACGTGCCAACCATAACAACATTCCGCCCAACAAACTGTTGATTATGTCAAGGAAAGAATGTCTGAATACAATCACAGCAAACTTGCTGTTTACATTCAAGGATACATCAAATAATACAAATATACTGTAGTCGGGGATGCTGTTGTAGAAACTTCTCTATAAGAGGTTTAAGCTTTTATCAGATGGGGGTAGCCAGTTCCCTTCCTCGATGTCTTGGCTTTCAATATCACTGATATATACATTTATTTTATTACCGCCAGGGATGAGGTACTAGAATCTTCATTGTTCTGATACACACACGAATCTGTGAACTGGTCAATACGACATGATACCGCACAAAGGACAACGGTCTATGGTAGAATCCAGAAATTGAAACCTCTAATCAAACCAAAAACTTCAGGTTTTGTGAAAACCAATTCCTGTTCCTCTATCATTTCTCCTAACAGTAAATCTGGTACTCGTTTACAGCTGAGTTGGCTAGAACAAGTTGCAGCCGGAAAAAAGCAGCCACTCTACCAACGTTTTATCCTGCGCTCTACATGTACATATAGTGTGGTCTTATGTTTTCTCTAATAACATGTCTTAATGGGAATCACACTTTTTCTTCTGCTTATCTCACGGATCAATCATTCCTTCATGGTTGTATGCTTAAACATCTACCTAATTGTTCTATTGTAGGCCAATGACCAATGTTTTGTTATTATTATTGTCATGATTATCATCATCATCATCATCATCTTC
Source organism: Ariolimax columbianus (assembly GCA_036924085.1). NCBI lineage: Eukaryota > Metazoa > Mollusca > Gastropoda > Stylommatophora > Arionidae > Ariolimax > Ariolimax columbianus. The sequence continues at coordinate 81,069,548 of JAVGWX010000012.1, forward strand.
TATCAACTTGTGTCGTTAGAAGGCGTGGAATGGGGTGTAGTCTTATGTCGTGTGCCATCGTCGTCGCCGATGTTGACATCCAGTGTTTCTTTAAACATAGCAAGGGACATAGCCAAATAAATACAACAAATTCAAAAATTAAGAGTTATCCCATCATAAAAAATTTGCGTGAGAGGTTCTGGCTTGGGCGTCTCCCCTCTTTATCCAGGTACAACCTAGAACGAGTGAGCTATGGCCCTACACCAGAACCACATGGACGTATACATTGGCATCTGTACACTGAAGGCGATAGGTGTTAATTATCCACCCGACCAAATTTCTCACGCTTGTTGTCGTCCTCGTGCACGACATATGGGGAGGAACAGCTCGCGACCCCGGGCGCTCGTCCGCGACGATTGTGACAGCAAAGCCGTGCTTATCACAAGAGCTGAACCTTGAACCTTGACCGGCGTCGAAGTCATGGAGCGAACTAGACAAGTAACTGGCAGAAGACAACACTGGCTGCTCCTGTAGCTGTTAATAGTAAGGTTAGAGTTAGCATATATGCTGATGTCTGTTTAAGTTAGCTCTGTTGTGGTGACAGCGACTCGCATATTGTTTTTAAAATGAATTTAATAATATTCATAAAATGCAAATAAATAATAAAAATTTCCGAAAGGTAAATTTCGTATGGTATGCTCCATTAAACGCAACCTTAACTATTATAAGTATTTGCTTTATTTTTATGTAATTATTAAATGATTTATATTATTGTAGTGCATTTATTACATCCCTTTATTTTGAATACATTGCCCTTATGACGAAGTAATCATAGTCCGTGTAAATACAGTTCACTACTTGGCCGTGAAACTGTTATCTAGCTAATCGAAGATACTGGGCTGAAAGTTGGTTATGGTTAAGCGTGCTTATATTCCGTGTGTGAGGGCGGACGCGTTTGCGATCTGCTCTCGCCTTGTGTTTTCTGGAGTGCTTTTTGGACTGTGTTTTTTGTTTGTAGTTGTTTGAAATATGAGTTCTAGGATGAACGTAATGGAGGAGATAATGGACTTTGACAGCCCAGACACTTTCATGGACGAAGGCACTGTGTTCCGAAAAGGAACCCTGAAGATCACCGTCTCTGGCGAGATGTCAGCCAGTCTAAAGCCTCACGAGATGGCGAGTATCATGGCCGGACCAGTGGGCATTGGGCCCTCTGGAGTGATCGCCATATGTCGATTTGCGAACCCCCGAGTGTGGTATGTGCGGCTGACCCAGTCAGCCCACATACTACACTTTAAGAGCCTTCACGGCAAGAAAGTGGAGTGCATGACTCCGAAACTTTCCTTAAGCATCGAGCACCAGGAGCAGGAGAGGGAGAGAGGGATGCTCAACTGGGTGCCCGAAACAACAAAACTGGAGTCGGTCAAGGCGGTGGTTAAAAGAATCACAAAAGACCAGAACGCCGAGGTGTTCCCCCAGAGGAACATCTCGGACAAGTGGGTCTTTGCCTACAAGAAGAGCAAAGTGGAGGTACCCCACTATGTAACCGTCAGATTCTTGAGTGGAGACGCCAAGCCAATAAGGCTATGGGTCACCATCGCCGGCCGCCGCACTCCCTGTGAGTCATGCGGAGCAGAAACGCATTGGACGAGCCAATGCAACAAGAGAAGACGGCAAGATATCATAAGAGAGGCTGAGCGACAGCCAAAACCAAAGCTGGCTGAAGCTCAGCCTCCACCACCTCCATCCTTCGCTGAGGAGCACCCCGCCACCTCGGATGATGGGTACACCGAGGTGGACCGGAAAAGAAGGAGAAAGAGAAGTTCGAGGAAGAGGAGTTCCTCTCCTCCAGCCTCCAAAATGGGGACCGGAACCACACCACCGGCCCCCGAAGAAACGGCCCTAGAAGCCGAGCCAGAGACCCTGCCAGAGCCCGTTCCGGAACCGACCCCAGAACCGGGATCGGCTCCAGAACCGTCACCGGAGCCGTCACCAGAGCCGTCGCCGGAACCGTCACCAGAGCCGTCACAGGAGCGGACAGACAGCGTTGGTCCGGTGTCCCCGCCAAGTCGGGACACCGACGACCAGATGTCTCCCATGCCCTCAGTAAGGCTGGAAGACATCAGCTCAGACGACGGCGACCCGGAGCGTCTGCTCTGGACAACAATGATGGACGGGCTGGAGCTGGGCAAGGACTGAGTAGTCACCCAACCACAAAAGGGATACTCGCGTCCTTGTCCAGCGGTCAATGTTGACAATTAACTTTGTTTGCAAAGACGCCTGGCAGGAGCCTCCACAGAATTCTAGAGACAAAAAACTTTGTGTGTGCGAATTTAGTATAGATGTGAATGTGTTTAAACGCGGTGGTGTGACTGTAACAAGTGTGTTAATTTATTGTTATCTGTGTTATTATTACCGTTACTATTATTATTATTATTACTATTATCCTTGTTATTATATGTCAGCAGTGCTCGCCCACCCGAGTGGGCGACCATCGGATAATCCCCCAAAATTGTTGTTTTTTTACATTGTTTTCTATTTTCGTATGTTTCCCCCCCATGTATTTCAGTATCCCCATCTGACCCTAGTCAGTGGAGAGCTGTTGCCCCGACAGGCCCAATACTTTGTATCCGTCCAATGTCCACACTAAGTTCCATACACATTTTTTCTTTGAATATTAACGGATTAAAACAGAAACAACAACACGTAGTCAACATAATAAAGAAATATAAACCGGATTTCATTTTTTTACAAGAAACACACATACACGAAATCATACACGCAAAACAAATCACAACAACACTAGGCTTAAAAAATAGTTGGTTTAGTTTTGGACAACACACAGGCGTAGCCATTCTACAAACATCTGACGAATGGATAGTCTCACATAGTCACAGGGATACAGAGGGCAGAATACAGATAGTACAGGTACACAATACACACGACAGTACAGACAAACACACTTTAATTAACATTTACGCCCCAGCAAAACCTCTACAACAAACACCCTTCTATGAGAATCTAATAAAAACCATAGAACAACATTTTAAAAATCAAAACATGATACTTGCTGGGGATTTCAACTGCACACTAAGTAACTTAGACACATCACGTACACATACAAGTAAAACACGAACAACAAGTTTAGAAATAATGTTAGACAAAAATAACCTTATAGACGCATACAGGAATACTTACCCTAATGGAACAGACACGACTCATACAACCCACTCACAGCACGGTACAACACACACTAGAATTGATAGGATTTACACACCAAAAACATACACAGTTAATGAAATACACCACATAGACACAACCCCCTTTACAGACCACAAAGCAGTAGCTATTATAGTTAACGGCACACACATATCAAATAGTCACACACAATCACAACACTGGAAATTCAACAATTCACTACTTAATAACAACAAATTTGTAAAAACCATATCCAATTTAATAAGAGATCTCACAGAACACCTACCAGACACAGACCTAAACAGTTATTGGGATTTAATTAAAAGCACAATCAGGGACCGCACACAGACAATTTCAAAACAAATACACAGAAATACAAAACGCAATAGACAGATCATTGAAGATGCTATAAAAATGACAAAATTAATTGATAAAAACTTACCCCAAATTCAACTTTTACAGGACGAACTAGACAAAATCGATAATTATAAACTACAAGGGGCCCAATTAAGAGCTAAAATACCAATACTTTTACAGGAAAACCCTACACAACAGTACCTAGCGGTAGAACAGAACATACAACGTTCACGACAAATACACAAAATCAAGGGACCAACAGGACAAATTTTAACTGAACCCCACGAAATACGACAGACCTTTCATGACTACTACACGACGTTGTATTCTGCAGAGAATACCACGCACACTGAGTGCGGAAAATTTTCTGAGTATACAAAGCAGTTGAGTGACACAGACAGGGATGCCATTAGTACACCCCTGTCTTTAATTGACTTAAAAAACTCACTCGACTCCTTTCAGAAAAACAAAAGCCCAGGCTCTGACGGCTTGACCGTCGAGTTCTACATAACCTTCTTCGACAGTATTGGACCCACTCTTTTAAAAGTTTTAAATGAAGCATTTGAAACAGGCGAATTGCCAAATAGCCTTAACGAAGCTTACATTACACTGATCCCTAAACCGGACAGTGACAAGCTAGAGGCCAAAAACTACAGACCAATTTCTCTCCTGAACGTAGACTACAAAATTCTGACCAAAGCCCTCACACTAAAGATTAGACCCTTTATGCAACATCTAGTACATAAAGACCAACAATGTAGCGTAAAGGATAGGAAAATCAGTAAACATGCACATTTCCTACGAGACATTATACAATATACAAGCGACAAAAACATACAAGCTGCAATCCTCTCAATTGACCAAGAAAAAGCTTTCGACAGAGTCTCACATTCTTTTCTCCACGAAATATTAAATAAAAATAACATTGGGGAATACCTTACCAACTGGATAAAAATAATATATAAGAGACCCGAAAGCAAAATAATGATTAATCACCAGTTAACAGATAGTTTCTCCCTAACAAGATCAGTCAGGCAAGGGTGTCCGCTGTCCCCAACACTATATACCCTAGTGTTGGAGCCCCTATTAGAGAAGATTAGACAGGACCCAACAATAGTAGGGACCCATGTACCGGGGTCTGGGGAACAAAAATTAATAGCTTACGCGGACGATACCGCTTTCTTTCCATCCAATAGTAGATCAATTCAACAAATCCTAAACACCTTCACACATTTCGGCACAGAAAGCGGATCCAAAATTAATATCCCCAAATCATCCATAATGGGGATTGGCAAGTGGACAAATAAATTCGATTTTCCATTTCAATTAAATCAAGTAAACAAAATTAAAATATATGGAATAATATACCCTGCAAATCCACTTGACCCTAATAAAGAAATATGGGAGAAAATTACTGTTAATATTAAAAACATCCTCAAAAAATTTGAATACAAAATTACAACAATATTTGGGCGCAGTATAATAGTTAACTCAGTTATAATACCCAAAATAATATATGTCGCAAACATATTATGCCCACCCCTAACAACAATCAAAGAAATAAATAAAGCAGTTAGAAACTTCATATTCCGCAACACAATACATAATATCCAATCGAAAACATTAATGCAAGAAAAAAATCGAGGGGGGATCGCCCTACAAGACACAACAATTAAAATACAATCACTAAGAATAAAATTTGTACAAGAAATCATAAAATACCCTAATGAATACCCACTATCCCATTATTATTTAGGACTAAGGATAACTAAATTATGCAAGTTAAATAACAATATCCCACATTGCTTTACAAAAATACCAATGTTCTACAAACAATGCATTAGACACATTACAGGAAACGAAACATTACTCACACAAAAACCAGACACGATTTACAAAAAACTTATATTATTACAGGAACCCCCACTTAAAGATAGAATTAAACGAGGATACGGGTACTTTATAACTAATTACACACATAACTTTTGTAATCTACACAACATTAAAGTATCACCACACATTAAAGAAGTTACTTACAGACTAATTTTCGGAACAACACCAATACGTAAACAAACTCAAACCCAGCTAGGACAAGTAACACAAAAATGCCATCTTTGCAACAGAAACATACAAGAAACAGAAAACCATTTATTCTACCTTTGTAAAGTAGTCAGCACAACACTAGGTAAAATTAGACAAATAATGAGCAAATTTATTAAAATAAAAGTAGACATGTTTAGAGCCATAATGCTTCATACACTTCCATGGACAGACAGAGACACACAAAACAAACTCTTAACAATACTGGCAGAGTTCAGATATTTAGCATGGACCTGTCGGTGCAGAGCTCTCTACCACGGGCACACTTTCAACCCAGGCAGTTTTCTATCTTTATTTATGGGGATGAGTAGGTTCTTTGCCCAGATGTTTCACGATCTGTGAATATTCTGGGCAGGACCTACGGACTGCCTGGGAGAAAAAATATAGATATATGTGGATTTTCGTACGAGCGAATGTGAACGAGAATGTATGGTGTGTAAGTGAACACACGGGTACTAGGACGAGAATATTGATGTAAATAGTGTGTATGCTTGTACATGTGGATAAACGTGTATGCATGAGTACCCATGTGTGTGGGAGAATCAGTAATGTATGGAAAGTTGTATGAAGAAGTGATGGATGTATGAAGATAAATGGTTTTTAGACAGAGATGCCTCTGTGTGAATGTATGCGTGTTTGTGTATACGAGTGTACATATATATGCATGTTCTTTTTTTTTTTTTTTTTTTTTTTTTTTTTTTTTTTTTTTTTTTGTTGTTGTTGTTGTTGTAAATAACATGTAAAAAATGCATTATAATATTCATTTGATTGTTCTTTTGCTCTGGTTGCATTTTGTACAAAAACTCATTGAAAGTTAATGACCATATGTAAATACAAAATGCGCCATTGAAGCGGAAATAAAACCCTTAAAATCTTATATTCCGTGTGTGAGGGCGGACGCGTTTGCGATCTGCTCTCGCCTTGTGTTTTCTGGAGTGCTTTTTGGACTGTGTTTTTTTGTTTGTAGTTGTTTGAAATATGAGTTCTAGGATGAACGTAATGGAGGAGATAATGGACTTTGACAGCCCAGACACTTTCATGGACGAAGGCACTGTGTTCCGAAAAGGAACCCTGAAGATCACCGTCTCTGGCGAGATGTCAGCCAGTCTAAAGCCTCACGAGATGGCGAGTATCATGGCCGGACCAGTGGGCATTGGGCCCTCTGGAGTGATCGCCATATGTCGATTTGCGAACCCCCGAGTGTGGTATGTGCGGCTGACCCAGTCAGCCCACATACTACACTTTAAGAGCCTTCACGGCAAGAAAGTGGAGTGCATGACTCCGAAACTTTCCTTAAGCATCGAGCACCAGGAGCAGGAGAGGGAGAGAGGGATGCTCAACTGGGTGCCCGAAACAACAAAACTGGAGTCGGTCAAGGCGGTGGTTAAAAGAATCACAAAAGACCAGAACGCCGAGGTGTTCCCCCAGAGGAACATCTCGGACAAGTGGGTCTTTGCCTACAAGAAGAGCAAAGTGGAGGTACCCCACTATGTAACCGTCAGATTCTTGAGTGGAGACGCCAAGCCAATAAGGCTATGGGTCACCATCGCCGGCCGCCGCACTCCCTGTGAGTCATGCGGAGCAGAAACGCATTGGACGAGCCAATGCAACAAGAGAAGACGGCAAGATATCATAAGAGAGGCTGAGCGACAGCCAAAACCAAAGCTGGCTGAAGCTCAGCCTCCACCACCTCCATCCTTCGCTGAGGAGCACCCCGCCACCTCGGATGATGGGTACACCGAGGTGGACCGGAAAAGAAGGAGAAAGAGAAGTTCGAGGAAGAGGAGTTCCTCTCCTCCAGCCTCCAAAATGGGGACCGGAACCACACCACCGGCCCCCGAAGAAACGGCCCTAGAAGCCGAGCCAGAGACCCTGCCAGAGCCCGTTCCGGAACCGACCCCAGAACCGGGATCGGCTCCAGAACCGTCACCGGAGCCGTCACCAGAGCCGTCGCCGGAACCGTCACCAGAGCCGTCACAGGAGCGGACAGACAGCGTTGGTCCGGTGTCCCCGCCAAGTCGGGACACCGACGACCAGATGTCTCCCATGCCCTCAGTAAGGCTGGAAGACATCAGCTCAGACGACGGCGACCCGGAGCGTCTGCTCTGGACAACAATGATGGACGGGCTGGAGCTGGGCAGGGACTGAGTAGTCACCCAACCACAAAAGGGATACTCGCGTCCTTGTCCAGCGGTCAATGTTGACAATTAACTTTGTTTGCAAAGACGCCTGGCAGGAGCCTCCACAGAATTCTAGAGACAAAAAACTTTGTGTGTGCGAATTTAGTATAGATGTGAATGTGTTTAAACGCGGTGGTGTGACTGTAACAAGTGTGTTAATTTATTGTTATCTGTGTTATTATTACCGTTACTATTATTATTATTATTACTATTATCCTTGTTATTATATGTCAGCAGTGCTCGCCCACCCGAGTGGGCGACCATCGGATAATCCCCAAAAATTGTTGTTTTTTTACATTGTTTTTTATTTTCGTATGTTTCCCCCCCATGTATTTCAGTATCCCCATCTGACCCTAGTCAGTGGAGAGCTGTTGCCCCGACAGGCCCAATACTTTGTATCCGTCCAATGTCCACACTAAGTTCCATACACATTTTTTCTTTGAATATTAACGGATTAAAACAGAAACAACAACACGTAGTCAACATAATAAAGAAATATAAACCGGATTTCATTTTTTTACAAGAAACACACATACACGAAATCATACACGCAAAACAAATCACAACAACACTAGGCTTAAAAAATAGTTGGTTTAGTTTTGGACAACACACAGGCGTAGCCATTCTACAAACATCTGACGAATGGATAGTCTCACATAGTCACAGGGATACAGAGGGCAGAATACAGATAGTACAGGTACACAATACACACGACAGTACAGACAAACACACTTTAATTAACATGTACGCCCCAGCAAAACCTCTACAACAAACACCCTTCTATGAGAATCTAATAAAAACCATAGAACAACATTTTAAAAATCAAAACATGATACTTGCTGGGGATTTCAACTGCACACTAAGTAACTTAGACACATCACGTACACATACAAGTAAAACACGAACAACAAGTTTAGAAACAATGTTAGACAAAAATAACCTTATAGACGCATACAGGAATACTTACCCTAATGGAACAGACACGACTCATACAACCCACTCACAGCACGGTACAACACACACTAGAATTGATAGGATTTACACACCAAAAACATACACAGTTAATGAAATACACCACATAGACACAACCCCCTTTACAGACCACAAAGCAGTAGCTATTATAGTTAACGGCACACACATATCAAATAGTCACACACAATCACAACACTGGAAATTCAACAATTCACTACTTAATAACAACAAATTTGTAAAAACCATATCCAATTTAATAAGAGATCTCACAGAACACCTACCAGACACAGACCTAAACAGTTATTGGGATTTAATTAAAAGCACAATCAGGGACCGCACACAGACAATTTCAAAACAAATACACAGAAATACAAAACGCAATAGACAGATCATTGAAGATGCTATAAAAATGACAAAATTAATTGATAAAAACTTACCCCAAATTCAACTTTTACAGGACGAACTAGACAAAATCGATAATTATAAACTACAAGGGGCCCAATTAAGAGCTAAAATACCAATACTTTTACAGGAAAACCCTACACAACAGTACCTAGCGGTAGAACAGAACATACAACGTTCACGACAAATACACAAAATCAAGGGACCAACAGGACAAATTTTAACTGAACCCCACGAAATACGACAGACCTTTCATGACTACTACACGACGTTGTATTCTGCAGAGAATACCACGCACACTGAGTGCGGAAAATTTTCTGAGTATACAAAGCAGTTGAGTGACACAGACAGGGATGCCATTAGTACACCCCTGTCTTTAATTGACTTAAAAAACTCACTCGACTCCTTTCAGAAAAACAAAAGCCCAGGCTCTGACGGCTTGACCGTCGAGTTCTACATAACCTTCTTCGACAGTATTGGACCCACTCTTTTAAAAGTTTTAAATGAAGCATTTGAAACAGGCGAATTGCCAAATAGCCTTAACGAAGCTTACATTACACTGATCCCTAAACCGGACAGTGACAAGCTAGAGGCCAAAAACTACAGACCAATTTCTCTCCTGAACGTAGACTACAAAATTCTGACCAAAGCCCTCACACTAAAGATTAGACCCTTTATGCAACATCTAGTACATAAAGACCAACAATGTAGCGTAAAGGATAGGAAAATCAGTAAACATGCACATTTCCTACGAGACATTATACAATATACAAGCGACAAAAACATACAAGCTGCAATCCTCTCAATTGACCAAGAAAAAGCTTTCGACAGAGTCTCACATTCTTTTCTCCACGAAATATTAAATAAAAATAACATTGGGGAATACCTTACCAACTGGATAAAAATAATATATAAGAGACCCGAAAGCAAAATAATGATTAATCACCAGTTAACAGATAGTTTCTCCCTAACAAGATCAGTCAGGCAAGGGTGTCCGCTGTCCCCAACACTATATACCCTAGTGTTGGAGCCCCTATTAGAGAAGATTAGACAGGACCCAACAATAGTAGGGACCCATGTACCGGGGTCTGGGGAACAAAAATTAATAGCTTACGCGGACGATACCGCTTTCTTTCCATCCAATAGTAGATCAATTCAACAAATCCTAAACACCTTCACACATTTCGGCACAGAAAGCGGATCCAAAATTAATATCCCCAAATCATCCATAATGGGGATTGGCAAGTGGACAAATAAATTCGATTTTCCATTTCAATTAAATCAAGTAAACAAAATTAAAATATATGGAATAATATACCCTGCAAATCCACTTGACCCTAATAAAGAAATATGGGAGAAAATTACTGTTAATATTAAAAACATCCTCAAAAAATTTGAATACAAAATTACAACAATATTTGGGCGCAGTATAATAGTTAACTCAGTTATAATACCCAAAATAATATATGTCGCAAACATATTATGCCCACCCCTAACAACAATCAAAGAAATAAATAAAGCAGTTAGAAACTTCATATTCCGCAACACAATACATAATATCCAATCGAAAACATTAATGCAAGAAAAAAATCGAGGGGGGATCGCCCTACAAGACACAACAATTAAAATACAATCACTAAGAATAAAATTTGTACAAGAAATCATAAAATACCCTAATGAATACCCACTATCCCATTATTATTTAGGACTAAGGATAACTAAATTATGCAAGTTAAATAACAATATCCCACATTGCTTTACAAAAATACCAATGTTCTACAAACAATGCATTAGACACATTACAGGAAACGAAACATTACTCACACAAAAACCAGACACGATTTACAAAAAACTTATATTATTACAGGAACCCCCACTTAAAGATAGAATTAAACGAGGATACGGGTACTTTATAACTAATTACACACATAACTTTTGTAATCTACACAACATTAAAGTATCACCACACATTAAAGAAGTTACTTACAGACTAATTTTCGGAACAACACCAATACGTAAACAAACTCAAACCCAGCTAGGACAAGTAACACAAAAATGCCATCTTTGCAACAGAAACATACAAGAAACAGAAAATCATTTATTCTACCTTTGTAAAGTAGTCAGCACAACACTAGGTAAAATTAGACAAATAATGAGCAAATTTATTAAAATAAAAGTAGACATGTTTAGAGCCATAATGCTTCATACACTTCCATGGACAGACAGAGACACACAAAACAAACTCTTAACAATACTGGCAGAGTTCAGATATTTAGCATGGACCTGTCGGTGCAGAGCTCTCTACCACGGGCACACTTTCAACCCAGGCAGTTTTCTATCTTTATTTATGGGGATGAGTAGGTTCTTTGCCCAGATGTTTCACGATCTGTGAATATTCTGGGCAGGACCTACGGACTGCCTGAGAGAAAAAATATAGATATATGTGGATTTTCGTACGAGCGAATGTGAACGAGAATGTATGGTGTGTAAGTGAACACACGGGTACTAGGACGAGAATATTGATGTAAATAGTGTGTATGCTTGTACATGTGTGTAAACGTGTATGCATGAGTACCCATGTGTGTGGGAGAATCAGTAATGTATGGAAAGTTGTATGAAGAAGTGATGGATGTATGAAGATAAATGGTTTTTAGACAGAGATGCCTCTGTGTGAATGTATGCGTGTTTGTGTATACGAGTGTACATATGTATGCATGTTTGTTTTTTTTTTTTTTTTTTTTTTTTTTTTTTTTTTTTTTTTTTTTTTTTTTTTTTTTTTGTTGTTGTTGTTGTTGTTGTTGTCGTTGTTGTTGTTGTTGTAAATAACATGTAAAAATGCATTATAATATTCATTTGATTGTTCTTTTGCTCTGGTTGCATTTTGTACAAAAACTCATTGAAAGTTAATGACCATATGTAAATACAAAATGCGCCATTGAAGCGGAAATAAAACCCTTAAAATCTTATATTCCGTGTGTGCTACTTTTAAATTGTTCAAGCTTGGATTTAATGACATGTAAGTAAATGTATGTAGACCTTTATGTTATAAATTTCTCTAACATACCATCTGTAGATTGTTAATCTCATTGTACATATCCAAATTTTAAACTGTACATTTTTTAGAACAGGACACCCATTACCATCATTTTAATAACACTAGCCAAATGGAATCTTGCATGTATACTGCTGGCTGAATATATGTAGACATAATATTCATAATGTGGCATAAGAAATACGTAAACATTAAATTGAACCTTATTCCAGTGTGTGTTTGTTTCTTGTTTATTTCTTTATTTCACAAGACGCATAAGTTGCCATATTAACAAATGTAAACAAACAGATATTATTGATTCATCCATTAAGCAAATACATACACAGTAGTCGTTCAGCTTGTTTGAAAAGGCCAGTATTTGCAAACCATCGAAGGGTTTGAGAGTTGATAATGCTATTGTGGTTAACATGTGGACAGTAAGATTATATGTACGAACGTAAATATTGCTGTGTGTGTGTTATATGTGGATAGCAAGATACTGTGTAGAAGATTAAAGCTTGGTGTCAATCTGCTAATATGTTGATAGTGAGATCCTATGTAAGACATCAAAGCTCTGTGTTAGACTGCTAACAAGCTTGCGGTTGTTGTGCTAACATGTGAATAATAAAATATCATGTAGAAGATTAACGCTTGGTGTCAATCTGCTAATGTGTTGATAGTGAGACACTATGTAGGACATCAAAGCTCTGCGTTAGACTGCTAACAAGCTTGCGGTTGGTGTGCTTACATGTGAATAGTAAAATATCATGTAGGAGATTAAAGATTGGTGTCAATCTGCTAATGTGTTGATAGTGAGACACTATGTAGGACATCAAAGCTCTGTGTTAGACTGCTAACAAGCTTGCGGTTGTTGTGCTAACATGTGAATAGTAAAATATCATGTAGAAGATTAACGCTTGGTGTCAATCTGCTAATGTGTTGATAGTGAGACACTATGTAGGACATCAAAGCTCTGCGTTAGACTGCTAACAAGCTTGCGGTTGGTGTGCTTACATGTGAATAGTAAAATATCATGTAGAAGATTAAAGATTGGTGTCAATCTGCTAATGTGTTGATAGTGAGACACTATGTAGGACATCAAAGCTCTGCGTTAGACTGCTAACAAGCTTGCGGTTGTTGTGCTAACATGTGAATAGTAAAATATCATGTAGAAGATTAACGCTTGGTGTCAATCTGCTAATGTGTTGATAGTGAGACACTATGTAGGACATCAAAGCTATGCGTTAGACTACCTAACAAGCTTGCGGTTGGTGTGCTTACATGTGAATAGTAAAATATCATGTAGAAGATTAAAGATTGGTGTCAATCTGCTAATGTGTTGATAGTGAGACACTATGTAGGACATCAAAGCTCTGCGTTAGACTGCTAACAAGCTTGCGGTTGTTGGGCTAACATATGAATAGTAAAATATCATGTAGAAGATTAACGCTTGGTGTCAATCTGCTAATGTGTTGATAGTGAGACACTATGTAGGACATCAAAGCTCTGCGTTAGACTGCTAACAAGCTTGCGGTTGGTGTGCTTACATGTGAATAGTAAAATATCATGTAGAAGATTAAAGATTGGTGTCAATCTGCTAATGTGTTGATAGTGAGACACTATGTAGGACATCAAAGCTCTGCGTTAGACTGCTAACAAGCTTGCGGTTGTTTTGCTAACATGTGAATAGTAAAATATCATGTAGAAGATTAACGCTTGGTGTCAATCTGCTAATGTGTTGATAGTGAGACACTATGTAGGACATCAAAGCTATGCGTTAGACTACCTAACAAGCTTGCGGTTGGTGTGCTAACATGTGAATAGTAAAATATCATGTAGAAGATTAAAGATTGGTGTCAATCTGCTAATGTGTTGATAGTGAGACACTATGTATGACATCAAAGCTCTGCGTTAGACTGCTAACAAGCTTGCGGTTGTTGTACTAACATGTGAATAGTAAAATATCATGTAGAAGATTACCGCTTGGTGTCAATCTGCTAATGTGTTGATAGTGAGACACTATGTAGGACATCAAAGCTCTGCGTTAGACTGCTAACAAGCTTGCCGTTGGTGTGCTTACATGTCAATAGTAAAATATCATGTAGAAGATTAAAGATTGGTGTCAATCTGCTAATGTGTTGATAGTGAGACACTATGTAGGACATCAAAGCTCTGCGTTAGACAGCTAACAAGCTTGCGGTTGGTGTGCTAACATGTGAATAGTAAAATATCATGCAGAAGATTAACGCTTGGTGTCAATCTGCTAATGTGTTGATAGTGAGACACTATGTAGGACATCAAAGCTATGCGTTAGAGTAACTAACAAGCTTGCGGTTGGTGTGCTAACATGTGAATAGTAAAATATCATGTAGAAGATTAAAGATTGGTGTCAATCTGCTAATGTGTTGATAGTGAGACACTATGTATGACATCAAAACTCTGCGTTAGACTGCTAACAATCTTGCGGTTGTTGTGCTAACATGTGAATAGTAAAATATCATGTAGAAGATTACCGCTTGGTGTCAATCTGCTAATGTGTTGATAGTGAGACACTATGTAGGACATCAAAGCTCTGCGTTAGACTGCTAACAAGCTTGCGGTTGGTGTGCTTACATGTCAATAGTAAAATATAATGTAGAAGATTAAAAGATTGGTGTCAATCTACTAATGTGTTGATAGTGAGACACTATGTAGGAAATCAAAGTTCTGCGTTAGACAGCTAACAATCTTGCGGTTGGTGTGCTAACATGTGAATAGTAAAATATAATGTAGAAGATTAACGCTTGGTGTCAATCTGCTAATGTGTTGATAGTGAGACACTATGTAGGACATCAAAGCTCTGCGTTAGGCTGCTAACAAGCTTGCGGTTAGTGTGCTAACATGTGAATAGTAAAATATCATGTAGAAGATTAAAGCTTGGTGTCAATCTGCTAATATGTTGATAGTGAGATACTATGTAGGACATTGAAGCTGAGTGTTAGTCTACTAACATGTGGATAGTAAGATATTTTCAAGACAGTAAATCTCCAAGTTGGTTTGCATCTGTTGATTTGTAAATAGTAAGACCTTATGTATGAGATTAAAGCTCAGTATCTGACTCCTAACATGTAGATAGTAAGATAATATGTACACCATTAAATCTTAGTGACTATCTGTTAATATGTAGATACAGAGATAATATGTAGGACATTAAAACTCAATTTTAGTCCTCTTGCGTGCAAAAATTTGTTATTTCTCTTTGCGTTCAGGATCTTTTGGTCATGTTATATCTGCAAGCCAGTAATCATGATGCAGTCCATAATCGTTACCAGGATATATTGGCTGCACCATAGCTTTTGCCTCAGCTCTGCATCCTTTGGTATCTCATTTCACTAAAACACGGTGACAGTAAAATGCTATGTGGAACACACATTTTGGTGTTTGTCTGTTAATTTATGGATTGTAGGTACAACGTAAGACTGTAAAATTACATGGCGGTCTACATCTGTTGCCATGTGGATAGTAAAGTAATATGTAAGGTATCCAATCTTAGTATTGGTCAGTTATCAAATGGATTGTAAGATAATATTTAGGGTATGAAATCTTGGTGCTGGTCTGTTAACATGTGGAGGGAAAGATAATATGTAGGGTATCAAATCTCAGTTCTTGTCTGTTAACATGTGAAAGGTAAGATAATATTTAGGGTAGCAAATCTCGGTGCTGGTCTGTTAACATGTGGAGGGTAAGATAATATGTAGGGTATCAAATCTCGGTTCTGGTCTTGTAACATGTGAATGGTAAGATAATATTTAGGGTAGCAAATGTTGGTACTGATCTGTTAACATGTGGGTGGTAAGAAAATATGTAGGGTATCAAATCTCGGTGCTGCTCTGTTAACATGTGGATGGTAAAATAATATTTAGGGTATCAGATCTAAGTGCTGTTCTGTTAATCTGTGGATGGTAAGATAGTATGTATTACAGTAAAGGTAAGTGTTCTTCTGGCATGGGGATTCAAAGATAAAATGTAGGGCATTGAAGCACAGTGTGGATCTATTAACATGTGATTAGTAGTATAATATGTACAATATTAACAGACATGGTCAGTTTGTTGAGAGGTGGAAAGTAAGTTACTATGTGGGACAGTAGAGTTTGTTGTCGGTCTACTTCTTTTGTCCTGTGAATATCAAAATAATATAAAGGACATTGAACCACGGTGTCATTCTGTTTGCACTGTGATAGTCAGATAAAATAATTAAGTCTATTGCATCTCTTTGTTGGGGGAAAGGAAGATACTTTTATTTTGGCGATAAGGCTCAGTGTGGGTTTGTTAATGTACTGATAGTAAAAATAAATTTAAAACATTGCAGCTCATTGTTGGTCTATTGACATGGGGACAGCAGGATGCTGTTTAGGACATTTATTCTTGGTGTCTGTTTGTTAACAAATGGAAAGATAATATATACAACTTTACATCTCGGTTGTTATGCGTTAACATTTGAATATTAAGAAAATATGTAGGACATGAAAGCTCACTGTTCGTTTGCTAACAAGTGGATAATAAAATACTATGAGGTAAAGTAATGCTAGCTGTCATTCTGTTAACACGCGGATAGTAAGATACTATATAGGACATTACTGCTCAGTTTTGGTCTGTTTACCTGGGGGAAAAAATATACTATGTAGGGCACCTAATTATGAGATTGGTCTGTGTTCATGTGGATAGTGAGAAAATATATGTGGATATTAAGATACTATGTAGGACATTCAAGCTATGTGTTTGACTGTTGACATGTGGATAGTAAGATACTCGGTAAGACATTCAAGCTCTGTGTTGGCCTGTGGACATGTGGATAGTAAAATACTCTGTAGGACATTCAAGCTCTGTGTTGGCCAGTTGACATATGGATAGTAAGATACTCTGTAGGACATTCAAGCTATGTGTTTGCATGTTGATATGTGGATAGTAAGATACTCTGTAGGACATTCAAACTCTATGTTTGCCTGTTAATATGTGAATAGTAAGATACTCTGTAAGATATTCAAGCTCTGTGTTGGCCTGTTAACATGGTGGCAGTAAGGAACTATGTAGGACATCAATGTTTTGGGTAAGTCTAACATCTGGATAGTGGATACTGTGCAGTGCATTTAATCTAGAGTTGGTCTGTTAATATGTGGATTGTAAGATCCTGTATAAGACATTAAATCTCTATGTCAGTCTGATGCCATGGGGATTGTACAATACTTTGAAGAACAATAAAACTTGGTATTAGTCTGTTAATATATATATATATCAAATTACAATGTAGCACTGTAAAGTTTCGAGTCAGTGAAAATATGTTTAATGGGGATAGTGCGATACTTTGTAGGACAATACCGTTTATTGTCTGTATGTTAATTTTCGTATAGTAAGGTATTATATAAAACACTGTTACCATGTGCTTAGGTAGATACTGTGTAGGACATCAAAATTTAATGCTGGAATGCTGGTATGATAGTCTGTGGATAGTAAGATACTATATATAGGACATTAACACTTGATGTAGCATAGTAAGATACTAGCTAGGACTGTAATGCCTAGGGTGAGTTTTTTTTAAATATGGATAGTAAGATACTAGTTCGAACTGTAATGCCTAGGGTCAGTTTCTTAACATGTGGATAGTAAGATACTATTTCAGACATTAATGCATAGTGTCAGTCTGTACATTATGTAAATTGCTGAGCGATTATAGTAGTAAAACTAGGAGAGTTCAAAACGTAGTTCCTTCATGTTCCAATCTCTCTCTTATCGCCTGTGGAGTATAACAAATAGATAGGAATGGTTAAAGTACCGATATGGAACAAATTCAAGAACCTAACCTACGCTAGATACAGAAATTACATACAATGAGACTAAAGCATTTATCAGGGCAACGTACAGTGCAAAATGGAAAAAAACGACACCCTGGCCACATAGATGATCATTATCCGGCTACGCACAGGTCACAACAGTCTGAGATGTCATCTGTACAACAAATTCAAGATTGATACTACAGACATTCGTGCCTGCGGCACAGCCCCCATGAAGGCAGAACATATTTTGCAGTCATGTCCACAGTATACCGACAAAAGAAGTAGCATTTGGCAACAGCTAGTGTCCTTCCACGAGAAGATGTACGGAAGCGTAGAGAGCCTTGAATCGACTGATGACTTCGTTAGTCATTGAAGTTGATGTCTGAAGACGAATGAAAAAGAGGAAGAAGAAATGAACCAATCGAAGCTTCCCGTTGGATCTACTACTAGGGAATTGCATGTTTACATTGTGATTCGCATTATTCTTTTATAGGTCTAGCGATATTGCGAGCTTAATATCTGAGTAGCAGCATATCCCTTTGTCGATATGTGCATTCACAAGCAAAAACAACTAGTATTCTCTGTATAAGCTACATGTGTCCTCTAATCCACTGAATGGGCGGCGAACTACAGTAATCATCTCGAATGATTCTGGATCTTTGGGTATGGCAATGACAAGAATAGCACCACTGCCCTACATAGAGCATGTCATAAGCAGCGACTAACTGTGTGACATGGCACAACATCGGCCATGCTTAGTTGGTTTGTTAATAGCAGCATAGATGGTGCCTAACAGGCTGCGGGTCAAGTTGGTCTAGTGTTTGAGTATTTTAAAATGGACTCGCAGATCTATTAACCAAACTTCTTGGCACTTGTCTTAACACAGCGTAGTAATAAGCTGCTCGAGCCTAACATGCTAAGCAGGAAATCCTCATCCCACCTTTATCCAGGTCACACCACAGCTGGGACCTCCACAAGGTCATTTTCCCTTGTAGAATTACAGGTCTACTAAGACTAAGATTAAAGTAAACACATAATCTTACAAATAATATTTCTTTTGTTGCAGATTCTGCACTTTACACTATACGAAATACAAGACCTCACCACTAATGGAGTCTCCCGCGGAACACCTGGCTGAGACATTACGATTCTACTCCGTCTTCCTCCACGCTGCCCGAGACTCATCAACCGTTGTCGTGGACGATCAACACGAAAGACAATGGTTGAGTATGAGGAGTACTTGACTTGACTTAAAACACAAGGCAACGACTCTAGCTGGCCATCTATCTTCTCGGCACATCCCCCATGACATCAGAACACAGTTTGCAGTCCTGCCCATCGTATACCGACAAGAAGTAGCATTTGGCAACAATCAGTGTCCTTCCACGAGTAGCTGTACAGAAGTGCTCGGACCCTCAAGTCAACTGCTGCCTTCGTTAGAGTAATTGAATTCGAGGTCTGAAGACGAACAAGGAAGATCTCTTTTCTTGACATTTTTCGCGCCAGCCGAAGCAAATCAGTACAAGTACAGTCAACCCCCATCAAGATAACTTCAGAAAAAAGCTTTCCATGATCTTGCAGTAGGAGTTTATGTAACAGTTTACTTGCATGATGAGGTTGCTATCCTCATGCACAACTCTCTTTAGTCACGCCTTTCAATACATGCATGGAGTTCAATCAATCAAATCAGAACAAAAAGGCATAGCTTCAAATTAAATAAAGAAAGGTCAATATTGGATATTTGGAAATATTTCTTTAGTCAGAGAGGGGTGAAAGCTTGGAATTCATAAGTGGTTGCGAAGTTTCGATGGCTCACAAACAAAACATGTCTGTCTTCAGATTCCTGATTTGACAGGGTCGTACACCTATTAAATTCCCTGCTGAATATGGTTTATCCAGGCTGTAAAGTGCAAAACACAGAACTATATACTGCCTCTTAGGAACCACGGTAAACGAGGCAAAACAAAAAAATATAGCTTTTTAGTGCTTTCTCCAGTATCGCATTCTGTTTTTTTATTATATGGCTTGCTGGCTTAGGGTCGTTCGTTCTCAATCTTGCACCACCAAGCCCTGATATGACTTAAGTAGCAGAATGTTGTCCGGAGAACAGAATGCAAATGTGCTGATCGATGTGGACCGCACAGAACACGGCCAGGCACTTGAGCATCCGTGGTCAACCACTGCACCCGAGCTCAGATCCTGTCGTCCTGACTTGTCTTGCCACTGGTTAAAGTTGGACTCGAGCGAGAGAGTGTGGTCGACAAACTGCGCAACCCTTTCTCACTTAAAGGAAATTCATCGCGCAAGTCATTCTCTTTTCATGTATTCAGGACTAACACAGTCGAGTCCTGTGACGACGGGCGAGCAGAGAGCGTAGGTCCGCTGACAAGCTAAACTACAGTCAAAAAGCTGCGTCAGTTGCGGGAAACCTTGCTGAGCAATAAAGCGGATGAGGTACATGGATTTGCTGACAATCATGATCACCGTCTCGCGAAGCAAACTTTCTCTGCTTTCACTGACTGCGAATATGCAGTTCCCATCTTCCCACCCATCCACAACCCGGATTTACAGAATACTTGACTGGATGGACTGGCTGGGTGCAAAAAGGAAAGGTTCGTGATGGACGAACAACATTGTGATTGACCCTGACGCAACGTCCTGGACAATATGTTGTGCTTGACCGGACTAGCGTCTCAGTTACCCACAGATAGTATCTTAAATATCACTAACCTCTAGCTGATTTCTAGCATAACCGGCACTTCTGAAATTATGCAATGATGTTTATAAATGAAAATAGTATTTGCTAGATCTACGTCAACAATAAAGTCACATATATTTTTGTATAACATATCAAGCATTATTACATAGCACAAAACATCGTTCACTTTCATCATTAACATCATTATTATCATCATCATCATCATGTTGCATGTCATTTGCAGAAAATCACTTTCACAAAAGTCGATCTGTAACTCGATCTCAAGCCAGAAGTATCGCCTCTATCGTTGTCATCGTCAGGACCTCCGTGATGTCTTGTGTCCATCTTTTCCTCGGTCTGCTTCAGCCCCGCTTTCCAAGCACCAAACCCTCCTGTATCGTTCTTTCTAGGTCAGTATGGCGTTTGATGTGGTCAAACTATTTTACAGCAAAGCAAGTGGTCATTTTCACAGACGCCCTAGCAGTGTAATGGCCCTCAAGAGCCAGAACGAAAATAAACTCGGTGCTTTGGCAGACTCACTCGAACGCATGTCCCAGTGCTTAAAAAAAAGTAGTCCAATGGACACCAGCCCGCTGCGACATTCCAGGCAACGGGGAGGCGGTCAGGCTCGCCAGAGAGCGAGGAATGCTGCAGCAGATTGATACAGAAATCACATACAATGAAACTAAAGCATTCACCTGGACAACGTACAGTGCAAAATGGAAAATAGGATCACCCTGGCCACATAGAAAACGATGCCTACCATCAACTCTCCAGGCGAGACCAGGTGATCATTTTCCGGCTACACAGGTCACAACAGACTCAGATGTAATCTATACAACAAGTTCAAGATTGGCACTACAGACATTTGTGCCTGCGGCACAGCCCCCATGAAGGCATAATATATTTTGCATTCCTGTCCGCTGTATACCGACAAAATAAGTAACATTTGGCAACAGCTAGACCTAGATTGGAGTTATGTGTACAGGCGTGGAGTCCTTATCATAGAGGGGATACAAACATGCTGGAAAGAAGACAAAAAAGAGCGACAACGCTGATAGTGGGATTCCAGAATTACAGTTATAAGAAAAAACCAGCCTACAGTGTCTAGAAGAGAGAAGAATTCGTGGTTACTTAATACAGGTTTATACGATGATCAGAGGAATGGATAAATTAGACTATAACAAGTTTTTTTTTTTCAAATACAGCCACCAACTAGAACTAGAGGGCATAGTTACACATTAACTAAAGAGAGGTCCAGATTCGATATTAGGAAATATTTTTTTAATTAGAGAGTGGTGAATGCTTGGAATGCATTGCCAGGGGAGGTAGTGGAGGGAAGGTCAGTTAATGCATTTAAGAATAAATTGAATGCGCATAGCTTTTAGAGCAAGGTGAAGAAATGAAACTGTATGTATACAGATTCAGCAGAGTCTTCTAAACCAGTTTAAGGACGTTAAGTTAAGTTAAGGATATCTGTTTTTTTCCGTTTTGCTATCCATTGTATTTTGAGCACTTTTCTGTAGCGGTTTAGTTCAAAAGATGCAATCCTTTTCTTAAGTGTTTGTGTGGGGGTCCACGTTTCACATCCGTATGTCTTCATAGGTATAATGCAAGTTCACAGAATATTTATTTTCATTTTATTAATGTTTTGTCATCAGTTTCTCATTTTATTGAACCTCTGCATTGCCGTAGCCATTAGCGCATATAATTGAGCCGAGGTACTCAAAGCTTGTGACTTTCTCAAACTTCTGTTGTTCTAAAATAATTTTAGGTTTGGTCTTTGCCTTGCCTGTGATGTTATCTTGGTTGTACTTGAAATTCAGGTATAGATTTTGGACATCGTTGAATTGTATTTACGCTCATCAGTACTTTTACATTTCGCT
This sequence comes from Ariolimax columbianus, assembly GCA_036924085.1. Lineage (NCBI taxonomy): Eukaryota > Metazoa > Mollusca > Gastropoda > Stylommatophora > Arionidae > Ariolimax > Ariolimax columbianus. The sequence goes on from JAVGWX010000012.1 coordinate 81,092,161, forward strand.
AGTTGTTAGACCCACCGGGCTAGATCGCACGTGGACACAGTTCTGGTGTGAACAGACTATCTACAATGCAGTTAGTGAGCTAGCCTTATCTTGTAAAGCGAGATATTCAAGTTTTCATTCCATTTCCAACAATATATCTCTGCAAATATGGATTTTTGACATTTGGAGCAAAAAAGAAAAACAAAACGAAACCGATTAGATGTCTAACATGGCAAACGTGTGGTTTGTACAACGCAACAGTTGAATCCTCTTCGAGAAAGGGAAACAACAAGCCTTCACGCTGTCAGCATTTCTTGATCTTTGTGACCCGTTCCTCAGCCTTGCTGCGGGCTTCCTATCCGTACCAGCGAACCTTGCCTTGGGTTACGGAAGTCCAGTGGTTGGTAAGCATTCTACTAAAGACATCTCGGATGTTTCAGACAGCAGGAGAGCTTGACCAACGCAATTGATGTTTTCCCCGGGGTCTCTTTTTTTTTACTTCGGAGGTACCAGACAACTGTCGCTGTGCTCCATCGACCATCGGTTTGTCTCAACATGTGACCTGTCCATCTATAGTTTGCCTTGTCTGCACAGAATACCGTATCAGGGACAATCGTCGTTATGTCCAAATTATAGTAATTTTGCATGCCTTGGTTACGGAGAGTGATTCCGACCAAGCGTCTCTCAAGAGAGGCCGTGGATCACTCTCAATTTGTCCTCCACTGATTTTGGACCGTTTTAATGGACGATAAGGCTACCCAGTCCCAGCGGCGACGGTCTTGTTAGTTCAGGTTGCAGATTGTTCTGCATATATTCGCAGCATTTCATTCAAACAATAATGTAATTAACTTTCTTCTATTTTAAATGTATTGTGTTTCTATTGAAATTCTTAAGAAAGACACATATATCACATGTACTTTTGTGTTTGTTTTGTTAACTATTTCTATATAACTGGTTCTTTGCTCTTGTATTTTATGTATTTAAAAACATTATTCTGAGAAGGGGTACGTGACATTCACTTGACAAGGGAGACCATAGAACACAAAGGGCTAACAACTTTCCCTTAGACGATTAACAAAAACCGGTCTTGACATAGTCGCCATCACGGCCTGCGATGGGCATCAGAACATGACACAACCGTTGAGTTACAGGAACAATTTATATCTACAGTTAACATCATTTGCTGAAAAAGAATGATCACCAATGGGGAGCAGCGTGCGGTGACTTTTCTTCAAAGGGGGTAAATGTTCGAGAACACCTTTCATTTTTGGGCTAAAGAGAAATACTTTCCATTTAATGTAAAATATGTAACTAAGTTAACGTCTTTATACTGCTTTAGAAGACTATATATGTATACTGGTTTAGAAGACTATATCTTCATACTGCTTTAGAAGACTATATCTTTATACTGCTTTAGAAGACGATATCTGTATACTGCTTTAGAAGACTTCGTCTTTATACTGACTTAGAAAACTATGCAGAGTCTGTAAACAACCCGTTTCATTTACATTTCCTAGCTCTAAAAGCTATGTGCATCCAATCTATTCTTAAATGCATTAATTGTTCCAGCCTAAAACTACTTCATATGGCAATACATTCCAAGCATTCACCACTGTATACCTAATGTAGCTTACCAATGACACTTTTACCAGTAACAGTTCTCGCAGTTTAGCTCACTTTAACTTCAACCGATGCACAAAATTGAGAAATGGAATGAAGAAATAAATTTATTGTACTGGAGAATGCCGCCATTGTGGAGGGGTGGGGGTGGGGGGGGGGGGCAAATCGCCGGAATATCGTCGAGCCCGAGTATTGTAATGCAAATTGAGAATAAGATTGTGAAGAATACTACTGCTGTTTATTCTTCTTCTTCTTCTTCTTCGTACGCTGTCAATCGTCAACCTGTATTTTTTCGAAAAAAGCATCGGTCATCCTGAAGCTGTCGACACTGCCATAGAGCCTGTCTAGTGTTTCCACTGTTTAATGGCCACATGTGCTTTCTCTGGTCCTCGTATGTCGGGCAGTTTTGCAGCAGATGTTCAGCGGTCATTTTCCCGGTGCCAGTCTGTCTGCCTCCTCGTTGCCTTGGATGTTACAATGGGATGGAACCTACTGTACCACTACTCTTTTTGGTGCGGACTGCTGGCATAGTTGACAGAGTACTGCTCTTAAATCATTTAGTTCAGTATTTTTCTGGCTTTTTAGTGCTGTGACTACGGTCAGGGCATCTGTAAACAGGACAATCTGCCTTTCATTTCTTTTGCCTGTCAGCATTGCTTCTGCTGCAGCCCTCAGTGCCTCTGACGCCGCTCTGAAATTGCATGAGTATTTTCCAGTTGCCACTGACAGTGTTATTTTTGTACCATTTGGTAGGCTCAGGAATACCTCAGCTCCTTTGTTCTGTGTTGTGTTTGTTACAGACCCGTCGGTATATGCATGGGTCCGGTCCACGCTTGGGTAGTTTTTCGTTATGTACCTCAGGGTTATGTCTCCTCTTTCTTTTTCAGTCTGGCTGTTCTTGTTTCAAATACCTGGTAAATTTTCTACCACCTCCGGAATGATATGCTGCTTCCAGGTAGGTTTGCGTACAGTAGGGATGGGCTTTTGGTGTTGATGTGTTCATAGGGTCTTCGCTCATCTTTGCTTTGCCTATTTCTGCAAAGTTTTTCCGCTTCAGTTTTGCCATTTCCAAATCTTTTTATTCTCTGATGCATTGGGTGGTCTGTCAGTCTTCTGAGTTTCTCTGCTTGCTACTGGGCTCTGCAGTCTCTTCTGTCGGTCATGGATTGCAGATTTCTAATCTTTTCCAGTTCTACAATTGGCGTTGACTTCATGCCTCCTGTTATAACTCTCATGGCTTGGTTTTGAAGATTGGTAATTTTATAAAAGTTCGCCTTTGCTGCTGTTGCCCATGCCGCAATGTCATACTAGAGAACTGGTCTCACTCTTCCAGTGAACAGTTTCGTCTGTTCCCCAGCTTGTGCCAGCAAATTTGCTCATGATTGCCATTCTTTGTCTGGCTCTCATTCAGTTTCTCTCGATCTGACTTTTCCATGTCATGCACCGATCAAATGTGACTCCCATATAGTTTGGGTTGTCGTTTGGCCGCAGATATTTGCCGTTAAGACTTATTTTGGTGTTCTAGGGTTTGTTTGAAAGCGAAAATATCGTACATGTTGTTTTTTCCTCATTTATTTTCACCAGCCATGAGTTCGCCCACTCCTTCAACGATGTTATGGCCTGCTGCATCCGATTGCTTGCTATGGTGAGATTTTTTTCATAGGTCCACATAGCCAGATCGTCTGCAAACATGGGGATGTGGACTCTTCTTGGTAGATTTTCTGTGATGTTGTTTATATACATCAGGAAAGTTGTTGGTGACAGTACTCCTCCTTGGGGTACTCCCTGTTCAAATGTCACATTTTTGCTCATCTGCCTTTGTACTTGAACTATGGATGTTCTGTTTTCGAGGTAGTGGCTGATCCATCTGTACATTTTCCCACAAACTTCTTCGTAGCTTGACTTTAAGTCCCTTTATCCACACCTTGTCAAATGCCTTCTCTAAATCCACCCAAACCGCTACTGTGTGTTTTTTTCTCCTGGTAAGCATCATCTATTAACTGGGCTATGAGAGTGATCTGGTCCTCAGTGGATCTGTGCTGTATAAAGCCTGCTTGCTGTGGAATTAGTATGTGTTTTTCTTCCATATGCCACATCAGTCTGGTGTTTATCATACGTTCCATCAGTTTTCCTACACAGCTCAGTAGACTGATAGGCCTGTATCCATTTTGATCTGTTCTATCTTTTTCTTTCTTTGGTACTGGTATAAGTACAGCGTCTTTCCATGCCTGAGGTACAATTCCCCTTTTCCAGCTTTGGTTCAGGACTGATAGTAACTTCCTCTTTGCTGTTTGGCCAAACCCCATCAGCATTTCGTATGTTACCCCATCTTTTCCGGGCGATTTCTTTTTCTTTAAAGTTATCATGGCCTCTTCCATTTCATTCATTGTTAGTTTTGCCATCATGTACTTCTCTGGTGCCATATTGAGGTTGTCGTGGCTCTTTCGTTCTTCACTAATGTCTGTGTGCCTGTCTGTATGGACATCAGTGTGGTTTGCTCTGGCATAATGTTCTATAAAGGCGTTTGCTGCTTTTTTTTTCCAGTAAGCATGTTGTCGCCCTGCTTGATGGTAATATGATGGTGTTTCGTCATTCATGGCTCTGACTAACTTCCATAGTTTGTTCCCTTCTTTATCTAAATTGAGGCTTTCTGTTTTGTTTTTCCAGCTGTCTCTTGTTATTTGGTTTAGTGTTCTTTTGTATTTCGCCGAAATAGCCTTGAGGGCGATATTTGTCTCCATAGATTGTTCTCTCTCTGCCATGTTCCTAGCATTTGAGACTTCGTCTTCCGCTTTCTGCAATTCATCATTCCAATATGGCTTATAGTTTTTCCTTGCCCCTCTTGGGATGGTTTCGGTGGCTGCTTGCATTATTGCTTTGATTAGGCTTTCCACAATAGGTTTCACATTGTTATTCCGTGTGTTGATGGTTTCACATAGCCGATCTGTCAGAATTGCAAATCTGTCCCAGTCGGCTCGTTTATAGTTCCAACGAGGGAGCGCTTTTATTTCCTGTGGACCTACTTCCATATCAATTTCTAGCCTAATTGGCCTTTTGTCGCTACCTACCAATTGGTTGAGCACCTGGGGGTCTATTTTGTGGTGAATATCCACCTTGGAAAAGGCCAAGTCTGGAGTAGAGGTGGTATGCCTTGTTCAGGATAGAAGATAGGGCTGTCCTCCGTCCTTTTGAAAAGATAGAGATTTGTGTCTATCTCCCAGTCTTCCACTTCATCACCTCTGTTGTCTGTGTCCGAATATCCCCATCTCTCCGAGTGGCTGTTGATGTCTCCAACTACTAGGCAGCTAGAGTCCTTGATTTCCATACTCGAGAGCGACAGGTCTTTGTTGGGTGGGCCATACAGGTTGAAGATGCGGATCTTCGTTTCTTGTGTCATTATGTCGAGTCCTACAATTTCTGCTTGTCCAGTGTGATTGACAGCTACCGCGCTACTCGATATGCAGTTACGTGTCAGTATCAGAACCCTTCCTTTGTCAAGACTGTAACATGCTAAAGCAGCTGCGTCTTGAATACTGACCCACGGAGACGAACCCACACATACACACTTTTGTGAGAGTCTTGAAGAGCTCCACACCACAGTAGGCTTTGTCCATAGAACTGGTCTTTACGTGTAGACTTAATACAATTGTCGGTGAGCTAGAAAAAGAAGGAAAAGAAAAAGAAGAAGAAGTAAAAAAAAGAAGAATAAAATAGAGAAGTGGAAGAAGAATAATAATAAGAAGAAGAAGAAGAAGAAAATTAAGAAGAAGAAGAAGAAGAGAAAGAAGAAGAAAAAGAAAAGAAGATGAAGAGAAAGAAACACATTAGAAGAAGAAGATGAAGAAAAAAAATAAGACGAAAAAGAACAGAAAGAAGAAGAAGAAGAAGAAGAAGAGAAAGAAAAAGAAGATACATATGAGTAAATAGTACTACCTGATATTGCCCGAAGAAGAATTGCATGTTTAAATGAAGTATATCGTTTAACAGCAACTAATCTGATTGGCAAACATCCGGCCAGTCTCTAAACCCTGATCTATGGGTGAGAGAGCTGGAGTGTGTACGCCAAACACGCCAGGAGGTTGAATCACTTCTCATGACACATACTCCAAATTGGCTACAAGACCACATCGCAAATAACCATATACTTTTCATTACTAATACACTATTCATACACTTTTGTAGAAAGTTAAAGTGAGATAGACTGGCCAAGTTTCTCGAATCTCAAGTGAAAGGTTCCAAATGAAACTTCTGTTTAGCGAGCTTAGCGCAGTAAGGCGATCACGTGGACGTCAATAAAAGCGATTCAGTGAAATCTGGCAGTAAATCGTTTAGCATGAAAATGGCGATGCCAAAAAGAGCCTTGCATTCAGTTAGCGTGTGTCGACGGGCGATCAGATAGAAGTATAGAGTAGAGGGAAAACCAGCACCAGCTGGTGTTGGCTTAATCTGTCATGCACGCATCCGCCAACAGACTTAAGGGCGCAGTATGACACATCATGATGTTGGTTATTCCCATCGACGGCGATAGGCTCATTATTATTGTCATTATCATATTTCTTATAAAAAATCAAGTAAATACCGGATCAAGATGGTGAGCAGCGCATGAGCTGCAGCGGTCAGCGAGCCATAGCTGACTGATAGCGTAAGGGCTAGCGAACCGGTGCTGCCAAGGCCGTTCTACACGTCAGCTCCGTATTCTAGAAAACAGCCTGCCACAGAGCAGATTGGCTAAGGAGAAGGGATCTAAGAGGGAATGCTAACCCGGTACTCAAAAAATGCTTGCTGAAGTCGGATGTGTTGGACCGAAAGGTACAAATATCGACATAACGCATTCCGTTCTCTGGACTGCGTTCTGCTACTTAGGCCCGTATCAGGGTTTGGTAGCGTGAGATGGAGAACAAACGAAGCCAAGCCAAGACAAGTAAATACATTTAATATTCATCAGTTCATTGGCGTCTCAGTCACTGATCATCATGCGCCTGGCGCCCTGGCGAAGTTTGTCCAGCTCTGTCTCCCGTATTTCGACACAGTCTGCTATGGCTGCAAACGCCGTTCGTGAGTGGCAGTTCCTGTCGCAGATCGTACAACGGGGCTGAGGAGGCAGACTTGCCGGGGTGTTCCCCGATCTTTTCAGTCGTGCCCATTTCTCTGGATCCAGATGGCCTCTACAAGCGTCGTCAACTACTGTGCACCTCCCAACTGACTGTCTGCAATCGACTCAATCCTGAGCTTTCGGCTTGGAAGTCGCATGACGTCATGTCCATCTTGTATTCGTCCTTGAATCGCGGTGTGGGATAGTCGATTCCTTTAGCTGCAGTGATCAGTTGTCCATACAATATATCCCATAACAGCCTTTACAATGTATGTAAATATACACTCGCGAGCATACGACTACTCTATGACAGATGTACAGAAGATGAAAGATACAGGCAGCCACATAAACTGGAAAGATGTTGTCAGAGGTACCGACGTTGAACAAGAGGGAGAGTGTTTCAAAACACTTTTAGAACAACTAAAAGTCGAATATGTTCCATGTATGGAGGTAAACACCAATCATAAAAAGTGGATTACTAGATTTGTAGCTAAATGTACACGAGCTTAAAATAAAGCCAGGACAAAGTATATAAAGGCAAGTAAATCCAAAGAAATATATTAAAAATATTTGGACAAGTAAAACATAGCTCAGAAAGTAAATAAAGCAACAAAAATAGACTTCGAAAAAAACTTACTAATATGATCAAGATTCAAGCTAAGAAGAAGTGATGTTTGTGGGAAAATGTACAAGTGGATCAACCACTACCTCAAACAAAGAACGGCCAGAGTCCAAGTACAAGGGCAGATGAGCAAAAAGGTGACACTCGAGCAGGGAGTACCCAAAGGGGGAGTACTGTCACCCACACTCTTCCTGGTATATATAAACGATATTACGGAGAATATACCAAGAAGAGTCCATTGCTCAATGTTTGCAGACGATCTGGCAATGTGGACATCTGAAAAGAATCTCACCATAGCAAGAAATCGGATGCAGACGGCCCTAACTTCGCTGGAAGAGTGGGCGAACTCATGGCTGGTCAAAATAAACGAGGAGAAAACCACATGCACAATATTCTCGCTTTCATTAAAACCCTAAAGTACCAAATTAAGTCTAAATGGCAAATTCCTGCAGCCAAACGACAACCCAATCTATCTGGGAGTCACATTTGATCGGCGCATGACATGGAAAAGTCAGATTGAGAGAAACCGAATGAAAGCCAGAGAAAGAATGGCAATCATGAGGAAACTTGCTGGCACAAGCTGGGGAGCAGACGAAGGCATACTAAAGAAACTGTACACTGGAAGAGTGAGACCAGTTCTCGAGTATGGCATTGCGGCATGGACAACAGCAGTGAAGGCGAACTTCGATAAAGTTAGCAAACTTCAAAACCAAGCCATGAGAGTTATAACAGGAGGCATGAAGTCAACGCCAATTGTAGAACTGGAAAAGATTAGAAATCTGCAATCCATGACCGACAGAAGAGACTGCAGAGCCCAGTAGCAAGCAGAGAAACTCAGAAGACTGACAGACCACCCAATGCATCAGAGAATAAATAGATTTGGAAATGGCAAAACTAAAGCGGAAAAACTTTGCAGAAATAGGCAAAGCAAAGATGAGCGAAGACCCTATGAACACATCAACACCAAAAGCCCATCCCTACTGTACGCAAACCTACCTGGAAGCAGCATATCATTCCGGAGGTGGTAGAAAATTTACCAGGTATTTGAAACAAGAACAGCCAGACTGAAAAAGAAAGAGGAGACATAACCCTGAGGTACATAACGAAAAACTACCCAAGCATGGACCGGACCCATGCATATACCGACCGGTCTGTAACAAACACAACACAGAACAAAGGGGCTGAGGTATTCCTGAGCCTACCAAATGGTACAAAAATAACACTGTCAGTGGCAACTGGAAAATACTCATGCAATTTCAGAGCGGCGTCAGAGGCACTGAGGGCTACAGCAGAAGCAATGCTGACAGGCAAAAGAAATGAAAGGCATATTGTCCTGTTTACAGATGCCCTGACCGTAGTCACAGCACTAAATAACCAGAAAAATACTGAACTAAATGATTTAAGAGCAGTACTCTGTCAACTATGCCAGCAGTCCGCACCAAAAAGAGTAGTGGTACAGTGGGTAACATCCAAGGCAACGAGGAGGCAGACAGACTGGCACCGGGAAAATGACCGCTGAACATCTGCTGCAAAACTGCCCGACATACGAGGACCAGAGAAAGCACATGTGGCCATTAAACAGTGGAAACACTAGACAGGCTCTATGGCAGTGTCGACAGCTTCAGGATGATCGCTGCTTTTTTCGAAAAAATACAGGTTGACGATAGACAGCGTACGAAGAAGAAGAAGAAGAAGAATCAACAGCAGTAGTATTCTTCACAATCTGATTCTCAATTTGCGTTACAATACTCGACGATATTCCGGCGATTTGCGCCCCGCCCCCCCCCCCCCCCCCACCCCTCCACAATGGCGGCATTCTCCAGTACAATAAATTTATTTCTTCATTCCCTTTCTCAATTTTGTGCATCGGTTGAAGTTAAAGTGAGCTAAACTGCGAGAACTGTTACTGGTAAAAGTGTCATTGGTCAGCTACATTAGCTATACAGTCGTGAATGCTTGGAATGTATTGCCATATGAAGTAGTTTTAGGCTGGAACAATTAATGCATTTAAGAATAGATTGGATGCACATAGCTTTTAGAGCTAGGAAATGTAAATGAAACGGGTTGTTTACAGACTCTGCATAGTTTTCTAAGTCAGTATAAAGACGAAGTCTTCTAAAGCAGTATCAAGATATAGTCTTCTAAAGCAGTATAAAGATATAGTCTTCTAAAGCAGTAAAAAGATATAGTCTTCTAAAGCAGTATAAAGATATAGTCTTCTAAAGCAGTATAAAGACGTTAACTTAGTTACATATTTTACATTAAATGGAAAGTATTTCTCTTTAGCCCAAAAATGAAAGGTGTTCTCGAACATTTACCCCCTTTGAAGAAAAGTCACCGCACGCTGCTCCCCATTGGTGATCATTCTTTTTCAGCAAATGATGTTAACTGTAGATACAAATTGTTCCTGTAACTCAACGGTTGTGTCATGTTCTGATGCCCATCGCAGGCCGTGATGGCGACTATGTCAAGACCGTTTTTTGTTAATCGTCTAAGGGAAAGTTTTTAGCCATTTGTGTTCTATGGTCTCCCTTGTCAAGTGAATGTCACGTACCCCTTCTCAGAATAATGTTTTTAAATACATAAAATACAATAGCAAAGAACCAGTTATATAGAAATAGTTAACAAAACAAACACATAAGTACATGTGATATATGTGTCTTTCTTAAGAATTTCAATAGAAACACAATATATTTAAAATAGAAGAAAGTTAATTACATTATTGTTTGAATGAAATGCTGCGAATATATGCAGAACAATCTGCAACCTGAACTAACAAGACCGTCGCCGCTGGGACTGGGTAGCCTTATCGTCCATTAAAACGGTCCAAAATCAGTGGAGGACAAATTGAGAGTGATCCACGGCCTCTCTTGAGAGACGCTTGGTCGGAATCACTCTCCGTAACCAAGGCATGCAAAATTACTATAATTTGGACATAACGACGATTGTCCCTGATACGGTATTCTGTGCAGACAAGGCAAACTATAGATGGACAGGTCACATGTTGAGACAAACCGATGGTCGATAGAGCACAACGACAGTTGTCTGGTACCCCGGAAGTAAAAAAAAAAGAGACCCCGGGGAAAACTTCCATTGCGTGGATCAAGCTCTACTGCTGTCCGCAACATCCGAGATGTCTTTAGTAGAATGCTTACCAACCACTGGACTTCCGTGACCCAAGGCAAGGTCCGCTGGAAACGGATAGGAAGCCCGCAGCAAGGCTGAGGAACGGGTCACAAAGATCAAGAAATGCTGACAGCGTGAAGGCTTGTTGTTTCCCTTTCTCGAAGAGGATTCAACTGTTGTGTTGTACAAACCACACGTTTGCCATGTTAGACATCTAATCGGTTTCGTTTTGTTTTTCTTTTTTGCTCCAAATGTCGAAAATCCATATTTGCAGAGATATATTGTTGGAAATGGAATGAAAACTTGAATAGCTCGCTTTACAAGATAAGGCTAGCTCACTAACTGCATTGTAGATAGTCTGTTCACACCAGGACTGTGTCCACGTGCGATCTAGCCCGGTGGGTCTAACAACTAGCGAAATGTAAAAGTACTGATGAGCGTAAATACAATTCAACGGTGTCCAAAATCTATACCTGAATTTCAAGTACAACCAAGATAACATCACAGGCAAGGCAAAGACCAAACCTAAAATTATTTTAGAACAACAGAAGTTTGAGAAAGTCACAAGCTTTGAGTACCTCGGCTCAATTATATGCGCTAATGGCTACGGCAATGCAGAGGTTCAATAAAATGAGAAACTGATGACAAAACATTAATAAAATGAAAATAAATATTCTGTGAACTTGCATTATACCTATGAAGACATACGGATGTGAAACGTGGACCCCCACACAAACACTTAAGAAAAGGATTGCATCTTTTGAACCAAACCGCTACAGAAAAGTGCTTAAAATACAATGGACAGCAAAAAGGAAAAACGCAGATATCCTTAACTTAACTTAACGTCCTTAAACTGGTTTAGAAGACTCTGCAGAATCTGTATACATACAGTTTCATTTCATCACCTTGCTCTAAAAGCTATGCGCATCCAATTTATTATTAATTGCATTAACTGACCTTCCCTCCACTATCTCCCCTGGCAATGCATTCCAAGCATTCACCACTCTCTAATTAAAAAAATATTTCCTAATATCGAATCTGGACCTCTCTTTAGTTAATGTGTAACTATGCCCTCTAGTTCTAGTTGGTGGCTGTATTTTTAAAAAAAAACTTGTTATAGTCTAATTTATCCATTCCTCTGATCATCGTATAAACCTGTATTAAGTAACCACGAATTCTTCTCTCTTCTAGACACTGTAGGCTGGTTTTTTTCTTATAACTGTAATTCTGGAATCCCACTATCAGCGTTGTCGCCCTTTTTTGTTTTCTTTCCAGCATGTTTGTATATCCTCTATGATAAGGACTCCACGCCTGTACACATAACTCCAATCTAGGTCTAGCTGTTTGCCAAATGTTACTTATTTTGTCGGTATACAGCGGACAGGAATGCAAAATATATTATGCCTTCATGGGGGCTGTGCCGCAGGCACAAATGTCTGTAATACCAATCTTGAACTTGTTGTATAGATTACATCTGAGTCTGTTGTGACCTGTGTGTAGCCGGAAAATGATCACCTGGTCTCGCCTGGAGAGTTGATGGTAGGCATCGTTTTCTATTTGGCCAGGGTGATCCTATTTTCCATTTTGCGCTGTACGTTGTCCTGGTGAATGCTTTAGTTTCATTGTATGTGATTTCTGTATCAATCTTCTGCAGCATTCCTCGCTCTCTGGCGAGCCTGACCGCCTCCCCGTTGCCTGGAATGTCGCAGCGGGCTGGTGTCCATTGGACTACTTTTTTTTAAGCACTGGGACATGCGTTCGAGTGAGTCTGCCAAAGCACCGAGTTTATTTTCGTTCTGGCTCTTGAGCGCCATTACACTGCTAGGGCGTCTGTGAAAGTGACCACTTGCTTTGCTGTAAAATAGTTTGACCACATCAAACGCCATACTGACCTAGAAAGAACGATACAGGAGGGTTTGGTGCTTGGAAAGCGGGGCTGAAGCAGACCGAGGAAAAGATGGACACAAGACATCACGGAGGTCCTGACGATGACAATGATAGAGGCGATACTTCTGGCTTGAGATCGAGTTACAGATCGACTTTTGTGAAAGTGAATTTCTGCAAATGACATGCAACATGATGATGATGATGATAATAATGATGATAATGATGAAAGTGAACGATGTTTTGTGCTATGTAATAATGCTTGTTATGTTATACAAAAATATATGTGACTTTATTGTTGACGTAGATCTAGCAAATACTATTTTTATTTATAAACATCATTGCATAATTTCAGAAGTGCCGGTTATGCTAGAAATCAGCTAGAGGTTAATGATATTTAAGATAATATATGTGGGTAACTGTGACGCTAGTCCGGTCAAGCACAACATATTGTCCAGGACGTTGCGTCAGGGTCAATCACAATGTTGTTCGTCCATCACGAACCTTTCCTTTTTGCACCCAGCCAGTCCATCCAGTCGAGTATTCTGTAAATCCGGGTTGTGGATGGGTGGGAAGATGGGAACTGCATATTCGCAGTCAGTGAAAGCAGATAAAGTTTGCTTCGCGAGACGGTGATCATGATTGTCAGCAAATCCATGTACCTCATCCGCTTTATTGCTCAGCAAGGTGTCCCGCAACTGACGCAGCTTTTTGACTGTAGTTTAGCTTGTCAGCGGACCTACGCTCTCTGCTCGCCCGTCGTCACATGACTCGACTGTGTTAGTCCTGAATACATGAAAAGAGAATGACTTGCGCGATGAATTTCCTTTAAGTGAGAAAGGGTTGCGCAGTTTGTCGACCACACTCTCTCGCTCGAGTCCAACTTTAACCAGTGGCAAGACAAGTCAGGAAGAAAGGATCTGAGCTTGGGTGCAGTGGTTGACCACGGATGCTCAAGTGCCTGGCCGTTTTCTGTGCGGTCCACACCGATCAGCACATTTGCATTCTGTTCTCCGGACAACATTCTGCTACTTAAGTCATATTAGGGGTTGGTGGTGCAAGATTGAGAACGAACGACCCTAAGCCAGCAAGCCATATAATAAAAAAACAGAATGCGATCCTGGAGAAAACACTAAAAAGCTATATTTCTTTTTTTTTGCCTCGTTTACCGTGATTCCTAAGAGGCAGTATATAGTTCTGTGTTTTGCACTTTACAGCCTGGATAAACCATATTCAGCAGGGAATTTAATAGGTGTACGACCCTGTCAGATCAGGAATCTGAAGACAGACATGTTTTGTTTGTGAGCCATCGAAACTTCGCAACCACTTATGAACACTTCTATAAAAGCTTAACACATGCAATTCAAATTCATTTCTTTTCTATCGTTGTCGCTGCTTATTTCAAATCTATCAATAACATGACCTCCCATAGTGTATCCGGGGTCCCTTACTGAGAATGGTAGAATATAACCGCCACAGAATACTGTCACAGTAGGTCAAGGGCAAACAATCTTTAGGTGAGCGATGTATGTATTTCTCCTGAGTGGCCAAAACATTCATTGCATGTTGAATGCGAGGACTAAGAGTTGTCCACGGAAGTGGCAATCTCAAAATGTACAAATTATCGCTACCGTACTGCAAATAACTAGAAAAAGTCTTTCCTAAAAGCTGGTTATGGTAAGTCAAATACAATGCTGGACCTGTGCTTCAACAAAAAGAGACGAGTGATCTTGATTTAACTTAACTTAACGTCGTTATACTGGTTTAGAAGACTCTGCAGAGTCTGTACGCAACCAGTTTCATTTACATTTCCTTGCTCAATAAGCTATGCGCATCAAATGTATTCTTAAATGCATCAACTGCCCCTGCTTCCATCACTTCCTGTGGAAATGCATTCCAAGCATTCACCCCTCTCTGACTAAAGAAATATTTCCAAATATCCAATATTGACCTTTCTTTTTTAATTTGAAGCTATGCCTTTTTGTTCTGATTTGATTGATTGAACTCCATGCATGTATTGAAAGGCGTGACTAAAGAGAGTTGTGCATGAGGATAGCAACCTCATCATGCAAGTAAACTGTTACATAAACTCCTACTGCAAGATCATGGAAAGCTTTTTTCTGAAGTTATCTTGATGGGGGTTGACTGTACTTGTACTGATGTGCTTCGGCTGGAACGAAAAATGTCAAGAAAAGAGATCTTCCTTGTTCGTCTTCAGACCTCGAATTCAATTACTCTAACGAAGGCAGCAGTTGACTTGAGGGTCCGAGCACTTCTGTACAGCTACTCGTGGAAGGACACTGGTTGTTGCCAAATGCTATTTCTTGTCGGTATACGATGGGCAGGACTGCAAAATGTGTTCTGATGTCATTGGGGATGTGCCGAGAAGATACATGGCCAGCTAGAGTCGTTGCCTTGTGTTTTAAGTCAAGTCAGGTAATCCTCATACTCAACCATTGTCTTTCGTGTTGATCGTCCACGACAACGGTTGATGAGTCTCGGGCAGCGTGGAGGAAGACGGAGTAGAATCGTAATGTCTCAGCCAGGTGTTCCGCGAGAGACTCCATTAGTGGTGAGGTCTTGTATTTCGTATAGTGTAAAGTGCAGAATCTGCAACAAAAGAAATATTATTTGTAAGATTCTGTGTTTACTTTAATCTTAGTCTTAGTAGACCTGTAATTCTACAATGGAAAATGACCCTGTGGAGGTCCCAGCTGTGGTGTGACCTGGATAAAGGTGGGATGAGGATTTCCTGCTTAGCATGTTAGGCTCGAGCAGCTTATTACTCCGCTGTGTCAAGACAAGTGCCAAGAAGTTTGGTTAATAGATCTGCGAATCCATTTTAAAATACTCAAACACTAGACCAACTTGACCCGCAGCCTGTTAGGCACCATCTATGCTGCTATTAACAAACCAACTAAGCATGGCCGGTGTTGTGCCATGTCACACAGTTAGTCGCTGCTTATGACATGCTCTATGTAGGGCAGTGGTGCTATTCTTGTCATTGCCATACCCAAAGATCCAGAATCATTCGAGATGATTACTGTAGTACGCCGCCCATTCAGTGGGTTAGAGGACACTTGTTGCTTATACAGAGA
This sequence comes from Ariolimax columbianus, assembly GCA_036924085.1. Classification (NCBI taxonomy): domain Eukaryota; kingdom Metazoa; phylum Mollusca; class Gastropoda; order Stylommatophora; family Arionidae; genus Ariolimax; species Ariolimax columbianus. The sequence goes on from JAVGWX010000012.1 coordinate 81,107,582, forward strand.
ATACTAGTTGTTTTTGCTTGTGAATGCACATATCGACAAAGGGATATGCTGCTACTCAGATATTAAGCTCGCAATATCGCTAGACCTATAAAAGAATAATGCGAATCACAATGTAAACATGCAATTCCCTAGTAGTAGATCCAACGGGAAGCTTCGATTGGTTCATTTCTTCTTCCTCTTTTTCATTCGTCTTCAGACATCAACTTCAATGACTAACGAAGTCATCAGTCGATTCAAGGCTCTCTACGATTCCGTACATCTTCTCGTGGAAGGACACTAGCTGTTGCCAAATGCTACTTCTGTTGTCGGTATACTGGGGACATGACTGCAAAATATGTTCTGCCTTCATGGGGGCTGTGCCGCAGGCACGAAGGTCTGTAGTATCAATCTACATAATGTACAGACTGACACTATGCATTAATGTCTTAAATAGTATCTTACTATCCACATGTTAAGAAACTGACCCTAGGCATTACAGTTCAAACTAGTATCTTACTATCCATATTTAAAAAAAACTCACCCTAGGCATTACAGTCCTAGCTAGTATCTTACTATGCTACATCAAGTGTTAATGTCCTATATATAGTATCTTACTATCCACAGACTGTCATACCAGCATTCCAGCATTAAATTTTGATGTCCTACACAGTATCTACCTAAGCACATGGTAACAGTGTTTTATATAATACCTTACTATACGAAAATTAACATACAGACAATAAACGGTAGTGTCCTACAAAGTATCGCACTATCCCCATTAAACATATTTTCACTGACTCGAAACTTTACAGTGCTACATTGTAATTTGATATATATATATTAACAGACTAATACCAAGTTTTATTGTTCTTCAAAGTATTGTACAATCCCCATGGCATCAGACTGACATAGAGATTTAATGTCTTATACAGGATCTTACAATCCACATATTAACATACCAACTCTAGATTAAATGCACTGCACAGTATCCACTATCCAGATGTTAGACTTACCCAAAACATTGATGTCCTACATAGTTCCTTACTGCCACCATGTTAACAGGCCAACACAGAGCTTGAATATCTTACAGAGTATCTTACTATTCACATGTTAACAGGCAAACATAGAGTTTGAATGTCCTACAGAGTATCTTACTATCCACATATCAACAGGCAAACACATAGCTTGAATCTCCTACAGAGTATCTTACTATCCATATGTCAACAGGCAAACACAGAGCTTGAATGTCCTACAGAGTATTTTACTATCCACATGTCCACAGGCCAACACAGAGCTTGAATGTCTTACCGAGTATCTTACTTTCCACATGTCAACAGGCAAACACATAGCTTGAATGTCCTACAGAGTATCTTACTATCCACATGTCAACAGGCCAACACAGAGCTTGAATGTCCTACAGAGTATTTTACTATCCACATGTCAACAGGCAAACACATAGCTTGAATGTCCTACATAGTATCTTACTATCCACATATATTTTCTCACTATCCACATGAACACAGACCAATCTCATGATTAGGTGCCCTACATAGTATATTTTTTCCCCCAGGTAAACAGACCAAAACTGAGCAGTAATGTCCTACATAGTATCTTACTATCCGCGTGTTAACAGAATGACAGCTAGCATTACTTTACCTCATAGTATTGTACTATCCACTTGTTAGGAAACGAACAGTGAGCTTTCATGTCCTACATATTTTCTTAATATTCAAATGTTAACGCATAACAACCGAGATGTAAAGTTGTATATATTATCTTTCCCCTTGATAAAACATCAACATTGAGCTGTAATGTCATACAAAATATCTTACTAATCATCATGTTTACAGACCAACACAGAGAACATGTGTCCTACACAATGTCATACAGTTTTCAAATTTTAACAGACCAAAAAATGAGCTATTCTGTCCTATACAGTGTGTTACCTTCCATTTGTTAACAAACAGACACCAAGAATAAATGTCCTAAACAGCATCCTGCTGTCCCCATGTCAATAGACCAACAATGAGCTGCAATGTTTTAAATTTATTTTTACTATCAATACATTAACAAACCCACACTGAGCCTTATCGCCAAAATAAAAGTATCTTCCTTTCCCCCAACAAAGAGATGCAATAGACTTAATTATTTTATCTGACTATCACAGTGCAAACAGAATGACACCGTGGTTCAATGTCCTTTATATTATTTGGATATTCACAGGACAAAAGAAGTAGACCGACAACAAACTCTACTGTCCCACATAGTAACTTACTTTCCACCTCTCAACAAACTGACCATGTCTGTTAATATTGTACATATTATACTACTAATCACATGTTAATAGATCCACACTGCTTCAATGCCCTACATTTGATCTTTGAATCCCCATGCCAGAAGAACACTTACCTTTACTGTAATACATACTATCTTACCATCCACATGTTAACAGACCAGCACTTAGATCTGATACCCTAAATATTATTTTACCATCCACATGTTAACAGAGCAGCACCGAGATTTGATACCCTACATATTTTCTTACCACCCACATGTTAACAGATCAGCACCAACTTTTGCTACCCTAAATATTATCTTACCATTCACATGTTAAAAGACCAGAACCGAGATTTGATACCCTACATATTATCTTACCCTCCACATGTTAACAGACCAGCACCGAGATTTGCTACCCTAAATATTATCTTACCTTTCACATGTTAACAGACAAGAACTGAGATTTGATACCCTACATATTATCTTTCCCTCCACATGTTAACAGACCAGCACCAAGATTTCATACCCTAAATATTATCTTACAATCCATTTGATAACTGACCAATAGTAAGATTGGATACCTTACATATTACTTTACTATCCACATGGCAACAGATGTAGACCGCCATGTAATTTTACAGTCTTACGTTGTACCTACAATCCATAAATTAACAGACAAACACCAAAATGTGTGTTCCACATAGCATTTTACTGTCACCGTGTTTTAGTGAAATGAGATACCAAAGGATGCAGAGCTGAGGCAAAAGCTATGGTGCAGCCAATATATCCTGGTAAAGATTATGGACTGCATCATGATTACTGGCTTGCAGATATAATATGACCAAAAGATCCTGAACGCAAAGAGGAATAACGAATTTTTGCACGCAAGAGGACTAAAATTGAGTTTTAATGTCCTACATATTATCTCTGTATCTACATATTAACAGATAGTCACTAAGATTTAATGGTGTACATATTATCTTACTATCTACATGTTAGAAGTCAGATACTGAGCTTTAATCTCGTACATAAGGTCTTACTATTTACAAATCAACAGATGCAAACCAACTTGGAGATTTACTGTCTTGAAAATATCTTACTATCCACATGTTAGTAGACTAACACTCAGCTTCAATGTCCTACATAGTATCTCACTATCAACATATTAGCAAATTGACACCAAGCTTTAATCTTCTACATTATATTTTACTATTCACATGTTAGCACACCAACCGCAAGCTTGTTAGCAGTCTAACGCATAGCTTTGATGTCCTACATAGTGTCTCACTATCAACACATTAGCAGATTGACACCAAGCGTTAATCTTCTACATTATATTTTACTATTCACATGTAAGCACACCAACCGCAAGCTTGTTAGCAGTCTAACGCAGAGCTTTGATGTCCTACATAGTGTCTCACTATCAACACATTAGCAGATTGACACCAAGCGTTAATCTTCTACATGATATTTTACTATTCACATGTTAGCACAACAACCGCAAGCTTGTTAGCAGTCTAACGCAGAGCTTTGATGTCATACATAGTGTCTCACTATCAACACATTAGCAGATTGACACCAATCTTTAATCTTCTACATGATATTTTACTATTTACATGTTAGCACACCAACCGCAAGCTTGTTAGCAGTCTAACGCAGAGCTTTGATGTCCTACATAGTGTCTCACTGTCAACATATTAGCAGATTGACACCAAGCCTTAATCTTCTACATGATATTTTACTATTCACATGTTAGCACACCAACCGCAAGCTTGTTAGCAGTCTAACGCAGAGCTTTGATGTCCTACATAGTGTCTCACTATCAACACATTAGCAGATTGACACCAATCTTTAATCTTCTACATGATATTTTACTATTCACATGTTAGCACACCAACCGCAAGCTTGTTAGCAGTCTAACGCATAGCTTTGATGTCCTACATAGTGTCTCACTATCAACACATAAGCATATTGACACCAAGCCTTAATCTTCTACATGATATTTTAATATTCACATGTTAGCACACCAACCGCAAGCTTGTTAGCAGTCTAACGCAGAGCTTTGATGTCCTACATAGTGTCTCACTATCAACACATTAGCAGATTGACACCAAGCGTTAATCTTCTACATTATATTTTACTATTCACATGTTAGCACAACAACTGCAAGCTTGTTAGCAGTCTAACGCAGAGCTTTGATGTCTTACATAGTGTCTCACTATCAACACATTAGCAGATACACCAATCTTAAATCTTCTACATGATATTTTACTATTAATGTGTTAGCACACCAACCGCAAGCTTGTTAGCAGTCTAACGCAGAGCTTTAATGTCCTACATATTTTCTCACTATCACCATATTAACAGACTGACACCAAGCTTTAATTCTCTACACAGTATCTTGCTATCCACATATAACACACACACAGCAATATTTACGTTCGTACATATAATCTTACTGTCCACATGTTAACCACAATAGCATTATCAACTCTCAAACCCTTCGACGGTTTGCAAAGACTGGCCTTTTCAAACAAGCTAAACGACTACTGTGTATGTATTTGCTTAATGGATGAATCAATAATATCTGTTTGTTTACATTTGTTAATATGGCAACTTGTGAAATAAAGAAATAAACAAGAAACAAACACACACTGGAATAAGGTTCAATTTAATGTTTACGTATTTCTTATGCCACATTATGAATATTATGTCTACATATATTCAGCCAGCAGTAAACATGCAAGATTCCATTTGGCTAGTGTTATTAAAATGATGGTAATGGGTGTCCTGTTCTAAAAAATGTACAGTTTAAAATTTGGATATGTACAATGAGATTAACAATCTACAGATGGTATGTTAGAGAAATTTATAACATAAAAGTCTACATACATTTACTTACATATCATTAAATCCAAGCTTGAACAATTTAAAAGTAGCACACACGGAATATAAGCACCCCTAACCATAAACAACTTTCAGCCCAGTATCTTCGATTAGCTAGATAACAGTTTCACGGCCTAGTAGTGAACTGTATTTACACGGACTATGATTACTTCGTCATAAGGGCAATGTATTCAAAATAAAGGGATGTAATAAATGCACTACAATAATATAAATCATTTAATAATTACATGAAAATAAAGCAAATACTTATAATAGTTAAAGTTGCGTTTAATGGAGCATACCATACGAAATTTACCTTTCGGAAATTTTTATTATTTATTTGCATTTTATGAATATTATTAAATTCATTTTAAAAACAATATGCGAGTCGCTGTCACCACAACAGAGCTAACTTACACAGGCATCAGCATATATGCTAACTCTAACCTTACTATTAACAGCTACAGGAGCAGCCAGTGTTGTCTTCTGCCAGTTACTTGTCTAGTTCGCTCCATGACTTCGACGCCGGTCAAGGTTCAAGGTTCAGCTCTTGTGATAAGCACGGCTTTGCTGTCACAATCGTCGCGGACGAGCGCCCGGGGTCGCGAGCTGTTCCTCCCCATATGTCGTGCACGAGGACGACAACAAGCGTGAGAAATTTGGTCGGGTGGATAATTAACACCTATCGCCTTCAGTGTACAGATGCCAATGTATACGTCCATGTGGTTCTGGTGTAGGGCCATAGCTCACTCGTTCTAGGTTGTACCTGGATAAAGAGGGGAGACGCCCAAGCCAGAACCTCTCACGCAAATTTTTTATGATGGGATAACTCTTAATTTTTTAATTTGTTGTATTTATTTGGCTATGTCCCTTGCAATGTTTAAAGAAACACTGGATGTTAACAACATCGGCGACGAAGATGGCACACGACATAAGACTACACCCCATTCCACGCCTTCTAACGACACAAGTTGATAGAAGATGATGATGATGATAATCATGACAATAATAATAACAAAACATTGGTCATTCTCCTACAATAGAACAATTAGATAGATGTTTAAGCATACAACCATGAAGGAATGATTATTCCGTGAGATAAGCAGAAGAAAAAGTGTGATTCCCATTAAGACATGTTATTAGAGAAAACATAAGACCACACTATATGTACATGTAGAGCGCAGGATACAACGTTGGTAGAGTGGCTGCTTCTTTCCGGCTGCAACTTGTTCTAGCCAACTCAGCTGTAAACGAGTACCAGATTTACTGTTAGGAGAAATGATAGAGGAACAGGAATTGGTTATCACAAAACCTGAAGTTTTTGGTTTGATTAGAGGTTTCAATTTCTGGATTCTTCTTCTTCTGCGTACACAGTCAGACAGTAACCATTATTTTCTCGAAAAAAGCGGCGGTCATCCTGAGACTCTCGCCACTACCATAGAGCTTGTCTTGCAGTTCCACTGGCAATGGCCACATCTGCTTTCTCTGATCCTCGTATGTCGGGCAGTTCTGCAGCAGATGTTCAGTGGTCATTTTACCAGTACCGCACGGGCATTCGTCGGTACACCCTATCTTCAATTTGTTGAATAGGTGGTACGTCAGTCTGTTGTGGCCAGTGCGAAGTCTGAAGACAACGACCTGCTCTCTTCGGTTCAACTGGTAATAGGCATCGTTTTTGGTGTAACCAGTATGTTCGGTTTCCCATTTGGTCATGTATCTGGCTTTGATAAGCCGTTTTGACTCTTCGTACGTCATACTGGTATCTGTTTGTGGTAGCCTTGCACCTTCTTTTGCCAGTCTGTCTGCCTCCTCGTTGCCTTGGATGTTGCAGTGTGACGGAACCCACTGTACCACTACCCTTTTTGGTGCGGACTGCTGGCACAGTTTGCAGAGTGCTGCTCTTAAGTCATTAAGCTCAGTGTTTTTCTGGCTTTTTATCGCTGTGACTACTTCGAGAGCATCTGTCAGCAGGACTATATGGCTCTCATTTTCACTGTGTGTTACCATTTCTTCCACTGCCGCCCTCAGTGCCTCTGCCTCTGCTCTGAAATTGCTTGTGTACTTACCAGTAGCGAATGACAGTGTTATTTTTCTGCCATTTGGTAGGTTCAGGAATGCTCCTGCCCCTCCGTTCTGTGTTGTGTTTGTTACAGAACCGTCGGTGTATGCATGGGTCCAGTCCATGCTTGGGTAGCTTTTCGTTATGAAGCTTAGGGTAGTGTCTCTCCTTTCTTTTTCAGTCTGGCAGTTTTTGTTTGCAATACCTGGTATATTTTCTACCACCTCTGGAAATATATCCTGCCTCCAAGTATGTTTTCGTACAGTAGTGATGGGTTTTGGTGTTGTTAGTGCGTTTATGGGATCTTCGTGCATCTTTGCTTTGGCTATTTCTGCAAAGTTTCTCCGCTTTAGTTTCCCATTTCCCAAATTGTTTAGTCTCTGGTACATTGGATGGTCCGTCAGTCTTCTGAGTTTCTCTGACTGCAGCTGGGCTCTGCAGTCTCTTCTATCGGTCATGGATTGCAATTTTGTAATCTTTTCAAGTTCTACAATTGGCGTTGACTTCATGCCACCTGTTATAATTCTCATGGCTTGGTTTTGAAGTTTGTTAACTTTATCGAAGTTCGCCTTCGCTGCGGTTGTCCATGCCGCAATGCCATACTCGAGAACTGGTCTCACTCTTCCAGTGTACAGTTTCTTTAGTATGCCTTCGTCTGCTCCCCAGCTTGTGCCAGCAAGTTTCCTCATGATCGCCATTCTTTCTCTGGCTTTCATTCGGTTTCTCTCAATCTGACTTTTCCATGTCATGCGCCGATCAAATGTGACTCCCAGATAGGTTGGGTTGTCGTTTGGCTGCAGGATTTTGCCATTCAGACTTAATTTGGTACTTTGGGGTTTTAATGAGAGCGAGAATATTGTGCACGTGGTTTTCTCCTCGTTTATTTTGACCAGCCATGAGTTCGCCCACTCTTCCAGCGATGTTAGGGCCGTCTGCATCCGATTTCTTGCTATGGTGAGATTCTTTTCAGAGGTCCACATAGCCAGATCGTCTGCAAACATTGAGCTATGGACTCTTCTTGGTATATTCTCTGTAATATCGTTTATATATACCAGGAAGAGTGTGGGTGACAATACTCCCCCTTGGGGTACTCCCTGCTCGAGTGTCACCTTTTTGCTTATCTGCCCTTGTACTTGGACTCTGGCCGTTCTGTTTTTGAAGTAGTGGTTGATCCACTTGTAGATTTTCCCACAAACATCACTTCTTCTTAGCTTGACTCTAAGTCCATCTTTCCAGGCTTTGTCAAATGCCTTTTCCAGGTCCACCCAAACAGCTACTGTGTGTTTCTGTGCCTGGTAGGCATCTTCTATTTCCTGGGCTATGAGGATGACCTGGTCCTCAGTGGATCTGTGCTGTCTAAAGCCGGCTTGCTGTGGAATTAGTATTCGTTTTTCTTCCAGATGCCACATCAGTCTGGTGTTTATCATACGCTCCATCAGTTTGCCGATACAGCTCAGTAGGCTGATAGGCCTGTATCCATTTGGATCTGTTTTGTCCTTTCCTTTTTTTGGTACTGGTACAAGTACTGCGTCTTTCCATGCCTGGGGTACAATACCCCTTTTCCAGCTTTGGTTCAGGACCGATAGCAGTTTAGAAGGGAACAAACTATGGAAGTTAGTCAGAGCCATGAATGACGAAATATCATCAAATAAACAAATTAACTTCAAGCAGGGCGACAACATGCTTACTGGAAAAAACAGATGTGGTAACATACGAAATGCTGATGGGGTTGGGCTAAACAGCAAAGAGGAAGTTACTATCAGCCCTGAACCAAAGCTGGAAAAGGGGAATAGTACCTCAGGCATGGAAAGACGCTGTACTTATACCAGTACCAAAGAAAGAAAAAGATAGAACAGATCCAAATGGATACAGGCTTATCAGTCTACTGAGCTGTGTAGGAAAACTGAGGGAACGTATGATAAACACCAGACTGATGTGGCATCTGGAAGAAAAACACATACTAATTCAACAGCAAGCAGGATTTATACAGCACAGATCCACTGAGGACCAGATCACTCTCATAGCCCAGTTAATAGATGATGCTTACCAGGAGAAAAAACACACATTAGCGGTTTGGGTGGATTTAGAGAAGGCATTTGACAAGGTGTGGATAAAGGCACTTAAAGTCAAGCTACAAAGAAGTGAAGTTTGTGGGAAAATGTACAGATGGATCAGCCATTACATCGAAAACAGAACATCCATAGTTCAAGTACAAGGGCAGATTAGCAAAAAGGTGACACTTGTGCAGGGAGTACCCCAAGGGGGAGTACTGTCACCAACACCATTCCTGGTGTATATAAACAACATCACAGAGAATCTACCAAGAAGAGTCCACAGCTCCATATTTGCAGACGATCTGGCTATGTGGACCTCTGAAAAAAAATCTTACCATACAAAGCAATCGGATGCAGCAGGAGCCTAACATCGTTGGAGGAGTGGGCGAACTCATGGCTGGTCAAAATAAATGAGGAAAAAAAAACATGTACGATATTCTCGCTTTCAAACAAACCCCAGAACACCAAAATAAGTCTTAACGGCAAATATCTGCGGCTAAACGACAACTCAAACTACCTGTGAGTCACATTTAATAGGTGCATGACATGGAAAAATCAGATCGAGAGAAACTGAATGCGAGCCAGACAAAGAATGGCAATCATGAGCAAACTTGCTGGCACAAGCTGGGGAACAGACGAAACTGTACACTGGAAGAGTGAGACCAGTTCTCTAGTATGACATTGCGGCATGGGCAACAGCAGCAAAGGCGAACTTTTATAAAATTAGCAAACTTCAAAACCAAGCCATGAGAGTTATAACAGGAGGCATGAAGTCAACGCCAATTGTAGAACTTGAAAAGATTAGAAATCTGCAATCCATACAGAGCCTAGCAACAAGCAGAGAAACTCAGAAGACTGTCAGACCACCCAATGTATCAGAGACTAAATAGATTTGGAAATGGAAAACTAAAAACTTTGCAGAAATAGCCAAAGCAAAGATGAGCGAAGACCCTATGAACACATTAACACCAAAGCCCATCCCTACTGTACGCAAACCTACCTGGAAGCAGCATATCATTCCGGAGGTGGTAGAAAATATACCAGGTATTTGAAACAAGAAAAGCCAGACTGAAAAAGAAAGAAGAGACATAACCCTGAGGTACATAACGAAAAACTACCCAAGCATGGACTGGACCTATGCATACACCGACGGGTCTGTAACAAACACAATACAGAACGTAGGGGCAGAGGTATTCCTCAGCCTACCAAATGGTACAAAAATAACACTGTCAGTGGCAACTGGAAAATACTCCTGCAATTTCAGAGCTGAGGCAGAGGCACTGAGGGCTGCAGCAGAAGCAATGATGACAGGTTAAACAAATGAAAGGCAGATAGTCTTGTTTACAGATACCCTGACCGTAGTCACAGCACTAAAAAGCCAGAAAAATACTGAACTAAATGATTTAATAGCAGTACTCTGTCAACTATGCCAGCAGTCCGCACCAAAAAGAGTAGTGGTACAGTGGTTTCCATCCCACTGTAACATCAAAGGCGACGAGGAGCCAGACTGACTGGCAAAAACAGGTGCAAGACTACCAGAACCAGATTCTTGTGTGACCTACGAAGAGTCCAAAAGGCTTATTAGAGCCAGATACATGGACAAATGGGAAACAGAACATAATGGCTACACAAAAAACGATGCTTATTACCAGTTGGACAGAAGAGAGCAGGTCGTGGTCTTCAGACTCCGCACAGGCCACAACAGACTAAGGTGCCATCTTTTCAATAAACTGAAGATAGGTGGCACTGACGAATGCACTTGTGGCACCGGTAAAATGATCGCTGAACATGTGCTGCAAAACTGCCCGAAATACGAGGACCAGAGAAAGCAGATGTGGCCATCACCAGTGGCAACACTAGACAGGCTCTATGGCAGTGTCGACAGCATCAGAATGACCGCTGCAATTTTCGAAAAAATACAGATTGACGTTTGACAGCGTAGAAAGAAGAAGAAGAAGAAGAAGAAGAAGAAGAAGAAGAAGAAGAATAAACAGCAGTAGTATTCTTCACAATCTGATTCTCAATTTGCGTTACAATACTCGACGATATTCCGGCTATTTCCACCCTCTCCCCCCACCCCCACCCCCACCCCCACCCCCTTCCCAATGGCGGCATTCTCCGGTAGAATAAAATTATTTCTTTATTTCATTTCTCAATTTTGTGCATCGGTTCAAGTTAAAGTGAGCTAATCTTCTAAAATAAGCTACATAAGCTATACAGTGGCGAATGCTTGAAATGTATTGCCATATGAAGTAGTTTTAGGCTGGAACAATTAATGCATTTAAGAATAGATTGGATGCACATAGCTTTTAGAACTAGGAAATGTAAATGAAACTGGTTGTTTACAGACTCTACATAGTCTTCTAAGCCAGTATAAAGACGTAGTCTTCTAAAAAAAGTATAAAGATATAGTCTTCTAAAGCAGTATAAAGACATCGTCTTCTAAACCAGTATAAAGGCACAGTCTTCTAAACCAGTATTAAGAAACAGCCTTCTAAACCAGTATAAAAACATAGTCTTCTAAACCAGTATAAAGACACAGTCTTCTAAACCAGTATAAAGTTGCAGTCTTCTAAACCAGTAGAAAGACATAATCGTCTAAACCAGTATAAAGAGGTAATCTTCTCAACCCGTATAAAGACGTTAACTTAGTTACATATTGTACATTAAATGGAGAGTATTTCTCTTTAGCCCAAAAATTAAAGGTGTTCTCGAACATTGACCCCCCTTTGAAAAAAAGGCACCGCACGCTGCTGCCCATTGGTGATCATTCTTATTCAGCAAATGATGTTAACTGTAGATACACATTGTTACTCTAACTCAACGGTTGTGTCATGGTTCTGATGCTCATCGCAGGCCGTGATGGCGACTATGTCAAGACAGGTTTTTGTTAATCGTTTAAAGGGAAAATTTTTAGCCATTTGTGTTCTATGGTCTCCATTGTCAAGTGAATGTCACCTACCCCTTATCGGAATAATGTTTTTAAATACATAAAACACAATAGCAAAGAACCAGTTATATAGAAATAGTTAATAAAACAAACACAAAAGTAAATGTGATATATGTGTCTTTCTTAACAATTTTAATAGAAGCACAATACATTTAAAATAGAAGAAAGTTAATTACATTATTGTTTGAATGAACGTGCTGCGTATATATGCAGAACAATCTGCAACCTGAACTAACAAGACCGTCGCCGCTGGGACTGGGAAGCCTTCTCGTTCGTTAAAACGGTCCAAAATCACTGGAGGACAAATTGAGAGTGATTCACGGCCTCTCTTGAGAGACGCTTGGTCGGAATCACTCTCCGTAACCAAGGCATGCAAAATTACTACAATTTGGACATAACGACGATTGTCCCTGATACGGTATTCTGTGCAGACAAGGCTAACTATAGATGGACAGGTCACATGTTGAGACAAAACGATGGTCGATTGAGCACAGCGACAGTTGTCTGGTACCCCCGAAGTAAAAAAAAGAGACCCTGGGGATAACATCTATTTCGTTGGTCAAGCTCTCCTGCTGTCCGCAACATCCGATATGTCTTTAGTAGAATGCTTAACAACCACTGGACTTCCGTGACCCAAGGCAAGGTCCACTGGAAACGGATAGGAAGCCCACAGCAAGGCTGAGGAACGGGTCACAAAGATCAAGAAATGCTGACAGCGTGAAGGCTTGTTGTTTCCCTTTCTCGAAGAGGATTCAACTGTTGTGTTGTACAAACCACACGTTTGCCATGTTAGACATCTAATCGGTTTCGATTTGTTTTTCTTTTTTGCTACAAATGTCGAAAATCCATATTTGCAGAGATATATTGTTGGAAATGGAATGAAAACTTGCATAGCTCGCTTTACAAGATAAGGCTAGTTTACTAACTGCATTGTAGATAGTCTGTTCACACCAGGACTGTGTCCACGTGCGATCTAGCCCGGTGGGTCTAACAACTAGTGAAATATAAAAGTACTGATTAGCGTAAACACAACTCAAAGAAGTCAAAAATCTATACCTGAATTTAAAGTACAACTAAGATAACGATCACAGGCAAGGCAGAGACCAAACCTAAAGTTCTTTTACAACAACAGAAGATTGAGCAAGTCACAAGCTTTGAGTATCTCGGCTCAGTTATAAGCGACAATGGCTACGGCAATGCAGAGCTTCAATAAAATGAGAAACTGATGACAGAACATTAATAAAATGAAAATAACTAATCTGTGAACTTGCATTATACCGATGAAGACATACGGATGTGAAACGTGGACCCCCACACAAACACTTAAGAAAAGGATTGCATCTTTTGAACTAAACCGCTACAGAAAAGTGCTCAGAATACAATGGATAGCAAAAAGGAAAAAAGCAGATATCCTTAACTTAACTTAACGTCCTTAAACTAGTTTAGAAGTCTGCAGAATATGTATACATACAGTTTCATTTCATCACCTCGCTCTCAAAGCTATGCGCATCTAATTTATTCTTAAATGCATTAACTGTCCTTCCCTCCACTAGCTCCCCTGGCAATGCATTCCAAGCATTCACCACTCTCTAATTAAAAAAATATTTCCTAATATCGAATCTGGACCTCTCTTTAGTTAATGTGTAACTATGCCCTCTTGTTCTAGTTGGTGGCTGTATTTTTGAAAAAAAACTTGTTATAGCCTAATTTATCCATTCCTCTGATCATCTTATAAACCTGTATTAAGTCACCACGAATTCTTCTCTCTTCTAGACACTTAACTTAACTTAACGTCTTTATACTGGTTTAGAAGACCCTGCAGAGTCTGTATGCAACCAGTTACATTTACATCACCTTGCTCTAAAAGCTATGCGCATCCAGTTTATTCTTTAATGCATTTACTGTCCCTGCCTCCACTACCTCCCCTGGCTATGCATTCCAAGCAGACACCACTCTCTGGCTAAAAAAATATTTCCTAATATCTAACCTTGACCTCTCTTTAGTCAGCTTGTAGCTATGCCCTCGTGTTATTGTAGGTGGCTATATTTTTAAAAAACTTGTTATAGTCTAATTTATCGATTCCCCTGATCATCTTATAAACCTGTATTAAGTCACCAACGAATTATTCTCTCTTCGAGACACTGTAGGCCGGTTTTTCTGAGTCGTTCCTCATAACTGTAATTATGGAATCCCACTATCAACTTTGTCGCTCTTTTTTGTATTCTTTCTAGCATGTTTATTTCCCCTCTATGATAAGGACTCCACACCTGTACACAGTACTCCAATCTAGGTCTAACTAAAGCTTTATACAGTTTGACGATCACTTCCTTGCTTCTATGTTTAATATTTCTTTTTATCATACCTAACATTGCATTTGCCTTTTTCACTGCTACCTTAACTTGCTCACTCACCTTTCCTGTATGATCTATTATAACCCCTAGGTCCCTTTCCTTATCTATCTTTCTAATATTGTTTTCTCCCATTCTGTAATTATGTTCCATATTGGATCTACCCATGTGGATGACTGTACATTTATCTACATTAAACTCCATTTGCCAGCTTACAGACCATTCTCGAATTTTATCTAAATCCGACATCAATATATCCACTTCCGCTTTATATGAGACACTACTGCATAGTTTTGTGTCATCAGCAAATTTTGCAATCATGGATCTCATATCAATGTCCAAATCATTTATATGTATCAAGAACAAAATTGGTCCCAAAACCGAGCCCTGTGGCACACCACTTTTCACTTCACTCCACTCAGAGTACTCCTTGTTTATGCCCACCCTCTGCCTTCTTCCCGTTAACCGATTTTCAATCCATTTGGTAACTTCCCCACCTATTCCATGTGATTTTAACTTTCGAAATAATCTTTGATGAGGTCCTCTATCAAAGGCCTTTGCAAAGTCTAGATAAATAACATCCACTGGCTCCCCTTAATCTATGATTTTAGTAACCTCCTCCATGAATTATAATAGATTTGTTAAGCATGATCTCCCTCTAGTAAACCCATGCTGACTATTTCTAATTAGATTAAATGTGTATAAATGCATTACAATGTTTTCTTTGATTATTGACTCTAATAATTTTCGTTAAACTCACCGGTCTATAATTTGCTGGATCTGATTTTTTGCCTTTTTTGAATAAGGGGATCACTCCTGCATCTTTCCAATCCCGTGGAACAATCCCTTTTGCAAGTGATTGAGAACATAATATAGCCAATGGTTTTGCTAGTTGGTCTCTAATTTCATACAGCAATTTTGGATGAATACCATCTTGACCTGGACATTTATTCACTTTCAACCCCTCCAATTTTTTAAAAACCATTTCCCCTGTAATACAGTTAGATCTTAATCCCGCTCTATCCATGTCTCTTTGAAAAATATCTATAGGCTCTGGGATCTCGGAGCAGTCCTCCTTTGTGAAGACTGTGCCAAAGTACTGATTGAGCAGATTAGCTGCCTCCCTATTCTCACTTATTATTTTCCCTGTACTGTCTATGAGAGGGCCTACTTTTTTTTTCGTACTTTGTTTATTTCTAACATAAGAGAAGAAGCTTTTACTGTCTTGATCCTCTGAGCAAGTTTTTTTTCAAAGTCTATTTTTGCTGTTGTTTTCGCTTTCTGAGATATGTTCTGCTTGTCCAAATATTTTACATATGTTTCTTTTGATTTGTCTGCCTCTATATATTTTTTCCATGCAGTCTGTTGTGACCTGTGCGTAGCCGGAAAATGATTACCTGGTCTCGCCTGGAGAGTTGATGGTAGGCATCGTTTTCTATGTGGCCAGGGTGATCCTGTTTTCCATTTTGCGCTGTACGTTGTCCAGGTGAATGCTTTAGTTTCATTGTATGTGATTTCTGTATCACTCTGCTGCAGCATTCCTCGCTCTCTGGCGAGCCTGACCGCCTCCCCGTTGTCTGGAATGTCGCAGTGGGCTGGTGTCCATTGGACTACTTTTTTTTTAAGCACTGGGACATGCGTTCGAGTGAGTCTGCCAAAGCACCGAGTTTATTTTTGTTCTGGCTCTTGAGGGCCATTACACTGCTAGGGCGTCTGTGAAAATGACCACTTGCTTTGCTGTAAAATAGTTTGACCACATCAAACGTCATTCTGATCTAGAAAGAACGATACAGGAGGGTTTGGTGCTTGGAAAGCGGGGCTGAAGCAGACCGAGGAAAAGATGGACACAAGACATCACAGAGGGCCTGACGATGACAACGATAGAGGCGATTCTTCTGGCTAGAGATCGAGTTACAGATCGGCTGTTGTGAAAGTGATTTTCTGCAAATGACATGCAACATGATGATGATGATGATGATGATAATAATGATGATAATGATGAAAGTGAATGATTTTTTGGGCTATGTAATAATGCTTGTTATGTTATACAAAAATATATGTGACTTTATTGTTGACGTAGATCTAGCAAATACTATTTTCATTTATAAACATCATTGCATAATTTCAGAAGTGCCGGTTATGCTAGCAATCAGCTAGAGGTTAGTGATATTTAAGATAATATCTGTGGGTAACTGAGACGCTAGTCCGGTCAAGCACAACATATTGTCCAGGACGTTGCGTCAGGGTCAATCACAATGTTGTTCGTCCATCACGAACCTTTCCTTTTTGCACCCAGCCAGTCCATCCAGTTGAGTATTCTGTAAATCCGGGTTGTGGATGGGTGGGAAGATGGGAACTGCATATTCGCAGTCAGTGAAAGCAGAGAAAGTTTGCTTCGCGAGACGGTGATCATGATTGTCAGCAAATCCATGTACCTCATCCGCTTTATTGCTCAGCAAGGTTTCCCGCAACTGACGCAGCTTTTTGACTGTAGTTTAGCTTGTCAGCGGACCTACGCTCTCTGCTCGCCCGTCGTCACAGGACTCGACTGTGTTAGTCCTGAATACATGAAAAGAGAATGACTTGCGCGATGAATTTCCTTTAAGTGAGAAAGGGTTGCGCAGTTTGTCGACCACACTCTCTCGCTCGAGTCCAACTTTAACCAGTGGCAAGACAAGTCAGGACGACAGGATCTGAGCTCGGGTGCAGTGGTTGAATACGGATGCTCAAGTGCCTGGCCGTGTTCTGTGCGGTCCACACCGATCAGCACATTTGCATTCCGTTCTCTGGACAACATTCTGCTACTTAAGCCATATAAGGGCTTGGTGTTGCAGAGTTTAGAACGAACGACCCTAAGCCAGCAAGCCATATAATAAAAAAACAGAATGCGATCCTGGAGAAAACACTAAAAAGCGATATTTCTTTTTTTTGCCTCGTTTACCGTGGTTCCTAAGAGGCAGTATATTGTTCTGTGTTTTGCACTTTACAGCCTGGTTAAACCGTATTTAGCATGACATTTAATAGGTGTACGACCCTGTCAGATCAGGAATCTGAACACAGACATGTTTTGTGTGTGATCCATCGAGACTTCGCAACCACGTATAAACACTTATATAAAAGCTTAACACATGCAATTCAAATTCATATCTTTTCTATTGTTATCGCTGCTTGTTTCAAATCTATCAATAACATGACCTCCCATAGTGTATCCGGGGTCCCTTACTGAGAATGGTAGAATATAACCGCCACAGAATACTGTCACAGTAGGTCAAGGGCAAACAATCTTTAGGTGAGCGATGTATGTATTTCTCCTGAGTGTAAACTGTTACATAAACTCCTACTGCAAGATCATGCAAAGCCTTTTGCTGAAGTTATCTTGATGGGGGTTGACTGTACTTGTGATGATGTGCTTCGGCTGGCGTGAAAAATGTCAAGAAAAGAGATCTTCCTTGTTCGTCTTCAGACCTCGAATTCAATTACTCTACCGAAGGCAGCAGTTGACTTGAGGGTCCGAGCACTTATGTACAGCTACTCGTGGAAGGACACTGGTTGTTGCCAAATGCTACTTCTTGTCGGTATACGATGGGCAGGACTGCAAAATGTGTTCTGATGTCATGGGGGATGTGCCGAGAAGATAGATGGCCAGCTAGAGTCGTTGGCTTGTGTTTTAAGTCAAGTCAGGTAATCCTCATACTCAACCATTGTCTTTCGTGTTGATCGTCCACGACAACGGTTGATGAGTCACGGGCAGCGTGGAGGAAGATGGACTAGAATCGAAATGTCTCAGCCAGGTGTTCCGCGGGAGACTCCATTGGTGGTGATGGCTTGTATTTCGTATAGTGTAAAGTGCAGAATCTGCAAGAAAATAAATATTATTTGTAAGATTTTGTGTTTACTTTAATCTTAGTCTTAGTAGACCTGTAATTCTACAAGGGAAGATGACCCTGTGGAGGTCCCAGCTGTGGTGTGAGCTGGATAAAGGAGGGATGAGGATTTCCTGCTTATCGTGTTAGGCTCGAGCAGCTTATTACTCCGCTGTGTTAAAACAAGTGCCAAGAAGTTTGGTTCATAGATCTGCGAGTCCATCTTAAAGACTCAAACACTAGACCAACTTGACCCGCAGCCTGTTAGGCGCCATCTATGCTGCTCTTAACAAACCAACTAAGCATGGCCGGTGTTGTGCCATGTCACACAGTTAGTCGCATCTTATGACATGCTCTATATAGGACAGCGGCCTCTGGCAAAGAGGGGTGGCGTGCGATGGTGTGCGTTAATCTTCGCTGGGGCTCCAATGACATGACGGTTAGAAGATGACCTAATTGGACAATGTTTGTTTAAATATGTATATGTATAACATCTACATTTGTAACTAGTTAACGCTTATATTAATTTCTACATAATTTTAGATTAGACAATAATATGGGTTTGAAAATGTAGACTAGACAAAAATATACTTAGATATTGTACACTATTCAACAATATAGATGTAAGTTGTATACTATTCAAAAATATGTTTAGAAGATGTACACTATAAAGCTACATAGAAGATGTACATTATAAGCTACATAGTTAGAAGATGTACAATATTAAGCTACATAGTTAGAAAATGTACACTATACGCTACATAGTTAGAAGATGTACACCATAAGCTACATAGTTAGAAGATGTAGACTATAAAGCTACATAGTTAGAAGATGTACACTATAAAGCTACATAGTTAGAAGATGTAGACTATAAAGCTACATAGTTAGAAGATGTACACTATAAAGTTACATAGTGAGAAGATGTACACTATGAAGATACATAGTTAGAAGATGTAGACTATAAAGCTACATAGTTAGAAGATGTACACTAATATCTACATAGTTAGAAGATGTATACTTTAAAGCTACATAGAAGATGTAGACTATAAATCTACATAGTTAGAAGATGTAGACTATAAAGCTACATAGTTAGAAGATGTAGACTATAAAGCTACATAGAAGATGTACACTATAAGCTACATAGTTAGAAGATGTACATTTTAAAGCTACATAGACGATGTAGACTATAAAGCTACATAGTTAGAAGATGTAGACTATAAATCTACATAGTTAGAAGATGTAGACTATAAAGTTACATAGAAGATGTAGACTATAAAGCTACATAGAAGATGTACACTATAAGCTACATATTTAGAAGATGTACACTTTAAAACTACATAGAAGCTGTAGACTATAAATCTACATAGTTAGAAGATGTACACTATAAAGCTACATAGCTAGAAGATGTACACTATAACGCTACATAGTTAGAAGATGTACACTATAAAGCTACATAGCTAGAAGATGTACACTATAAAGCTACATAGTTAGAAGATGTACACTATAACGCTACGTATTTAGAAGATGTACACTATAAGGCTACATAGTTAGAAGATGTACACTATAAGCTACATAGTTAGAAGATGTACACTATAAATCTACATAGTTAGAAGCTGTAGACTATAAAGCTACATAGTTTGAAGATGTACACTATAACGCTAAGTATTTAGAAGATGTACACTATAAGGCTACATAGTTAGAAGATGTACACTATAAGCTACATAGTTAGAAGATGTACACTATAAGGCTACATAGTTAGACGATGTACACTATAAGGCTACATAGTTAGAAGATGTACACTATAAATCTACATAGTTAGAAGCTGTAGACTATAAAGCTGCATAGTTAGAAGATGTATACTATAACGCTACATAGTTAGAAGGTGTACACTATAAGCTACATAGTTAGAAGATGTACACTATAAGGCTACATAGTTAGAAGATGTACACTATAAGGCTACATAGTTAGAAGATGTACACTATAACGCTTTAATGTTAAAAGCTGCAAACACTGCTCAAATATGTATGTAGAAGAATCACGAGTCTCGTATTGAACAGCCGACCTTTAGTCCTGTACCTGAATTCCCATGTACATAATGTACACCAGTACATCATTAGAGAGCATTGCTGCTACTGACCAGACTGAAGAGTGTCGGTGCCAGCCCACATCCTGCTTGACATGCTGGTGACTGAGAAGGTTACATACACTTCTCCTTCCTACGGCTCTCGATCATCGTGTTTTTCTAATGATGATTCTGACGATGAAAAAAAAAGGAAATATCCTGTTATGCTTTGCGGTGCATAGGAAATATGGTGGTTGGCCCATATTATTTTGTAACCCACGGCACAGAGTGGATGATGTGGTCAGCATCACCTCGGCCACCTTTACTTCCAAGATTCCTGCACTAACTGGGGAATGAACCCTGATCGTTTGACTGGGAAGCCAGTATACTAACCACTGCACTACTGCCGCCACCTCATCTGATGATGATGAGGTTTAATCATGTTATGGCGACGATGGCATTGGTGATGGTGAATGATAATAATGATGATAATGATTCTAATGATAATGATGATAATAATGATGATAATGATTCTAATGATAATGATGATTCTAATGATGATAATGATTCTAATGATAATAATGATAATAATGATTATAATGATAATAATGATAATAAGAATTCTAATGATAATGATGATAATAATGATGATAATGATTCTAATGATAATGATGATTCTAATGATGATAATGATTCTAATGATAATAATGATAATAATGATTATAATGATAATAATGATAATAAGAATTCTAATGATAATAATCATTCTAATGATGATAATGATTCTAATGATGATAATGATTATGATGATGATAATGAATCTAATGATAATAATGATAATAATGATAATAATGATAATAATAATAATAATGATTTAATGATTTAATGACAATAATTATTCTAATGAAAATAATGATAATAATGATTCTAGTGATAATAACGTTTTCTGGAAATGGCGACTGAGGAAAGAAAAAAGAAGAGAGAAAAACATAATAAAACGATGAAGTAAAATAAGTTGTACAAAAGAAACTAGAATGAAGAAGAAAGAAAAAATGTAGAGCGTAATAAGAAAAAGAGGAGAAAACACAGAAAATGAAGAAAAAGAAGCAGGATATGAAGACGAAGAAGGAGGGGGAGAAGAAGAAGAATAAGAAGAAGAAGAAGAAGGAAGACGAAGAAGAAGAAGAAGAAGAAGAAGAAGAAGAAGAAGCAGAAGAAGAAGAAGAAGAAGAAGAAGAAGATGGAGGAGAAAATAGTAAATGATATGGAAAAAGAGAGAGGAATATGCAGATGAAACAAAGAGAAAAGGAAACTGAAAAGATGAAAATGAAAGGATAAAAAATGAAAAGATGAAAAAGAAAAGATGAAATGAAGAAGATGAAATTGAGAAGGTTCATTATACTTTTTACAGTAGAACCTCAACGATTGGTACCCGCCTATCAGACCCTACAGCACAAAATGGGACACAGCCAACAGGACCTCCATAAACACGTACCGTCTTTGCTTTATTATGGAAAGGACCACTGTTTTAACAGCAAAATCTCAGCAACCCCGCTTTCCCCTTTCCGCGTTTATATCCACCCGCGTCCTGTCTAACCTGCTATCATCCCTCGCGGAACACTACATAATTTTCGTAAATAAAACCTGGTACTGTCCTGGTCCCATTCATTGTGAAAGTGCATGTTATCTGACGCGGGAGACAGCTATGAAACCAGAAGGGGGTATTTAAGTTCGTGGCCTGAACTAGACATCGCGGATCCTCACAGAACACAAGCGTTTGTTGATAGTTGGATGTTTGGTGCCAAGTAACAACAATAACTGCCCCCTTATCTCATTAAGCGGACTTAATTACAATCAATCGTTGTCTGGGTATACCTTCACTTCATTGACTCGCAACGCCAGAAATGTCTGCCATTAGTTCTTAGTTTATAGTTCGATCAGTTCTTCAGGGACGGCGTGGCCTAGTGGTTGAGTAGCACTGCTCACAACCCGAAGGTGCTGGGTTCGATCTCCATCACAGCACCGGCCGTTACCCCGGGGAAGCAAACCCTTAGAAAATGCAGGAGGAAGCAGACCCTTACATAAAATGCGTGCTGAAGTCGGATCCACTAGGCCGACAGGCGGAAAATAAAAACACAGTGCAACGCACACCGCTTTGGGGATTAGAAAAATAAGGCGAAAGCCAAAAAAAAAAAAAAAAAAGAAGATCCGTTCTTCGTCAAGAGGTGGTCACCCTTGAGCGGGTCACAGCTCGGGATCCAATCGTTTATGTCGTTGGCGCGTGTCATCTAGTGTGATAGTAGTCGGTCTGTTGTGGGATCGTGAATGTTGTATTTTTTCTAGTGAATCTCGCCAGCGAGTTGGGCGGCCGTCTCCGATGTCTGTTTTTGTCGCGCCGGTTCCACATGGTAGTTATGGTACTCCATATAGACCAGCCCATCGGTGGTTCGAATGGTTGACGTACTGTAGGACATCCTTGATGTGTGACATTCTCCAGATGACGCTATTGAGTAGTTCGCTCTGCCGCTGTTGTTTGAGAGTTATGCCCACAAAGTTGGTTCTCTGCTGCTTTGGTTAGAGACCAGATTTCGCTACCAGAAAAGAACGCTGGCAGGACTACCGATTCAAAGATGTCCGCATGTACTCTGGTGTATTTTGTGGCGTCTGTAGCTTGCATGATGGAGTTAAAGGCTGCCCAGACCGCCCGTTTCCGTCTGGCGATCTCAGGTTTTATGTTGTTCTGCATGTTGAAAAGCCTTCACAGATAGACATATTCGTCAGCGTCCTCTTTGAGCGTTCCCTTCAAGAGTATTGGGTTGGGCTCTGCGAAATGGTTGCGTATAGCTCTGGTTTTCCCAAGGTTCAAAGTTAGACCTGTCTTCCTGCCTTCCGTGTCAAGTGACCGCAGCATCTCTGTCACTTCTAGGAGTGTCTCTGTGTCTAGTGATCGTAGCATCTCTGTCGCTTCTAGGAGTGTCTCTGTGTCTAGTCACCGCAGCCTCTCTGGCACTTCTATGCTTGTTTCTGTTATTAGTCATCTCAAAATTATGGTTTAAAAAAACGATATTAATCTTCAATTGGCCAGGGTCATAGCAATCCCATGTGTATCTTTCTTTGCTTTCTTTGTGTCACAATCATCAACTTCACTAGCACCATACCTGCATATTGTCCTCCTAGTATGAAGTCTGCATCAAAGCGTTTGATACCTCATGATAGGGGTGGTTTCTACTACAATGTATTGAACGCACGACACCGTCATGCGATTAGAGCAGAAACAGACCTGTCAGTCCTTGATCAAACGCTGAGGGCAGATATAGAGCTACTAAATACATACTTTAAAATAAGTCGAAGCGTGCAGCATAACTGAGGATTTAAATAAATCGTAGAAGCAAACATATCAAGGTACGTTCAGATGCCGAGCTAAGACGAGGACAGAAACCAGACCTAAAGGTCTTCATCGGTAACACCAAACAACGTAACTTCGGTTTCGAAGAAAAATCTCTTACAAACAAAATGATTACAAATATGACCCTCACAATCAAATCCCTTTAAAAAAAGAACGTCACAACCAAATCCCCTTCAAGCAACATCCTTACATATAAGTCCCTTACAAACGTGATCATAACAAACGTGACTATTACAAACAAGTGCCTTACAAGCGTGTCACTAACAAACAAGACCCTTACAAACAATACCCTTACAAGCGTATATTTTACAAACAAGACCCTTACAAGCAAGTCTCTTACAAACTTGACCATTACACACAAGACCCTTACAAACAAGACCCTTACAAACGTATCCTTTACAAACAAGACCCTTACAATGGTATCTTTTACAAACAAGACCCTTGCAAACATGTCTCTTACAAACTTGACCCTTACAAACGTGATCATAACAAACGTGACTATTACAAACAAGCCCCTTACAAACGTGTCCCTTACAATTAAACCCCTTATAAATATGGCCGTTATAAACAATTCCCTCATAAACAAACACTTACAAAAAAACACCTTACAAGTACGACCCTTACAAACTAGACCTTTGCAAACAAGCCATTCATTAAAAAGTTTTTTACATTGTCCAGATGAGGACGTTCTAGCTCTTTACTTCAGAGAAATGGGCCGACCAGCTGAACGAAACTATGCATTCGGCGAACATGAATAAATATGAATGTGTATGATGCCAGCAACTTCATTATGTCATACAAAGTGTGACAGCATCTACCAATGCAATAATACATAAATGCATGCGTCCAGTAAGGAAGGCATTTACATTGTTTTTCTCGTGCTCCAGCTGGAGCAGAAAGGAACATATGAAAAAGTTACGGGTACACATTGCATAACACCGGCCGTGGATGTGTGGTTTGTTTAGAGCAGCATAGATGGCACCTAACAGGCTGCAGGTCTAATTTATTCTAGTGTTTGAGTCCATTAAAGTGAACTCGCATATCGATTAACCATCCTCCGTTAGCGCTTGCCCCAACTCAGGGGAGTATTAAGCAGCTCGAACCTAGCCCGCTAACCAGTAAACCCTTCACCCGGCTACATTAAGTTCACACCAGAGCTTGAACTTGCACAGGTGGCATGTGCCTCATTTATAAATACAGGTCGACTGAGAATTAAGAACGGGTTCACCTTTCTGTTATGTGTATGTTCGTTGCGTCTGTTTTTTTTTCTTCTATTGTTATATTTATAATTGGTTTGATTTGTCCTAAGCGATCAATAATATTAACACATATTATTGTCACCCGTTTGTTGTTATTGTTAGCTGTGTTGTTGTTGTTATTGTTAGCTGTGTTGTTGTTGTTATTGTTAGCTGTGTTGTTGTTGTTATTGTTAGCTGTGTTGTTGTTGTTATTGTTATTGTTGTTCTTGTCATCTTCGTTCTCGTTGTCCTTGTCATAAAAATAACGTAACGTCTTTACACTTTTTTATACGATTCTGCAGAGTCAGTATACAACCAATTTCTTCTTCTTCTTCTTCGTTTGTTCTCAATCTCCCACTACCAAATCCTGAAGGCGCTTAAGTAGCAGAATGTAGTCCAGAGAACGGAATGCGTTGTGTCGTAGTTTACAGCTTGGCTGCGATATTTGCACTTTTCGGTCCAACACATCCGACTTCAGCAAGCATTTATTTAGTACCGGGTTAGCATTCCCTCTCCGATCCATTCTCTTTAGCCAGTCTGCCCTGCTGCAGCCTGTTATCCAGGATCACGGCGTGGAGGTGTAGAAGGGTCTTGGCAGCTCTGGTTCGCTGGCCCTGACGCTAGCAGTCAGCTATGGGTCGCTGACCACTGCAGCTCATGCGCTGCTCAGCATCTTGATCCCATACAACCAATTTCTTTTACAATCATCTGATCGAAGAATAACTAAGCTCGTCCAATGTATTACTGAATGCATTAATTGACCCTGCCGCCACTATTTCCTGTGGCAAAGCATTCAAAGCACTCAGCGTTGGTGTTGTGATGACTACAATTGTCTTTCATTCTCTTTGAAACGGATAAAGAAACCATGGCAACGTTACACCAATGTATCAATTGCAATAACAGTTAGGATTTTCTGCTGTGAACTAAATACAAGATAATGTGGCTGTCATGGCATAAACTGGTGACTCTCAATTGTCATTTTTGTGTCTGCTAGCGCTGAAGAAAACCATTAAGGATGACACGTCGTAGTTCTGTGTGTGACTCCATATAATCTGGCGAGAATCTCTAGGTTGGTGTAACAACATCTGAACACGCCAGGTCTCTGTAAATGATCGAGGCACGCTTTGAGAACAGTTCTTCAAGCCTAAATCTCCATTACACGGAAGCAGTGATTACGTTTGTCACTGTCTGTCTCCCGGAATTGCAGCTATTTGGGGCACTCTCGGTGATCTAAGGAGGGCTCGGTTTGACAAGGTGTCGACATGTCTGTTTGAGAGATATCCTTCCTGTGATCACAACGTTCGTGGCCGGAAGGGGTGGGGGGGGGGGGGAGGTAATTGAGTCAGTGGTTAAAAAAAAAAAAAAATAAATGTCGTCGGTTGATTCCATAACAGCAACTCACCGAATGGTTTGGGTGACGGTTTCTATAATTAATGTACGCGTTCAAAAACACAGTTAGACATCTACCAGTCCTTTCGTTGTTCCTGCCCTGCTCTACGGCTCCGAAACATGTACATCGCTGAAAGGCAACATGTCGAGACTAGACGCCTTCTACAAGCACACCAGCGGCGTATCCTCGGCATGGCATCGTGGAGGTCTCCGCTAAAACAGGCCTCTTCCTAATCTCAGAAATACTTGCGCCAGCCGGCCTTTCTTTGATTGGTCAATGTTGTACGACACGATCAAGAAACCCGGGCCCATTAGATACTCCTAGGCGCCACGTTTCTTTGTTAGGTCAATGTTGTACGACTAGACCAGGAAACCCGGACCCACAAGATACTACATAGGTCTTTCCACGGCGCCAAAATGGATGGAGGCGTAGAAGAGGCCTTACCTGTACAGTATGACTTCAGCAGATATCAACCTACACCTTCGCTTTGGACGAGGCCTGGAACCGCATCGTAGCATTGTATCATGGATGTGGCCGACCTCAGACGCCTAAACGAATATTATTTCTTATCGCAAGTAGGGAGGCTGCGTTGCTTAGGAGAGAAGTGTCCGTTTCACAATTCCAACGCACCCTATTCGTATCACGCTCCTGTTTAGTTTAGCAGACATGGTTTTTTTTTTGTCCTTGTCCACGTACGGAAAGTAATGGCAACATACAGTGCTGGTCACTAGCCTAGAAACTTATAACAGCCAAATAGGTTGGCGATTGTTAGAAGCGACGTACTGCAAAGGACATACTGCTTACATTAATGCTGTTAGCACTAGAAACCTTATCTTTACAGTGCGTGGAGACTGCGTAGACAAGCGATCTTTATTACACTGTGGACTAAATCAGACAGTTTAATATTAGTTAGTTCATCTAGATTTGCGTCCTGTGCACTACAGCTGGTAAAAAAAATTAGGTGCCGTGGATCGTTTTTCTGTTTCACTCTTTAAATTTCTCATGCGATCTTTCTTTGTGTCTCATGTGGTGTTACAACAATAATGGGGTAGATTTTTTCTTCGTTGGAATCGATTTGAGACACCCTGTAACTATCGGGCCAGTCTCACTTATTGCAGTATCAATATTGCTATAACATGTGCAGAGTTGTTCCAAACTGGCGTAGGTTCTGTCAGCATTGGATGGCCCCAGGGCTAAGTCTCATCAGGTTCTGTCTGCATTGGATGGCCCCAGGGCTAAGTCTCATCAGGTTCTGTCAGCATTGGATGGCCCCAGGGCTAAGTCTCATCAGGTTCTGTCAGCATTGGATGGCCCCAGGGCTAAGTCTCATCGGGTTATGTCTGCATTGGATGGCCCCAGGGCTAAGTCTCATCAGGTTCTGTCAGCATTGGATGGCCCCAGGGCTAAGTCTCATCAGGTTCTGTCTGCATTGGATGGCCCCAGGGCTAAGTCTCATCAGGTTATGTCAGCATTGGATGGCCCCAGGGCTAAGTCTCATCAGGTTCTGTCTGCATTGGATGGCCCCAGGGCTAAGTCTCATCAGGTTCTGTCTGCATTGGATGGCCCCAGGGCTAAGTCTCATCAGGTTATGTCTGCATTGGATGGCCCCAGGGCTAAGTCTCATCGGGTTCTGTCTGCATTGGATGGCCCCAGGGCTAAGTCTCATCGGGTTCTGTCTGCATTGGATGGCCCCAGGGCTAAGTCTCATCAGGTTCTGTCTGCATTGGATGGCCCTTAGGGCTAAGTCTCATCAGGTTCTGTCTGCATTGGATGGCCCCAGGGCTACGTCTCATCAGGTTCTGTCAGCATTGGATGGCCCAAGGGCTAAGTTTCATCAGGTTCTATCTGCATTGGATGGCCCCAGGGCTACGTCTCATCAGGTTCTGTCAGCATTGGATGGCCCAAGGGCTAAGTTTCATCAGGTTCTATCTGCATTGGATGGCCCCAGGGCTACGTCTCATCAGGTTCTGTCTGCATTGGATGGCCCCAGGGCTAAGTCTCATCAGGTTCTGTCTGCATTGGATGGCCCCAGGGCTAAGTCTCATCAGGTTCTGTCTGCATTGGATGGCCCAAGGGCTAAGTTTCATCAGGTTCTATCTGCATTGGATGGCCCCAGGGCTAAGTCTCATCAGGTTCTATCTGCATTGGATGGCCCCAGGGCTACGTCTCATCAGGTTATGTCTGCATTGGATGGCCCCAGGTCTAAGTCTCATCAGGTTATGTCTGCATTGGATGGCCCCAGGGCTAAGTCTCATCAGGTTCTGTCTGCATTGGATGGACCCAGGGCTAAGTCTCATCAGGTTCTGTCTGCATTGGATGGCCCCAGGGCTAAGTCTCATCAGGTTCTGTCTACATTGGATGGCCCCAGGGCTAAGTCTCATCAGGTTATGTCTGCATTGGATGGCCCCAGGGCTAAGTCTCATCAGGTTCTGTCTGCATTGGATGGCCCCAGGGCTAAGTCTCATCAGGTTCTGTCTGCATTGGATGGCCCCAGGGTTACGTCTCATCAGGTTCTGTCTGCATTGGATGGCCCCAGGGCTAAGTCTCATCAGATTATGTCTGCATTGGATGGCTCCAGTGCTAAGTCTCATCAGGTTCTGTCTGCATTGGATGGCCCCAGGGTTACGTCTCATCAGGTTCTGTCTGCATTGGATGGCCCCAGGGCTAAGTCTCATCAGATTATGTCTGCATTGGATGGCTCCAGGGCTAAGTCTCATCAGGTTCTGTCTGCATTGTATAGCCCCAGACCGATATCTCATCAGGTTCTGTCTGCATTGGATGGCCCCAGGGCTAAGTCTCATCAGGTTCTGTCTGCATTGGATGGCCCAAGGGCTAAGTCTCATCAGGTTCTGTCTGCATTGGATGGCCCTATTCCTAAGTCTATTGAAAGTTCCCCATATAGAATATGGCATGTGTGCTCTGTTGCAAGCTTTTCCTGTAGTTTTATCCATTCGGTCGACTGATTGCCTTCTCATTTCCCGGTGGGTCTCGTCGAAGATTTCATTTGGGAGGTTGTGGTCTAAGTAGGAGACTCCGTCTAGACTAATCCCCTATGTTCTGCAATGAGTATATGTGTATTAGGTGTCTTGGATAGTTGGTCTGTTTGTCTCTCTCAACGTCTACTGCAAATGTTTTTCTACTTCAAAGGAGTGATTTAAAAATTTGGTTCAAAATGTTTTCCAAAAGGGGTCGGTTTTAGGCACCCAGAAACGATCCTGGATGTCTCATTGCTGACATTATCAATGCGATCAGCGTGTGTGAACCTCTCCTATACTAGAACCGCGTATTCTACCACCATATGTAGTTTTCCAATTTCAAATATCTACGATATTATAGGTTTTGGTATCTTCGAAACTCACACCTTCTAATTTTTATCAGAAATAACTTCCCCTCAAACTGACTAGTAGCTTTTGTGTATTTTATTTTAATTCTTCTATATGCCCTTTGTATCCATCATGCTCAATAGCAGTTAGTTATCAAGAAAACTAATCGCCAATACGACTCCCATCTATGGCAGAGGTTGAAACATCCAATAACACGGGACAAAGAGCAGAGATCCTATCTGGAATCAATTTCAGTTCAATTATTTTCTAATTCGACTATTGT
This sequence comes from Ariolimax columbianus, assembly GCA_036924085.1. Classification (NCBI taxonomy): domain Eukaryota; kingdom Metazoa; phylum Mollusca; class Gastropoda; order Stylommatophora; family Arionidae; genus Ariolimax; species Ariolimax columbianus. The sequence goes on from JAVGWX010000012.1 coordinate 81,137,700, forward strand.
TGAACAGATAAATCCCAGTAATATGAATTGATTGTCACGTGTGAAGAACACACCTCGTTAACGGATTAGACTCCAGGTAGTTTAGGAGCGTCCGACTTCACACTGGCCTATCATCTGCCAGAGCTGATCTTTCACCCGGAAACGGATGATGTGACTCACTCGTAATACCCGCAGACTTCGCTTGATGATTGCGTAATCGTTCATTCGCCGGCGGCTATAGGTGTCGTTTGTTAGTGAGATATTCGTGCCTCACTTTGGCGTGTTATTTTTGGTTCCATCCGGGCGTGTTGACCATCTTGATGGTTTGTTAGCCGGTCTGAAATTATCTCCGATCAGGACCGGATTATTGTGAATTATATTGCATCTGTTTTAATCATTCCTAACCGTCACGTCGCATAGGATCACCACTACAGAAGTCAACCTACAGAGTGCTTTTATAATCATGCACACGTTGTTACTGTAGTAATTAGTTATTCATCATGAGGTTGCTAGTCCCATACACACTATTCTTTAGACATATTATATTAGATTGATGGAGGTACAGTGGCCTTATTCTTTTTATTCGTCATCTTCTTGTTTTGTTCTTTTTCTTCTTCTTCTGTTTCTTCTTCTTCTTCTTCTTCTTCTTCTTCTTCTTCTTTTTCTTCTTCTTCTTCTTCTCCATTCGTTCTCAATCTCCCACTATCAAGCTTTGCAAGTAGCAGGATTTAGTCCGAAGAACTGTATGTTGGTTCTCTAGTTTACAGCTTGATTGCGATATTTGCACCTTTCAGTCCGAGCTACACCTCCGTCCTCGACATGACAGTGGCCTTATTCCTCCTCATACGAGTGTCAACACCTCAACAACAATTTCCAAAACACGGCTCTCCTGTCGCCAGTCACTTCAATGCTCATGTACATCAAGGCAAAGTAGACATCAGAGTCTTTGGCATCGTCTCCTTTCTGGGCTTGAGAACCGTTTGATTTTCAACATTTGTGAACTTCTTAAACCTCATGGTTTGAATACATTCTATACTACAATCTGCTCCCAGATATTTGGATTGATTGTAAAATCGTTCATCGATCTTTTGCAAACGTCCTTGTATCTTAATTTAGGAATTCCTTGTGATCTGGTACCCAACATGAGTTCACCCAGGGGTAACTGCTTCTGAAAGGGGATATTTGACATATATCTTAGTTCTTAGTCGACCTGTACTTCTTCAGGGAGACAGCTGACCATGTGCTGGTCCCAGCTCTGGTGTGAGGTGGATATAGCTTGGAGAAATATGTTTTGCTTAGCGGGCTTGGCTTCATCAGCTTAATTCTCCACTTCGTTAGATGGTTAACTGATGTTCATTTTAATAGATTCAACCACTAGAGAAAAGGGATCAAGATGCTGAGCAGCGAATAAACTACAGAGATCAGCGACCCATTTCTGACTGCTAGCGTCAGGGCCAGCGAACCAGAGCTGCCAAGACCCTTCTACACCTCCACGCGCTGATCCTGGATAACAGGCTGCAGCAAGGCAGACTGGCTAAGGACAAGGGATCGAAGAGGGAGGGCAACCCGGTACTCAAAAATGCTTGCTGAAGTCGGATGTGTTGGACCGAAAGGGGCAAATATCGCAGTCAAGCTGTAAACCATGACACAGCGCATTCCGTTCTCTGGACAACATTCTGCTACTTGCAAAGCTTTTTTGAGGACTTGGTAGTGGGAGATTGAGAGCGAACAAAGAAGAAGAAGACTAGAGCAAAGTAGACCCGTAGTCTGTTAAGCGCCATCTATGTTGCTCTAATAAAACCACCTAACCATGGCCGGTGTTATACAGTACTGATAGTTAGTCGCCTCTTACGACATGCTCTATCTGTGGCAGTGGTGCTATTCTTGTCATGCAAAAAGAACCCGGCAGACCACTCGGGTAAACATATATATATATATATGGGGATTCCGTGGCGAAGTGGTTAATTTGGTGTGGGTTCGACTCCGAACTCCGCCGTCTATTCACGGGGGCTTGATGCGAAGTCCCCGGCATCTCATAGTCATTCCCTAGACGTCTTGTCCTTGACTTGTCACTGGGATCGGGCGGCTCGAGACGAGATAGCGAGGATAATAAATAGCGCAGTTAATCCTTACTAATTTCCGATGGACGTCGGCCTTTGCCGTTGCCTTGATATATATATATATATATATATATATATATATATATATATATATATATATATATATAAATAACACCAGTGCCTTTCCGGGTCTGATGCGCTACTGAACCATGTGTGTTTTTCTGTGATCTCTAGGTCTACAACTGCAGTGTTACAGATTCATCTTGGATAACGTATTTTATGTGCGTTTTCCAACTAGACGTGTGCCCCCTTAAAACACCGAGATGAGATTCAATGGACATAGTATAGGGTAGAGTCGAACACGGAATACACAAGAGCGATTAAAATCCAACGGTCAAGATGAAAACGAGACAAGAAAAAGAATATGGAAAGGCATAACAATCAGAGTGAACCTGTGAGGCTATGTTTGAGTAGACAGGTAGATCGTAGACAAATTCACATTCGGGCGAACACGTTGCATGTAGAGGAATGCGTTTAATGTATGATTAGTCCAGGCATTCCATCAATATCTCAGCTTGTTAATTATCCTTCCATTGAAGTTTAGTCAACACTTATTTCATATCTGTTAATATTAATTATCATTTTCCATTAATATTTATTCAACACTTATTTCATATCTCATAATGTTGATTATTCTTCCATTAATGATTTGTCTAGGCACTCCTTCCATCTCAAATTGTTGATTATTCTTCCATTAATGATTTGTCTAGGCACTCCTTCCATCTCAAATTGTTGATTATTCTTCCATTAATGATTTGTCTAGGCACTCCTTCCATCTCAAATTGTTTATTATTCTTCCATTAATGATTTGTCTAGGCACTCCTTCCATCTCAAATTGTTGATTATTCTTCCATTAATGATTTGTCTAGGCACTCCTTCCATCTCAAATTGTTGATTATTCTTCCATTAATGATTTGTCTAGGCACTCCTTCCATCTCAAATTGTTAATTATTCTTCCATTAATGATTTGTCTAGGCACTCCTTCCATCTCAAATTGTTGATTATTCTTCCATTAATGATTTGTCTAGGCACTCCTTCTATCTCAAATTGTTGATTATTCTTCCATTAATGATTTGTCTAGGCACTCCTTCCATCTCAAATTGTTGATTATTCTTCCATTAATGATTTGTCTAGGCACTCCTTCCATCTCAAATTGTTGATTATTCTTCCATTAATGATTTGTCTAGGCACTCCTTCCATCTCAAATTGTTGATTATTCTTCCATTAATGATTTGTCTAGGCACTCCTTCCATCTCAAATTGTTGATTATTCTTCCATTAATGATTTGTCTAGGCACTCCTTCCATCTCAAATTGTTGATTATTCTTCCATTAATGATTTGTCTAGGCACTCCTTCCATCTCAAATTGTTGATTATTCTTCCATTGATGTTTGGTCCACACTGCTTCGATCTGTCTGAATACCGTATCTATGCAACGATTACAGAGACAGCACAAGTTATTATCTCATACATCTTTTAATATCTACGTATTTACGGTGAATAATTCTTGTCGGACCTTAGAGTTGCCACCTGCTCCCAGTACCTGTTGCTGGTAGCCTAATATATTTATTATTCAGTTTAACTTTCAGCCAGTCAAGTTCTCTCTAAATAAATTTTCATTGAACTTAGTAAACCCTATTCTACAACAGTTCTATAATTAATTTGTATTGCCTTGTGACGGATAACTTTAATCATATGTAACAGCTGACCTCACGACCAACATGCGTTCGTTCTATATTATTCTATGACAAGTAGGTTACGGTGTTCCAACTGTGATCCCTTTTCAGGATTCGGTAATGCAAGAATCTTTTTTAAAAAATGACACAATTACAAATTCCTTACAGACAAAAGAAAGGTCCAGTTTCCCATACGGTAGCCACTGTTGTCAGGGATCAACTGTTAGACGGTTCATTGTACAAGGTCTCCGTTTTTTTTATAAAGTAGAGTGACTAGTTCACTTTCTAGCTTCCTTTCGTTAATTAGCAATTAGTTAGGATCGAAACCAGTACCTTGACCTAGATACGCATCCGTTCTATCACTCTGCCAGTTAACCATTGTGTGAATCTAACACTCTACATTTTATTACTCTGTGACGCTACCCCTCTGTAACTCTATCATTCTGTGAAACAACCAATCTACCACTCTATGACTCAACCACTATGTGACTCTACCACTCTGTTACTCTACAACTATTGACACTACCACTATCTGACTCTACCACTATGTAACTCTACCATTATGTGACTCTACCACTATGTGGCTCTACCACTATGTGACTCTACCACTCTGTGACTGTACCACTCTGTAACTCTACCACTCTGTGACTCTACCGATGTGTGACTCTACCACTCTGTGACGCTTCCACTCTTTGACTCTACCACTATGTGACTACCACTCTATGACTCAACCACTATGTAACTCTACCACTATGTAACTGTACCACTATGTCACTCTTCCACTATGTGAGTCTACCACTCTGTGACGCTCCACTCTTTGACTCTACAACTATGTGACTACCACTCTGTGACTCAACCACTATGTGACTCTACCACTATACAACTGTACCACTATGTCAATCTTCCACTATGTGACTCTAACACTCTGTGACTCAACCATTCTGTAACTATATAAATCAGGAATTTCACCACTCTGTGACACTACCACCCTAACACTGTACCACCCTACCACACTAACACTCGTCAACGCTACACCTCAGCCGCTCTACCACTCTTCCATTCTATCCCTCATCCGCACGCATTATCTTTCATTAACCATAAAATCAGTACACATTTATAACTGGGTATACTGAAATCAAAACGATGTAGCAAACTTAGGCTATATGTCGCCAGAGGCTAGTATTCTGACCTCTCAACCACTCAAACGCCTATAAACATAAATGCCCTAATGTCAACCCTTTCAAATTGAACTCTGTGGGCACAGGGTACATTTCTGCATTCAATCCCAATAGTTTTCGCTAAAGAACATAGCATTACCGTCGTACTGAAAGTTTTCCTGAACTTTAAAATCCATATTCTCTTTGCCTAGGGCAAAAATTGCTCCTGAAATCTAGCCACAACCAAGGTAAATACTCTCATTAGACACTGCCCGTATGGCTTTCTCCAGAACGAAAATAAAGCGGTAATTATTGACTTTTGTCATCTCTTTAATAAACATTTTGTAAAAGTTTTACAGTACATTGGATTGCCCACCATTCTGCAAATATGGCGGAGGGACTCGTCCTGTAGCCCATATATGGGTCTGCTAATGGTTAGAACTCGGGATTGTAATATTGGAATTGGGTATCTGTTTGGGGTGTATTTGGAGATAAGCTACAGTTTGTTTGTTGAATGTGGCAACTGCAGGGTAGAGCGGAATTTATTCATTAGTCGTAGAAGTCATCGTGCTGGACCAGAGAAATACAGATAAACAGTGAAATATATGTATTTGTCAAGTACATTACATTACAAAACCACTACATGACATAACATCATATTACATTATAATAACATTATATAACATAACATTTCATACTATCACATTACATTACATAACTGAATATTACATCACATGCATACATAGATACATATATAAATACATACATAGTTACATACATGCAAACATACACACATAGATACATACATATATACATACATACATACGTACATACGTACATACATACATACATAAATACATACATACAATCATACATACATACATACATACATACATACATACGCACGTACACAGTGATCTTTATTTGTTTGACTATGCGTGCATTCTTACTTTGCTATTTAGAAGTGATCTCAAATGCTGTCATAGACAGAGGTGGCAGCTGTTCTATTCTCGACTCCGGTATATAACAGTCTGCAATATTGAAGGCAATGAAACTGCAGACAAACTTGCAATGTGTGGAGAAAAATCTCCAGAAACAGACCTGAGTATCACATATAATGAGACCAAGACCATAATTAAAGTCAACTTGAAGGGAAAATGGACTGGTCATCACCTCAACTTCCAAAAAGAAGACAGCTACTATGATGTCAATATAGAAGAGCAAGTCATCATCTTCAGGCTGAGAACTGGGCATAACAGACTCAAGGGTCATCATTACAACAAAATGAGGATTGGGACAGATGACAGGTGCCCATGTGAGGAGCATTTCATGACCTAGGAACACATCCTGCAAAGCTGCATGCTCACGCAGGAAGAGAGAGAACAATACTGGTCTTACGAGACATATATGAGACCGAAGCTGTATGGAGATAACACACCCTTTCAAACAACGGTGTCCTTTTTAAGAGAAACAGGACCCTTGATATGAGGATGTAAGAGAAACCGGGACCGTGATCTGAGGATGTCAGAAAAACCGGGACCTTGATCTGACAATGTAACAGAAACCGGGACCTTGATCTGAGGATGTCAAAGAAACCGGGACCTTGATCTGAGGATGTAAGAGAAACCGGGACCTTGATCTGCGGATGTAAGAGAAACCGGGACCTTGATCTGCGAATGTAAGAGAAACCGGGACCTTGATCTGAGGATGTAAGAGAAATCGGGACCGTGATCTGATGATATAAGAGAAACCATGATCTTGATCTGAGGATGTAAGAGAAACCGGAACCTTGATCTGAGGATGTCAGAAAAACCGGGTCCTTGATCTAAGGATGTAAGAGAAACTGGTACATTCATTTGATGATGTAAGAGAAACTTAGACCTTGATCTGAGGATGTGGGACCTTGATCTGAAAATATATCCTGTAAGGATTTTGACTATACTTGTGTCACCTATGATTATTTCTCTACTCTACGCGTGGCAGTGAGCCAATCCTAAACTCTATCTCTCTGATCAGTATGTTGTGCCTGACCCTGACTAACATGTCTGATCAGTATGTTGTCCCTGACCCTGACTAACATGTCTGATCAGTATGTTGTCCCTGACCCTGACTAACATGTCACATCAGTATGTTGTCCCTGACCCTGACTAACATGTCTGATCAGTATGGTGTGCCTGACCACACATTAGGTCTCCTTCCCATTCTCTCTCCGTAAATGACGCAGTATATGGATATTACTGTTTCCTGTAGCTCATTGGCTAAACACATTCTGCTCCGTCCTGTCTTGTGCCCCTGTCCCCTTGAATATCGTTTGGTACCACAGCTCTCCATCCCCTTTTAATTGCCGATTCATCTCTAGCGAAAACATCATCCAACGAGCGGTCACTGATTAACTTCAAAATGCCCCTCGTATCACTATCTGGTGTCTCGCAATTGATGCCTGTGAGGCTAGGATATCTCAGCAAGACAAAGAATTGATTCCCTGAGGGGGTGACATCTCACTTATATTCGTTTCTGCGGACTTTGTGGTTAAGTGAAACGGCTCACAATCCGGAGGTGCAGGATTCGCTTCCCATCACAGCACCGGCCGTTACCCCGGGGAAGCAAACCCTTGTAACATGCAGGAGGAAGCAGGCCCTTATTTAAAATGGATGGGATCAAGATGCTGAGCAGCGCATGAGCTGCAGTGGTCAGCGACCCATAGCTGACTGCTAGCGTCAGGGCCAGCGAACCAGAGAATTGTCAAGACCCTTCTACACCTCCACGCGGTGATCCTGGATAACAGGCTGCAGCAGGGTAGACTGGCTAAGGAGAAGGGATCGAAGAGGGAAAGATTACCCGGTATTCAAAAATGTTTGCTGAAGTCGGATGTGTTGGACCGAAAGGTGCAAATATCGCAGTCAATCTGTAAACTACGACACAATGCATTGCGTTTACTGGACTACATTCTGCCACTTAGGCCCTTTCGGGGTTTGGTAGCGGGAGATTGAGAACGAACGAAGACAAGACGAGACAAGACTTAAAATGGATGCCCAAGTCGGATGCATTGGGCCGACAGGCGCCAAATAAAAACATAGTGCAACGCACATCTCTTTGGGAAATAGAGAATTAACGCAACCGCAGAATGGTCTGCCGTGTCTTTGTGTATGAGAAGAACAAGACTAGCACCACTGACTTACAGAGAGCACCTCGTAGTGACATGGCAATAGGTAGGTGGTTTGTTTAGCGGACCATAGAATGCGCCCAACAGGCCGCGGGTCTACTTTTTGCGGGTCTAGTGTTTAATTCTATTAAGATGAACTCACTTAACAGTTAACCACCCTCTGTAGGCATTTGTTCCAACGCAACGGAGTATTAAGCTGCTCGAACCTAGCCCTCTAAGAAGGCAAACCTTATTCCGGCTATATCCAGCTCATACCAGAACTGGTACCTGCACAAGGGCATTTGCCCCTGTGGAAGTACAGGTCGAGTAAGAACTAAGAACAAATCTTATCAGTATGGCAGTGGTCCTATTTTCGTCTCACACAAAGAGAAATGTCTACCACAGAGCAATAAATTGGATGCGCATGGCTTTCAGTGCAAGGTGATGTAAATGAAACTGGTTGCCTACAGACTCTGAAGAGTCTTCTAAACCAGTATAAAGCCGTTAAGTTAAGTTAAGTTTAGTTAAGTTAAATTATGTTAAGTTTTTTAAGTTAAGTATAGTTTAAGTTAAGTTAAGTTAAGTTAAGTTAAGTTAAGTTAAGTTAAGTTAAGCGGCATTATCTTCTGCATACGGCAGCAAGATGGCAGGTCACCACATATCATATTTAGATATTACTGGGTTACTGGATTACTGGATGATACGTACTTTAATAACAGCTACACCTTCGCAGGTCCCAATTGCTCTTCCAGAAGTCCCTGTTATGAGTCACAGTGGACCAGTTGAAAATGACTAACCCATTTGTAGTATTTGAATGTTGGAATCAGTCGGACCATAGCGTTGGTGGTCGTCATCGTAGCCGCTTCTTGTCTCTGGGTTACCATGTTGCTTCTGATGTGCTCATCGTCGCCCACTTTTCGCAGAAAGTGGCCCGCACAAAGATGGTTGACTTTGTTAGATTATTGCATCTTCCAATTTGGACAGTTACAGGGAGATTTCAAGGAATTTTTTAGAAGGATTTGGGGTTTCAGTGGTTCAAAGCCGATCACACGGCGGAAGATACCAAAGAATTCATCTATCTCTGCAGCATGACCTCATCTGATGGGCGCAGCGATCTGGATATGTCAAGACGGATCGGACTAACTGCATCTGCTATTCACGCCCTCCAACGGTCGGAGTAGCAACATGATATCCATTTGAAAAAATATCCGCATCTACCAGTCTTACGTCGTCTCAGTTCTATGTTAAGGCTGCAAAATATGGATATTGCTCAAACTTGACAAATCAAGATTAGAAGACTTCCACATGCGCAACCAGCAGCGCATCCTGGGCATCTGATGTCATTATTACATCCGTAACGTTGAGGTCTCTGCTAAAACAGGCCTTCAACCAGCCTCGGAAACATTGGACCACAGCCGAGTATCGTTGTTCGATCATGTCATAGAACTGGACTAGGACGCGCTGGTCTACAACATACTCCACCGATCATGCTGCAGCGCCAACAGCTCCCCCGACAGACTGGAGGCGCAGAAGAGATCGTCCCCACACAGTATAGCTTCAGTAGACAGCAACCTTTACTTCCGCTCTGGACGAGGTTCGGAGCCGTCTCGCAGAAATGGGCCATAGATGAGTCCGATCGTTGAAACGGACCTCAGACGTCTATCAAAGACATTATTAGTGGTTCATCAGAGCCTCACATTAAACGAGAGAGAACATGACAAAGATAGGTGGAGCAGCAACTATTAAGGAGAGTATGGCGCTGGAAACATCCCACACTGTGAAAACATCGCGTCAATATTGCCAGACAATTTCAGTCACGAAACCCACATGAAAAAAAATAGATGAAGAATGGATAAGGAACACTCAGAGAAGAGACCTGGAGGCAGATACAAGAAAAACAGGGAGAAGTTAGACAGAAAACATCACAGAGCCAGTCTGCTTGGACAGAGTTGTTGATGGCGTATGTACCCCAAAGTGATAGGAGAGAAACAGACGGAGGAGAAAAAGAAGAAGAAAAATAGGAAGAAGAAGAGGAAAAATACGAAGGAGGGGGAAGAGGGTTAGACAGCACGCTTAGTCATCTCTTACTGCATGCTCTCAGTGGGGCAGTTGTCCTATTTTATTCTCAGTAACACACAGATAGATGTCTGTCATATATAGCTGGGGAGGAAGATTAGCGTCTGCTTAGGCAAAATATGCTGATCAGACATGTTAGTAGCATCAGACAAAATATACTGATCAGACATGTTAGTCAGGGTCACACAAAATATACTGATCAGACATGTTAGTCAGGGTCACACAAAATATACTGATCAGACATGTTAGTCAGGATCAGATAAAATATACTGGCCAAGACCTTCACCTCGGCTTCCTAGTTGCATTCGCAACAAACGGGCTGTTTTCATATCAGCCTGACTAACAAAATGAGAGATTGACGTGATCTCCGTAGTAGTGAGTGACACGCAGATGAAACTAAACATACCACAACCGCCGGAAGGACCCACCTTCATCAACACGCTCGGGGTGTGATGAAAGTTACTGCAACCCGTCACTTAATGTCCTTTTCACAAAACAGTAACCTACTCATTGTGGGCATTCGAATACAACCATCATACGTGCCTTGCACCTTAAACACCGTCACATCTCACTTCATTCTCAGCGTGGAAGTGACCCTATTCTCATCTCTCTCACACACAAACACACATATCCCTGCCATAAACCACTCGAGTACACGTTATTCAATGAATACCCCCATCTAGCCTCGATCATTACAACGTTTTAGCGTCATTATGGCCTCGTTAAGAAGTTATTGTAAACAAACCCCGAGAGCCATTTACGTAATTACTATACTCAGAAGAAGCCAAGCCGTAAGCTGTAGGCGTGGATGTGGGGCATAATCTTGCTGGGATGATTAATAATCTTGGAACGTAATCGTAACGGTGGACATCCATCATATTCTTCGTTATAATCATCATCATCACGCGGTCGCGAGTATTACTGGTTCAGTGGAAGCAGCTGGTAGTGATGACACGTATAGATCTACTGTTGCAAGAACTAACTAGCGTTCAATGCACACATTAACCTCACTAGAGTAGAAGTCACTCGAAGACTTGGTTTTGTTGACTCGCCGATCGTTGAATCTTGGTATTCAATAAGAGTCACTATATTATCTACATTGATAAATTTGCAGTAGAACTAGTCAGTCCGTATAGGTGGATTAGATGTAGTGCGAGGGAATTGGGGGTAGAGATTTCTGAAGGTATCCTTCAAATAATGAAACATTTCTGCAACCAAGCATTCCGCACCTTTACGTGGTGCCCCTTGTTGCCTTTAACGTGGCTCTAGCAAATGGCAAGCAAATGATTGAGAGCAGCTGCAGAACAAGGTACAAACATCTATAAAGCAGGGAAAGATTAGTCCATGCCAAGAACACTACCAAAACTATCAACATGCTAAAGCCAAATGTCAAAGGGAAAAGTTGGAGGTTAGAAGAATAAGTTGGAGGAGGAAATTATCGCTGAACATTGAAAAAGACACCAGGAAACTGTGGAAGTTGATAAAATAACTGAATGTTAAGGGCGCATAGAGAAAAACAAACAATGCATTAAACAAACAGGGAAACATTCTCGCGGACAAAGAAGAGGCTGATTACTTTGCAGACTCCTTTGCAAAAGACATAAACATTGGAGTTGACTCAAGGAAACAACAGAATGTTCGTGAGAAACGACAAAATGCAAGACAAGATGGTAGAGTACACGCAGTTATGGAGACAGCAATCACTTACATGTGGAGAACCGGAGTTTCCAACATTCAAACTTAAAATGAGAAAGTCGCTAAGAACAGATGCAGTGCTCAATGAAATGATCAAGAACTTGTATACAGCAGCGAAAACAAAGCTGCTGCAGATCTTCAATATTTGTGGGACATCAGGTAAAGTCCCACTGATCTGGAGAGACGCAATCATGATACCACTACCAAAACCAGGGAAAGACAGATCTATGGTATCTAGCTATAAACAAATCAGTCTCACAAGTTGCATCTGTAAAACAATTGACTGTATCATTAACCTACGGCTCATATGGTACCTTGAGAGTCAAAACTCTTTTGTGCCACAGCATGCAGGTGTTAAGAAATGCTACTCTACTGTAGACCAGAGAACCTACCCCTCCCAAGAGGTCGAGGGCACGTTCCAAGACAGAACATTGGTATCAGTGGCATGGATAGAGTCAAGAACATTTTTGGTAAAGATTGGAATGATGAACTTTCAAAGAAACAGAGTCAATGGAATGGTTGTAGGGTGTACACATGGATGATAGCTTACTTGTATAACAGAGGAAACCGGCCGCAACTAAATGACATCAGAAGTAATAACAATTACAGCTTACTTATATAACAGAGGAGGCCTGGCGCAACTAGTTGGCATCAGGAGTAATAACAATAACAGCTTACTTGTAAAACAGAGAAGGCCTGAGGCAACTAGATGGCATCAGGAGTAATAACAATAACAGCTTACTTATATAACAGAGGAGGCCTGGCGCAACTAGTTGGCATCAGGAGTAATAACAATAACAGCTTACTTGTATAACAGAGGAGGCCTGGCGCAACTAGTTGGCATCAGGAGTTACAACAATACAACTGCGTTATAGTTAGTCCTAGAAAGGTTCGTGCTCCCCCAGGATTCATAAAGTAAGATCATAGTCTGGTTGCTGAACTACCCAATAGAGCAAATGTTGCAGTGTATGAGGATCATAGCACCAAACATCAACAGTACAATTTTGTTCATTCTTGCACGTTTAAGTCCAGACACCTTTTATAAGTCTCTCGCAAGTCTCGACAACGAATCACCTGACTCCTCATTCGTTAAATCTCCAATATACAAAAAGTTTGAATTTAAGAACATTAACCCCACCCCTATGCCCCACCCCCTCATTGATCTCTCAGATTAAAAAAAAAAATTTCGTCCACCCGCTCTGCCTAGCTCCGTCGGTCTCCCTGTATTATTCGCCCAGATAACTATGACTCATCTCTGTTTGAACTCTACACACAATTCCTTCTCCTCGACTCATGTAACTGTTCTACACAAGGATAGAAGAAACAGGACAGCGCGTGATCAACTAGATTGACAAACACAGAAATGTGTAACTGATTATTTGCTAAGGAGATTCATTGTTATGCAAAGAATTAATCGAGGCCTCGAGGCATGACACTTGATAATGATATGTATAAGTAAAGATCCATTTTCGCATACACAAGAGATAGGCAGACGAAGGCTATACACTTCATCCTCTACTGCATAGAGTTCCAGATACATCCTTCCTCCAGTCTTGGAGAGTCCCGACCGAAACGCCGCCGGCGACCAATTAGTGACATATCTACAAACAGAAGTGATGATTCCCAATGAATTTGCCTTCAATTTTTCTATGACAAAACCATTATTTACTATTCTATTATATATCGTTGAAAGTCAATTATAATCAAACACACGTTTTCTTCCGTTCACATTAGTTCTCAAATTTTAATTTTAATTTTACCTTCTGAGAATTGCGCGATTCTGAAAACTCTATTAATCCCAGAGGCGTTCATACTATTCGTATGATTGCGTAGTTATAGTATGTCGTGGCTCATAGACTTATATTACTGACTTGCAAAGTTGTTTACATGAGCGTGATTTCTAAATCCAATCCAACCCTAACTCTAAACCTAGGACTAATCGCAACATATCACGAACCAAAACCCAGACCACAACACTAGACCTGATGAAAATCATATATCCAAGGCAAATGCTAACTGAAACGCAAGATGGTAATCTAGCGCAAACCCAAACTCTAACGCAAACACTCACTCTAACACAAACTCTAACTCTAACCCAAACCCAAACTCTAACCCAAACTCAAACTCACACGCAAACCCTGACTCTAACAAAAACCGAAACCCTTATGAACACACTAACTATAACATAACCGCAAACTTGAATAAAGGCCCACAACCCAAAGCAAATCAGAATAAGCTATTCGTAACTCTAAACTTAAGCTCAGATCAATGTAACTCCGACAGTTTACATAATCCTAACATAAAGCTAACTTTAACCATAAACATAACCCTAACACAAACCGTAAACATAACCCGAACATTAACCCCAAACACAACCGTAAATCGAATCATCAAACATAAATCAAACATATCCCCAACCGTAAATAGAATCATCAAACATAAGCTCAAACATATCCCCAACCATAAATCCAACATTAGAACCAAACCTAAATCCAACCCTAACCCAACCATGACAAAATACATAACCCTAACTTAAACACTAGATGTGCCCTAAATCCAAACCCTAGCTGTAGCCTCTTCTCAAACCCTAGCTGTAGCCCCACCTCAAACAATAGCTGTAGTCCAACATCAAACCCTAGCTGTAGCCCAACATCAAACCCTAGCTGTAGCCCAACATCAAACCCTAGCTGTAGCCCCACCTCAAACCCTAGCTGTAGCCCAACATCAAACCCTAGCTGTAGCTCCACCTCAAACCCTAGCTGTAGCCCCACCTCAAACCCTAGCTGTAGCCCCACCTCAAACTCTAGTTGTAGCCCCCCTCAAACCCTAGCTGTAGCCCAACATCAAACCCTAGCTGTAGCCCCACCTTAACCCTAGCTGTAGCCCCACCTCAAACCCTAGCTGTAGCCCAACATCAAACCCTAGCTGCAGCCCCACCTCAAACCCTAGATGTAGCCCCACCTCAAACCCTAGCTGTAACCCCACCTAAAACCCTAATCTAAACCCAAACACTAACCCTAACCCCAACCCAAACCCTACGTAAAGTCACACCCAAACCGTAACCTTAAGCCCACTCCATACCCCAGCTGCAGCGCCACCCCAAACAGGAACTCCAAACCCCACCCCAAACCCTAACTGTAGCCCCACAACAAAACCGATCCCTAACCCCACCAAATACCCGAACTCTAGCCTCCACCACAATTCCTAGCTGTAGCCCCACGCCACCAAACTCTAACCCTAAGCCCACCACAAGCCCTAGCTGCAGTCCCACTCAAAACCTGAATTCTAGCCCCAAACCAAACCCTAGCTGTAGCCTCACACCCAAACCCCCACCCACCTAAAACCCGAACCCTAACCCAACTATAAACACAAGCTGTAGCCCCAACCTAACCTCAAACCCGAACTCTAACCCCCACTCCAAACCCTAGATGTAGCCCCACCCAAAACTCGAACCCTAAATCAAATCCACACTCTAGCTGTAACTCCACTCCAAATCTGAAACCTAACCTCATCCCAAAGCCTAGCTG
This sequence comes from Ariolimax columbianus, assembly GCA_036924085.1. Taxonomy (NCBI): domain Eukaryota; kingdom Metazoa; phylum Mollusca; class Gastropoda; order Stylommatophora; family Arionidae; genus Ariolimax; species Ariolimax columbianus. The sequence goes on from JAVGWX010000012.1 coordinate 81,153,071, forward strand.
TAGCCCCACCCAAAACTTGAGCCTTAACCCTACCCCATTCCAAACCCTAACCTCACTCCAAACCCTAGATTTAGCACCACCCTAAAACCCGAACCCTAACCAATCCGCAACCAAAGACCTAATCCCACTCCAAACCCTAGTTGTAGCCCCACCCCAACACCCGAACCCTAACCCCACCCCAAAACCCGAACCCTAACCCCACCCCAAACCTCAACCCTAACCCCACCCCAAAACCGGAACCCTAACCCCACCCAAGTCAAACCCTATCCCCACCCCAAATCCTAGATGTAGCCCCACCCCGAACCCTAACCCTACCCCAAACCCTAGCTGTAGCCCCACCCCAAACCCGAACCTCAACCCCAACCCAAACCCTAGCTGTAACCCGATCCCAAACCCTAACGCTAAACCTAACTCAAAGCAGAACTCAAACCCTAACACAAATCCTAACCCTAACTCAAACCTTATCCATCACTTTATCAGATCCTCAAGCGCATCCCTAACCAAAACCCTAACACTAACCGCAAACGCTAACCGTAAACCCTAAACCCATACGCTAACCTTAACCCTAACCGTAGGCTGAGCTAGCTACACGCTCTGCCTTCAGCAACTAAATATTTCTCAGTAGATATGCGCTCCAACCTGACCAAAAGCGACACTAGAGAAAGCATACCACCTTAGCGTTTAGACTTCTCTCAGCACATCTTAGTAAGCTATTTTTACCCACCCTTGTCGATTCAGAAAACCATAGAGTGCTTCTTTCAAACAAGAAGAGATTGATACATACACTATTTATTATTAAACTGTGTTACCAATGTCAAGCTTGGTCCTTACTAGCAACCCAAAATGAGTAAGATCCAGAGCTGTGTGATTCGCTGTATAAGAAGTGCAGCCGGAAAGACAATCCGCGACCGAATCCACAAAACCACAAGGCTGAGACAGACAGTGGGAACAAACCCAGTTAGTGTCTGCATTGACTACCAACAAATCAAGCGGTTATGTTATTTAGTCAGAATGCATTATGACCAGTCTGCAGCAAGCGCATACGATATGCAGGTTTCAAGTTACACCTAGAGACGAAATATACGCATCCCACCACCCTGCGACGCCGCCTGGCAAGGGAAATGGGACAAAAGTAAAAGAAGAAGAAGATTATGATGTTGAAGAAGAAGAAGAAGAAGAAGAAGAAGAAGAAGAAGAAGAAGAAGAAGAATACAGAAAAAGTTAATTTTAGACTTTTATGCAACACCATATCCCACTGACTTTCAGAAATGTCTTTATCTGTTTTAACTTCAATACAAAGTGTCTGTGATTCTCTTCCATATGACAGGATTGGTCCTATACAACACCGAAGAATTATCTGTCACACTTAATTGTTTAAGATGCGTTACATGACATTCCGAAAACAGTATTTTGAAAAAAACTTGGCAGAGATACTAAGCTGTAAATGAAACACTAGGAAACCTTCCTTACTATCAAAAGGTTTTCACCAGGGATACGGGACAACGCAGTTAGAACAGCTAACCTGTCTTAGCAACAACAACAAAATAATGGCTGAACAAAATGCTGATCTGATCCCCAATTTCTTTAGAGTATCAACAAAGAAGGATTTAGAAAGGGACACATCAGATGCCCTGTTACACTATAGGACCCCTTGAGGACCGGAGATCCCTTGACGGTTAGTTGACCTCTTGGAAGCAAGTGGACCCGTCGATGACTAGTTAACTGCATAAAGGCGAGTGAGCCCTCAGAAGAGAAGTGAACTCATTGAAGAATAATGGATCCATTAAAGAACAGTGGGTTCACCAAAGGAAATGGATACGTTGACGGATAATGGATCACTTGACTGTCTGTCAATTCATGAGAATTTCACTGATCCCTTTGAAAGTCTGTGAAATCTTTGAAGGTCTTAAACCACTTGAAGGTCTGTAAAAACGTTGAAGGTCAGTGTACCCTTTGAAGGTCAGTGAATCCCTTGAAGGTCAGCAGCCCATGTGAAGGTCAGTGAACTTTTCGATAGTCATCACATCTTTTGAAGGTTATTACATTCTTTGAAGGTCAGCGCGAACCCTTTGAAGGTCAGTAACTCTTTTGAAGGTTAGTACATACTTTGAAGTAAGTGAACCATTTGAAGGATAATACATACTTTGAAGTCAGTTAACCCTTTGAAGGTCAGTAGATCTTTTGAATATCAGTGGACCCTTTGAAGGTCAGTTCAATCTTTGAAGGTCAATAACCTATTTGAAGATCAGTGAACCCTTAAACGTTCTTGAATTCTTTGAGATCCCCAAAGCCCCATAAAGTTCAACTAACCCATTGAATGATCTAGACACCTCGAAACCAATAACAATTTCGTCAACGCCTGAAAGGTGCATAAACCGCTTGACGGAAAATGAGTCCAATACAACCCACTGCACCCTTTGATGACCCGTGCACCACTTGAATGGTCTAAGAACTTTTTGAAGGTCCGAGAACTCACCTAAAGTGAGTGGACACCTTGGAAGTCAGTTAAGATATGTTGGCCATATAGCAAGACATAACTCGGTGGTAACCCTGAGGCAAAATCTGCATCCTATGATATCTCCAGTCGTCTCGATGAATGTCTTGCCACTGGCAAAAGGTAGCTTAGGCTCTGTGAGTGAGGTTGACAAAAGGCGCAGTTTCTTCCTCACTTTCATCCAAATCTCCGCGCAAGTCACCCATTTCAGCGGACACAGCAAGAGATAAGACTGTCCACACGGCTGAACAAAGAGAGTGGTCTTCATCACTTGTGATGGACAAACTATCAAGTTAACTCCTTGTTGACGACCACACTAGGGCGTAAGTTTATAAGTGAGTGGATAAGATCCGGGGATGGAATGGAAAAATCATGTCAGATTGCATCATTACGGAAAGATATACGGCAAGAATACACTGGAGATACGAGGCGTGTTCAAATGAAAACGGACCAAACAGCAAGAAGTGAATATAAGTACGCAGCGCATGATGACGTCACTTCTGGTGTCAACAGCGCATACCAACCGTCAAGTTTGCAAAATGTGATTATCTTCCGATTCATACTTTCCTCAGCAGACAGTGGAAAACATGGCGGGTGATACGGAATCCGTCCATAGTTGATCAGCGAGCGGTTATTTGGATTCTAACAGCTGAAGGATGTTGACCAGTTGACATTCATCGCAGAATGGAGGCAGTGTATGGTGACAAAAGTGTGTCTAAGACAACAGTGAGGAAGTGGACAACGATGTTTAACGAAGGACGTAAGTTAACGAAAGATCTTCCCAGACCAGGTCAGGCACATATTGTTGCGTCAGAAGATGTCATCGCCAAAATGGGTGCAGCAGTTCGGATAGACGTCGCCGGAGCTGACGCTCGCCACACTTTTGTCACCATACACTGCCTGCATTCTGTGATAAATGTCAACCGGTCGACATCGGCTCTTAGAAACCGAGTCACCACTTGCTGAACAACCTTCGACGGATTCCGTATCCCACCCGTCATGTTTTCAACGATCTACTGAAGAAACTATGAGTCGCAGGACAATTAAATTTTGCAAACGTGAAGGTTGGTATGTGCTGTTTACAACAGAAGCGTCGTCATCATGAGCATCGTACGTGTGTTCATTTGGTGCAGTTAGGTCCGGTTTCATTTGAACACGCCTCGTATGTTGGCCATTTATCAAGACATAACTCCTTGTTGGCGACCATGCTAGAGGGAAAGGTTATATGTGAGTGGATAATATCAGGAGATGGAATGGACAAGACCTGTCAGATTGCATCCTTACGGCAAGAGTACACAGGTGATACTTTGCCTCAGACCTTTGATGTGTGGTTACAGTGCTAAAGATCCAGACAAATACAGACCTGACGGATTTAGGATCAGTACTCTGTCAACTATGCCACTGGACCAAACCCAGAAGAGTTGCAGTACAGTGAGTTGCATCCTACTGTTAGATTCAAGGTAGCGAGGAGGCAGACAGAGGCAGGATGGTGGAAGGTTACCACAACAACATTTAAGTGTGTTGTACGAAGAGTCCAAAATGCTTATTAAGGCTAAATGGATACATGGACAAATGGGAAACTGAGCATACTGGCTACACAAACAAATGAAGAGAAGAGTTGAAGAGAAGAGAGAAGTGTCAACTATAGCCTGAGGTACCATCAATCCAATAAACTGAAAGTAGGCACTACTAACGAATACACATGTGGTGCTACTGGGAAATGCTCCTTGAACATTTGCCTGACATACGAGGGCCATAGAAAGAATATGTGGCCATCACAAGTGCTAACACTAGACAAGCTCCATGACAGTGTCGACAACCCCAGGATGAGCGATGCTTCTTTAAACAAGTTCAAGAAGACGTCTGGCAGAGTACGATATAGCCGAAGAAGAAGAAGAAGAAAAAGAAGAAGAAGAAGAAGAAGAAGAAGAAGACGAAGAAGAAGGAGAAGAAGAAGAAGAAATCCAAGAAGAATAAAGAGAAGGAGAAGAAGAGAAAGAAGAAGAAGAAGAACAACAATTTAAAACACGTGGCGTGAACCCACTGAAGATATGTGCCCATATTAAACGCGTTGCGCTTACTTAAGAGCAGTTAACCCTTTTCCAAGTCCATAAACCCCTTGAAAACCCACGAACACCTGAATTGCCGTAAACCTCTCGAAGATCCACATTACCTCAGCTTGAGAACCTGGGAGCTAATCAAATGATTCTGTACTTCATAACGCATTCCTTCTCTTTCGTCTGCTCTGCATTGGTTTCTTTCAAAACATATTTTTCAACAAAAATATATATTTAAAAAACTAATTTAACTTTTAAGAGTGTCTGGGAATCACACAAAACGCTTTTGAAAAAAACAGAAAATAAAAGAAATTCTGCCAAACACCAGAGAATTGATTCTACGAGTCAAAACAAAAATATATTTGGAAAGGCAGAACATTAATAACTTAATACTGCCTTTCAAACTAGTAAAGGATTAGATTCTGCGACCAGGTATTACCCAAATAGATTCTTATTCAGCCAGGTAAAGGGCTTGAATATTACCCTTTCAACGTGTGATGAAAATTTAATAAAGTTAATGGCTTTCTTACTACTGTCTCGCGCAGTGAGTTCAAAGTTGCACGTGAATGCGAGAGGACTAGAGGCCTCCTGAGAGTGTCTCCTCTTTGCTGGTGTTTGAAGAAGTCTCGTGCAAGAGTGTGACATTTGCGCACGTGGATTTTGCCTATTTTTTTTTCATCGTTTCAGTCGTTGTTCGTTGTTGAATAACAACATCTGTTTCCTTCATAAGCATGGCCGTCGATCTAAAAATATGTCTTGTCACAACCAAGTTTATCCACAAATGACCACATCTATTTTCTAGAGACATGACCATCTGTATCGTGTTTTTATCGTTATTTTAAAGAGTATCACTCAATTAATCACATTTATTTTTATCATAAACTTGACGATCTTTCTTAGGCCTCCACTTCGTTTTTGTCCTAAACTTGTAGGTTTGCGTTTCTGTTACTATTAAGTTAATCACTCAAATAACTACATTCGTTGTACCTCATAAACTTGACGATCCATCTCGTTTCTTTCATCATTGCTAAATTAATCCCTGAAATAACTACCTTATTTGTTCCTCATAAGCTTGCCGATTCATCTCAGTTTCTTTTATCACTACAATGTTAATCCCTCAAATAACTACATTGTTTCCTCCTCATAACCTTGACGGCTCATATCAGGTATTTATCCATACAAAGTAAACCTCTCATAAAACCACATACATTTCCCTAACAAACTTGACTGTTCACCTCCGGTACATATCGTAACTACAAAGTGAACCTTTCAACTAACGACATTATTTTTTCTTCACAAGCTTGGCGATTCTTCGCGGTTTCTTTTATCACTATAAAATGAAACCCTCATATAACCACTAAATTATTTTCATAAACTTGACTCATCAGTATAGCCTTATAACGGCATGTACTTCTCTCACAGACTTAGGTTTCTCCATATTACAATACCAAGTTGGCAATAAATTCTTACTTTAAATAAAGTAAGTTTACATTATGTCCATGTTATACTTCCTTTATATAAAAATAATAATTGTTCATCGCTGTACGAAGATGACGACAGCAGCTGACATGTGTTGCGATATGTATCTCATATGACTGTAAACCCAAGTGCTGGCACGGCATAATCTGCCGAACTTGGGGCACACATGCAAGCAGCCGGTTTATGAGTAGTGAATTTTGTTCTTTAGAGCAGGTTTTGTCGAAGCCTCTAACATGATATTTCGCTTATGCGATCTGAGCACCTTGTGTCATGCTGGCGTTCCAGGGGATACTGCTCTGTGCTGGGAACATGGATTATGTTGCAGGCTAAACCACGCGAACACCGCACAGATGCTTATGTTGCAATCTACACAGGGCATCAGAACTCAATTATTATTGCTCCTTCTTTCTTTATTTAAGAATAGCTAATGCTGTTGATATTCTAGGATCTATTATTTTGTGTAATACACTTCTGGGTCCTGAGAGTATAATGATTCTTGACTTAACTTAACTTGACTTATCTTAACTTGACTTAACTTGACTTAACTACCCGGTTTTATACTTGTCTAGAAGACTCTGCAGAGTCTGTATACAACCAGTTTCATTTACACTTCCTTGCTCTAAAAGTTATACGCATCCAATGTATTATTAAATGCATTAATTGTCCCGCCTATACTACTTCTTGTGACAATGCATTTCAAGCATTCACCGCTCTCTGACTAAAAATATATTTCCTAATACCTAATCTGGACCTTTCTTTAGTTGATTTCTGTTATGCCCTCTTGTTCTTCTAGGTGCTTGTATTTTGACAAATAAATTGTATATTATAATTAATCGTTTCATTTAATTAACTTATAAACCTGTATTGTTACCCCGAATTCTCTTCTGTAGACACTAGGCCGGTTTTTCTGAGTCTTTCCTCATAACTGCATTTCTTGAATCCCACTATCAGCTGTGTCACTCTTTTCTGTATCCTTTCCAGCATGTTTATATCGTCTCTATGATAAGGACTCCACACCTGCACACAGTTCTCAAATCTAGGTCTGACTTATGCTTTATACATTTAGACAATTACTTCCATGTTAGCTAATGCTTTCTAGTTATTGCAACAAAGGAGATCGGTAATTTATGGTATTTTCGTACAATTGGTATAACTTATCTCATAGTCTCAACTCTGTCTACTAGAATGTTTGTGAATATTGTTTCATTTAGTTCTGCTACTAATTCAGGGTATGTTAAAACAAATGAAGCTTACTTTCATGTTGTTACATCCAGTGACTTTTCTACTCTTTAACTATTTGATAATTGTATTAATTGATTTCCGTTTAGCAGTGTCTATTTCTTGGTCCAGTACACAGAGCTGATTTTCGTGAGAATTGCGAATTGTTTGCTGGCAGAGCCGGTTTGGGCATGACTGGGAAATGTACGTATAGTCCGTCATTCAATTCATGAATAAGGTCCGAAAAAAATTTCGACAACTGCATATCATATCCAAATGATTTTTAGCATGTAGCCTTAGAATATCAAACACGTTAAGTAAATATTATTTAATAGTGATGAATTTAGAAAAATGTATTTATTTCTGTATATTAAAAACAACCTCACTAAATTGGACTTAATTTTAACATGTTTACGGTACTCATTCTTGCTTTTATTAAAATATATGTTTTGACATTCAAATACATTGAGTTAAAAACAAACTCCTGATTATCCGGTGCCACAATTAGACATTCTGTCGAATGCGGAAAACAACCAAGGTCATTGATGTGGAACTGTCGTTCAGATATAGATATATCCCGATATCATAGTTTGTGGGGTCGTTATTTTAACATAAAGTGGCTTTTTCAAATGTTGCATTGAAAAACTTTCAAAATGAATTTGAAGTGTATTTTTATAACAATGCAGAACGTTACAGTTTCATTCTACAAGTTTTTGTTCTGCAGGGAATCTTAGATGAGTCATTTACATTGCCATATTCATGACTCAGAGAAACGAATGCAGTTGGCGCTTGTTCAGGATAGGTCATCCTTTGACCGTTAGATTGGACATGACTCAAAGTGAGTCCATATCAAGCAAGGTAGGAAAAGGACATTTGACGTCATTAGACGGGGTATTTTTAAACTGTTGACAAAAATCAACTTCTTGCTCTGTTGAAACTAAAAATAACATTGTAATCCGACTGCAGTTTTGAAGTTTCCAAAAGTGCTCTTGGGAAAATTGAAAAAGCCGCCGGCTTTACATTCAGGAAAACATCAGGCAGCAGAAATATTAAATGTGAAACGCCACATGTGATTGCTGCCAGAGGCAAATACCTGAGACAGGCACGCGAACGACATAAGCAAGACCATGATATTGTATACTTGGACGAATCCTGGGTCAATGCTCACCGCACCTTTGGGAGAGAATGGCAATCAGTTGACCTGGGTCAATGCTCACCGCACCTTTGGGAGAGAATGGCAATCAGTTGACCTGGGTCAATGCTTATCACATCTATGGGAGAGAATGGCAATCAGTTGACGGTGAACAGAAAAAACAAATTCTAAGCAGCAAAGTGCAGCGCATTATACTAAAGTATGTCGAAAGCAGTAGAAACGGACTTGTCCATGACGCTGAGCTTATTTTCTAATCAAAAAGAAATGAAGGTAGAGACTACCACACTGAAATGGATGGACACATTTTCAGGCACTGGATGACGAATCAACTGCTTCCAATTCTGGATAGACCGTCATGCCTAGTAATGGATAATGTATCCTATCACAATGCAGTATCAGAGGAAGACAAAGTATCAACTGCATCAAAAACAAAAGCTCAAATTAGGACTTGGCTTGTTAAGGAAAAAGTGAATTTCGGAGATACATATTTGAAGCCAAAGTTGTTGCAGCTTATGAGGAAGACATATAAGACAAAGGTGTATCATATTGACAAAATCATTGAAGAGTACGGGCACACGACTCTGCAACTACCTGTATATCATGCGGAACGAAACACTATATAGCTTGTTCGGGTGAAAATCAAAGAACAAGTTGCCGAACGGAACATTTAAGATGTGTCATCTTGAAGTACTGACACGTGAGTACCTTTCAAAAATAGGCATCCAGTTCTGGAAGAAGTGTGTTGAACATGTACAGTACAGATGTACAGTACTTGCAAAAAGTTTAGTTTATCTCAAGCACGAGATAAAATGCAACAGCAAACGAGGTTACGACGAAGTCAAAGCCCCCAGGTAGAGAGAGAACGTGGAGTCCGGCCCACTTTAGGTCATGTGTAAATGGCAGAGGTACAAGCCAAGAAGCGCACCAGGTCCATGTCACCGTGCAAACCGGCCAGCCTTTGTTTTATGTCTTCACAAAAAGTATAAGTATGTTTTTTGATTATATCCTATATTTTTTCTTCATTTCATTAAATCTCAAACTTTACTTTCAGCTGTCTCTGTATATTATTGAGACAGCACTGACATTATGGACCACATAGTCAATCTTTGGATAGTTTCAAATCTCTTTCCGTACACGAGCCGTTTCACTGCTTCTGAAATTTCTGCTATCCATCTTTTGCATGGTCGGCCCTTGGCTTTGTATCCTTTGTATCTGTGTAGCAAAGCTTTCTGATGAATATTATTTGGTGTTTGACGTCTCACATGACCGAACCATTTACTGTGCTGTCTCTTGATGAAGTGTAGCAGTGGTTCTGTCTCTTAATTCGGCCCCCAATAAACGTCCGTGTATGTATCGGGCTTTAGCATGAATCATTATGACTTTCCTCTATTAACTTGAGTGGTTGATTAACACAGTGGTGGATTATTTGCTTTCATTGCAAAGTTACCGGATCGAACTAAAGCTACTGGCAGCTTCAATCGACCCAGCTGTGCATGGGTACCTGACTATTAGCTAGGGAAGTAAAGAGGCTGCAAGGAATGAAACATATCACCCCCACCTCATGTAGCAGTGGATACGTAAGGCTGAACACTTCTTCCCAAACGGCAGTTCTTGCTACGAGACTACCTTCACCTTTTCTTCTATTAACTTAGAACCTTTAGATCCGACCTTCACATTAATTATAACTACTACAATGTAATGAATTCTCCATACATCTGTACCTTGCTTCACATCGTAGAGTGAATGTCCCAATTTGCGTTTGTAATCTTTCAGGACAATTAAGCCTTTATTTTAAGATAACCTTGTTTTGCAAGCACCGACTGTGATCCCTAAAGATGTCTTACATAGCATCACATTTAGCAGCCAACAAAACAACTATTTCAGATAAAAAATACCTCGCCCAGCCTAGTTACGTCTCCTCTCAGGCCAAGCACAATTTGCGTTAGTCTCCACGCGGACCAAGCAAGGGTTTCACTAGGATGATATGAATTATTGATAAATGTCGCGGCACTGCTTCACTGATGGAGGATGTCTCGTACAATGGACACTCAGCTCGCGACTCATTACATCTCATCAGGGACTGAAGACCATCTTCTTTTCAAATCCCTCCTCTCCTTGCTTCTTTTTTGTACTCATGCTATTTTCTTCGCTTTTCTTACAATGCCAACGTATTTCATGTCTAAGCTGAGTTCTCAAACTTTTGCAGGAATGGGGACTGCCGATGTTAGAACAAAAGTCGTACAGAGTTTAGTAATCCACATATGTGTCCCGTATGACACAAACTGTTTGACCAAAGACAATTGTGTTTGTTAAACGGAAACATCGTGGATTCGAGCCCCTCAGATTTCAAGCGAGGTCTGGTCTCAAGGGGGGTGAGACCTGAATACCTGCACCCTGAATTACCTCCAGTAATCTTAACTTATGTTTTGGCGCTTTCGCAAGATAGTTCGAGACCAGAGAGTGAGGTTGATGACCAAGACAGCTACTCCCTCACTATAATCCAAATACAGCACAAGGTACGTCATCAAGACAGAACCGTCTGAGGATGTCGCTATCATCGATTGCGATAGGCAACTAAGTAACTAACTAACTAACTAACTAACTAACTAACTAACTGACTAACTAACTAACTGACAAACTAACTAACTAACTAACTGACTGACTAACTAACTAACTAACTGACTGACTGACTAACTAACTAACTACCTAACTAACTGACTAATTAACTAACTAACTAACTAAATAACTAACTACCTAACTAACTAACTAACTTACTAACTAAACAACTAACTAACTAATTAACTTACTAACTAATTAACTAACTAACTAAATAACTAACTAACTAATTTACTAACTAACTAACTAACTGAGAAACGTACGAACTGACTGACTAACTGGCTAACTGACTGACTGATTAACTAACTAACTTACTAACTGACTAATTAACTAACTAACTAACTAAATAACTAACTAACTAACTAATTAACTAACTAACTAAATAACTAACTAACTAACTAATGTACTAACTAACTAACTAACTAACTAACTGAGAAACGTACGAACTGACTGACTAACTGGCTAACTGACTAACTAACTAACTGCTTAACTGACTAACTAGCTAACTAACTAACTAACTGACTGGCTAACTAACTAACAAACTGACTAACTGAGTAATTAACTAACTATGACTAATTGACTAACTAACTGACATACTAAGTAACTAACTAACTAATTCACTTACTAACTGAGTAAATATCTGACTGACTGACTAACTAACTAACTGACTAACTAACTAACTTATTAACTAACTAACTAACTAAGTAACTAATTAACTAACTGACTGACTAACTGAGTAACTAACTAACTATGACTAACGAACTAACTTTCTAGCTAACTAACTAACTAATTAATTAACTAACTAACTGACTAACTGAGTAACAAACTAACTGAATGACTTACTAACTAACTTACTAACTAACTAACTGGCTAACTGACTAACTATTTAATTAACTGACTGACTAACTAACTAACTAACTAACTAACTAACTGACTGACTAACTGAGTAACTAACTAACTATGACTAACTGACTAACTAACGAACAAACTAACTTACTAACTAACTAACTAACTGACTAACTGAGTAACTAACTTTCTGACAGACTTACTATTTAACTGACTAACTAACTAACTATCTGATTAACTAACTAACTAACTAACTATCTGGCTGACTAACTAACTTACTTACTAACTAACTATTAGCGAACTGACTAACTGATTGGCTAACTAACTAAGTAACGTACTAACTGACTAACTAACTAACAAACTACCTGACTAGCTAACTGACTAACTAACTAATGTAATGTGTCTAAGTAGCATGCCCTTTGCAGAACGTCCCTTTTTACAACCGCTACATATTTGGCTATTACTATTTTTTTGGCAGATGCGCAGAACAGTAGTTTGACATTACTTTCCGTACGTGGAGGTGCGAATTCACCTATGAAAAAAACCCATGTCTGTTAAACTGGATACGACGGGTTTTGAGCCAAGTACGTTGGGATTGCGCAACTGATGTTTCACCCCTAGACCACGTGGCATCAAAGATTGTGGATGTACTCAAATTAACAGGATAAGAGCCGTGTGAAGTCAAAGCCTTGGACCGAAAGAAGCAGAAAATTGTGTGGAGGGCTGTATAATGCAATAAAGCCCATTTTAAGTCATGTTGGTGAACCAAGGACCACCCACACCCAGTCCCACTTTGGTAACTAAGGGCCGTATTAAGTCAATTTAATGGAAACAAGACTTCATGGAGTCAAGTTTTTGAGACAAAGGCTGTTTGAAGTCTAATTAATTAATTGACAAAATGGTTGCATGAAGCCAAGATAACAGCAAAATGCTGGCATACCAATTAGTGATGGATGAAAAGGCACGTGATTTCAAATAGTGAACCCTTGTCCACATGAAGTCACGAGGCTTACCGAGGGTCAATCTTGGTCTGGTTAATCTTCAATGAGGCTCAAGAAGTCCCGTCAATTCACTAACAATTGCAAAAAACCGATTGTGTTGAGCGACGAACCGAAGGAAGATAAGTTAACGTAGTAAAGACAGTGTGGCGTCAAGTTAGTCAATGAAGAACCTAAAGTGGTCAAATCAATCAATTAAGGGCCCCATTAAGTCAAGTCAAAATAACAAGAGCCTCATGAAATCAGGTTAATAGACCAATAGCTTCATTCAAACACATTCTTTGGCGAAAAGTTTAATGAAGTTAAATTGACAGACTAAGAGCCTTATAAAGTCAAGTTAAATTGACAGACTAAGAGCCTTATAAAGTCAAGTTAAATTGACAGACTAAGAGCCTTATAAAGTCAAGTTAAATTGACAGACTAAGAGCCTTATAAAGTCAAGTTAAATTGACAGACTAAGAGCCTTATAAAGTCAAGTTAAATTGACAGACTAAGAGCCTTATAAAGTCAAGTTAAATTGACAGACTAAGAGCCTTATAAAGTCAAGTTAAATTGACAGACTAAGAGCCTTATAAAGTCAAGTTAAATTGACAGACTAAGAGCCTTATAAAGTCAAGTTAAATTGACAGACTAAGAGCCTTATAAAGTCAAGTTAAATTGACAGACTAAGAGCCTTATAAAGTCAAGTTAAATTGACAGACTAAGAGCCTTATAAAGTCAAGTTAAATTGACAGACTAAGAGCCTTATAAAGTCAAGTTAAATTGACAGACTAAGAGCCTTATAAAGTCAAGTTAATAGGCGAGGAGCTTTATGTACTCACAACTATCAGCGAAAAGACTCTTGGGGTCGTTTATAGACCAAGAGCCTTCTGAGGTCAAGTTAAAAGAATGAAGGCCTAGTGAGGTCAAGTTAACAGACCAAGAGCTTAGTGAGGTCAAGTTAACAGACCAAGACCCTAGTGAGGTCAAGTTAACAGACCAAGAGCCTAGTGAGGTCAAGTTAACAGACCAAGAGCCTAGTGAGGTCAAGTTAACAGACCAAGAGCCTAGTGAGGTCAAGTTAACAGACCAAGAGCCTAGTGAGGTCAAGTTAACAGACCAAGAGCCTAGTGAGGTCAAGTTAACAGACCAAGAGCCTAGTGAGGTCAAGTTAACAGACCAAGAGCCTAGTGAGGTCAAGTTAACAGACCAAGAGCCTAGTGAGGTCAAGTTAACAGACCAAGAGCCTAGTGAGGTCAAGTTAACAGACCAAAAGCCTAGTGAGGTCAAGTTGACAGTCCAAGAGCATAGTGAGGTCAAGTTACCAGACCAAGAGCTTAATGAGGTCAAGTTAAAAGACCAAGAGCCTAGTGAGGTCAAGTTAACAGACCAAGAGCCTAGTGAGGTCAAGTTAACAGACAAAGTGCCTAGTGAGGTCAAGTTAACAGACCAAGAGCCTAGTGAGGTCAAGTTAACAGACCAAGAGCCTAGTGAGGTCATGTTAACAGACCAAGAGCCGAGTGAGGTCAAGTTAACAGACCAAGAGCCTAGTGGGGTCAAGTTAACAGACCAAGAGCCTAGTGAGGTCATGTTAACAGACCAAGAGCCGAGTGAGGTCAAGTTAACAGACCAAGAGCCTAATGACGTCAAGTTAACAGACCAAGAGCCTAGTGAGGTCAATTTAACAGGCTGAGCCTAATGACGTCAAGTTAACAGACAAAGAACCTAGTGAAGTCAAGTCATCAGACCGAGCCTAGTAAGGTCAAGTTAAGAGACCGAGCTTAGTGAGGTCAAGTTCACAGACTGATCCTAGTGAGATCAAGCTAATATACCAAGAACCTAGTGAGGTCAAGTTAACAGACCAAGAGCCTCTTGAAGTTCAGTTAACACATTATATATTGTGTCTGGTATTCTATGGGGTGTATGGTGTTCTATGTGGTGATTTATATTCTATGTGGTGTCTTGTGTTCTCTATGTGGTGACGTATGTTCTATGTGGTGTCTTGTGTTCTATGTGTTGCCTGGAATTGTATGTGGTGTTTTGTGTTCTATGTGGCGTCGTGTGTTCTATGTGCCATCTTGTGTTCTATGTGGTGTTTTGTGTTCTACGAGTACGTGGTGTCTGGTGTTCTGTCTTGTGTCTGGTATTCTATATGGTGTCTTGTGTTATATGTGGTGTCGTCTTTTCTTTGTGAGTTTTCTGGCATTCTTTGTAGTGAATTGTGTTCTGTGTGCTGTCTTGTGTTCTATGTGGTGTCTTGTGTTATATATGGTGTCTTGTGTTCTATGTGGTGTCTGTGTTTTACGAGTATGTGGTGTCTTGTATTCTGTAGTGTGTCTTGTGTTTCATGTGATGTCTGTGTTCTATGTAGTATCTTGTCTTCTAAGTGATGGATGTGTTCTATGTGGTGTCTTGTGTTCCATGTGGTGTCTTTTATTCTCTTTGATGTCATTGCTTGTATGTGGTCTATTGTGTTCTATGTGGTGTATGTGTTATATGGGGTGTCTTGTTTTTTGTGTGATGGCTTCCTTGTATGTGGTTTATTGTGTTCTATGTGATGGCTGTGTTCTATGGGGTGTCTTGTGTTCTATGTAGTTTTTTGTGTTCTCTTTGAGGGCGTCGGTTTTATGTGGTCTATTGTGTTATATGTGGTGGATGTGTTATATTTGGTGTCTTGCGTTCTATGTGATGGATGTGTTTTATGTGGTGTCTTGTGTTTTATGTGGTGGATGTGTTCTATTTGTTATCTTGTGTTATATGTGGTGGCTGGTGTTCTATTCCGCGTCTTGTGTTCTATGTGGTGTCTTGTGTTCTATGTGGTGTCTGGTGTTCTATGTAAAGTCCGATGTTCTATGTGGTGTCTTGTGTTCCTTGTGGTGTCTTGTGTTCTATATGATGTCCGATGTTCTATGTGGTGTCTTGTGTTCGTTGTGGTTTCTTGTGTTCTATGTGATGTCCGAAGTTATATGTGGTGTTTTGTGTGCTATGTGTTGTTTGGTGTTCTATGTGATGGATGTATTCTATTATATGTGATATCTTTGTTCTGTGTGATGTTTTGTGTTCCATTTAGTATCTTGCGTTATTTGGGGTGTCTGGTGTTCTATGCAGTGTCTTGTGTTCTATGTGGTGTTTTGTGTTCTATGTAATAGATGTGCTCTTTGTGGTATCTTTTTTTATATGTGGTGTCTTGTGTTCTATGTGGTGTTTTGTGGTGTATGTGGTGTCTTGGTGTTCTATGTGATGGATGTGTTCTATGCGTTGTCTTCTGTTCTATGTGATGACTTTGTTCTTTGTGGTATCTTGTGGTCTTTTTGGTGTCTTGTGCTTTATGTGGTGTCTGGAGTTCTTTGTGGTGTCTTCTGTTTTATGTGGTATCTGGAGTTCTATGTAGTGTCTTGTGTTCTATGTGATGTATGATGTTCTTTGTGGTGTCAGATGTTCTATGTGGTGTCTGGAGTTCTATGTGGTATTTGGTGTTCTATGTTGTCTTATGTTTTATGCAATGGCTTGCGTTTGTTCTATTTGAAGACTCGTGTTTGCTCTATTTGATGTCTTGCGTTTGTTTTATGGTGATGGCGGGGTGATATGTGGGGCGGTTTGAAGTAGAGACTATGTGAACAAATTAGTTGTTATTTCCTAAATGGAGGTTTGGATAAAACAAAAACCTTGTCTTCACACAAGTCGAAGACTGGGCAGACAAACGACGATTATTCCTAAGTTGTATAAATCATTCCAGTTTTCATCATCAATCCAAACAAACCCCATTCTAATAGTTTAACGAACATGTTTTATTGCCATAGACAAGGGTAGGATAGCAATCTGCACTCATTCACGTAGTTAAAGTTTTGACTTTTCGAACTCCTGCAAACAACCTTCAACCACCATTTTGTATTTGTGTTTTGTTAAATCTGTTTTATTTACAATTTCTCGCGGGTCTTGCTTTTTTCCTATGCTGTGATCACTTCGCTATATGTTCTTCTGATCGTTTTTCTTACTTGACTGTCTACATTCTTGTCTTTAGGAAGAATCTTTGCCTCGCCCTGTCTGTAGCTACTTTTCACAATGTAAAGAACCCCATTAATCTAACATGACACTCATACAACGATAGTCTCTGCCGGATGGCCTCAGCTCTTCTAGTTCGTAATTTGTTAGATAAAAACACTATCTTAAACCAGACATCCAATAGAAATTACTGTTACACATCTTCCTTTAATTTGCCCCGCCCCTTTGAGATTTTCCAAACCAGATGTTTGAATATGATCTCCTGGGATCTCACGCTGCCAAAGGTTAACCCCTCCCTCTCTCCTGCATACAAAGTATGACCTTTAGATTTTTAAAACATACGAGTTTCATAAAAGATCGAAATGTCTGTTGACATGTTTGTAATACATTCCATATTCATTGTTATGTTATTTTGTTTATGATCAGGTATCATTGTGTGCTGTTAGCAGCTCGGACGACCACCATTTTACAGATTAATTTATTCATCACGTGATATCAATAAAGACATTGAAGACCCGTTGACGAGTGTTGATCTACGAACAAATTGTTGTTATATGTGGAAATATTTCGTGATAATCAATATAATGGTGAATGCATAAATTAAGTGGGGAATTTGTTTACATTTGTTGGTTCCTGAAGCTGTGACGGGGTTTTAAAACGTGATATGAATTCAGATCATGTTATGGGGGATGAAGTGTTAGAGAGTTCATCAATACTAGTTCTAAGATTTGTAGTTCTTCCCCCAATCGCTTTCGTTTCATTGGATTCCTGAACAGCCAGGTAACCATTTACAGCTTAGATGACTGCGCATAGAGCGACTACGTGACTGCAGTCAGATGTGAAGTGGAACGAAAGATGTCCTACTCTGCCACTTGGACGTTTTCAAATCAGGTAAGTCAATCACATTTCTATTGTGTTTTGGTCACCTCACTTCACTTTTCTTCTCTTCTATTCTCTTCCATTCTTCATTTCTCTTATCTGATCGTATCTTCAATTCTCTTCTCTTCTCCTCACTGCACTTCTCCTCTCTTGTCTTGTCTTTATTACTCTTCACTTCACTTCTTTTCACTTCATTTCTATTATCTTCACGTCGCTTCTCTTCAATTCACTTCTCGTTTATTCTCTTCACTTCACTTATCTTATCTTCGGTTCTCTACTTTTCACTTCTCTTATCTGATAGTATCTTCACTTGCCTTCTCTTCCCTTCATTTCTCTTCTCTTCTCTTTATTACTCTTCACTTTACTTCTTTTCACTTCACGTCTATTCTTTTTACTTCTCTTCACTCCGCTTCTCTTCACTTCATTTCTCTTCCCTTCACTTCACTTCTCTTCTTTAATTATCTTCACTTCTCTTAACTTCACTTCACTACTCTTCACTTCTCTTCACTTCACTTTTCTTCTTTGCACTCTGCTCCAATTGGGTTCACTTCTCATCACATCGCTTCTCTTCACAGTCACTTCACTTTACTTTTCCTTTCTTCACTTCACGTCTCTTCACTTTACTTCTCTCCACTTCACTTCACCTTTGCTTCCCTTCACTTCACTTCTATTCGCCTTACCTTAACTTCCCTTCACGCCTCTTTATTTCATTTCACTTCACTTCTTTTCACTTCACTTGTCCATCCAAAAATTACATGAAGCCAAGGTTGAGTGGGGTGGGGTGGGGTGGGGTGGAAAGGGGTGGGATGGAGTTTTAACTGTTTATAATTTACCAACTGTTCTGTGTCGTTTGTTGTAGGGTCAAGTTGTTGAAGGGTCAAGTTGTTGTAGGGTCAAGTTGCTGTATGGTCAAGTTGTTGTAGGTCTAAGTTATAGTAGGTTAAAGTTGTTGTATGTTCAAGTTGTTGTAGGGTCAAGTTATTGCAATGTCAAGTTGTTGTAAGGTCAAGTTGTTGTATGGTCAAATTTTTGTATGGTTTAGTTGTTGTAGAGTCAAGTTGTTGTACTATTTAAACTGGGCATCTATCGTCCTGTCAAGAGGTGAGAAGACTAACTTTTTGGTGGGGGAGAGGATACTTTCGTCTGGTCAGGAGGGGAGAGGAAACTAACGTCTTGTCAGGTGGGGAGAGGAGACTAACGTCTGGTCAGGAGGGGAGAGGACACTAACGTCTGGTCAGGTGAGGAGACGATACTAACGTCTGGTCAGGATGGGAGACGATACTAACGTCTGGTCAGGTGGGGAGAGGAGACTAACGTCTGGTCAGGTGGGGAGACGATACTAACGTCTGGTCAGGTGGGGAGAGGAGACTAACGTCTGGTCAGGTGGGGAGAGGAGACTAACGTCTGGTCAGGTGGGGAGACGATACTAACGTCTGGTCAGGTGGGGAGAGGAGACTAACGTCTGGTCCGGTGGGGAGAGGAGACTAACGTCTGGTCCGGTGGGGAGAGGAGACTAACGTCTGGTCAGGTGGGGAGAGAAGACTAACGTCTGGTCAGGTGAGGAGACGATACTAACGTCTGGTCAGGTGGGGAGAGGAGACTAACGTCTGGTCCGGTGGGGAGAGGAGACTAACGTCTGGTCAGGTGGGGAGAGAAGACTAACGTCTGGTCAGGTGAGGAGACGATACTAACGTCTGGTCAGGTGGGGAGAGGAGACTAACGTCTGCTCAGGTGGGGAGAGGAGACTAACGTCTGGTCAGGTGGGGAGAGGAGACTAACGTCTGGTCAGGTGGGGAGAGGAGACTAACGTCTGGTCAGGTGGGGAGACGATACTAACGTCTGGTCAGGTGGGGAGAGGAGACTAACTTCTGGTCAGGTGGGGAGAAGAGACTAACGTCTGGTCAGGTAGAGGATGAGACTAACGTCTGGTGAATTGGATAGGAGTAACGTCTGACCATGTGGGGATAGGTGACTAACGTCGGGTCAATAATGGATTTACTCCCTAAGTCTTTCCCGTAAACAGGTATCCACAAGGCAGCGGAGGGGGGTGAAATATAACGTTGTGTCATGTTTTTTCTATAACCACAAGATGTCGTAGGGACATGACTCATTTAAATTGGCGTGAACGAAATTTAGACACTACTACAATGAATTGAACACAGCTGGGGAGAGTTGCCAGACTCACTCATATGTCTTGATAACACCAATAGGACGACGATGTGGGGTGGAAGGTGGCGTGCCTTCACCAGTTGATGGGTTTTAAAGAATGGAGACTACAGGTTGCTTCGCCACGTCGTGTGCTGGCTATGTTTGTTTATTTCACCACCAACAGAAAAAGAACACATGCCATACCGGAGATTTGAACCGCTGCCCTCCTTGTTGGCAGGCAGGCCTCGAAACCATTCGGCCACGCGCTCTGTGACAATTATCAATCACAAATCAACAGCAGAACTTGACCAGTCAAATTTCCTCCGTGAAATCCACTTCTGAGTTGCATTTGATCTCAGAACTAAACTGACAAATGGACTTGATGCTTGTTCAAGATTTTCAATGTTTCCTATTCCCAGCCCAATTTCATTTCAATCTGGCGAACCCAATCCGATTATAATCACCTCCCCTGGTGGTCTGTTTCAATGAATAACAACCTTATAATTATAGATTCGATTATTCAAAAGTTGATAGGATCAATGTTGGCCAAACAGTGAAGTCTAATCTCAATTAGTTTTGTTAGTTCGCTCAGATGACGTTTGCCCAAAACAGTTATTCGAGATCCGGTACGAGCAGCGGGATTTATCATCTTAGTTCTTAGTTCTTAGTCGACCTGCACTTCTACCGGAGTAGGTGCATCTGTGCAGGTCCCAGCTCTGGTATGAGCTGGATGTAGCCGGGATGAAGATTTCCTGCTTAGTGGGCTAGGCTCGTGCAGCTAATTACTCCCCTGCATTTGAACAAGAGCCGCGGAGGGTGGTTAAACGATGTGGGAGTCCATCTTAATGGGTTCAAACACTAGACCCACAGTCTGCTAGGCGCCATTTACGCTGCTCTAAACAAATCACCTAACCATGGCCGGCGTTATGCCATGTTACAGTTATTCGTCTTTTGCGACATGCTCTCTGTGGGGCAGTGGTGCTATTCTTGTCCTTGTCATACACAAAGACCGTACTGACTACCAAAGACCTTCATGTTTCAACTGTTAATGCATTAAATCAAGGATTTTGAGCCAAATAGTACCCTGCAACCGAATACCGCACTAACAGCGTGAGATTACAATGATACGTAGTCGATTTTTCATCAAATATTCGATATCGTCTGTAATGTATGATCCGATACTTCGTTCTCAGTTGCTGCGATATTTACTCATTTCAACTACTCCATTTGCATTCACTTTCTCTTACCCACGTTTCTCTTACCCACGTTTCTCTTACCCACGTTTCTCTTACCCACGTTTCTCTTACCCACGTTTCTCTTACCCACGTTTCTCTTACCCACGTCTCTCTTACCCACGTTTCTCTTACCCACGTTTCTCTTACCCACGTTTCTCTTACCCACGTTTCTCTTACCCACGTTTCTCTTACCCACGTTTCTCTTACCCACGTTTCTCTTACCCACGTTTCTCTTACCCACGTTTCTCTTACCCACGTTTCTCTTACCCACGTCTCTCTTACCCACGTCTCTCTTACCCACGTCTCTCTTACCCACGTCTCTCTTACCCACGTCTCTCTTACCCACGTTTCTCTTACCCACGTCTCTCTTACCCACGTCTCTCTTACCCACGTTTCTCTTACCCACGTCTCTCTTACCCACGTCTCTCTTACCCACGTTTCTCTTACCCACGTCTCTCTTACCCACGTTTCTCTTACCCACGTCTCTCTTACCCACGTTTCTCTTACCCACGTCTCTCTTACCCACGTTTCTCTTACCCACGTTTCTCTTACCCACGTTTCTCTTACCCACGTCTCTCTTACCCACGTCTCTCTTACCCACGTCTCTCTTACCCACGTCTCTCTTACCCACGTTTCTCTTACCCACGTCTCTCTTACCCACGTCTCTCTTACCCACGTCTCTCTTACCCACGTTTCTCTTACCCACGTCTCTCTTACCCACGTTTCTCTTACCCACGTTTCTCTTACCCACGTTTCTCTTACCCACGTTTCTCTTACCCACGTCTCTCTTACCCACGTTTCTCTTACCCACGTTTCTCTTACCCACGTTTCTCTTACCCACGTTTCTCTTACCCACGTTTCTCTTACCCACGTCTCTCTTACCCACGTCTCTCTTACCCACGTTTCTCTTACCCACGTTTCTCTTACCCACGTTTCTCTTACCCACGTTTCTCTTACCCACGTTTCTCTTACCCACGTTTCTCTTACCCACGTCTCTCTTACCCACGTCTCTCTTACCCACGTTTCTCTTACCCACGTCTCTCTTACCCACGTTTCTCTTACCCACGTTTCTCTTACCCACGTTTCTCTTACCCACGTCTCTCTTACCCACGTCTCTCTTACCCACGTTTCTCTTACCCACGTCTCTCTTACCCACGTCTCTCTTACCCACGTTTCTCTTACCCACGTTTCTCTTACCCACGTTTCTCTTACCCACGTCTCTCTTACCCACGTCTCTCTTACCCACGTCTCTCTTACCCACGTTTCTCTTACCCACGTCTCTCTTACCCACGTCTCTCTTACCCACGTTTCTCTTACCCACGTTTCTCTTACCCACGTCTCTCTTACCCACGTCTCTCTTACCCACGTCTCTCTTACCCACGTTTCTCTTACCCACGTCTCTCTTACCCACGTCTTTCTTACCCACGTTTCTCTTACCCACGTTTTTCTTACCCACGTCTCTGTTACCCACGTCTCTCTTACCCACGTCTCTCTTACCCACGTCTCTCTTACCCACGTTTCTCTTACCCACGTTTCTCTTACCCACGTTTCTCTTACCCACGTCTCTCTTACCCACGTCTCTCTTACCCACGTTTCTCTTACCCACGTTTCTCTTACCCACGTTTCTCTTACCCACGTTTCTCTTACCCACGTCTCTCTTACCCACGTTTCTCTTACCCACGTTTCTCTTACCCACGTCTCTCTTACCCACGTTTCTCTTACCCACGTTTCTCTTACCCACGTTTCTCTTACCCACGTTTCTCTTACCCACGTTTCTCTTACCCACGTCTCTCTTACCCACGTCTCTCTTACCCACGTCTCTCTTACCCAGGTTTCTCTTACCCACGTCTCTCTTACCCACGTTTCTCTTACCCACGTCTCTCTTACCCACGTTTCTCTTACCCACGTTTCTCTTCACCAAACTTCCTTGATCTCTATCTCCCTCTCTCGCTCTCTCTCTCTCTCTTTCTCTGTATTTGTTATTATTATCATTTTCTGTACTATTATGTATCATTGTGTTTATTTGTGCATGTATGTCGCTTGTATATGTGTCTGTATGTAAAAATTAACCCGTGGCTTTACTGCCGTAGAGGTGTGAGTTGTTAGCAATCTCACTTTTTAAATGTTCGGTTATATGAGGTCGGTAGCCATCTCATCTCCCTCGTCGCCTTTACTTCCCGGACTGAACCGGTACCCATGTAAGGCTGGGTCAACCCATGAGCCGTTGCGATTTGATAAAATATGTACACCTCAATTGAACCCAGGATTACTCAGAGGCTAAGCCAGCTTTCTATGCTAACCACAGCGTTACTCGGCTCCCTAAACATGTATGTATGTACGTATG
Source organism: Ariolimax columbianus (assembly GCA_036924085.1). Lineage (NCBI taxonomy): Eukaryota > Metazoa > Mollusca > Gastropoda > Stylommatophora > Arionidae > Ariolimax > Ariolimax columbianus. The sequence continues at coordinate 81,176,519 of JAVGWX010000012.1, forward strand.
CATATCTATATATATATATATATATAAATAAATAAATACATATAGAGCTATGTATGTATGCGTAAATATATGCATGTGATTTTTCCCTACATGTATAGGGCTGAAACATAAGTTCTAGCAACAAAAGGACGAAAAATGCTTGACAGCATTTGAAGTGTAGTTCTACCGTAGAAATGAAATAGTGAGTTGGGCAGAATGAATGTTCAATGGCAATGTTCTCACCGATGTAGGGGCACATGGACAAATAATAAAAATTATGCAGACACGAAGACTGAGTTTACTAGGCCACAAAATGTGTTGTTTTTGTATCCATTGTGAAAAGAATGTGCAACACTACCACAACCAGATTCTAGTGTGACCTACGAAGAGTCCAAAAGATTAATTAGGGCCAGATACATGGCCAAATGAGAAAAAGAGCATACTGGCTACATAAAAAATTATGCCTATTACCAGTTGAACAAAAGAGAGCAGGTCGTGGTCTTCAAACTCCGCACAGGCCACAACAGACTGAAGTACCATCTATTCAATAAACTGAAGATAGGTGGCACTGACGAATGCACATGTGGCCATCACCAGTGGCAAAACTAGACAAGCTCTATGGCAGTGTCGACAGCCTCAGGATGACAGCTTTTCTTTGAACAAATTCAAGTTGACGTTTGACAGCGTACGAAGAAGAAGAAGAAGAAGAAGAAGAAGAAGAAGAAAAAGAGAAGAAAAAGAAGAAGAAGAAGAAGAAGAAGAAAAAGAGAAGAAGTATCCATTGTCACATGTTTACGTAGTAATTTCAGGGACATTTGGCCAATGATTTGACTTGCTTTATTACATCTGTTTTGGTTAGTGGTTAGGAAATGAAAAGGTAAAGTTAGCCAGTTGGAAACTGTTGAAGGAAATTAAATTGTTGTAGCCTCCTTGCCCCCTTTCTGAACACGTCAACATTTAGAGCGGAGATCTACATCACTGCATTGCGAGAAACATGCACTGAAACTCGGCCGATCATAGCCTAATGGAGAACATGTTACAACAATAAAAACTGACAACAAAATGAAGATGATGTCTTGTCTTACTTACAAATGAAGTATGTTTTTGCTACTCTGTAATATATCCACGTGAAGCAGTGGATTAGTGGGAGAAGTATTGTCATGTAACAGATTCAAATAGCCAGAACCGGTCGTTTGTCTTCGTTTTCTTTGTTTTTTTGTCTAGTCAGTAGATTTCTGCAAGGTCAGCTTTCATCTCTTGAAGATCCGTGACAGGCGACATACGCTGGACGAAAACAGATCTAGTGAAGATTCTCAGACAAATCATCAAAGGTTTGTGCCGTGCATCGTCGAGTTGAAAATCACTTCTTCCATAACTAAGAGCAAAAAAAAGCAGAGTCAGAGTGAGATGGACGAAACTGACCGCAAACAGGAAGCATTTCCTTCTGAATGTCCATGTCATACAGTCCTTTTGTACTATATTGTCCACCATGTTGTCTCGCACTACTACGTAGAGAACACTAATAACCGCATTACTGAGAACAGAACAGTGTTGGGGGGGGGGGGGGGGGTTGGGTGGGGAGGGGGGGCGCACTTGACGGAAGTAGAAGGCGATGGAAACGGTAAACATTACTGACAACAAAACAGATGTCAGGGGACTTGACGTAAAGGGAAAGCGATAGAAAGGGCAAACATTCCTGACAACAAAACAGATGTTAGGGGACTTGACGTAAAGAGAAGGAAAGGGCAAACATTACTGACAACAAAACAGATGTTAGGGGACTTGACGTAAGGAGAAGGTGATACAAAGGGCAAACATTACTGACAACAAAACAGTTGTTAGGGGACTTGACGTCAGGAGAAGGTGATAGAAAGGGCAAATATTACTGACAACAAAACAGTTGTTAGGGGACTTGACGTCAGGAGAAGGTGATAGAAAGGGCAAACATTACTGAAGTGTTAAAGATGGAGTTACAAACGAGGAAATACGAGATAGAATTACAACAGCATTACGGCCTTTTGAAGACCGCTTGGCAACTGCCAAAAGAAGGAAACGCGCTTGGTACGGTCACATATCGAGAACAAATGGTCTTGCAAATACGATTCTGCACGGAAAGGTGCAAGGCAGACGACGAAGAGGCGTCCCAATAAGAGGTGTGAGAACAACATAAAAGGATGGACCAATCTCCAACCAGAAGAGGCACAGGCAGCGGCCGCTGACAGAGAAGAGTGACGTGGGTTGTGACGATATCCTCAAGTGTGCCCCAACGACTTCACTGATAACAGGATGACCTGATTTGACTTGACAGAATCTGTATACAACCAGTTTCTTTAATTGTGGTTTAACCGACGTGCGAGTCATTTTTAATAGACTCAAACACTGAAGCTAAGTAGATCCGCAGCTAGTTGGGCGCCATCTATAACTGCTCTTAATAAACCACCTAGGAAAAGGTACAAATAACTTGGGTAGGTTTTTAATTTGAATCTTGTCCAGGCAGCGGCCGTTCGATTTTCAACTGTCAAAGAATTTTTAACGTGCTCGACACTGATCACGGGGGTCCGATCTCACTACCCGGAGATCAGGAGAATTTTTACCAGAAATTCCAGGTAAAAAAAAATGTCGCTCCTTCTTACACCCAATATATTTTGCAGTCTGTTCCCTCTCTCTCCCTAACTTTCTCTCTCTATCTTACTCACACTCTCTGACACCCCCTCTCTCTCTTTCTCTCCAAATTTCCCTCTCTATCTCACTCACACTCTCTTTCTCATTTTCTCACACTCTCTCTCACACACTCTCTCTCACATTCTCTCTCTCACAGTCTATCTCACACATTCTTTCTCTCACACTCTCTCACTCTCACACACGCACCCTCTCTCTCTCTCTCACATTCTTTGTCTCTCACGCTCTACCCATTCTCTATCTATCTCACATTCTCTTTCACATTCTCTCTCTCACTCTCTCTCTCTCACATACTCTTTCTCACGCACACTCATTCTATCTCTCTCCTACCGTCCTTCCCTTTTCCTCTCTTACTTCCCCCCTCTATCACTCATTATCTCCGTTTCCAACCCTCTTCACCCAAGCCACCATTGGCTCACTCTTTCGTCAAGCAGTCTCCTTCTGACAAGTGGGGATTGAGTCACGTCATTAAATATCCACTGCACATACCACAGGACGAGGTCACCAAGTACACTCTCCCTCCGACCACGGTTCACCCCTGAAATAAAACGGACACTGACAAAATTCATACGAAACACCAGACACTCGCACGTCGACTCTTGCTAATGGCAATCTCCATCTATTGATAGGTATGGTGAAGACCAGAGAATGATTGATTGCGTTCCCATCCAGATGCCCACACGAAGATTGTGTGTCTAGAGGCTACGTACCGGGAGAAGAATGGCGCGAAAATGTCATTTAATATAATTGGTTGAGTCTGGTCGTCTAATTTAAATATGAGCTTACGCTAACACGCCCCAGACCATATCGGACATCTTGTCAGACAGAAGCAGTTTATCCATTTTAATGGTATGTGTAAATAGACTATCTTGTTGTCCGCGTCTTATGAAAGATTTGTCCTTGTTTATGAAAGGGCCAGACCATTCGTTATGTTTGCATTTATAAACCGCTATCCGGTTGTGGCAGTGTTTTGAAGTGGACTATTTGTTGTGTCTGCATTTCAAGACAGACTATTTGTTGTGTCTGCATTTCAAGACATACTATTTGTTGTGTACAGAGGAGGGCTGTGGATGATAATGTCTAAGTTTGGCTGCCCCAACAAGTTCATAACAATGGTGAAACAGCTACACGAAGGCATGTGTGCTCGTGTACTGGACAGCGGTGCAATCTCTAAAACGTTTCTAGTATCAAACGGAGTAAAACAAGGATGTGTACTCGCCCCGACTTTGTTTAGCATGATGTTCGCGGCCACGATGACAGACGCCTTCAGATCATTGGAGCTTGGAATACCCATAAAGTACCGGACAGATGGCAAGTTACTCAATTCCAGAAGAATGAAGGCCAAAACCAAAGTGGCTGGCGACATAATCAGGGAACTTGTATTTGCTGACGACTGTGCTCTAATGAGCAACTCAGAACTAAACATGCAGGTTGGAATGGACCAGTTCTCTGCCGCATGCGAAAATTTTGGCCTGACCATAAATGCCAAAAAAACAGAGGTCATGTACCAACCAGCACCAGGCATGCCGTACACAAAACCAGAGACTACAGTCAGCGGGCAGACGTTGAATGCCGTAGACAAATTCACATATCTGGGCAGCACGCTGTCGAGATCTGTCAGCCTAGACGATGAGGTGGCAAGCAGAATAGCAAAGGCCAGCACAGCCTTTGGTAGAATGCGCTCGATGGTCTGGGCACGTCGTGGCATCAGCGTCAATACCAAATTGAAAGTCTACCGTGCAACCATCATCCAACCCAACTATACGCTTGCGAAAGCTGGACTGAATACTCTGGACATGCAAGGAGGTTAAACCACTTCCACACAGGTTGCCTGAGGCGAATATTCCACATCCGATGGCAAGATCGTGTCACTGACATCGAGGTTCTCTCGAGGGCTAACATGCCCAGCATACATGCACTGTCAGAAAAAGCACGACTAGGATGGGCCGGACACCTCGTCCGTATGTCAGACGAGCGGCTCCCAAAGAAGCTTCTCTACGGCGAGCTGAGAGACGGATGGCGCGAGAGAGGGCGCCCAAAGAAACGTTTTAAAGACGGTCTGAAGGACTCACTAAAAAGTTGCCAGATAGACTTCAACACCTGGGAATGTCTTGCGAAAAATAGATCTGACTGGAGAAGTGCATTCAAATCGGGTGTAGCTGCCGGTGAAGATGACCGTGTTGTGAAAGCCCAGAACAGATGCGAGACGCGGAAATCCCGAGCAGCGGGAACACCATCCCCTTCTACAAACCTCGTGTGCCCGATATGTAGCAGATGTTTTCGTGCTCGCATTGGCCTGTTCAGCCACATGCGCACCTACACCCAACAGGGAAATCTGTGACAAGGATGATGTCGGCGGTCCTCATCGACAACGATGGACAGCTATTACTATTTGTTGTGTCTGTATTTTAAGACAGACTATTCGCTGTGTCTGCATTTCAAGACAGACTATTCATTGTGTGGACATTTCAAGATGGACTATTCGTTGTGTCTGCATTTATAGACAGACTATTCATTGTGTGGATATTTCAAGACAGATTATTCGTTGTGTCTGCATTTCAAGTCAGACTATTTCTTGTGTCTGCATATGAAGACAGACTATTCATTGTGTGTGCATTTTAAGACAGACTATTCGTTGTGTCTGCATTTCAAGACAGACTATTCATTGTGTGGGCATTTCAAGACAGACTATTCGTTGTGTCTGCATTTCAAGACAGACTATTCATCGTGTGGACATTTCAAGACAGACTATTCGTTGTGTCTTCATTTCAAGACAGACTATTCATTGTGTCGGCATTTCAAGACAGACTATTCATTGTGTGGACATTTCAAGACAAACTATTCGTTGTGTCTGCATTCTAAGTCAGACTATTTCTTGTATCTGCATTTCAAGACAGACTATTCATTGTGTGTGCATTTTAAGACAGACTATTCGTTGTGTCTGCATTTCAAGACGGACTATTCATTCTGTGGTCATTTCAAGACAGACTATTCGTTGTGTCTGCATTTCAAGACATACTATTCGTTGTGTCTGATTTTCATGACAGACTATTCATTGTGTAGACATTTCAAGACAGACTATTCGCTGTTTCGACATTTCAAGACAGACTATTCGTTGTGTCTGTATTTCAATGCAGAGGTCGACCATGCTTCTTTCTTTCCCGTGGATCTTCTGGTAAAAATTCCCGCGATCTCTGGGTAGTGAGATCGGACTCCCGTGTTCGGTGGCTAGCACGTTAACAATTCCTCGGAAGTTGGAAATCGAAAAGAGCGGGCGTAATGGCCGCTGCTCGAAGAAAATTCAAATTAAAAATCTAACCATGTTATCTGGGAAAAAACATGAAAAAAACTTATAAAAGTTGATTAAGGTTGAGTTTAATCAAAATTTAAAAATGGGTATGGTCAGATACTGCACCGAGACGAGAACACAAACGAAACCTACGTTACGACCAATAGGCCTTCATCAGTAACCCCAAGACTGAACTAACAAATCAACATATAAGGAAAAAATGGTCAACTTATCTGTTTCTGATAGTAGACGCAGTCTGTCTAAGCGACCGGTTGGGCCAGACGCTTGATTGAAACTGAATCGGAGCGGTCAAACACAAAGTGGGGGAATGTGCCGGATAAGCCTATGGTGGCCAAATAGTGGTCCAGATGGGAGAACAAAGAGAAGACAATATAAGCCGGGAGGGTGTGAGATTGAAATAGGAGGGTGGGGGGGGGGGAGAACTGGTAGAAGAATTGGGGATGGCATTAATATCTTCAATACTTTTTCTTAAACCCTCACACTGGCCCCCATCTATTTCTCTTCATTTACCACCCCCGCCCCCCCCCCCCCAATTCTTCTACCAGTTCTTCCCCCGCTCCTATATGAATCTCACTCTTTCCCGGCTTATATTGTCTTCTCTTTGTTCTCCCATCTGGACCACTATTTGGCCACCATAGGCTTATCCGGCACATTCCCCCACTTTGTGTTTGACCGCTCCGATTCAGTTTCAATCAAGCGTCTGGCCCAACCGATCGTTTAGACAGACTGGGTCCACTATCAGAGACATGAGTTGACCATTTTTTCTTATATGTTGATTTGTTAGTTCAGTATTGTTGTCCCTGATGAAGGCCTATTGGTCGTAACGTAGGTTTTGTTTGTGTTCTCGTCTCGGTGCGGTATCTGACCATACCCATTTTTAAATTTCGATTAAACTCAACCTTAATCAACTTTTACAAGTTTTTGTCATATTTTTTTCCCCATTATACACATCCACAGAACCGCTGCAGCCTTGCCTTATTTTAACCATGTTATCTGTACCTTTGCCCAAGTGGTTTATTAAGAAAGGCTATAGATGGCGCCTAACTGGCTGCGGGTCTAGTGTTTAACTTTTGTAAGATGAACTCACACATCTGTAACAATCAACCTCCAAGAAACTGGTTGTATACTTCTAACCCAGTGTAAAGACGTTAATTAAGTTAAGTTAAGGTCCATGAAAAACGTCAACCGGCAGGCCTCTTGATGATGATGATACCATTATTTTCTTTGTATCATCTGTTATCTTGCCAGCCAATACTGGCAGTAAAATTAGACTACCCTTCTATGTCCTTGAAATAACATCTTAAATGCAACACAAATACAGACACAAATTAAAATTCCAATAACGAAAAAAATATACCCCCGGAAAATGTCCTGAAAACGAAATAAACCTATTGTCTGAGGTGTAGAGTTTCAATTGTTGGTTTGTTCTGATATAGTTCGCGTTGTGGATTTTATTTCCTTCAATGGTGTTACTTTATACCTCGTTTCGTTTTACAATCTGTTGTGTGGTTTCTGATGTAAGAAGATTACCTCTTTGAAGAGTTATTTCGTGGCTTTTATGTGCAGAAAATCTGAGATTTGTATTTATGTTCTATTCACCGGGTCCTTGCCCTTGCTGTGTCTCGTTTTCACACACTGAAAAGTGATGATGGCAGATACTAGCAGTATTAGGTCTGTCCCTGACAAGTTTTAGAGTTACGAACTAGCAAGACCAACATTTAGGGCCTAGTAGATTCAGCCACTTGTTGTAAAAAGGACACCACTCGTGCTGGCTTCAAACGGGCTGGCAACGAATAACGCAGTTCAGGCGGCGATTGTGTTAAGGACAACGCCATTACTGCACGTTTGTCTCTTCTTCTTCTTCTTCTTCTTCTTCTTCTTCTTCTTCTTCTTCTTCTTCTTCTTCTTCGTTTGGTCTCAATCTCCTGTTTCAAAGCCCTGAACAGGGCTTTGCAAGTAGCAGAATGTAGTCCAGATAACGGAATGCGTTGTGTCGTAGTTTACAGTTTGTATTTGTAGTGTTTGTTTTTTGGCGTGTTATAATGCTAACTGGCGTATCAGTGCTTAGCATGTTTAATTTATTATTTAGATTGAAAAGGGACTCATTGCCACATTCCGCAGATTTTCTAATTTCTGCCAGTCAAGATTTTTGAAATTATGTATCATTGTTAATAATATTGAAGGCCTCAGTGGTCTCGAGGTAAGGTGTTCGCCTCGGGTGCTGGGGGTCGCTGGTTCAAATAACGGTGGCGACACCGGGATTTTTTTACGTGGATCATCCGGTATATTTTTCCCCTGGTCTCTGAGTAGTGAGATCAGACACCCGTGTGCAGTGGCACGCACGTTAAAAATACCTTAGCAGTTGGAAATCGAAAAGAGTAGACCTAACGGCCGCTGCTCGGGCAAAATTCAAGTTAAAAATGTACTCAAATTATTCTAGGGATTCCCGTTACATAGAGAATATGTCGCAAAAATGGGCACTGTGGGGCCATAAAAACATATCTTGGTTATGTGGTTAGCGGGGCGGCTTAGATGGCGCTTGACAGGCTGTGGGTCTACCTTGCTCTAATGTACGCTTCCACCTACACCAGTCTAAAAAAAAAAGACGATCGTATATTTCAGGGGCTAACAGATGCTGGGATTGACCTGACAAGTCCCCAGTGGATTAGCACTTGCCATACAACTATGAAACAAAGGAGGTCACACCTGCCCACGACGTCTAATGACATAAGTGGACTGAAGATAGATAGAGAGATAGTTAATAATATGTCTCTATTAGATGGTCAAACAGCAAAGATGCTAGGAGAATATCAAGAATTCTGGGTTATTTAATTTAATTTAAACAAAATATGTCAACATTTCTTGACCTTATTCATGACAAGGACGCTGTGTCATAATTTTCATTAAGTACTTCCCTATGATCCAAGGTCAAACAAACGGATTAAGTTAAATCTAGACCAGTTTTGAGAAAGCAAGAAGTATTCCCGGTGATTGCTTGTGGAATTAAATTTTTAACTTGAACTCAAAGTGGAAGAGGAATGTAGAAAGGTCACGGAAGAAGGCTCAAGAGTAAGTAAAAGCAATTGAAAAGTTATGGGCAGTGTTCATGAAAATTGACCCAAAATAGAAATGAAAACGATGTCTATTACCAGTTGAACAGAAGAGAGCAGGTCGTGGTCTTCAGACTCCGCACAGGCCACAACAGACTGAGGTACCACCTATTCAATAAACTGAAGATAAGTGGCACTAACGAATGCACTTGTGGTACCGGGAAAATGACCGATGAACATCTATTGCAAAACTGCCCGACATACGAGGACCAGAGAAAGCACATGTGGCCATCACCAGTGGGAACACAAGACAATCTCTATGGCAGTGTCGATAGCCTCAGGATGACCGCTGTTTTTTTCGAAAAAATACAGGTTGACATTTGACAGCGTACGATGAAGAAGAAGAAGAAGAAGAAGAAGAAGAAGAAGAAGAAGAAGAAGAAGACTATGTCAGTCGGAGGCAGGTAACATACTGGTCGGACTTTGTCAGTCGGGGGCAGGTGAAACATACTGGTCAGACTATGTCAGTCAGGGGCAGGTGAAACATACTGGTCAGACTATGTCAGTCAGGGGCAGGTGAAACATACTGGTCAGACTATGTCAGTCAGGGGCAGGTGAAACATACTGGTCAGACTATGTCAGTCAGGGGCAGATGAAACATACTGGTCAGACTGTGTTAGTCACGGTCAGTTGAAGCATACTGATCAGACTACATTAGTCAGGGTAAGGTGAACATGATGACCAAAACCCTGCTCTCACGTCCATATAGTTCTCCTAAAACATACTATCCAGTACCTTACCACAAGTCATACACTTCAGCATCCATTTCCAGGTACGTGTTGCTATACCTGGGACTTTAAGAAAATATCCGTGATTAACATGTTGGCATTGGCTCTAATCCTTCAGTCTTACCTTTGGCAAGTGGATTTACAATACGACAGAATCCATGTTTTAAAGATGTTTTTGTGTGGATTAACTAGGTCAAGAGAGGGACTCCATAACCCTGGATGTCCCCGGATATTAAAAAGAAATATGGAGGTAATCACTTACATTACTGCCGCCGGGGATAAAGTGGCACAAGTTTCGGTATTTAAAAATGTTATTTTAGTTTGGTTGTTGGTGGGTTTTTCTTCTTCTTCTACTTTTTCTTCTTAGCCTTCTTCTTCTACTTTTTCTTCTTCTTCGTCTTCTTCTTTTTCATCTTCCTCTTGTTCTTCTTCCTTTTTATATTCTTCTTCTCTTCTTTTTCATTATGTTTTCCTTTTTCTTCTTTTTCTTCTTCTTCTTCTTCTTCTTCTTCTTCTTCTTCTTCGTCTTCCTGTTTTCCTTCTTCTTCTTTTTCATCTTCGTCTTGTTCTTCTTCCTTTTTATATTCTTCTTCTCTTCTTTTTCATTATGTTTTCCTTTTTCTTCATTTTCTTCGTTTTCTTCTTCTTCTTCTTCTTCTTCTTCTTCTTCTTCTTCTTCATCTTCCTGCATTTCCTCTTCGTCTTTTTCTTCTTATTGTTCTTATTCTTCTTTTTCTTCTTCTCACCTTCTCCTTCTTACACTGCTTATTCTTTCTCTTGTTTTTTGTTCTTCTTCTCTTTTCTCTTTCTTCTTCTTCCTCTTGTTGTTGTTGTTCTTCTTCTTCTTCTTCTTCTTCTTCTTCTTCTTCTTCTTCTTCTTCTTCTTCTTCTTCTTCTCCTTCATACGCTTTCGTAAGTCATATATAATTCATCTACCACGAAAGCAGTTGTCAGCCATAGATCACTAGTATCTTCATGTAGCTGTCCCCACTCTTCCACTAAGCGCCTCATAACCAGTAAATAATAATAATACGTTCGTTATGACGTCTGAGGTCATTCCATCGGTCAACAACATCTATAACCCACTGCTGCAGCATGGCTCCAGGCCTTTGAAAACAGTCAAGCAACAGTTGCTGTCGTCAAGGATCAAGCGATGGTGACTCTGAGATCCCTGAATCTGTTAGGAATGGTGGCTACTTTATTTCACCGCTCACTTTTTCTAACTAAATTTCCAGTCAGCGACCCATAGCTGACTGCTAGCTCCAGGCCCAGCGAACTAGAGCTGCCAAGACTCTTCTACACCACCACGTGGTGATCCTGGATAACAGGCTGCAGCAGGGCAGACTGGCTAAGGAGAAGGGATCGAAGAGGGAATGCTAACCTGGTACTAAATAAATGCTTGCTGAAGTCGGATGTGTTTGGCCGAAAGGTGCAAATATCGAAGTTAAGGTGTAAACTACGACACAACGCATTCCGTACCATTGACTACATTCTTCTAGTTAAGCCATTTCAGGGTTTGGAAGTGGGAGATTGAGAACGAACGAAGCCAAGCCAAATGTCCATTTATATCTCTGTACACTTGGGGACTGGACCCTAGTACGGTCAAGCACAACCCACAACCAACTGACCAGGACGTCGCGTCAGGGTCAGACACAATATACTGACCAAGCCCACTATCTGTCTTTCTGCCATTGCTATACTTCTAAGATGATATAAGCTCACGGCATATGCTATTGTCTGATTATTTATTCTTCTCTGGAGAGCAAATTGCTTGCCTGCCTTTTTATTATCATTTCTTCTGTTTTCTCAGTGTTGATATACAGTCCATACACTACCTTTGTTCGTTATTGCAATCTCCATTATGTCATTCTTGAGCTAGCAGAACTGTTTTATCCGAAGATCTTATATTGTTTATTAACAATCCACATATAATCTCTTCGCGTTCATGTATTGTGTGCAAACTGTAAACAGACAAGGGGACATAATGCATTCTTGTCGCACTTCTCCTGCATCGAGACCTGGTGATAAAAGCCTGCCAGATCTGTAGTAGCAGTTTGACTGCATTACAGCTTACGGAGTATTCTTGAACCTTTTCCTAATGTTACTCATGTTTTAGATATAAGTAATTAGTTTCTCATGACAAACTTCTTCTTCTTCTTCTTCCTCGTTCATCTTCAGCCAATGATCCAAGTAGTTGTTGGATGCCCACATTGAGTTGGATTACTCTTTGCGTGGCTTTACACGGACGATACGTGACGGGTTGTCGTAGCTATCCTGACATCCCGAGTGTGCTGATGAAGGTGGAGCTGAGTCATCCAGGCGGTTGTACTATGCTTCGCTTCATCTCTGTGCCGCTTACTACTACAGGAATCACGTCGATTGCCTGAACCTGACTAAGATGTCTTGTCAGTATATTTTTCCTGAACCTGACTAACATGTCTTGTCAGTATATTTTGCTTGAATCTGACTAACATGTCTTGTCAGTATATTTTGCCTGAATCTGACTAACATGTCTGGTCAGTATATTTTGTCTGACCAGACGTTAGTCTTCCTCCCCAGGCAACACATATACGGACACCAATAGCGGAACATGAGACTTAAGTCTAGACGGAACATCCCACAAAAGTCACAACATCTCCAAGAAAGTCTCGGAAAGCGTCACTTTGAGAAATGACACGACAAACATCAGTCCCTATTGAAAAAGCTGCAAAAGGAGGCTTGACTAGGATCGCAGCTACCATATCCAATACGGAGAACCTTAAATAGACATCGAACTGGGGTGTTCCGGTTCAGAGAAAACCTGATATGATAAGGCCACAACGACAACAATAATTGCAAATGCAGTGCTGTCCAGGACCAAGACCACCTCATGCTCAAACCTCATTGACCCTCACACCACACGCTTGTGGAATGGGAGATCTGCTCGAGGGAAACTGCTTGAACATTGGGCCTTTGCTGTATGATCTGGCGAAAGGAACAAGCGACGTAAGCAGTTAGTTTCTCATGCTGGACTGTTAAAAGATACTTGTCACTACTTCTTCATATGTGTATGTTAGTGTTATAGCTTAGAGTGGCTTCGTTCGTTCTCAATCTCCCGCTACCAAACTCTGAAAGGGCGGAAGTAGCAGAATATAGTCCAGAGAACGGAATGCGTTGTGTCGTAGTTAACTTCTTGACTGCGATATTTGCACCTTTCAGTCCAACACATCCGACTTCAGCAAGCATTTTTTTTGTAGCGGATTAGCATTCCCTCTTCGATCCCTTCTCCTTAGCAAGTCTGCTCTGCTGCAGCCTGTTATCCAGGATCACCGCGTGGAGGTCTATAAGGGTCTTGGCAGCTCTGATTTGCTGGCCCTGACGCTAGCAGTCAGCTATGGGTCGCTAACCGCTGCAGCTCATGCGCTGCTCAGCATTTTGATCCCATGTTAGTGTTATAATACTTATTTTGTTGTTTGTCCATCGTGTCCGAAGATGACCACATTATCATCTGCAAATCTTGGGGTGTGTTCGTAGGTGGCTGATCAACCCAATTCGAGCCATAAATGTCTGTCACACTGAGGGCAGAGAAACGCTGTCTGACCGTTAGACGGAGGTAACTACTCTCTTGGCTTTGATGCTGCTCATCTTCGTGCAGCTTCCATGATTCATGTCTGCTCTATATGTCACATGATAGCCTAGATTTGACTACGTCAGGCAGAGCGATCAGCAGAACTGTTCTCCCAATTTCCAAGGTCAATGCAGCAGTTTTTCATTGAGGCTTTCAGAGTGTCTTTGTAATGATTGATTTGGCCACCGAGAGCGAACTTGTCTGACAAGCTCATTATAGAATATTATCTTTGAAGGCCGCTCATCTGACATACGGACAACATGGCCAGTCCATCTAAGTTGCGATTTGCACAGAGTTGTTTGGATGCTTGTCATGTCAGCCATCGACATACCATCTTCATCTGTGACCTTATCTTGCCATGTTATGTCCAGCAGTTTTCTTAGACAGCCAAGATGTCACTGGCTAAGCTTTTTCACACGTCGACTGTACACAGTTCAGGAGACAAAGTCAGCTATACTTAAATAATGTAATAGATACTACAACAGCCTATTCTCATCAAAGGCTGCAGTAAACTGAACACGGAGTATGAGATGTTGCACGACATAAAACACTTAACATCGGGTAAATCCAAACGATTGGATGGGGTCACTGCAGAAGTATATTAGGCTGGAGGGAAAACAATTGTATCACTGTTCTTCATCTTGGTCTTACCAGACCTGTATTAGATGTAGCCGGCTTTTTTTGGGGGGTAATGATTTCCTGCTTAGCTGGTTAGGTTCGAGCAGCTTATTAATACACTACATTGAGACAAGAGGGGCTGTGATTGGTCAACCGATGTATCAGTCTATCGTAATAGACTGAAACACTAGAAGAAAGTAGAATTGCAGTCTGTCAAGTGCCATCTATACTGCTCTTAACAAAAGACCTGGTCATGGCCGGTAATACGCCATGTCACACAGTTAGTCACCTCTTACGACATGTTTTCTGTGAAGCGGTAATGTAATTATTTTCTTTGCCACACACAAAGACCTCAGCGGGCCGCCTGGGATCCACCGTTACTTAAACTGTTCAACAAGTAGTGACATATTGACGGTCAAATCCCTGATCAATAAAAAACATCTAAAACAACTTCGATTCCCAAGAAATGAGAGAGACACATAAATACTGGCAAACTGCCTTTCATTCATTTACAAACTTCTCACGAGAGTGAAAGATGCTTGTACTATCAGTCTTCATGCATTTTCTATTTCCAGTTAAGTCAGCCTTATCCAATTCAGTCTGCCATATCATATCTAATAAAGTCAGTCTAATGTGTCATTAAAATTAGGCTTATGTGGCTCAACTATCCTGATCATTCTGAGGGTTGCCATAAGGTTGGAGTTCGTATCTATAGGACCCGAAGTGGGAATATTAGATATATATAGAAGTGACAATCAGAAAGTCTCACAAATACTTCTCCCGTCACATAATCACAAATACGTCTCCAGTCACATACTCACAAATACTTCTCCAGTCACATACTCACAAATATCTCTCCAGTCACATACTCACAAATACTTCTACAATCACATACTCACAAATACTTCTCCAGTCACATACTCACAAATACTTCTCCAGTCACATACTCACAAATACTTCTCCAGTCACATACTCACAAATACTTCTCCAGTCACATACTCACAAATACTTCTCCAGTCACATACTCACAAATACTTCTCCAGTCACATACTCACAAATACTTCTCCAGTCACATACTCACAAATACTTCTCCAGTCACATACTCACAAATACTTCTCCAGTCACATACTCACAAATACTTCTCCAGTCACATACTCACAAATACTTCTCCAGTCACATACTCACAAATACTTCTCCAGTCACATACTCACAAATACTTCTCCAGTCACATACTCACAAATACTTCTCCAGTCACATACTCACAAATACTTCTCCAGTCACATACTCACAAATACTTCTTCAGATACTGTCTGAATAGCGATGGAAGTTCTGCCAGCTATTTACATCAACGACGATTGACATAGGTTAGAGGACATTCTGCACCAGGGCAATGACGAAATCTATAACAAATAAGCCCATCTATTGGTGGACAAACTATCCACAGACAGCAGCATTTTGACATCAGAAAATTTCACATAGCAGGGACACATAATTGAGATAAAGGGGTAGAAGACCGTAAAACAAGAAAGAAATGCAAACAAATAATATTCTGCTGATTCCGTCTTCTTCGTTCGTTTCCAGACCTGACCTTGAATGTATCTGAAGAAATTTGTGGTAAGGCTGATGCAACTGATATCTCCACAACGCTTGTTCAGGCATGATATTTTGTAGCAGATGCGGAGCAGTTATTTTGTTAATGTCACAGACACATTCATATATATGTCTTAGTCCTAGTTTATTGAACAAATGGTATCTCAGTCTGTTGTGGCTTCCACAGTCTAAAGATTACTACCTGCTCACCTCTGTTGAGTTGGTAAAATGCGACATTACGTGGATGACCTGTGTGTTATGCTTCCCACTTGTTCCTGTATCTACATCTGGTAAACCGCTTGGCCTCTTCATAAGTTAGACCTACTTCTTTCTTTTTTCTTCGTTTTGCTTTTCATATTTGGTCTTTCATCGTTGTGCAGTTAACCTTTATAACGTCTATCATCGCTGGCGTCTGGCAAAAAACTTTTTTGAAATGAACAAAATCAAGAATAAGCCAGTCTGTACGCCTCATGCACAGTAACATTCACTGTATCATATATTTCCGTATGCCATATTTTATGTGGTCTTCAAACCGTTGTATCTAAATAGCATATCAGGCTGAAGTAGCTTTTCACCTTTTCCTCAAAGTCTGTCAGCCTTTTCATTCCTTTGAATTTATCAATGAGATGAAATACATTGTATCCTAACTCTCTTTAAAAACATGGTATTCAAACCCTTTCTGGCTGAGCTTAATGACTTAAGAGCAGCACTCTGCAAACTGTGCCAGCAGTCCGCACCAGAAAGGGTAGTGGTACAGTGGGTCCCATCACACTGCAACATCCAAGGCAACGAGGAGGCAGACAGACTGGCAAAAGAAGGTGCAAAACTACCACAAACAGATACCAGTATGACGTACGAAGAGTCAAAGCGGCTTATCAAAACCAGGTACATGACCAAATGGGAAACCGAACATACTGGTTACACCAAAAACGATGTCTATTACCAGTTGAACCGAAGAGAGCAGGTCGTTGTCATCAGACTTCGCACTGGCCACAATGGACTGAGGTACCACCTATTCAACAAATTGAAGATAGGTGGAACCGACGAATGCCCGTGCGGTACTGGGAAAATGACCGCTGAACATCTGCTGCAGAACTGCCCGACATACGAGGATCAGAGAGAGCAGATGTGGCCATCACCAGTGGAACTGCAAGACAAGCTCTATGGCAGTGGCGACAGCCTCAGGATGACCGCCGCTTTTTTCGAAAAAATAATGGTTACTGTCTGACTGCGTACGCAGAAGAAGAAGAAGAAACCCTTTCTGGGATCAAGAACCTGAGCAGCGCTTGAGCTGCAGTGGTCAGCGACCTATAGCTAACTGCTAGCGTCAGGGCCAGCGAACCATAGCTGTCAAACCTTTCAACACTTCCACGCGGTGATCCTGGATAACATGCTGCAGCAGGGCAGACTGGCTAAGGAGGGAATGCTAACCGGGTACTCAAAAAATGCTTTCTGAAGTCGGATGTGTTGGACCGAAAGGTGCAAATATCGCAGTCAAGATGTAAACTACGACACAACGCATTCCGTTCTCTGGACTTCAATCTGCCACTTAAGCCCTTTTAGGGTTTGGTAGCGGGAGATTGAGAACGAACGATGCCAAGCCAAACCCTTTCTCATTTACTGAATAGAATGATCACCTACATCTCTGCCCGAAGTACTGAGTCATCTATTGTAAACACCAAAGGACACAACTTATATCATGTATCTCTTGTTTGGTGACAGCAATGCATGCAGAGTCCCACCAATTCTCGGACCACCTGTGGCTATACTGATCGCAGCAGCCTTAACCCATTAACATTGTCCTGAGGCTGGTACGGATCTTGTTCAATGAGGATGGAACACAGGACTTATTGCACACAGATGTCTGCTCTTGCTTACATTAATACAAGACCAATGGCTGACGCCTATCACTCTTTCGGGTACTGTCCGGATGTGACCCTAGATTGCTGACTTAACGGAAGTGTGATGACCTTAGAGTGGTGTGATGAACGGGTCATCTTAGAGGGGTCAAGGATTTCAGATAACCGGACATGAACTTTATCTGAATGGAAGCATTTAGCTACTGCGATGCGTGCATGTTTTCAGGCAATATTTCAAAGTAGTAGAACTGATTATCAAATGTTAAATTTAATTTCTAAATTCCTGGCAAATAACTGTCAAATCTCTCAGCGTCTATCCCTCCAGACAATATGTGTAAGGGTAACAACAAGTTCTATCAACTTCACCCAAGTATCTAAAGGTAATGTCTGAATTACGATGAAAGGGGATCAAGATGCTGTACAGCGCATGAGCTGCAGTGGTCAGAGACCCAAAGCCGACTGCTTGCGCCAGTGCCAGCGAACCAGAGCTGCCAAGACCCTTCTACACCTCCACGCGGTAATTCTGGATAATAGGCTGCAGCAGGGCAGACTGGCTAAGGAGAAGGGATCGAAGAGGGAATGCTAACCCGGTATTAAAAAATGCTTGCTGAAGTTGAATGTGTTGGACTGAAAGGTGAAAATATATTAGTCAGGCTATAACACAACGCATCTTTTATCAGAGCTTGGTAGTTTTAGAACAAACAATCAAGAAGAAGATATTTAGTGCAATGTAAAGTGCTCCCTTTATCTTGCCATGAAGGAAGACGCATTTTCCTTACACCGGTGAGCGCCGAGCACTGAATCGAATGATGATCAGCGGTTTCGTATGAGTCTGTTATTGTTTCGAATGCCCACAATGAGTCAGTGACTCTTATGTGAGCCCTGAACAGGGCGTTACGTGACGGGTTGCAGTAGCTTTCCTCACATCCCGATCGTGCTGATGCAGGTGGACCGGGGTTCTCCAGGCGGTTGTGCTATGATTGGCTTCATCTCCGTGTCGCTCACCACTATGGAGATCACGTCGAACCTCACCTTATTAGTCAGACTGCTGTCCTCGACAACAGCCATTTCCAGGACTACCAAAGAGGAGGTCAAGTGAGGGTCTTGGCCAGTATATGTCTCCTGACCCTGGCTATCATTCTCTGATCAGTGTGTTATGCCTGACCAGACGTTAGCATCATCGTCCCGTCAGGTGATGGTCTTGTCCAGTACATTTCTCCTGACCCTGGCTAACATTCTCTGATCAGTGTGATATGCCTGACCAGACGTTAGCCACATCGTCCCGTCAGGTGATGGTCTTGTCCAGTACATTTCTCCTTACCCTGGCTAACATTCTCTGATCAGTGTATTTTGCCTGACCAGACGTTAGCCTCATTATCCCGTATGCATGTGTACACAGCTGGTACTCAAGAGTATGTTATGGTTGAATTCGGTCGGTGTGCTTGTTAAGTGGGTCGTGTTGGGTTCTTAGTCAGAAAATTGTGCTTTGAACCGTCCTTGTGCGTTAATGAATACTGTCATTTGGATTGGGGCTAGCAATATGCATGTAGACCTCCCTTCATGTGCTTCCGATTGCCCATCTGTTCAGCCAAGTTTAATTGTTTCCTGTTCTCTTGAGCTGTCTGATTACACGTAAGCTGTTGTGGTTACTCTCGCATATAGCAGTGTCAGTGAACGTACTAGTCTTGCACACCCTATCCAAAAAGTCTGTCAGGATACAAGAGAAAAACCGACACGGCAGGGCGTACCCTGCGCTTCATGCGGTCCGTTGGTCCCACATTGTCAACGTTGGACCATAATTGCAGGTACCGCCAGGGCTTACAGACACATCACGCACCAACTTGAACATCTTTTTCCAGTCGGATACTCGAGTACAATCACTAGATTCGCAATGTGTTATCAGACTTGACAACATGGTGCTGGAAGAACGCCTCTTCAAGAGAAGTGTTTTATCTCGCGGGGATTAAACGAGAGTTGAAGATTGACCCCTATGCTTAGCTAGGCGCACGACGAGATAGGACAGGTTTGTAGCAATACCTTGAAGAATTGGTGTGTGTTTCAGAGACAAGATGAATCCTGTCACTGGGCAATGAAGCCTTCTGTACTCTCGTGTTGTGGAGGCAGGCCTGCCTGTGATGTTTGTCCTGTAGATTCAGACACAATGTGTTGGATTTAACAGATGTACAGATGATATTTAACGTTTCAGCAGCAGATGGTACAGCTCATGTTTTTATTTTAAGGCAAAGGCACAAAGTTTGATCAAAGTTAACGACACGCTCCAGTTCACCCATCTGTAAATGTGTACGTAGCTTATTTTTTGGGGACATCCAATCAAAGAGGATTAAAAACTGGTAATGCCACGTGCAGATATTGTAATCCAGTACAAGACAATTTTGTTCAACACTTCATCCGTGACGGCAGTCTCTGTCAGGGTCTGTTAACAAAGAAGTGATTTGTTAATAGCAACACAGATGGCGCCGCGTAACGCAGTTGTTAGCGAGCTGGCTTCGTATCTGAGTGGTCCTGGGTTCATTTCCCAGTTGGGTCGACCCAGCCTTAAATGGGTACCGGTTCAGTCCGGGAAGTAAAAGCGGCGAGGGAGGGGAGATGACTACCGCCCTCATATAGCCGAACCTTTGAAATGTGAGATCGTTAACAGCTCACACCCCTACCGCAGTAAAGTTATGGGTTAATTTCCTTTTTTTTAAGGCGCCTAGTCGGCTGCGCGTCTACTTTGTTCTAGTGCTTGAGTCTATTAAAAGGAACTCGATCATCGATTAATCAACCTCAGCAGCCCCAACGTAGCGTATTAATCAGCTGCTCGAACATAGCCTACTAAGCGGAAAATCCTCCCCAAGGTTACACCCACCTCACACCAGTGCTGGGACCTGCACAGGGGTATCTGCCCCTGCAAAAGCACAGGTCGACTAAAACCTGTAGTACAGTTGTTCCCCATCTAGTAAAAACTAAGTAAAATGTAAAGTAAAGTATCCCATAGCATTACTGCCGTAGGGGTGTGAGGTGTTAGAGATCTCACATTTCAAAGGCTCGGCTATATGAGGGCGGTAGCCATCTCCTCTCCCTGGCCGCTTTTACTTCCTGGACAGAACCGGTACCCATGTAAGGGCTGTGTCGACCCGGGGGCCATTGCGGTCTGAAAAAAAACATTACCAACTCAACTAGGGAATGAGCCCAGGACCACTCAGATGCGAAGCCAGCGCGCTAACCACTGCGGCTCCACACTATAAACTAGTTATGCAGTAATCACGCCCAAACTTATGCATTGCCCCGATTGTAAGTGTTTTGTGTCGTGCAACATATCATCCTTTTCAATCTTCAGTATTGGTACATATTTCGTGTTCACTTAACTGCAGCCTTTCGTGCGAACTGCTGGCATAGTTGACAGAGTACTGCTCTTAAATCATTAAGTTCAGTATTTTTCTGGCTTTTTAGTGCTTTGGCTACGGCCAGGGCATCTGTAAACAGGACTATATGGCTTTCATTTTTTTTGCCTGTCACCATTTCTTCTACTGCAGCCCTCAGTGCATCTGCCTCCGCTCTGAAATTGCTTGAGTAATTTCCAGTCGCCACTGGCAGTGTTATTTTTTTACCATTTGGTAGGCTCAGGAATACCCCTGCCCCTCCGTTCTGTGTTGTGTTTGTTACAGAACTGTCGGTGTATGTATGGTTCCAGCCCATGTTTGTGTAGTTTTTCGTTATGTACCTCAGGGTTATGTCTTTTCTTTCTTTTACAGTCTGGCTGTTTTTTTTTCAGGACCATATACGAACCAAGGCAGTTGCACAGAGAAGTGCAACACGAAAGACAACTCTGAAAATAATTCACTAAAGAAACGTATTATACAGGAACACTTTATGGAATAAATCGTCCTTAACTTAACGTTTGAATACTGCTTCAAAGAATCTACAGAGTTTGTATACAACCAGTTCCTTAGAGGGTGGTTTAACCCATGTGCGAGTCCATCTTAATAGACTCAAACACTAGAGCTAAGTAGACCATCTATTTCTACTCTTAAAAAATCAACTGGGGTAAGGTACAAATAACTTGGGTACATTTTTAATTTGAATTGTGTCCGGGCAACGACCGTTAAGCCTTCTCTTTTTTAATTCCAACTGTCAAGGGATTTGTAACGTGCTCTAAACTGAACACGGTGGTCCGATCTCATTGCCCAGAGATCAGGGGAATTGTTACTAGAAGATCCACGTGAAAAAAAATCCCGGTCTTTACCGTGAGTTGATCCCGCGACCTCTGGCACCCGAGGCGGACACTTTGCCTCGAGACCACTCAGCCCCTACCCGAGGCGGACACCTTACCTTGAGACCACTGAGTTCTCATTAGAAGAGGATTAGGATATGATGAAGAGAAGCCTCAAATGCGTTAGTCAGTCTCCTGGTAACTCATTCCAACGTCCAGGATATGTTTTAATAAAAAGTAATTACCTACTGGACCTCTATAGCCCCGAACAGAGGCCTTCCAAGACGGGTGGAATCAACTGCGGTAGAGCGTTTGTCGAGGAGCGGGTCATCAAGGCATCAAGTATGTCATCAATAAAGACGTTAAATAGAATTCAAATGGCAAACAAGGCGCTACCAACTAGCACCGATATTGAAACATTCGAGTGTCAATATGCCAACTAAACAGAAGCTGATAAACACATTGATCATCAATATCTTATGGTGTCAGTGTCCAGCATGTTCTCTATTACATGGCCACAAACGTTAGATCGAGACCTATGAGATGTGCTGAGAAAGTATTGAAGCAGAAGAGACTATTCGCGACAAAATTCACCTGATCACTTTGAGAAAAATGGTGGCTGCTACATCGGCTAGCTACTATACTAACTAGCATAGTTAGCAGCAAAGATGGCGCCGTAAGTGGTTCCATGTCTACATTTTAGTTCCTTATGGATGGTTCCAGACCACGGATTTCCCTGGAATTCCCACTGGTCGCTGAAGTAAAACTTGTGGCCTTCCTCCATGGTAAACTCACCAAACTTTGTCCATCTTGCCTCGCATATACGCAGGATGTCCCACCGGTAGTTCTTCATCTCGTGTGTTAGCTCATTGATTTTACCACATGTGTTCAGTGTTCTGACATTCCATGTTCCTATTCGGAGGACAAACAATTACATGGAGTGAGGATACTGGTACATAAAGACACAGCCAGATGCATAACCGATTTATCATCTTACGGCTAAAGGCAGCACCGATTAATATTACGTTAATACAGCGCTACGCACCCACTGCAGACTATGAAGAATGTGAAATAGACGCATTCTATGATCAACTTCAGAGTCTGATAATCTAAACGCCAAAAATAAAAATACGTATTGGTAGTCCAGGGGGATTGAAATTGGAGAAGATGCTGGCTATGGCTGGAGGAGAACATGTGGCCCATACGGAAACCCCCAAAAAAGCAAATGATCGGGGCCTCAGAATCCTAGAATTTGCACGATGCAATAAGCTGTTGGTAGCAGTTGGGTTTAACAAGCCGTCTAGACGCTGAACATGTCAAAGCCCAAACAATGAAGTGCACAGCCACATTGATTATATACTGGTCCAGGGATGGTTTAGATCTAGTATCAACACCGACAAAACGAAAAGTTTTCGCGGAGCAGAGATAGGAAGCGACCACGATCTGGTTATGGTGAATATGCGTCTGTGATTGAAGAGCGTCGCAAAGAAAGATGTGACCAGGCTAAAGTTTGACCTGGACAAACCAAAAGACCCAATAATTATCGAAGTGTTCCAATCGAGGGTAGCAGGGAGATTCGCTCCACTATTGGCTCTCAAAGAGCGACTGGATACCGATACAGTAACAGAGTCTCTTAACTCAGCTCTCATAGATACGGCAACAGGGATCCTGGGGTGCTACCAAACAAAAAGCAAACCATGGATGACCACAGAAACTATAGATATGTGTGATAAAAGAAGGTCATTGAAAAACCAAAAATATCAGCTTGATGAGTTTGGCAGATATACAAGTAAAGAAGTCAAGAAAGCGATACAACAAAAGATGAGAGAGGCAAAAGAAGCGTAGATATGTGAGTAATGTACAAATATCGAAAAGAGATTAAACAGAAATGACGCTAAAGGAGCATGCAATGTGGTCAAAGAACTGGTAACAATAAGACAAGGCAGGAACTCTTTGATCCAGGATAAAAGCGGCAAGTGCATTATTGAGGACAGTGCCGTACTGGCACGATGGACAAAGCACTTTTCCGAGTTATACAACTATGAGAGACGGAACGAACCTGAGAAAACAATCCCTCCAACGACAACAACTAAAGAGGATAACTAACTGATAACGAATAAAGAGGTAGCTGCAGCAGTAAAGACATTGAGAGGAGGGAAGGCGGCCGGCGTGCACAATATACCAGCATAGCTCTTACATGCTCTACAGGGAGGTAGTGGTGGAAGGCCTGACACACATCTGCAACAAAATAAGGGCGTCCGGAAACTGAGCGGACTTACGAACAAAATCAATGGTTATACCTTTACCGAAATTACCAACCTCCGTTTTGCAGATGACATCAACGGATTGGCGGGTTCAGAAGCAGAACTCCAGGAATGGATCAGACGGCTAGATGAAATCGCTCTTGACTATGGTATGGAGATAAACGCTGGAAAGACAAAAATTAATAACCAACAACACCGAGGGCTTCAATAGCAGAATAAAAGCTAATGGTCAAGACCTCGAAGTGGTTGACCGTTTTAAATATCTGGGTTCGATTGTCAGTTATGAAGGATAAAAATGTGAGGTGTTGGCCAGAATAGCACAGACAATAGCGGCGCTTGCACGGCTTAACAAAATCTGGCAAGATAAACTGTTAGCACTATGCTCGAAAATTAGATTATTCCGTACACTGGTCCTGTCAATATTCCTCTATGCTTGTGAGACATGGACAGTTACAGAATACCTTCAACGAAGGATACAGGTCTTGGAGATGAGATGTTTCCGAAGACTTTTAAACGTCACGTACAATGATCAAGTTACAAATGAGGAAACACGAGATAGAATTACAACAGCAATAGGGCCTTTTGAAAAGCTCTTGGCAACTGTCAAAAGAAGGAAACTCGGTTGGTACGGTCACATATCGAGATCAAATGGTCTTGCAAATACAATCTTGCACGGAAATGTGCAAGGCAGACGACGAAAAGGCCGTCCCAAAAAGAGATGCGAGGACAAGATAAAAGAATCGACCAATCTCCGACCAGAAGAGTCACATGCCGCGGCCGCTGACAGAGAAGGGTGTCGTGGTGTTGTGAGGATGTCTTCATGTGTGCCCCAACGACCTCACCGGTTACGGGATGACCTGACCTGACCTGATCTGTCCCACTAGTCGACAACTTACACTTGTGTTCACTAAAATGTGTCGTTGTTTTCCATTTGGATTGGTTAATTCGTTCTTTGTTTGTGATTTCTTCCGTCCGATTATCTAGAATTGAAATCGGCTATATGAATATCACTACGCTTAAACCTCTGTCGTATTTCACTTTCTTGTTCCCACGGCTGAACTATACGAGATTTGCGCCCTTCACCCAAGCTGCAAACAGTGTCGGTTTTGGTGTCTGGAATTTAGACACGATAATAATGAACTAGAACACAGCAGGGAGAGATGACCAGTTCACTCACACGCTGAGTGATGTCCCTTCGACCTTTTGAGGTTAAGGGAAAGCCAAGACACACAGCGTTAGATCTCATCCCCCTCTGGTACCATGCGGGATACCTGTTTACGGGAAAGGCTTTGGGAATAAACCCTGGATAAATATCTGCATCATGTGCTATTCACAGTCGTCTAAATAAAATCTTGCCACTGGCCAAAGGTAGCACATAACCAGAGAGTGAAGTTAACAAAATGCCTAATTGCTTGCTCACTGTAATCCAAATCACAAATTAAGTCACACATTTCAGCGGAGACATCAAGAAAACAGACTGTCCACTCGGCTGAACAAAGAGAGTGGTATTCATTACATATGATGGACGAACATTAACTAGAATAACACGCTGAAGATAGAAAGGTTTAGTCACCCGAAAAGGATACAGAATGATCAACCTACAGCATAATCATAATACATAGAGGTTCCTGGGCCCACCTAACACAAATCACAATTCTACTTATACCTCATCTCTGCCACACCGCAAAAGAAATAAAATCAAATAAATGAGAAACGGTTTGCAAAAAAAAAATGAATAATATTATTTTGGCATTATTGACAAAATAATTACAGCACTGTCCACATGACTGGTGTGTGCAGCGCAACAAACAAAAAAATTGTGCGTCTCCAAATTATCTTTTGTGCGCAAATGCACCAGCGCGCATCTCATTGCGAACAAAACGCCTGGCCATCCTTACATTTCATTCTCAGTTTCCAATTTTGTTTCAAGCTGAAATTATTCCTTCAGATCCATGGTCTAGCGGTAAAAATAGCACCCTTGCCTAGTTCAAGAATGGAGACCGCATCCTGGATGTACGGTGGCATATGTTGAAATAAAAACATAAAAAAACTGAATACTCTCGTATAATTTGCTTCATTGCCTCATTATTTTATTTGAACAAAAAGCTAATTTACTCTAAATATTGTCACTTTGCCTCTAAAAAAAATAGTAATTTCATCCGCAGTAAAAATAAACACAAAGCCACTTCATTTTCTTCCACACTTTTCAACTGTTTGGCAACTCGACCCGACAGTTGCACACGCCAAATCTTTCTTCAACTGACAATGCAATACCTGGAGACGCAAGGAGCTCTGTTGTTGGGACGTTTGTTGGATGCAGCGCAGGTCTATGCCTCTCCCTCTGACATTTCTACAGGCCTGACACCATCTCAATCAATCCGTTGTTGAAGGTCACATCTAGATGGCGCCTCCAGTGTCTCGAGTGTTCCTTTTCAACGCTAGGTTTCGCGCAATCATCAGAACAGAAAAATGGAATTTGATAAGCGCAGAAGTATGGAATCTATTAAGGAGAAAAAACACTTAGTAATTAACAGACGGTGACAGAATATAACGTAGATTGTTCACAAACTGAAATAATTCGACTGAATGCCCAAGAATTGGTAAGTAAGAGGCAAGTGATAAAAAGGCAATCTCACCACAGAGGCTGTTGTCGGGGATGAAGTGTTAGTTAACTCATTAATCATTATTCCTGGTATTGGTGATTTTCTTTTTTACCAGGAGTCGTCTGATTTGTTGTTGTTGTTGTTGTTGTTGTTGTTGTGAATACCAACAATGGTTTTTTTTATACTCTTTTGAGCGCCCTGAAAAAGACGTTAAGTTGTGGGTTGCTGTATCTTTCCACACATCCTGAGCGTGCTGATGAAGGTCGATCAGGGTTCTCCAGGCGGTTGTGCTATGCTTGGATTATTGTGCATATCGGTCACTACTTTGGGAATCACGTCGGCCCCCACCTCGTTATTCAGGCTGCCACTAAAACAGTCCGTTTATAGACAGGACTACGTGGAAGTCGAGATGCGGTTTTGGGTCAGTATGTTGTGCCTGACCCTGACTAACATGTCTGATCAGTATGTTTTGCCTGACCCTGACTTACATGTCTGATCAGTATGTTGTGCCTGGCCCTGACTAACATGTCCGATCAGTATGTTTTGTCTGACCAGACGTTAGTCTTCCTCCCCGTCTGATTTGTGGAGTGGTAGATCATTCGCTTTTCAAGACAAAGGAACGGGGTTTAAACCCCGCTACCGGCACGCTTCAGTCTACTCAGCTGTATATAGGGTAATTTGTAAAAGGCTACCTGTTTGTTTCGGTGTGGGAGGGGGGGGGGCAAGCAGCGAGGAATGTAGTTGCGTACCTTATCTCACACTTGCTGGGGCTTTAAACGATACACACCTGATCCCCGAAAGCAATTTTCTGCTGTGGTACTGTTTTACTAGTAAGAAAGGTATCAATCGACAGCTGACTCAACTGGGTCGTACATATATAAGGTTTCGTGTAGAAAACAGAAGCCCTATGCATACACGTATGTCGTAAAATGTCTTCTTTTCCGCATTCGTTTTGAAAATGGCGTTGGAGGCGTTATTCGTAACGCTTTTCCGATATCCGACTTTCTAACTGACCCATCCTATTTAAGCATTTCATTTTTAGAATCGGAATTGATTTGCTTATATGATTCATATTCATTTAGCCAGACTGCACGGGTGCAGCCTGTGTCCAGAACCGCCACATCAATCAATCAGCATTGCGATTGACAACATCCCGTCCTTATGCAGGGTCAATTGGGTGCTCTGTCTGTCCGTCTCCAGGTATACTCATTTAATCTTAGTTCCTTCTCACACTTTATTCTGCGGTTATTGTTTTTATCTACCCCTTTCTCTCTTACTTTGAGAATTATATTTAAGAAGACTGGCTATGTTGTACGGTGCATTCCGTGGCGAATGTCCTGTCGAGACACATTTTCTTCCCTTAATGTATTGTTCCACTGGATATTGTTGGCCAGTTCTGATCCTTACATCTGCATCTGTACCTCTTGATGTATCTTTTGTGCTGACCAAACAGATAAACCTATCCACCTCTTCCAATTACTCGCCCTTCAACTGATGGTTATTTGCTAATAGTGAATTTTGAGAATGATTTTCTTCATGTAAATATTCAGTCTCAATTTGACTGATTGTTCTTTCACTCTCTTCTTTCCCTTGCACCTGGCTATGAATGTGTGACAAAAGTATCAGATCATCAGCATAGTCCAGGGCCTCCAAACGTGACAACAGTGTCCCCTGAGTACCAGTTTTTTGCCTCTGTTTGATGTCTTCATTATCCAATATATAGCCAACAAGAACAAGACAGGTTAGATCCGCTATCCCTGTCTTACACCTGTTTGCACACCGAAGATATCACTCAGTGTTGCTTTATGTACCACTCTACTAACTGCTTTTTTTGTTCACATTCTTAATGAGGGTTGTGTACGTCTCTGGTATCCTATAGTGGCTCAACAGTTGCCATTGAGTACTTTGATCCACACTGTCAAACGTTTTACGTAGTCTTTAACATTTTCGTATAGGGATGATTTCCATTCAGTACTGTCCTACCATGATGAGTAGAGAAGCTACACGATCTGTGCATGGTCTTTCCTGACGAAATCTTGCCTGTTCCTCGCTGAGCTTTCTGTCTACTTCCGGTTTTAATCTGTCCAAGAAGATTCTGCCGAATATTGGGTCTGGCACTGACAGTAATCTCTCTTTAATTGCTGCATTCTGCCAGGATTCCCTTCTTAGGCAACTTTATCAGATGTCGTTCTTTGCATTCTGTTGGCACTCTCTTCTTTTCCCATACCCACTTGAGTAATCCTTGCATTGTATCAGTGGTCATATCTATGTCTGCCATTATAGCCTGTGTTGCTATTCTATCTGATCCTACCATGTTACCATTTCTTGAATTTATATTTGTCCTTCAGATTTCTATTTTACTTGGTTGGTTGCGGTCCAAGTTCAGGGTCTCCTCCACTGGTATGATTGTATGTGGTTCTTGTGGTGGAGGTCTGTTTATAGATTTTCTTTGAAATAATTATCTCATTTTTTCTGTTGTTCCTCCGGTAGTGTCAATAACGTGTCAATATCGTGTCAATAACGTGTCAATAACGTGTCAATAACCTGTCAATAACCTGTCAATAACGTGTCAATAACGTGTCAATAACGTGTCAATATCTTTCATTGATTGGTTTGGATGTGTGTATATTTATTTACCATTTTCTTTGTTAGTCAGAAGCAATCTCTCACATTTCTTCTCTCTTCTGCTTTTTGTTCCTGTTCCAGGTACATTGTTAAAACATTCCACGCTTGGATCGTCATTTGGAGATGGAATAAAGACTTGGTCAGTTCTGTTCCACTTACCCCGACTTAAGTGTTCAGCTCGGAGTTGCTGTTTGCTGTTAAGGTCCGTCTTTAAATTCATAAACAAGGTCTTAACGTAATTTTCTAATAAACTGCATGTCAAATCCAAATGATTTTCGCATGCAGCCTTCGAATATTCATGACGCTAAAACATTGATATTATTTAGTCCACAGATGTTAAGACATTCTTTAGATCTTTTAGGACCAAAGCAAAGCAATGGTATTAAATTTCAGATTTTACAGTATGCGGCTAAATGTATCGTCACATTCTGTTCATAGACGTATCTCCGTAATGTTTTGATAGATCAATTTATTGTTTGTGTTGCCCTTTACGTACAATCGTAAAAATGGCACCAATATGCAACAGGTAATACAGCCCTTCAGTCACCATTAGAACCCCAAGCTTGTATTAAATGTGCAGCATATTTTATGTT
This sequence comes from Ariolimax columbianus, assembly GCA_036924085.1. Lineage (NCBI taxonomy): Eukaryota > Metazoa > Mollusca > Gastropoda > Stylommatophora > Arionidae > Ariolimax > Ariolimax columbianus. Next base: position 81,206,297 of record JAVGWX010000012.1, read on the forward strand.
GTGTAACGCATTTGTATATTGAAATGTTTTTGTTGCCATTGTGTGTACACCTAATTATTTTGATGAACATAACCAGATATGTCCAAGTCTGCTAATCAGTATTTCCACAATAGATTATATTAATCATCCGAATCTGTCGATTAAAAAAGGTTAATATTTGTTACTGGCTGGACAAATTGTAATTCATCTCGTTGCCAGTACTGTGCATCGTCTAGTAGCACATGTTCAACACATTTCTTCCAGAACTGAATGTCTATTTTTAAAAGGTAGTCACGTGTCAGCACTTCAAAGTCCCACATTTGAGATGTTCTGTTTGGCAACTTGTCCTTTCACTTTAGCCCACACAAGAAATGTTTCGTTCCGCATGATATTCAGGTAGTCGCAGAGAAGTGTTATCGTACTCTTCAATGATTTTGTCAATATGATACACCTTTGTCTTATATGTCGTCCTCACAAGTTGCAACAACTTTGGCTTCAAATACGTGTCTTCAAAATTCACTTTTTCCTAACCTAGCTATGTCCTAGTTTGAGTTTTTGTATTTGATGCAGTTGGTACTTTGTCATCCTCTGATACTGCATTGTGATAGGATGAATTATCCAATACTAGGCATGACGGTCTATCCAGAATTGGAAGCAGCTCATTCGTCATCCCGTGCCTGATAATGTGTTCATCCATTTCAGTGTGGTAGTCTCTACCTGCATTACTTTCTGTTTGGAAAATAAGTTTAGCGTCATGGACAAGTCCGTTTCCACTGCTTTAGGCATACTTTAGTATAATGCTCTGCCCTTTGTGGTTTGGTATTAGTCTTTTCTGTTCACCGGCAATTGATTGCCATTCTTCACCATATGTGTGGTAAGCATTGACCCAAGATTCATCAAAGTATACAATATCATATCCTTGCCTACTCAGTTCACCTATCTGTCTCATATATTTGCTTCGGCCAGCAATCAAATGTGACTTTTCGGGATCAAGAGGCTGAGCAGCACATGAGCTGCAGTGGTCAGCGACCCATAGTTGACTGCTTGCGTCAGGGCCAGCGAACCAGAGCTGCCAAGACCCTTCTACACCTCCACGCGGTGATCCTGGATAACAGGCTGCAGCAGGGCAGACTGGCTAAGGAGAAGGGATCGAAGAGGGAATGCTAACCCGGTACTCAAAAAATGCTTGCTGAAGTCGGATGTGATGGACCGAAAGGTGCAAATATCGCAGCCAAGCTTTAAACTACGACACAACGCATTCCGTTCTCTGGACTACATTCTGCTACTTACCCTTTCAGGGTTTGGTAGTGGGAGATTGATAACGAACGAAGAAGAAGATAAAGAAGAAATGTGACTTTTCATATATAATATTCTTGCCGCCTGAAAGTTTCCTGAATGTAAAGCCGGCAGCATTTCAATTTTCCAAAGAGTGCTTTTGGAAACTTTAAAAGTAGTCGGATTGCAATGTTAATTTTAGTTTCAGCAGAGTTCTTAGTTTTTAGTCGACCTGTACTTCTACAGGGGCAGATGTTCATGTGCAGGTCTCAGCTCTGGTATGAGCTGGATATAGCCGGGAAATAGATTTCCTGCTTGGCGGGCTAGGCTTCAGCAGCTTAATACTCCCCTGCGTTGGGACAATCGCTTATGGAGGGTGATTAACTGATGTGTGAGTTCATCTTATTAGACTCAAACACTAGAGCAAAGTTGACCCACAGGCTGTTAGACGCCATCTATGCTGCTCTAAATAAATAACCTAACCATAGCCAGTGTGATGCTTGGTCACATCGTTAGTCGTCTCTTTCGAAATGGTCTCTGTGAGGCAGTGGTGCTATTCTTGTCCTTGTCATTAACAAAGACCCCGGCAGACCACTCTGGCAATACCAATTTAATTGTTCAACAGTTTCAATATCTCCCGTTTTATTGTATCTATGTCGAGATTGTCAAATTTCTTCTTCTTTCCTTGCTTAAAATGAATCCTGTCCAATCCAACTATAAAAGGATGATCCTAACAGACTCAGCGCCAATTGCGTCAGTTTCTCTGGGTAATGAATATCGCAATATACATTACCTATCTTAGATTACCTGCGGAAGAACTGGTATAGTAAAACAGTAACATTCTGCATTGTTATAAATGTACACTACACACTCATTTTGAAATTGATATCAATGTAAATTTTTAAAACTCAACTACCAGTATAAGCCACACTAACCACCCTCCAAAATAGCAATGTCTATACGCCTATAACTATTAGACAGTTTCGCATGAATGACGTGTTTTTTTCCCGCATTCGACAAACGTCTAATAGGTGCACGGGAAAATTATGAATTTGTATTTCCTCACCCTATTTGAAAGTCAAAACAGCACGTCTGTGTACCTTAAACATGTTCAAATTATGTCAAACTCACTCAGGTTGTGTTTAATATAAACTAATGAATACACTTTTAAAACACATCAAATGTCTTAGAAACAACAATAACGTTATGGATTTTCTAAGGCTCATTGCGAAAAACCATTTGAATCAGCGGAAAATACTTCAGACCTTGTTCATTTATTAAAAGATGGACTATAGCTCTCTGTTTTGCCCCAAGGTGAAATGTAAGAAAAAATTAAATTGATATATAGCTATCAATATCATCATATAAGACACACATTTCCAACAACAAATTACACTGCATGTGCACAGAGTGTTTTGAAGAAACTAATCCATTAAATATCCATCCACTGGTGCCACCCTATGCTTCTTTAAAAGCAAATTCTAGAAGTAACTTGAAAAACATTTTCAAAATACATTTTTACTATTTAACCTTTCTCCCTCCTTGAGCATCCATTTTGTCACAACCTTTGCCAAATTGACTTGTGCCTGCCTTTGAGGGCCAGAAGACTCTCTTAGACTTCCGTCAGAAACCAAGGACCGGAAACGGAGGAACGGCCATTTTTGTTTCTTTCTGACATTCGTCCGGAACATTGAAGACACCACAGAGCGCCTTCATTTGTGTAAAAGCCAGTATTGATGGGTTCTGTGTTTGAAATCTTAATACCATTAAATTGAGACGGCTAAAACAACACTGCTACATCCTCTTTACAGGAGACAGTAAAGACGTTGTAGTGGATTAAGTGCTAAACATCTTTAGTGATGGAAAGAGGAATAAATTGAGCGCAGCGGATTAAGAAGTGTCTTCTTTGTCTTCATTTATGTTCCTAATACCCACTTAAGTAATGGATTCTTTTGCTTTTCGTTCCTTGTGATAAATCATAATGTGACATTTTCGTTGTAAATGGCCGTCTAAAATAGAACAATCGTTCCAGAAAATTCGACAAGTTTCAAACATCGATTAGACAAGGATTCTGTTAGTAAATGGAAAATCCCTGACGTATAGAGATGCTATTGTAAGTGTGTAATCTCCCTTGGCTTGAGATATAATCCGTTAGGAGACGTGTTTGTTCTGTTTCTCTGTTAGGCCATTAAGTTTATTAAAGATTATTGCGACCTATTTTGGTGTCAAACACCGTGCGTCGTATCTCCAACCAGAGAAGATCAAGCAATGTCTTCTCGTCTCTATGAATTCATGACTGTGAAAGGCCATTGTTTGTTTAACTAATAAATATTTTCAGCACACTTTAAGCGCTTTCTGTTTTATCTTTCATTTGCTTTGGTTTTAATGTGGTTGTGAATATAATGTTATTATGTTGTCCTTCTCCAGTCCAATACAAAACATCATTGCTAATCCTTACAGAAAGCCTGGGGAGAGCAGAATAATGTTTGGTGAGGCAAAACATACTGATTGGAAATGTTGATCAGGGTCAAGTAAAATATACAGATCAGGGAATGTTAGTCAGGTTCAGGTAACATATACTGATCAGGCAATGTTAGTCAGGTTCAGGTAAAATATACTGATCGTGCAATGTTAGTCAGGGTCGGCAAAGCATACTGATCGGACATGTTAGTCAGGGTCAGGCTAAATATACTGGGCTAGACTACCACTTAATTTTCACGCAGTTCTTTGTTGAAACGGGCTAGTTAATGATATACCGGCGTACGAGGTAGGTGATCGACGTGATCCCCTTGGTAGCAAATGACTGTCAGTTGAAGTGAAGCATATCACAGCCGCTTAAGAAAAGCTACTGCAACCTGATTGCACCTAGGTACGGTAGCCACGCAGTAAATCGAATTATTAAGAATAATACAAGGGAAACCTGATGAATTTGTAGGCGACAGGAAAAGCGAGTCGCAGTGTATTTAATGAAATGTCGCAGCTAAAAAGCAATGAGAACATAAAAACAACTACAAAGAAGAAATGAAAGTCTCGTCTTTCAGTTCCGTACAGGACACACTAGAATCAATACTTGAACCGCTTAAATCCCCAGCACCTACCCTTGTGCAGACATTGTTCTCACCCTGATGAAACAGTTAGACACCTACTTATTGAGTGTATGGCGCACGAGGAAAAGATTCTTATAAGCACTGCAGACAATTGCCAAGACACTGTACGGAGCATTGAAACTTACAAGCACTGCAGACAATTGCCAAGACACTGTACGGAGCATTGAAACTTACAAGCACTGCAGACAATTGCCAAGACACTGTACGGAGCATTGAAACTTACAAGCACTGCAGACAATTGCCAAGACACTGTAGGGAGCATTGAAACAATTTAAGAAGACATGTATCTATAAAGCTCTGTCATTCGGCTGCCAAAAGCAGGCTTGCTCAGTATCTATTGGATAACAACAATAACAATAACAACAACAATAACAACAACAATAACAACAATAACAATCACTAGATAAAGGTATGTCGTCCTTTACTAAGAGGCTCCAATGTAAGCGTCTATCAACCCGGTGTATGTGTACGTTGCGTGTACACGGATAGTTTGATTGTATGTGTACGTTGTGTGTACACGGATAGTTTGATTGTATGTGTACGTTGCGTGTAAAATGATAGTTTATTGTATGTGCACATAATATGCAGAATAACCCAAGCAAAACGGTCTTCCATACATTGAAATGAATTTTGTGCAACACAACTTTGACGCTGGAACTAAGAAAGAGGGTACTTGGATGCTACGAGGAACCATTGCTGTCATTTAGCAGTGAATCATGGAGAATCAGCAAGCAAGCGCATAAATCTTTGGAAACAACGAAGGTGTTTTTACAGAAGAAAGCTGCGGATCTCATGGGCCGGAAGGAAGACTAATGATACAGGACTCGGAGAGACACAAACACAAAGGAAACTCATTGCTAAGATCAGAACAGGGCAGTATCCTGTTTCGAGTTGTTATGAGAAGAGACGGTGTGGACCACCTTATGACATCGGGTAAGATAGCAAGAAAAAAATACAGAGGAAGGCAGAGAGAGAGAAGATGTTGGATAGCCCTAGAGAAAAACAATGGCAACAATCAACAGAGTTGGTAAAGGACACACGTGATAGAAGTGGACGTGTAGAACCCTCTAGTGTGTTATTAAAAAAAGCGTGATTACGATGGAGAAGGTATTAAGCATAACTCCATGAAAGTCTCTTATCTATCTATTCTGTGGCCGGACTGAAAGAGTACATGCACTCTTTCTTATTCCTTTGCTCTGTCCCTTTCTATTTTCGGTTCGAGTGGCCAATGATTATTACGATGCCTTTTTCTCTTCTACTTCCTGTATTGTCTCCCATAAAACATTATAACACTTGAGATAAAAGCAGTCATCAGGGCAACGTACAGAGCTAAATGGAAAAAAAGACACCACCCTGGCCACATAGAAAACGATTCCTACCATCAACTCTCCAGGCGAGACCATGTGATAATGTTACGGCTACGCACAGGTCACAACAGACTTAGATGCCATCTGGGATCAAGATGTTGAGCAGCGCATGAGCTGCAGTGGTCAGCGACCCATGGCTGACTGCTAGCGTCAGGGCCAGCGAGCCAGAGCTGACAAGACCCTTCCACACCTCCACGTGGTGATCCTGGATAACATGCTGGAGCAGGGCAGACTGGCTAAGGAGAAGGGATCGAAGAGGGAATGCTAACCCGGTACTCAAAAAATGCTTGCTGAAGTCGGATGTGTTGGACCGAAAGTTGCAAATGTCGCAGCCAAGCTGTAAACTACGACACAATGCATTCCTTTCTCTGGACTACATTCTGCTACTTAAGCCCTTTCAGGGTTTGGCAGCGGGAGATTGAGAACGAACGAAGAAGAAGATGCCATCTGTACAACAAGTTCAAGATTGGCACTACAGACCTTTGTGTCTGCGGTCTGTTTGAGGTCTAAAGATGAACGAGGAAGAAGAAGATTTTAAAACGTGTCTCCCTTCTTCCTCTGCTGCTGTTATTGATATGTAAACCTGTAGTAATGTTTAGTATGTCCCTCTTCAATCTGATCCTTGACTGGATTGTATCCATGGAGTGCTGATGCTACTCTTTGTCGTAAAAGGAGACCAATTCCACCACACCCGCTCTTTATCTGTATGAGAATAAATAGCATTCATCTATTTTGGATGTTCAAATGGTATTGAGACTACGAATATATCTACTTTATTTCTTTCTATTCTCTTCGTAGCCATGAGAATATGGTTAATCTTTTTTTTTTACATAACCACTACAAAAACTCAGCAATACTAACGCAAAGTCAAGACTTCGTCTATTCTCTGAATACATTTACAACGACCAACCAAAAGGTAAGTTAAGATATGAGTAACAAAAAGATAAGTTAACATACAATGAACAATAAAAAGTTAAGTTTTCATACAACGAGCAACAAAAAGTTAAGTTAACATACAACGAACAACACAATGTTAAGTTAACATACAACGAACAACAAAAAGTTAAGTTAACATACAACGAACAACAAAATGTTAAGTTTTCACACAACGTGCAACAAAAAGTTAAGTTTTTATACAACGAACGACAGGAAATAAACTTATCATGCAATGAGTAACAAAAAAGAAAGTTATCACACAACGAAGAGCATAAAACAAAATCCAGTAACAGGCACACAGATTCGAACCATGACCTACCGATGGCTGGTAGTGCCGCTTAACTCGTCGTTCTCTCGCCCGAGGTTTGAAAGCAGGCTAGCATTTACTTCACTCTCAATGTTGCTTTGCCTTTGCCGATCCAGAAAAATACATGTCCTCCTTATTTACAGGTCATTCCCTACAATTTTTACAATTGCCTTTGTAAAGTTAAGACCCTTCCTGGTGGGTGCCCTTGCACAAGAGGTCACTACTCGTAAGCCGACCTGGAACAAACAGCCACGTTGAACAATCCCGTTCACAGGCACTCCCTCAAACGTTCCTAAGTTAACAGGGAATGCACGGTGTATTTGAGACCTGAATTGACTCGTCCATTGACGTACTTAAGAGTCAGAGGCTGGCACTCTTGACCTTGAGGTGTAGTACCGGCCAGGTCCACAACAGATTATCCTTGACTCCGTCCGGTTGTCACTGCCCGCATACTCTACTGTCACCTCCCTTTTTCAGACGCTTGACGGGTAAACCTCAATGTAGAAACTGCTGTTTGGGAATAAGGTGTCCTCAGACTTCAAATACTAAATCTCAACTTTGCATGGATTGAGGTAGGAGGTTAGTTTCCTCGCTGCTTCCACTTCCCTAGCAGTAAGACTAGGTACACATTTACAGCTGGGTCGACTGGAGCCTGTCGATAACTGATAAAGAGCCGGGTGGGGAAAGGGCTGTGCATAAGCTTTAATATTTTATGTTTTGTGACTTTACGATTTTGTAGATAATCTCCACAACTGGATCTCTTTTTTTTTTTACTAATCTCCCCATTTATAAATATTTAAAGACATCTGTTGGAGGATAATTATGTTTTGACATTTTTAACGGCATCTGTATGAGTCGAATCGCATTAAGACAGCTTTAACGACCTGTCTTTGCGACACATCGCATTTAGACAATTGTAACGACATATATTTGAGGCTAATCTCATTTATACATCTCTAGCGACATGTTATTGGGGCTAATTTCATGTATACATCTCTAGCGACATGTTATTGGGGCTAATTTCATGTATACATCTCTAGCGACATGTTATTGAGACTAATCTCATGTTTACATCTTTAACGACATCTGTTTGAAACTAGTCCTATTTAGACATCTTTAACATAGTTTGTTTGAATCTAGTCCTATTTAGACATCTTTAACGACATCTGTTTGAATCTAGTCCTATTTAGACATCTTTAACACATTTTGTTTGAATTTAGTCCTATTTAGACATCTTTAACAATATATGTTTGAATCTAGTCCTATTTAGATATCTTTAACGACATCTGTTTGAATCTAGTCCTATTTAGAAATCTTTAATGACATCTGTTTGAATCTAGTCTTATTTAGACATATTTAACGACATCTGTTTGAATCTAGTCTTATTTAGACATCTTTAACGACATATGTTTGAAACTAATCTTTTTTAGACATCTCTAACGACATATGTTTGCATTGTTTGCATCCGTAGATTCCAAATAGATGTCATCATATTTACGACATTTATGTTTCTTCATACCAATGTCACTAGTTTGTGACACGTCATCTGTTTCTTCACACCATCATACCAATGTCACTAGCTTGTGACCCGTCATCTGTTTCTTCACACCATCATACCAATGTCACTAGCTTGTGACCCACCATCTGTTTCCTCACACCAATGTCACAAGTTTGTGACCCACCATCTGTTTCCTCACACCAATGTCACAAGTTTGTGACCCACCATCTGTTTCTTCACACCAATTCCACAAGTTTATGACCCGCCATATTTATTTTCACGCATACATCGCTAATTATTAATCTTCAATTAAAAACTTGTCCATTTTTAGGAAAATTAAGAACAAAAACTGTGACAAGTTTACTTCATCACAGCACAATTCAGTTTGTTCTAGCTTTAATAAATGTGGATCCCTGGGAAGCTATTTATATATTACAAACACCAAGTACCAGGAAAGCTCAATAACTAGAATTAGAACAATCGGGTCACGATACTCACATTGCTACGCTGAACTGTTTGAAAACTTTCAGCTTGTCCTTTAGATTATGTTGAGCTCTGATCTGATTTCCTCCAGCTGTTGTTCACCTCTAGTGTTTTGAATTGCTTCCAGTAGTGATCTGCATACTGTGAAGAATACAATTTGAGTTAACGGATGCTTGTCTGATCCGGTGAATATTCTTTGTGTCTGTAGTAGCGCCATAGACTCTGGTCTAAGGATGGAAGAAATCTCCCCAGTAGGGAAAGCTCTATGACTTATTTTCCCATTGTCTTATCTTATAACAATGCATCCCCCACCATCCTCAACTGTGTCCTCTGCGAATCCTTCTATGTATCGGTGAGCCCAGTCGTTAAGGATGTATTTTCTCTCAATCATCTTCTGAGATTAATCTTTTATGTGTTTAGCCTGGCAATTTTCCTTTTTTTATTATGGGATATCTGTGGTTATTAGAATGTTTTCACGGCAATAGTTTTTCTCCTCCTAAGCAGTCAGCATTTACATGTCTGTGAATTGCGTTTGGAGTAAGTTTTCATGGTGGCGATGTAGGTGTTTTGAGTTCAACAGGCCCGTGTTAAAATGTACCGTCCATCCACCTTCACGATCCCTTTCCCCTTACCCGGAATGATACCAAACAAAGACAAAGCTAAATCACTCTTCTGATCTCAAAGAAAGATGTGTTGGCCACTCAGTTTCTAAATATCAAAGACGCCCATCTACGTTGTCTGTGAATATATGAGCACGTGTTCAATTGATACAATTATAGATTTTAGGAAAACCGATCCAGAAAATATGAAAATCGATCCAAAAAAAAAAAGGCACGATGGAGAGAGTATTTCCTAGTACTCCTAAACCCAAATGACACACACTCATACGAGTTTAAATACAGTAAAAAACAGGAGATTGAGGAAGTTCTTAAAAATAGCCCAAATTGTAAAGCTGCAGGTGCGAAAAACCTGCCAGACAATTGAAGCTTGTGGATACCTAGGCGTGAAATGGTTACATAGAATATTCTCAGCAGCTTGGCAGTAAAATAGTCTCTGAAGACTGGAAAAGAAGCATTCTTTGTGTCAATCTGGAAAAACAAAGGCAACAAAATAGAGTGCGATACCTACTGGGGGATATCACTTCTAAGCCTCGCAGAAAACATGTACGCAAAGATCCTGGAGCACAGAATTCGGCCGATCCTAGAACCACAGCTGAGTGGGGATCAATTTGGTTTCCGACGAGGTAGGAGCTGCACAGACGCTCTGTTTACCATGAGAGAACTAAGCGAAACAAATATCGAACACCATCGGAAACTCAACGTAGCTTTCATAGATCAAAAAAAGACTTTCGATAGAGTAGACAGGAATAAACTATTGGCCATCCTATACGACTACGGAGTTCAGGGGCAGCTATTAGAGAAAATTAGAGCAGTGTACCAAGAGTGTCAAAGCATAGAAAGAACAACAGATGGTCTGACCGAAACAAGGGAGATAACAGCCGGGGTGAGACAAGGGTGTCTCCCCTACTCTCCTACACATATATGGACAGAATAACTGGAGCATGACCAAGAAATGCAGAGGAAGAAAGGACAAGGCTGATCTGTTAAAAGAACTATTTTTTGCAGATGATCAATGTCTACTATAAGAGAATGAAGATGATCTGCAGAAACATCTGACTGCGCTCAACTCTGTATGTGAAAGATACAGTATGAGAATTAACACATCCAAAACAGAAACTATGCAGATAGCAGATCGCCTGAAAACATGAACCTTACGGTAAACGGGACCTAGATCAAACAAGTGCAGGCGTTCAAGTACTTAGGCAGTGTTTTTACACAAGATGTGTGTTTAGATAGAGAGATTGAGGGCAGGTGCTATACCAGCTGTCACCATTATTGAAACACCCTAACATAAACATGTTCACAAAAGGAATGCTAATCAACAGTATATTCATGCCAACTCTCTGTTACCGGTGCCAAACATGGACTTTAACAAAAACTCTAGAGAGAAAGATCACGACATGTGAGATGAGATCCCTTCCGAAATCAATCAACGTAACTAGGAGAGACAGAACCCACAATGATGACGTGAGAAGAAAGGTTGAAGCGAGACCCTCAATATATTGATGAAGTGAGAATAAATTGGTTCGGCCATCTCATGAGAATGCATCCTGACCAACTACCCTTGTGCGCCTAAAAAGCACGACGTTCGGGTTTGAAAGACCGAGAACTAGATGGATAGGAAATGTTGCGGATATTATAAATCGTCATGGGATGACGACTTCTTCAGTGACGCGTCTGACCCTGGACAGAAAACTACGGCTCCCCACGTAGCCTCACAGCATAAGTGGATAAAACAAGATATAAGACCGATTTTAGGAAATGATTTTCCTTTTGTTTGCACTCTGCTAAATGTCATTAGATGGCCCGATTCTAAGACCACAAAGACCAAGTGTCATTTCAGTGAAAATATTGTAATGTTTAGCTCCACCCCTGTAAACCAGTCACGGCAGCCCAGGGTACGGGGGAACACAGTTTGAGAGCCGCTGACGTACATCTCAAGTTACACACATCCTGAATTCGAGCCAGCCGAGATTAGCCACAGATTGACAAGAATAAATGAACATGTTCCTTGTGTTCATGTCGAACCAGCTGTAAATTGGTACCTGACGAAGCAGTGCTAAATTTAGAAACTGCCGTGGTAACTAGGCAGTTTGTCGACACTTTTAGCAATGTAATGAACTGGGTACATATAAGGGCGACACGTGTGGGTTGTGCATTGTACTGGCAACCTTAGTTCGTTCTCAATCTGCCGCTGCTTGCCCTGAAAAGGTCTTTGCAAGTACCAAAATGTTGCTCGGAGAACGGAATGCGTTGTGTCGTAGTTTACAGCTTGACTGCAACATTTGCACCATTCGGTCCGACACATCCAACTTCAGCAGGCATTTCTAAGTACCGGGTTAGCCCTCCCTCGTCAATCCCTTCTATTTAGCCAGTCTGCTCTGTTACAGACAGGATTACCGCATGGAGACGTAGAAGTGGTTTGGCAGCACAGATTCGCTGATCTTGACGCTTCCAGTCATCAGCTGTGGTCGCTGACCATTACAGCTAATGCGATGCTCAGCATCTTGATCCCAACCTTATCATATAAAACCATTACACCAAAAACCGGATACATCCTTCATTTAAAAAGGGTTAGCACACGGGGACTACATGCATTGATGGAAAACTTCAAATAAATGTCCCGCCAGAACGAACCAAAACAAATATCCTGTCAAATTTCGACCATGTAGTGAGAGGCAAGCGGAAAGTGCCGTTGACCTAAAGGTGAAGCCTTCTGAAAGACCCAAGTGATAACCCGCAAGGAAACATCAACAACAGAGACACGCCCAGCATGGTAGCAACATCAGAACAATACGTCCACAAGCCAATAACTCAAATTTACCATCTCGTGTGTCCATCCTTTACAATTCTAACCATTAACTAGCATCCCGGCTATTCCACACAAAGGGGTGTCAACCGGCTGTTGCTTATTCTCTCTGACTTCCACCAACTACCGCTGCTGAAGAGAGTATGACCACTGAAACCTGCCAATAATGTCAACAATAAAAACTGTCGTTATATGGCATTACTTTTACTGTGGTAGCCGAGGGGGTTTGCGGAGGACAACAGGCCGCTACACCAATGCTGTCACCACGTCGTGTGGTGGCTATATTTGTTTATTTCAGAAAATTTAAAAAAAAACCAACATATGTCTTACTGAGGATTCGACTAAAATGACAATCCAAATAAGGGGAAGGTTGCGTGCTCGGTGCGTCTTCTGGACCAGTGTCTACCTCGTTAGCCCATCTTCAATGGGAGAGTAGGCTTATCCCCTCCCTAGCAGACTGGGGTGCCGATTCCATCTTTTCCTCGTTTGTTGTTCCATCTTAACTGTCTCTTAACTAGAGTTAAAACCCAATCCTAGGCACGATTGTTGGGCATAACAGGGTCCATCGCGAGCATGTTTTGCAGGACTGTCCTCTGTCTGGTCGGTTAAAGGGGATACACTGACCAAATCATTCGATACTACAATCAAAGCTGCACGGAGCTAAATAGCATCTACAGTCAACGGACGAGTTTGTCGCGAACACTTGTCTGATAGTGTAAACATTTATGATGCGATCACAAAAAGAAGCAGAAGAATAAATATGGATGTGGATGGCGATAGCAACATCATTACGCTTAAGCATTGCTACTGAGCCAAGTCATATATGCGGATACAGGCTTCGATGGAGGGAATCAGCTATAATGATGGCTATTTGCCTTGTTTGGAGCGAAAATGTGAATCAACGAACCAATCAATAAACTTTTAATAGAATGACAATGCAATTAAAAACACAGTCAACCATGCAGTCACCTAAAACGCCAATCAAGCAATTTACTAACAAATCAATCAATGAATTATAAAATCAATCAAATGTCCAACAAATCAACTGAACAATTTAATCAATCACATGCCAAACAAAGCAAACAAATGTGAAATAAATCAAAGGACAAACAAATCAATCAAACAACTAACCACTATCAGATGTGTCGCTCTTCTTTGTATCCTTTCCAGCATGTTTATGATAAGGACTCCACAGCTGTACACAGTACTCCAGTCTAGACCTTACTAATGCTTTATGCAGTTTGACTATCACTTCGCTGCTCCTGTGTTTAATATTTCTTGTTATCATACCTAACATTGGATTTGCCTTTTCACTGCTACCTGGACTTGCTCACTCACTTTACCTGCATGATCTCTTATAACCGCTAGATCTGTTTCCTTTTCTATCATTCTAATATTGTTCTCTGCCATTCTGTAATTATGTTCCATATTGGAATTACCAATGTGGATGACTGTACATTAAACTCCATTTGAAAGCTCTCAGACAATTCTCAAATTGTTTCTACGAGGTGTGTTCAAATCAAAGCGGGACATGTGGTTCAAGTTCTTCCTGAATGGGTTACAGCGTACTGGAACTGCTATCATTAGTTAAGGGTACTTGTGTCCTGTTGCTACTAGGTGGCCCTTTGTTACGAGCCAGTCACGTGACAGATACATAAATATGGTGGTCAACACTGTTAGGGATTGTATGGAACAGCGTATTGTGATGAAGTTTCTTGTGAAACAATGCGCTAAACCTTTAGAAATTTACAGAAGACTGCAATCACAATTCGGAGATGAAACGCTCCACCTCAGTATGACATTTTAAGGGTGTAAAAGTTTTAGAGCAAGCCGTACATCCGTGACTTATGATCCCGATTGTGGTCAGTATCACCACACCACAGCCCTTCCTGTGATAATCCAGATTATGTAGCGCCTTATAGTGGATGTTGATTTTCTACTCCGTGATGCCACTATCAACACGAAACAGTACATACCCATTTTGAGTGATGTGCATAACGTCTGTGGAAATAATGGCCTGGTTCGGTAACAAAGCGCGTCCTGCTCCTGAGAGATAACGCTCAACTTCATACGGAGCACCGGGCTATTCGCAATCTGCAGCAACTCGACTGGGAGGTATTGCCACATCCACCTTAGAGCCAAGACGATGCTCTATTCGATGTTCACCTGTTTGACACCTAAAAAAATTCTTGGGAGGTCACGTTTTCAGTACTGATGACGGAGTGAAACAGACTGTCCTGGCCTTGTTCAGACATACCGACAAATCTTTCTACGCTGAAGCTTTCAAGCATTTCTTAAACGCTGGGATAAGTGCATAAACAATGCAGGTAGAAAATATATCAGGTAATGGAAACAAGAAAAGCCAGACTGAAAAAGAAAGAAGAGACATAACCCTGAGGTACATAGCAGAAAACTACCCAAGCATGGACTGGACCCATGCATACACCGACGGTTCTGTAACAAACACAACACAGAATGGAGGAGGAGGGTATTCATAAGCCTAACAAATGGTAGAAAAATAACACTGTCAAGGGAACTGGAAAATTCTCAAGCAATTTCAGAGCTGAGGCAGAGGCACTGAAGGCTGCAGTAGAAGCAATGCTGACAGGCGAAAGCAATGAAAGCCAGATAGTCCTGTTTACAGATGCCCTGGCCGTGGTTACAGCACTAAAAAGCCAGACAAATACTGAACTTAATGATTTAAGAGCAGTACTCTGTCAACTATGCCAGCAGTCCGCACCAAAAAGAGTAGTGGTACAGTGGGTTCCATCCTACTGTAACACCCAAGGCAACGAGGAGGCAGACAGACTGGCAAAAGGAGGAGCAAGACTACCACAACCAGATTCTAGGGTGACCTACGAAGAGTACAAAAGGTTTATTAGGGCCAGATACATGGCCAAATGGGAAACATAACATACTGGCTACACAGAAAATATTACCAGCTGAACAGAAGAGAGCAGGTCGTGGTCTTCAGACTCCGCACAGGCCACAACAGAATGATGTACCATCTATCCAATAAACTGAAGATAGCTGGTACTGATGAATGCACCTGTGGTACAGGGAACATGACCGCTGAACATCTGCTGCAAAACTGCCCGACATACCAGGATCAGAGAAAGCAGATGTAGCCATGACCAGTGGCAACACTAGACAAGCTCTATGGCAGCCTGAGGATGACAGCTGCTTTCTTTGAACAAATTCAAGTTGACGTCTGACAGCGTACGAAGAAGAAGAAGAAGAAGAAGAAGAAGAAGAAGAAGAAGAAGAAGAAGAAGAAGAAGAAGAAGAAGAAGAAGAAGAAGAAGAAGAAGAAGAAGAAGAAGAAGAAGAAGAAGAAGAAGAAGAAGAAGAAGAAGCTATAAAAACATAAAATGCATTTCGACTATTTTTTTTTAAATGCCATTATTGTAAAATTCCCGGTTTGACTTGAACGCCTCTTGTCAATCCGACTTCAATAAATCCACGTTTGCTTTAGATGAGACACTACTGCATAGTTTTCTGTCATCAGCAAATTTTGCAATCATGTATCCCATATCAGTGTCCAAATAATTTATATATATCAAGAAAAAAATTGGTCCCAAAACCGAGCCCTGTGGCACTGCACTTTTTACTTTAGGCCACTAAAGTACTTCTTATCTATGCCCACTCTTTGTCTTCTTCCAGTTAACCAATTTTCAATCCATTTGGCAACTTCACCACCTATTCTTTGTGATTTTTAACTTCGAAAATAAGCTTTGATCAATATCTACACTTCCAGGGTAGAAGAGGAGCTACTGCAAGAAGATGAAAATATAAATCGCAATTTTTAATCCATGGGTCAGCTTGCGGCTGCATTTTTCAACGGTTTGCTTCCCCGGGGTAATTGGAGCTCAATAGTAAAGCTCTTCCTCTATTTGTCTCTCTCTGTCTCTCTCTCTCTCTCTCTTTCACTCTCTCTCACTCTTTGTCTATTTATATATATAGCTCTCTCCTTGGCTCCCTCTGTCCTTTTTCTCTCCTTAGCACTTTCATTTTCACTTCTTCTCTCTATCTTTTCAGATGTCTTGTTCTCTATGATTTCAGCTCTCTCTTTCTCTCTTTGCCTCTCTCTACTTCTCATTTACTTTCTAAATGTTTTCTTTAGTTCTCTCTTTTGCTCTCTCTTGCTCGTTCTTTAACTCTCTGTAGCTCTCTCTCTCTATGGCTGCTCTCTCTCTCCTTCACCTCTATCTCTAGTTCGATCTGTAGCTTTCCCTTTAGAACTGACTCTCATTACTACCCAGAGCGAAGGGATATTGATAGCTGTACAAACAAGGATTTCTTATCATTTACTACTGTTAGAACGCTCACGTGACTGGACCACAAATACTGCGTTTGTGATTAAAAAGAATATATTTGTAGTTTAGTTTAGTCGAAGAGTCAACGTCATTGCACGCGATTTCTTCTTCTTCTTCTTTGTCGTACGCAGTCAGACAGTAACATTTATTTTTTCGAAAAAAGCAGCCGTCATCCTGAGGCTGTCGACACTGCCATAGAGCTGGTCTAGTGTTGCCACTGGTGATGGCCACATCTGCTTTCTCTGGTCCTCGTATGTCGGGCAGTTTTGCAGCAAATGCTCAGCGGTCATTTTCCCGGTACCACACGGGCATTCGTCAGTGCCACCTATTTCAATTTGTTGAATAGGTGGTACCTCAGTCTATTGTGGCCACTGCGAAGTCTGAAGACCACGACCTGCTCTCTTCTGTTCAACTGGTAGCACGTGATTTAACACATGTGCTCTGTTCCTATCCATGTTTTTGGAGAACCTCAGCACAATGCACAAATAATGTGCACCAACAAGAATCCAGTTATGGATTATGTTTAAATTATGTTTAAAATCTGGAACAAAGATTGCTAATCTTCTTTCGACTTGCGCCGTTGAGCACCGTGGTCTGTCCTGCGCCAAGTGA
Source organism: Ariolimax columbianus (assembly GCA_036924085.1). Classification (NCBI taxonomy): domain Eukaryota; kingdom Metazoa; phylum Mollusca; class Gastropoda; order Stylommatophora; family Arionidae; genus Ariolimax; species Ariolimax columbianus. The sequence continues at coordinate 81,223,606 of JAVGWX010000012.1, forward strand.
GCTGCGTCGATCAATGTGAGTCCATGTCGCTGCACAATCACTCTAATGTCATCTATCCGACTGCCTTGCGGCCGCCCCCTTGCCCTGTAGCCAGATTTTCCAGCGTTATAAGCAATCAGTGGAAGTTGATGAAAGTGCATTCTCAGAGATGATCAACTAACTAAACTAACTTATTTTCTGCCTGGAAATGTATTCAGAGAAAGGCGTAAGGCCGACCATACTTCGAATGTCTTCGTTTGGCATTAAGTATTTCCTGCTAACACAATGACTTTCCTCAAACACTTCATTTCACATGTCGAAATTATGCTCTTACGCGCCCAGGACGAAGGTCATATTTGACACTGGTAGTGCAGAGTCGGCATAAATATACGGAATATCAGATGTTGCTTTTCTGCAAATCTAATGCTCGGGTACCTAAGCACTGGTGACAGCTGATAGGTTACCACAGATGCTTTCTGACACATAGTCTCAAATTCCCTGTGGACCATACGGTCTGCCAAACATTTGTTACCCTAAATACTTGAACTCATGGGCCTGTTGAAGAGCTATATACTTACACTTAAAGGGAAGGCGTGGGCTAGTGGTTCAGTGACACGGCTCACAATCCGAAGGTGCTTGGTTCGATCATCATAACAGCACCGGCCGTTACCCCGGGGTAGCAAACCCTTAGAAAATGCAGGTGGAAGCTGACCCTTACATAAAATGCATGCCGTAGTCGGATGCACTATGCATGCAAAACGAAAACCGCAGTGCAACGCACACCCGCTTTGGGGAATAGATAAATAAGACGGAAAAAAATGCACTTTTGTGGCCAACGTACTAGAACATATCTTTGCCAAAGGTAGATTCAAAACCTGACGAACAGAAAAGTTATTTGCGAAATTCAATCAATTAATCAATCAATATATTAATTTAATAACCAATCAATAAAAGCCCATCGCTCCTCTCACAGGCCATTGACAACATCCCACCAGCAAACACGGCTCTAGGCTACTGTCTCTCTCCAGGTGCAACCATTTAATCGTCGTTCTCTCTTACATTCTCTTCTCCTTGTAGTGTTGTATCTACCTGTCTTTCTCTTCCCTTAAAGATTCCAACTGATTATCATCCTGCCTTTGTTTGGTGGTGTCTTCCAAGGCGTAAGTTATATCTAGCTACATTTTCTTTTTAAGGTAGCAGCGTATCGCAGTGGTTTGCAAGCTAGCTTCGCATCTGAGTGGTTCTGGGTTCATTCTTCGATTGAGGCAAAAATGTTTTCTCAGACCGCAACGGCTCGCGGGTTGATCCAGCCTTAAAGGGTACCGGTTCAGTCTGGGAAGTAAAAGCGGCGAAGAAGCGAAGATGGTTGCCGCCCTCATATAGCCAAGCATTTCAATGTGAGATCGCTAACACATCACACCCCTAGTAATGCTATAGGTTACTTTTTCTTTTCTTAATTTGTTGCTGCTGTTGACTGCAAATTGTACTGCTGTTGTGCTGCTGTTTCACGGCATCATATCTTATACTTTTTTTTTTCTCTTTTTTTTACGTGTTTTCCTCACTATTTCTACTGGCGGAAGCGCCTATTCTACCCCAGACCGTAGTGAATTTGGGCGATATTAAGACGCATAAACCAGTGCTTCGATGTATGTGTGCGTCTGTATGTACCTATGCAAGGTTTGTGCGCTCGAAGAAGTCAGCCCAACCAAAGTGCAATGGAAGGGTTTTACCCTGAGGGCGCGTGTGAAAGTTGTGCAAGAGTGTGACTGTAGGACAGAGTCAAAAATAGAGTGAGGTGAGAAGAGAGAAGAATAAACAAATTGAGAGTACTTCTTGATCTCATTCTCATCATGTCCTGCGGTTTTTATACCCAATGTCCTTTGTAAGAAATGTGCTATTGGTAAAATAAAACAAATATATATCGCAATGATTGTTATGATATATGTCTGCATTGATATATGTCTGCACTGATATATGTCTGCACTGATATATGTCTGCACTGATATATGTCTGCACTGATATATGTCTGCACTGACATATGTCTGCACTGATCACTGATATATGTTTGCACTGATATATGTCTGCACTGATATATGTCTGCACTGACATATGTCTGCACTGATCACTGATATATGTCTGCACTGATATATGTCTGCACTGATATATGTCTGCACTGACATATGTCTGCACTGATCACTGATATATGTCTGCACTGATATATGTCTGCACTGATATATGTCTGCACTGATATATGTCTGCACTGAGATATATCTGCACTGATCACTAATATATGTCTGCACTGATACCTGATATATGTCTGCACTGATCACTGATATATGTCTGCACTGATATATGTCTGCACTGATATATGTCTGCACTGATATATGTCTGCACTGATATATGTCTGCACTGATCACTGATATATGTCTGCACTGATATATGTCTGCGCTGATATATGTCTGCACTAATCACTGATGTATGTCTGCACTGATATATGTCTGCACTAATATATCTCTGCACTGATCACTGATATATGTCTGCACTGATATATATCTGCACTGATATATGTCTGCACTGATATATGTCTGCACTGATATATATCTGCACTGATCACTGATATATGTCTGCACTGATACCTGATATATGTCTGCACTGATCACTGATATATGTCTGCACTGATATAAGTCTGCACTGATATATGTCTGCACTGATATATGTCTGCACTGATATATGTCTGCACTGATCACTGATATATGTCTGCACTGATATATGTCTGCACTGATATATGTCTGCACTGATCACTGATGTATGTCTGCACTGATATATGTCTGCACTGATATATGTCTGCACTGCTATATGTCTGCACTGATCACTGATATATGTCTGCACTGATATATGTCTGCACTGATATATGTATGCACTGATATATGTCTGCACTGATATATATCTGCACTGATCACTGATATATGTCTGCACTGATACCTGATATATGTCTGCACTGATCACTGATATATGTCTGCACTGATATATGTCTGCACTGATATATGTCTGCACTGATCACTGATATATGTCTGCACTGATATATGTCTGCACTGATATATGTCTGCACTGATCACTGATGTATGTCAGCACTGATATATGTCTGCACTGATATATGTCTGCACTGATATATGTCTGCACTGATCACTGATATATGTCTGCACTGATATATGTCTGCACTGATATATGTCTGCACTGATATATATCTGCACTGATCACTGATATATGTCTGCACTGATACCTGATATATGTCTGCACTGATCACTGATATATGTCTGCACTGATATATGTCTGCACTGATATATGTCTGCACTGATATATGTCTGCACTGATATATGTCTGCACTGATCACTGATATATGTCTGCACTGATATATGTCTGCACTGATCACTGATGTATGTCTGCACTGATATATGTCTGCACTGATATATGTCTGCACTGATATATGTCTGCACTGATCACTGATATATGTCTGCACTGATGTATGTCTGCACTGATATATGTCTGCACTGATATATGTCTGCACTGATATATATCTGCACTGATCACTGATATAAGTCTGCACTGATACCTGATATATGTCTGCACTGATCACTGATATATGTCTGCACTGATATATGTCTGCACTGATATATGTCTGCACTGATATATGTCTGCACTGATATATGTCTGCACTGATCACTGATATATGTCTGCACTGATCACTGATACATGTCTGCACTGATCACTGATATATGTCTGCACTGATATATGTCTGCACTGATCACTGATATATGTCTGCACTGATCACTGATATATGTCTGCACTGATATATGTCTGCACTGATCACTGATACATGTCTGCACTGATCACTGATATATGTCTGCACTGATATATGTCTGCACTGATATGTGTCTGCACTGATATATGTCTGCACTGATCACTGATATATGTCTGCACTGATCACTGATATATGTCTGCACTGATATATGTCTGGACTGATCACTGATATACGTCTGCACTGATATATGTCTGCACTGATATATGTCTGCACTGATATATGTCTGCACTGATCACTGATATATGTCTGCACTGATATATGTCTGCACTGATCACTGATATATGTCTGCACTGATATATGTCTGCACTGATCACTGATACATGTCTGCACTGATCACTGATATATGTCTGCACTGATATATGTCTGCACTGATATATGTCTGCACTGATATATGTCTGCACTGATATATGTCTGCACTGCTATATGTCTGCACTGATAAATATCTGCACTGATCACTGATATATGTCTGCACTGACACCTGATATATGTCTGCACTGATCACTGATATATGTCTGCACTGATATATGTCTGCACTGATATATGTCTGCACTGATCACTGATATATGTCTGCACTGATATATGTCTGCACTGATCACTGATATATGTCTGCACTGATATATGTCTGCACTGATATATGTCTGCACTGATATATGTCTGCACTGATATATATCTGCACTGATATATGTCTGCACTTATATATGTCTGCACTGATATGTGTCTGCACTGATATATGTCTGCACTGATCACTGAGATATGCCTGCACTGATATATGTCTGCACTGATATATGTCTGCACTGATCACTGATATATGTCTGCACTGATCAATGATGTATGTCTGCACTGATATATGTCTGGACTGATCACTGATATACGTCTGCACTGATATAGGTCTGCACTGATATATGTCTGCACTGATATATGTCTGCACTGATCACTGATATATGTCTGCACTGATATATGTCTGCACTGATCACTGATATATGTCTGCACTGATATATGTCTGCACTGATCACTGATATATATCTGCACTGATATATGTCTGCACTGATCACTGATATATGTCTGCACTGATCACTGATATATGTCTGCACTGATATATGTCTGCACTGATATATGTCTGCACTGATCACTGATATGTGTGCACTGATATATGTCTGCACTGATATATGTCTGCACTGATATATGTCTGCACTGATATATATCTGCACTGATCACTGATATATGTCTGCACTGATACCTGATATATGTCTGCACTGATCACTGATATATGTCTGCACTGATATATGTCTGCACTGATATATGTCTGCACTGATCACTGATATATGTCTGCACTGATCACTGATATATGTCTGCACTGATATATGTCTGCACTGATATATGTCTGCACTGATATATGTCTGGACTGATATATGTCTGCACTGATATATGTCTGCACTGATATATGTCTGCACTGATATATGTCTGCACTGATATATGTCTGCACTGATCACTGAGATATGCCTGCACTGATATATGTCTGCACTGATATATGTCTGCACTGATCACTGATATATGTCTGCACTGATCACTGATATATGTCTGCACTGATATATGTCTGGACTGATCACTGATATACGTCTGCACTGATATATGTCTGCACTGATATATGTCTGCACTGATCACTGATATATGTCTGCACTGATATATGTCTGCACTGATCACTGATACATGTCTGCACTGATCACTGATATATGTCTGCACTGATATATGTCTGCACTGATATATGTCTGCACTTATATATGTCTGCACTGATATGTGTCTGCACTGATATATGTCTGCACTGATCACTGAGATATGTCTGCACTAATATATGTCTGCACTGATATATGTCTGCACTGATCACTGATATATGTCTGCACTGATCACTGATATATGTCTGCACTGATATATGTCTGGACTGATCACTGATATACGTCTACACTGATATATGTCTGCACTGATATATGTCTGCACTGATATATGTCTGCACTGATCACTGATATATGTCTGCACTGATATATGTCTGCACTGATCACTGATATATGTCTGCACTGATATATGTCTGCACTGATCACTGATATATGTCTGCACTGATATATGTCTGCACTGATCACTGATATATGTCTGCACTGATCACTGATATATGTCTGCACTGATATATGTCTGCACTGATATATGTCTGCACTGATCACTGATATGTCTGCACTGATATATGTCTGCACTGATATATGTCTGCACTGATATATGTCTGCACTGATATTTTTCTGCACTGATTGATGTATGTCTGCACTGATCACTGATATATGTCTGCACTGATATATGTCTGCACTGATATATGTCTGCACTGATCACTGATATATGTCTGCACTCATGTATGTCTGCACTGATATATGTCTGCACTGATATATGTCTGCACTGATGTATTTTTTGCACTGATCACTGATATATGTCTGCACTGATATATGTCTGCACTGATGTATTTTTAGCACTGATCACTGATATATGTCTGCACTGATATATGTCTGCACTGATATATGTCTGCACTGATGTATGTCTGCACTGATCACTGATATATGTCTGCACTGCCCATACACGTGAAGAACTCCTATGTTTGTTCTCTGCATTTAATCTGTCCGACTCTGTAAGGAGAACAACGTATCCAGGGCCTCTGAAAAAAACATGGTCATTACACAATGAACAAGGCGTGGCATCCCTCTTTGGTCTCTCTCAATTCCCTCGTCATGTTTTTTTTTGTTGATTGGTGTTTGTGGGACAGAGGGGCGGGAGGGGGCGGGGGAGGGTAGAAGAAAGAGAACAGGTGGCTGGGGCCTGCAAAGAACAGAAAAGAAGTTGAGAGGAAAAAATCTCCCCGGGTAAAAAACAGAAAGATTACTCCTTTTTTCATATGTTCAATGATGGATTGAGCACGTGGTTAAGTGAACTTCGTTGTCTCCGTATCGACAGGGTTTACACCTACGTGTCAGCTTACCCTCACTTAGCCGAAGATTCCCTCCCCAACCTCATTGAGTCCTACCTGTGTCTCCACCCACCTCGTCCTGAAACGTGTGTTGCCAAAGGCGTGTTTTGTACTCCAAGCTTAGCACAACTTGTCTGCTTAAGTTACAACCAAAGTGCCCCCCAAAAAGCGCCATTCAAATATTTCTTTCTGCTTGTTCGTTGTCTTACGTCTAGATTGGATACTTTATTTCGGAAAGACATGCTGCTTTTAATCACACAAACACACAGTCATTCAGATCATCGATAGATCAAATGTGTTTTTATATATCGTTTTGGTCACTTCAGTCGTGTATGTAGCTGAGGTCACAGAGCTTGTGTGATCTAGCTAAGAACAAACATGGCAAGCTGGATATTTATACACAACTAAATATTATTGAGTACTTATCTGGGATCAAAATGCTGAGAAGCGCATGAGCTGCAGTGGTCAGCGACCCATAGCTGACTGCTAGCATCAGGGCCAGCGAACCAGAGCTGCCTGGACCCTTCTACACCTCCACGCGGTAATCCTAGATAACAGGCTGCAGCAGGGCAGACTGGCTCAGAAGAAGGGATCGGAGAGGGAATGCTAACCCGGTACTCTAAAAATGAATGCTGAATTCGGATGTGTTGGACCGAAAGGTGCAAATATCGCAGCCAAGCTGTAAACTAAGACACAACGCATTCCGTTCTCTGGACTACATTCTGCTACTTAAGCCCTTTCAGGATTTGGTAGTGGGAGACTGAGAACAAACGAAGGAGAAGAAGAAGAAGTTTCACATTTGGGATGAAACATAATAAGTGATTGATGTAAGTAAAGCTAGGTTAATTCGAGAGGCCTTGAAATCAACCCGAGATATTGTGTTCTGGTTCTACCTGAACGAGTTATAGTGTGCTGAAACTACTATTATTAGTTAGGGGCATTTGTGTCTTATTACTGCTATGTGACCCACATACCAGTCACGTGATAGATAAAATAAAAATGAAGTACAACACTGTTAGTGCTTGCATCGTTCAGCGTGTTGTGATAAAGTTTCTTGTTCAAGACGGCCGGAAACCTGCAGAAATTCACGGATGACTGCAGTCACAATACGGTGATGATATACTAAACGACAGTCAAACACTTGCATGGTGTCAACGTTTTATAGAAGATCGTACATCCGTGAGAAGATCCCGGTCGTGGTGGCTCTCAATCCACCAGTAACGCATGTGAATATATAGATTGAAGAACGACTTATCCTGGAAAATTGAGGCATACCTGTTGCAAAATTAGACACAAATTAGTTTTACTCTGTGTGCGGTGAACACTATTATTCGTGACCATTTCCATTTTTGGAAAGCTAGTGCACGTTGGGTGTCAAGACAGCTTTTCGCTTTTGACCTACAGAAAAGAGTTCAGGCTCATCATACTATGTGCCACCTGCAGCAACCCGGCTGAGAGGTATTGCCACATCCTCCATACAGCCAAGACCTCGCTCCAAGTGATTTCCACAATTTGAACCTCTAAATGAATTCCTGGCAGGTCAGCATTACAACGCTGATGACGGAGTAAAACGGACTTTCCTGGACTGGTTCAGACATACTGACAAATCGTTCTCCGCGGAAGCTTTCAAGCATTACTTAAACGCTGGGATCAGTGCATCAATGTTTAAAGAGATTATATCAAAAATAAAAGGCATTTTGACTACTGGAAATTGTTTTCCTTTACAAAAAAAGTCCCAGTTTCACTTGACCCTCGTCAAATTTAACTATTGTATACTTGTTAGTATATTTTGAAATAAAAACGTTGTTTATAGTACAATCGTATTGAAATGATTTTACTCTTTTCTTTGTCTTTCAGAAATCCGGAATTTTCTTAATTCTTTTCCGTTATCCTGTTACGCCTTTCAGCGTCAGGTTATGAAGAGATTCTAGAACGAGCCTGGCTGTGTGTCTCATGCACAGTGGCATTCACTGCCTAAGAAATTACCGTAAGCCACCTTTTTCGTGGTCTGCCTTGAATCCGCTGAATCTAAATAGAGTTGAAGCTTTCTTACAAAAATGTATAATATTATAACATAATATAGTTTTATTAAATGACTTACACAAAAATACTCGAACTCGTCTCGGATTTGAACAATAAAACTTCAGCACGCTGGGCAAGGACTTCACCCATATTCACATTAAGCCCTTTGAAAACTAAGTTTCGCACCATACGTATCTAGTGTTTGTCTATTTTGACTACGCAAGCAAAGAGGAACACGCTTCGTTTCGTACAAAAGTGGTCTCGCTTTACGGGTTACAAATTGTTCCAATATGTCTACAAGTTGTTCCCAAAATCCCATTAAAGTCTACTGACATCGGGCTTGTACATGCCTTGTAGGTTTCAGATCTGTAACTTATTGGGAAGGGACGGAGTTTTCTAATCCAAGATTACACCGTAACTAACAAGTGACGCTAAATAACATCGTTTAACCAATAAGTGACGCTAAATGACATCGTTTAACTAACAAGTGACGCTAAATAACATCGTTTAACCAACAAGTGACGCTAAATAACATCATTTAACTAAGAAGTGACGCCAAATAACATTGTTTAACTTACAAGTGACGCTAAATACAATGGTTTAGCTAAGAATTGACGCTAAATAACATTTTTTAACTAACAAGTGATGCTAAATACCATGTGTTAACTAACAAGTGATACAAAATAACATTGTTTAACCTTTTTGGGGAGGCGGAGGGGGGGGGGGTTTGGGGGCGTTCGACTTATCTTTCTCTTCTCCAAAGCCGTGTTCTTTGCACTACGGTTTTGTTTTGCGCCTGTCGGCCTAGTGTATCCGACTTCGGCATGCATTTTATGTAAGGATCTGTTTCCTCCAGCATTTACTTCGGGTGCTTCCCTGCAGAAACGGGTGGTGCTTTAATGGGCATCGAGCCCCGCACCTGCAGGTTGAGCGCCGTGTCACTTGACCCACGATTAACACCCGGAACTTGTTAGTTAAGCTATGTTATTTAATGTCACTTATTAGTTAAACGAAGCTATTTAGCGTCACTTGTTAGTTAAACATTGTCATTTAGCGTCACTTATTAGTTAAAACACCCGTGCCTACGCTTAACTAACAAATAACGCTAAATAGCATCGTTTGACTGACAAGTGACGTAAAATAAAAGCGTTGATCCTACTGACAAGTGACGTAAAATATAAGCGTTGATCCTACTGACAAGTGAAATTATTGAAATGATATTAAAAAACAGTTGTAAGGCAGAGCTGAGGACCAACAAGGGAAAACCAAATGTCCGGACAGCAAGTATTCGTTAAAGATAACTCAGAGACTTTCAAGTTGCTCACATTCCGGTGTATGTCCCAAGCGGTACGTCGGGGTCTTTGAGTGTGGTAAAGTCAAGACTAACACCTCTGCCCCTCAGAGAGCATGTCGTAAGAAGCGACTAACTGTCTGACATAGCATAACACAAAATATGGTTAGGTGGGTCTGTTAAGAGCAGAATGGATGGTGCCTAACAGGCTGTGGGTTTTCTTCGCGCAAGTGTTAATGTCTATTAAAATGGACTTGCACATTGGTTAACCACCCTCCAAGAAACTGGTTGTATACAGACTCTGCAGAGTCTTCTAAACCAGTATAAAGACGTTAAGTTAAGTTAAGTTTCTGGTCGGCATACCTATATTATTATAAAGTCTTCGATTAAATAACTAAATATCGTATCCACCTGCCTGCTGTGGTCCTAACATGTAATGTTAGGTTGTATTGCAAATATGATGTAGAATCGTGCAATTGTAATATTTCGTATCGAGTATCTGTGTCAGTATCGTTGTGTGTTTGAGGGTGTGTGTTTGTGCGTGTTTGAAGGTGTGTGTTTGTGTGTGTTTGGGGGTGCGTGTTTTTCCGTGTTTGAATGTGTGTGTTTTTCCGAGTTTGAAGGTGTGTGTTTCTGTGTTTGAAGGTGTGTGTGTGTGTTTAAGGGTGTGTTTGTTTGTGTTTGAGGAGGTGTGTTTATGTGTGTGTGTGTGAGGGTGTGTGTTTGAGTGTGTTTGAGGATGTGTGTTTGTGTGTGTTTGAGGGTGCGTATTTGTCTGTGTTTGAGGGTGTGTGTTTGTGTGTGTTTGAGGGTGTGTGTTTGAGGGTGTGTGTTTGTGCGTGTTTGATGGTGTTTGTTTGTGTGTGTTTGAGGGTGTGTGTATGTGTGTGTTTGAGGGTTTGTGTTTGAGGGTGTGTGTTTGAGGGTGTGTGTTTGAGGGTGTGTTTGTGTGTTTGAGGGTGTGTGTTTGTGTGTGTTCGAGTGTGTATGTTTGTGTGTATTTGAGAGTGTGTGTTTGTGTGTATTTGAGGGTGTGTGTTTGAGGGTGTGTGTTTGTGTGTGTTTGATGGTGTGTGTCTGTGTGTGTTTGAGGGTGTGTGTATGTGAGTGTTTGAGGGTGTGTGTTTATGTGCATTTGAGGATGTGTTTGAGGGTGTGTGTATGTGTGTGTGTGTGTGTGTTTCAGCGTGTGTGTTTGTGTGTGTTTGAGGGTGTGTGTTTGTGTGTGTTTGAGGGTGTGTTTGCGTGTTTGAGGGTGTGTGTTTGTGTGTTTGAGGGTGTGTGCTTGTGTGTGTTTGAGGGTGTGTGTTTGTGTGTGTGTGTGTATTTGAGGGTGTGTGTTTTTGTGTGTTTAGGGTGTGTGTTTGTGTGTTTGAGTCTGTGTGTTTGTGTGTGTTTGAGGGTGTGTGTTAGTGTGTGTTTGTGTGTATTTGAGGGTGTGTGTTTGTGTGTGTGTGTTTGTATGTGTTTGCAAACAGGTATGCCTCGCTAAAACTCTACGACACGTTTCGTACAAATTTACCTTGTGAGACTTGAGCGACACAAATATTTAGCAACGTTGGATGAGAGGTAGCAGTGTACTTCACTAGCATCATCTCCCATCCCATTGTGTCGTTGGGCGTCGTGGGGAGGTGTTGTTTTCTTTCATGTGACACGTGTGTCACCGAAGTTGTTGTGCTATGCTTGGCTTCATCTGCGTGGCGCTCACTACTACGGGGATTATATCGATCCACATCTGGCCAGCCAGGCTGCCTTGAAAACAGCCTGTTATCAGGGAACGATACATAGAAGCGAAATAGAGGTTTCGATCAGTGTATTGTGCCTGACCCTGACGTGACGTACTGGTCAGTGCCTGACTGGACTAACGTCTCAGTTCCCCGTTTGCGACATAAATTAAGTACATGGAAATGTTTGCATACGGTCTAAACATTTTGCACACGTACCTACTATCCTTTGCGTGAACGCTGACAGCGATGCCCACACATCGTGTGTCCAGGACCACACTCAAATGTCAGTCTGGACACTTGCGTGACAACACGGAGACGGCCAAAACATGAATGGACCAAAAATAGGTGGCTTCTTCCAGTCTGACATCCTCACCGACGGCAAGACGAGTTTCCAACTGAACTGTCACGTCATCATTAGGCTGTCAGCAAGTTGTTATTGTCTAGAGCTCTGCCGCCATTTCCACATTTACATCTCCGCTATCATTATTTGGTTAAGTGTTCAAACCTGACCTATTTAGGCCATGACAGTCTTAGCACATCTATTATCAAATTATTCGTTTTTTTTTCATTCGCCTTATTTATCTATGCCCCCCCCCTACCCCCCCCCCCCCTCCTCCAAAGCGGTGTGCGTTGCACTGTGCTTTTTATTTTGCACCTGTCGGCCCAGTGCATCCGACTTCAGCATGCATTTTATGTAAAGGTCTGCTTCCTCCTGCATTTTCGAAGGGTTTGTTTCCCCGGGACAACGGCCGGTACTGTGATGCGGATGGAACCCAGCACCTTTGATTGTGAGCCGTGTCACTTAACCACTAGCCCACGCCGTCCCCTATTATTCCGATGGAGACAAAAAAACGATGTCTGGGAAATATCTCGAAGTCTTTCCTTTCGTGGTTTTCTAATGTGGAACCCTGCATACTTCCCTCCATGTTCCAAACAAATTGTGTGTGTATGTTCCCTGATAATGGGTTGGAGGCCCCGATATCGTCATATTTATAGCGGTCTAATATTATCATCATCGTGTGCCGTGCGACATTCGATGAGATCCCTGCACATCTATGTCTTTTCGGCACTCAGTTCTGTTTGTCCCACATATGTTTGGTCTTAAGAATCGCTGATACAATCCTGAGATGGCATTGTTGTTTCCGACCAAATTATTTAACCTGGTCAGTGTTGTTATTCACTGATCCAATGGGTGGTTTTTGTTTAATTTTTTTTTTTAAATCTTACAATTTGTTTCAAAATTTGTATTCAGTTAGTTTAGTTTAGTTTAGATAGTTTTCTTTCCAGTTTTGCCGTTGAGTGTCGTGGGGATCTTAAGTCATCTATCCTGCGCCAAGTGCCTTGCGATGGTCAATGTGAGTCGGCCTCGCTTCACAATCTATGTCAACTATCTCACCCGTCTCACGGCCCGACCATGCCAAGTACCCAGATCTAGCAGCCGTGTAAGCCATCAGTGGAACCTGACAAGGGTGCATTCTCATGAGATGACCAAATTAAATGTGTTTCTGCCTGGAAATATACTCGACACAAGACGTAGTGCCGACCATACTGCGAATGTCTTCGTTCCGCATTATGTCTCTTCTGGTAACACCGATGACTTTCCTCAAACACTTCATTTCACAAGTCAAATTTCTAATCTCTCGCGCCCTGCTCAGAGGCCATGTTTGGAGCTGGTAGCACAGAATCGGAATAAATATACTGTTTATCAGCTGTAGCTTTGTTTCCAAACCAATGCTCGGGTTTCTAAGCGGTGTGGACAGCTGATAAGTCACAGAAGATGCTTTCTGGCCCCTTAGTCTCAATTTACCTGCCGATCCAACTGTCTGCCAAATAAATACTGCCCAAATATTTCAACTCAAAGACTTGTTGGAGAGCAATATAATTTACATTTATGTTGAGTGGCCGAGGTGTTCATCAACGAGTTCAAATTATGATCTGGAGATGACTGTATGTGGTACTGACAAAACATGACTTGGACATGACTGTATGTGGCACTGACAAAACATGACTTGGACATGACTGTATGTGGCACTGACAAAACATGACTTGGACATGATTGTATGTGGCACTGATAAAACATGACTTAGAGATGACTGTATGTGGCACTGGTAAAACAAAACTTGGACATGACTGCATATGGCCCTGATAAACATGACCTGGAGATGACTGTATGTGCCACTGATAAAACATGACTTGGAGATGGCTATATGTGGCACTGATAAAACATGAATTGGAGATGACTGTATGTGGAAATAATAAAACATGACATGGAGATGATTGTATGTGGCGCTGATAAAACATGACCTGAAGATGACTGTATGTGGCACTGATAAAACATGACTTGGAGATGACTGTATGTGGCACTGATAAAACATGACTTGGAGATGGCTGTATGTGGCACTGATAAAACATGACTTGGAGATGGCTGTATGTGGCACTGATAAAACATGACTTGGAGATGGCTGTATGTGGCACTGATAAAACATGACCTGCAGATGACTGAATGTGGTACTGATAAAATAACTGTTGAATATCTACTGCAGAGGCGTCCAACATAGAAAATGCAGAGAAAGCACATTTGCTTGTCTCCCGTTCCAATCTTAGACACACTTTTTTTCAGCTACAGGTGACCTCATGCGAACCACTGCTTTCTTAAGAGACATTCAAGCTGACGTCTAAACGCGTATGAAGAAGAAGAAGAAGTAGAGGAAAACAGTGGAGGATGAAGAAAAGAGGAAGAAGAAGAAGAAGAAAAGAAGAAGAAGAAGAGGAAGAAGAAGACAGAAACCAAAAATTAAGAACAATAACAATAACAAGAACAAGGTCAATAACAAGAACAAGAACAATAACAAGAACAATAACAAAAGCAATAACAAGAGCAAAAACCAAAAAAATAACAATAACAAGGACAATAACAAGAGCAAAAACAATAACAAGAATAAGAACAACAACAAGAGCAATATCAAGAACAATAGCAAGAGCAAAAACCAAAAAAATAACAATAACAATAAACAGAACAAGAACAATAACAAGGACAATAACAAGAGCAAAAACAATAACAAGAATAAGAACAACAACAAGAGCAATATCAAGAACAATAGCAAGAACAATAACAAGAACAATAACAAGTGCAATAACAAGAGCAATAACAATAACAAGAAAAATAACAAGAGCAATAACAATAACAAGAAAAATAACAAGAGCACTAACAAGAACAATAACAAGAACAATAACAAGTGCAATAACAAGAGCAATAACAAGAACAAGAACAATAACAAGAGCAATAACAAGAACAATAACAAGAACAATAACAAGAGCAAGAACACTAACAAGAACAATAACAATAACAATAACAAGAACACTAACAAGAACAATAACAAGAACCAAAAAAATAACAATAACAAGAACAAGAACACTAACAAGAACAATAACAATAACAAGAACAAGAACATTAACAAGAACAATAACAAGAGCAATAATAAGAGCAATAACAAGAACAAGAACACTAACAAGAACAATAACAAGAGCAATAATAAGAGCAATAACAAGAACAAGAACAATAACACTAACAAGAACAATAACAAGAGCAAAAATAACAGCAATAACAAGAACAAGAACAAGAACACTAACAAGAACAATAACAAGAACAATAATAAGAACAATAACAAGAACAAGAACACTAACAAGAACAATAACAAGAGCAAAAATAACAGCAATAACAAGAACAAGAACACTAACAAGAACAATAACAAGAGCAATAATAAGAGCAATAACAATAACAAGAACAAGAACATTAACAAGAACAATAACAAGAACAAGAACAAGAACACTAACAAGAACAATAACAAGAGCAATAACAAGAACAATAACAAGAGCAATAACAAGAACAAGAACACTAACAAGAACAATAACAAGAACAATAACAATAACAAGAACAATAACAAGAGCAATAACAAGAACAATGACAAGAGCAATAACAAGAACAAGAACACTAACAAGAGCAATAACAAGAGCAATAACAAGAACAAGAACAAAAACAATAACAATAACAAGAACAAGAACACTAACAAGAACAATAACAAGAGCAATAACAAAAGCAATAACAAGAACAAGAACAAGAACACTAACAAGAACAATAACAAGAACAATAACAAAAGCAATAACAATAAAAAGAACAAGAACACTAACAAGTACAATAACAAGAGCAATAACAAAAGCAATAACAAGAACAATAACAATAACAAGAACAAGAACAAGAACACTAACAAGAACAATAACAAGAGCAATAACAAGAACAAGAACAAGAACACTAACAAGAACAATAACAAGAACAATAACAAGAACAAGAACAAAAACAAGAACACTAACAAGAACAATAACAAGAGCAATAACAAGAACAATAACAATAACAATAACAAGAACAAGAACACTAACAAGAACAATAACAAGAGCAATAACTAGAACAAGAACACTAACAAGAACAATAACAAGAGCAATAACAAGAACAATAACAAGAACACTAACAAGAACAATAACAAGAGCAATAACAAGAACACTAACAAGAACAATAACAAGAGCAATAACAAGAGCAATAACAAGAGCAATAACAAGAACACTAACAAGAACAATAACAAGAGCAATAACAAGAACACTAACAAGAACAATAACAAGAGCAATAACAAGAGCAATAACAAGAACAAGAACACTAACAAGAACAATAACAAGAGCAATAACAAGAGCAATAACAAGAACAAGAACACTAACAAGAACAATAACAAGAGCAATAACAAGAACAAGAACAAGAACACTAACAAGAACAATAACAAGAGCAATAACAAGAACACTAACAAGAACAATAACAAGAGCAATAACAAGAACACTAACAAGAACAATAACAAGAGCAATAACAAGAGCAATAACAAGAACAAGAACACTAACAAGAACAATAACAATAACACTAACAAGAACAATAACAAGAGCAATAACAAGAACAAGAACAAGAACACTAACAAGAACAATGACAAGAGCAATAACAAGAGCAAGAACAAGAACACTAACAAGAACAATAACAAGAGCAATAACAAGAACAAGAACAAGAACTCTAACAAGAACATTAACAAGAGCAATAACAAGAACAATAACAAGAGCAATAACAAGAACAATAACAAAAACAATAACAATAACAAGAGCAATAACAAGAACAAGAACACTAACAAGAACAATAACAATAACACTAACAAGAGCAATAACAAGAACAAGAACAAGAACAAGAACAAGAACAAGAACAAGAACACTAACAAGAACAATAACAAGAGCAAGAACAAGAACACTAACAAGAACAATAACAAGAGCAATAACAAGAACAAGAACAAGAACTCTAACAAGAACAATAACAAGAGCAATAACAAGAACAATAACAAGAGCAATAACAAGAACAATAACAAGAACAATAACAATAACAAGAGCAATAACAAGAGCAATTACAAGAGCAATAATAATAACAAGAATAAGAACAAGAACAAGAGCAATATCAAGAATAATAACAAGAACAATAACAAACAAGAACAATAACAAGAACAATAACAAACAAGAACAATAAAAAGAACAATAACAATAACAAGAGAAGGAAGAAGAAGCAGTACCGAAATTGTAAAGGGGTTGGATTAACTTTTCCTGAAGAAAAAGCACGTGTTTTAGAGAACTAACAGAGAAGGTGCCAAAGGCAACAAGAACAAAAATAATAAAAACAACTGCTGCACAAAAGTCTAACCCAACAAGGCTTTAAATACAAACACATCTCACCATACCGATGATTGGACACGTCTGGATGTCAATATCAAACTCATGTTTGTGAGAACAGATGTGGTCATCGCTATTTTCCTAACGTGTCCATTTATCATCTCCCATTTCCCATTTGCATATTTCCAAGATAGGAGAAGAACTTGCCTGTTCCAGTACTAGGCCTTCTATTTTAATGTGAAGACACGAATTGGAGTCTGTTTTCTAAATTGCCATTCTTTTAATGTTTTCAGTCTAACCCAAATACCCGGTTTTTATTCTATACTTGAATACCCAATTTATGCAGCTTTTGTTCGCTTTCAGTTAACAAATATGTGCCATCTTTATATTTGAGATTATTTATTGATACTTGGCCGACAATGAGCTCTATACTTCCTCGTCCAGTCGAAAACTGTTTCCTGTATAAATGTGAAACACTCATCCGTTTCGCACTCCACTTTTTGTATCAATACATCTTGAGCAAAGCACGCCAGATCTTATAGTGCCTGTTTACTTCCACGATTGCTCAGTGATCTTGTGTATTTTACATTCATACCTTTGTTTTCCAAACACGTAATTCGTCCTTCATGCTGAACTCTGTCAAATGCATTGTTTTTGGCTTGGCTTGGCTTGGCTTCGTTCGTTCTCAATCTCCCGCTACGAAGCTCTGAAAGGGCTTAAGTAGCAGAATGTAGTCCAGAGAACGGCATGCGTTGTGTCGTAGTTTACATCTTGACTGCGATATTTGCACGGTTCATTGAAACACATCCGTCTTCAGCAAGCATTTTTTTAGTACTGGGTTAGCATTTCCTCTCCAATACCTTCTCCTTAGCCAGTCTACTCTGTTGCAGCCTGTTATCCAGGATCACCGCGTGGAGGTGTAGGAGGGTCTTGGCAGCTCTGGTTCGCTGGGCCTGACGCTAGCAGTCAGCTATGGGTCGCTGACCACTGCAGCTCATGCGCTGTTCAGCATCTTGATCCCGAGTATCATTTTAAGCAGTATCTTAACGTTGGGGCTCTTAGGTGAAGCACCAAGACCTTGAGATCAGAATGCCCTTGAAAGATGAAGCCCGCACACGAAAGGTGGGAATTCATCTTGGTGAGGTACAATTGTGACCTCAAGCCACTTGCTGTTCTGCAAAAGGTCGTTCTGTTGACCTTGATATAAAGACCTGTTGAAACCGAATGTGTCAGTCTGTCCAACTGTCAATCAAGCAGTGCACGTCGCTCCCTTCGAGACCTAGACCATTGACAACCCTACTCAAGCAAGTTCGGTCTTGAACTGTCCTTACTGTCTCCCAAAATTTGAGGTCCAGTGATCAACGTTCATTTGCACAGTATCATTTCCAGGTGTTTTTGTTTGGTCTACCTCTCTTCCTTTACCCGGTGTATTCCCTGTTATGACCTGTCTGGCTACGTTTGATGAAGATTTCCATAGCGTGTGTTCTATCCAACCCCATTTCCTATATTTGATCTGCTACTCCAAAGACTGAGGTTGGCTCCTTTCCCATAGGTCTCCATTTCTCACCATGTCTTGCCAGCCTTTAAACCCATTATCCTTCACAGACATAGATTGACGGACGACTGGAGTGTCCTCTGTACTGTCTTTGAAACTCTCCAAGGTTCTACCAGTATTACTGACTTCACTGTGAAACTTAACCATCTTAGAAATAGAAAATCCTTCTATTTGTAATGAGAAAGATAATGTGAAACAGACAAGAAATATAAATAAATATACAAAACATCCCTTTGTGGAAGTACCGCAGGGGATACCCTAGATGGCTCATGGCTCACACAACGGGTGACTACTTTGAGGGCAGCACACCTACCGGCTTGCACGACAGTAAACACTGTCGAGCGACTGATAACTATGACTCTGGGCGAACCGCTGAGTAACGGAAATGGACGAGAGACACGATAATGCTGGGGGTATGAGGGAAGACGTCGACTTGGGAGACGACGCCATTATTAACCGGATGTGATGTCACTTGGACAATTACAAGCTGTCTCTCGGATGTAACCAAAAAGGAAACAAAGTAAAACAGCGAAAATAAACATAACTATTGTTATGGTTGAGTTTGATGATGCTGTTGATTAACTAGGCCAGCTGAGCTGTTAGGTCTTTAGATGTCACTTCCAAGTTGAAGAATGTGTAAGTATTTTATAGCTAGTGAATGGAACTGTTTAATGTGTTTGTGATTGTTGGGATGTCCGGCAAAAACGTTGCTCTTTCTGTGGCGAGTCCTGGGCACGCAAGCAGCACTTTTTCTAATGTCCCATATGGATGTGTGTACTTGCTATATTTTAGTTTCAGAGATAGCACAGAAAACATAATAAGTGAGAATACGTGATTGACATCCTGTCAGTCTCACGTGACAATGGACCACGCTAGAGAGGGGACAATCAGTTGCTGACCTTCCTTTCGCGGCACACGTTTGTAGTCTGCATCTTTACGCACCATGTCTGTCTCTGCCTGCAGATCAACACACAAAGCTTGCCTCCAGCCAGGTTCCTCTTTGGAAGGTTATTCCCAGTTGCAGGTGTTCTTCTTCTTCTTCTTCTTCTGCGTACACAGTCAGACAGTAACCATTATTTTTTCGAAAAAAGCGGCGGTCATCCTGAGGCTCTCGCTACTGCCATAGAGCTTGTCTTGCAGTTCCACTGGTAATGGCCACATCTGCTCTCTCTGATCCTCGTATGTCGGGCAGTTCTGCAGCAGATGTTCAGTGGTCATTTTACCAGTACCGCACGGGCATTCTTCGGTACTCCCTATCTTCAATTTGTTGAATAGGTGGTACCTCAGTCTGTTGTGGCCAGTGCGAAGTCTGAAGACAACGACCTGCTCTCTTCGGTTCAACTGGTAATAGGCATCGTTTTTGGTGTAACCAGTATGTTCGGTTTCCCATTTGGTCATGTATCTGGCTTTGATAAGCCGTTTTGACTCTTCGTACGTCATACTGGTATCTGTTTGTGGTAGTCTTGCACCTTCTTTTGCCAGTCTGTCTGCCTCCTCGTTGCCTTGGATGTTGCAGTGTGCCGGGACCCACTGTACCACTACCCTTTTTGGTGCGGACTGCTGGCACAGTTTGCAGAGTGCTGCTCTTAAGTCATTAAGCTCAGTGTTTTTCTGGCTTTTTAGCGCTGTGACTACGGCGAGAGCATCTGTCAGCAGGACTATATGGCTCTCATTTTCACTGTGTGTCACCATTTCTTCCACTGCCGCCCTCAGTGCCTCTGCCTCCGCTCTGAAATTGCTTGTGTACTTACCAGTAGCGAATGACAGTGTTATTTTTCTGCCATTTGGTAGGTTCAGGAATGTTCCTGCCCCTCCGTTCTGTGTAGTGTTTGTTACAGAACCGTCGGTGTATGCATGGGTCCAGTCCATGCTTGGGTAGCTTTTCGTTATGAAGCTTAGGGTAGTGTCTCTCCTTTCTTTTTCAGTCTGGCAGTTTTTGTTTGCAATACCTGGTATATTTTCTACCACCTCTGGAAATATATTCTGTCTCCATGTAGGTTTTCGTACAGTAGTGATGGGTTTTGGTGTTGTTAGTGCGTTTATGGGATCTTCGTGCATCTTTGCTTTGGCTATTTCTGCACAGTTTCTCCGCTTTAGTTTTCCATTTCCCAAATTGTTTAGTCTTTGGTACATTGGGTGGTCCGTCAGTCTTCGGAGTTTCTCTGACTGCAGCTGGGCTCTGCAGTCTCTTCTATCGGTCATGGATTGCAGTTTTGTAATCTTTTCAAGTTCTACAATTGGCGTTGACTTCATGCCACCTGTTATAATTCTCATGGTTTGGTTTTGAAGTTTGTTAACTTTATCGAAGTTCGCCTTCGCTGCTGTTGTCCATGCCGCAATGCCATACTCGAGAACTGGTCTCACTCTTCCAGTGTACAGTTTCTTTAGTATGCCTTCGTCTGCTCCCCAGCTTGTGCCAGCAAGTTTCCTCATGATTGCCATTCTTTCTCTGGCTTTCATTCGGTTTCTCTCAATCTGACTTTTCCATGTCATGCGCCGATCAAATGTGACTCCCAGATAGGTTGGGTTGTCGTTTGGCTGCAGGGTTTCGCCATTTAGACTTAATTTGGTACTTTGGGGTTTTAATGAAAGCGAGAATATTGTGCACGTGGTTTTCTCCTCGTTTATTTTGACCAGCCATGAGTTCGCCCACTCTTCCAGCGATGTTAGGGCCGCCTGCATCCGATTTCTTGCTATGGTGAGATTCTTTTCAGAGGTCCACATAGCCAGATCGTCTGCAAACATTGAGCTATGGACTCTTCTTGGTATATTCTCCGTAATATCGTTTATATATACCAGGAAGAGTGGGTGACAGTACTCCCCCTTGGGGTACTCCCTGCTCGAGTGTCACCTTTTTGCTCATCTGCCCTTGTACTTGGACTCTGGCCGTTCTTTGTTTGAGGTAGTGGTTGATCCACTTGTACATTTTCCCACAAACATCACTTCTTCTTAGCTTGACTCTAAGTGGATCTTTCCAGACTTTGTCAAATGCCTTTTCCAGATCCACCCAAACAGCTACTGTGTGTTTCTGTGCCTGGTAGGCATCTTCTATCTCCTGGGCTATGAGGATGACCTGGTCCTCAGTGGATCTGTGCTGTCTAAAGCCGGCTTGCTGTGGAACTAGTATTCGTTTTTCTTCCAGATGCCACATCAGTCTGGTGTTTATCATCCGTTCCATCAGCTTGCCGACACAGCTCAGTAGGCTGATGGGCATGTATCCATTTGGATCTGTTTTATCCTTTCCTGTTTTTGGTACTGGTACCAGTATTGCATCTTTCCATGCCTGGGGTACAATACCCCTTTTCCAGCTTTGGTTCAGGACTGACAGTAGGTTCCTCTTCGCTGTTTGGCCCAGCCCCATCAGCATTTCGTTTGTTATCCCATCTTTTCCGGGAGATTTCCTTTTCTTTAGTGTTCTCATAGCCTCTTCCATTTCGCGCATTGTAAGTTTGGCCATCATGTGCTCTTCGGGAGCCGTATTTATGTTTTCGTGTCCCTTTAGCTCTTCGCTAATGTCTGTATGCTTTTCTGCAGGGACCTCGATGTGGTTTGCTCTGGCATAATGATCGACAAAGGCGTTTGCGGCTTTCTTACCTGTGATCAAGTTCTCGCCCTGCTTGATAGTAATTTGTTTATTTGACGGGGTTTCGTCGTTCATGGCTCTGACTAGCTTCCATAGCTTGTTCCCGTCTTTGTCCAGGTTTAGACTTTCCGTTTTATCTTTCCAGCTTTCTCTTGCTGTTTGTTTGAGAGTGTGTTTGTACTTCGCCGCAGCGGCTTTGAGGGCGATGTTTGCCTCCATGGATTTTTCTCGCTCTGCCATGTTCCTAGCATTTGTTACTGCATCTTCCACTTTCTGCAACTCATCATTCCAGTAGGGCTTATAGTTTTTCCTAGCTCCTCTTGGGATGGTTTCAGTGGCGGCTTGCATTATTGCCTTGCTTAGGCTCTCTACCATGGGCTTCATTTTGGTGTTTCGTGTGTTGATGGTTTCACACAGCCCATCTGTCAGGATTGCAAATCTGTCCCAGTCGGCTCGTTTGTAATTCCAACGTGGGAGCGGTTTTGTTTCCTGTGGGCCTACTTCCATGTCAATGGTTAGCCTGATCGGCCTGTGGTCGCTACCTGCCAGTTGGTTTAGCACCTGGCGGTCTATTTTATGGTGTATGTCCTGTGTGGAGAAGGCCAAATCTGGAGTCGAGGTGGTATGCCATGTTCTTGAATAGAAGCTAGGGCTATCCTCCGGCCTATTGATTAGGGAGAGATTTGCATCTATCTCCCAATCTTCCACTTCGTCACCTCTGCTGTCTGTGTCAGAGTATCCCCATCTCTCCGAGTGGCTGTTGAAATCTCCAACTACTATGCAGTTGGAGTCTCTGACCTCCATACTCGAGAGCGATAGGTCTCTGTTTGGTGGTCCGAACAGATTGAAAATGCGGAGCTTCGTCTCTTGAGCCATTATGTCAACTCCTACAATTTCTGCTTGTCCGGTGTGATTGACAGATACCGCGCTACTCGGTATGCAGTTTCTGGTCAGTATCAGGACCCCTCCTTTGTGGCCTTCTCTATCTAGACGGAAGGTCTGATATCCTCTGATTGAGAACTTATGGTTATTGTTGAGGTGCGTTTCCTGGATACATGCCACGTCAATCTTACCTTCATGCAGGTGGTGTGTTAGGGAAAGTTTTTTGTTAATGACTCCCTCCGCATTCCACTGTAGTATCTTGAGGTTTTGGCCAATAGAAGTTGCCCCATAGCCATGTGCCTTGACTCCACGACACATGGGTGGGTGACCACCAGTAGTCAAGATTTCTGGGGGTCTAAATCTAGCACCAGTTCCATATTAGATCCAAGAAGAGTGGTCTCGGCATGTCAATCATTTCAGTGTTGGCCGTGTTGAGTCAAATTAAGCCGCAGGCTCCACTCCTGGTGGTGCCCTTCCGTCAATTCCTTTAAGTTTCAGCTTTGCAACCATACTTCCCCGGGAACCCAAACACTTTGGTTTCCCGGAAGCTGCCCGCAGAGTCATCGAAGCAACTCCTGCGGATCGCTAGTCGGCATCGTTTATGGTCAGAACTACGACGGTATCTGATCGTCTTCGCGCCTCTGACTTTCGTTCTTGATTAATGAAAACATTCTTGACAAATGCTTTCGCAGTAGCTCGTCTTGCGGCGATCCAAGAATGTCACCTCTAACGCCGCAATACGAATGCCCCCGTTTGTCCCTGTTAATCATTACCTCCAGTTCCGAAAACCAACAAAATAGAACCGAGTTCCTATTCCATTATTCCATGCACCATTATTCAGGCAGCCGAGGCCTGCTTTGAACACTCTAATTTTTTCAAAGTAAACGCGCCGGCCACCCAGGACGCTCAGCGAAGAGCACCCGTGGGAGAGAGCCGGCAGACGGTAGGGCAGGAGACAACGGGCAGTGAACCGGCGCGAGCCGGACCGCCCGCCTGCGCCTGAGATCCAACTACGAGCTTTTTAACTGCAACAACTTTAATATACGCTATTGGAGCTGGAATTACCGCGGCTGCTGGCACCAGACTTGCCCTCCAATAGATCCTCGTTAAAGGGTTTAAAGTGTACTCATTCCAATTACGGGGCCTCGAAAGAGTCCCGTATTGTTATTTTTCGTCACTACCTCCCCGTGCCGGGAGTGGGTAAGTTGCGCGCCTGCTGCCTTCCTTGGATGTGGTAGCCGTTTCTCATGCTCCCTCTCCGGAATCGAACCCTGATTCCCCGTTACCCGTTACAAACATGGTAGGCATGTCACGTACCATCGACATTTGATAGGGCAGACATTTGAAAGATGCGTCGCCGGCACATGAGGCCATGCGATCAGCACAAAGTTATCCAGAGTCACCAGTGGGGACGCCGCAACCCCGCGAGGGGAAAGGACGATTGGTTTTGAACTAATAAAAGCGCTCTTTCCGCGAGGGTCGGAGCTTGGTAAGCATGTATTAGCTCTAGAATTGCCACAGTTATCCAAGTAGGATCGTGTCATCTAAGGAACCTCGACTGATTTAATGAGCCATTCGCGGTTTCACCGTGAGACAGTGTGAACTTAGACATGCATGGCTTAATCTTTGAGACAAGCATATGACTACTGGCAGGATCAACCAGATATCTGTCGGAGACGTACTGTGTACAGCACACACCGGTCGGCGGAGGAAGGGTGTGTTTTTGTAAAAGGCCTCGCTGGGACGACGGCCGCAGGGACCGACTGACGGGACGGACGGACGGTTTGTTCCACCCGTCCCTCACTCCGTCGACCTAGGACCGCCTGACAGGGACCTCCCACACGCACCAGACGACCGACCGACCGGGCTCGCTCGAGGAGGGATGGCAGCGCTCTGTGCAGATCGGATCCCAACGACCTCGGCGATGAATTTCACTGGGACTGGAGACAATTTGGCCTGCCGGCCTGCCCTCGAGGCAACGATTCCTGCTTTCCATTTGCCGGTCACAAGCTCTTTGCGAGAGTCGGACCACCAGCGATACGTACTGTCGAGCTCTGCTATAAGCCTTAGATAAATCACCACGGACGGACCACGTTTCCTGATACGGACCAGACTAGCGCACCTCGGTGGAGGAGCCACTACAACAAACCGCACCCAATTCGCACTACGGGGAAAGGCAGGCGAGCGTTTTCCGCAAGCCCGCGCTATCGCTCCGCCTGGCGGGACTGAGATCGCTTTACGAACACTGGTTGAAATTGAGTCGCTGCGGCGAGACAACTACCCCAGATGGCGAGACAACTACCCCAGGTGTTCATATCCAACACTTTCAGATCACGCTTGCAAACATCTTTGCAGCGGAGGAAGGGTCTACATTTTTACGCTCTCCAAAAATTATATCTGTTGGTATTCGCCCATTCTCCAATCTGCACACGTGACCAAGCCACCGCAGAGGAGGATCGTAACAAAGCTGACAATATTTGCACGGTCCAACACTTCATTGTTAGTCATTCTGTCACTCCATGAAATTACAAGTAAGCTTTTCAGGCAACTTACATGAAAAGCATTTAGCCGTTTTTCTTGGGAGTCCATGTTTCGCTGCCATAGAGCAGGGTTCTAATCCCACATGATCTGTACACATCAACCTTTATGGAGATGGCCAGCATTTTGTTATCCACACTCTCTGCGAGCGCTTGGCAAATGATGATGAGGCCGTTCCTAATCGTTTCTGCAGCTAAACGTCCAGTAAAAGGTTGTCGGTGATGATAGTTCCGAGGTAGCTGAAGTGATTTACTACCTCCAGATTTTTATTATTTAAGACAATGTCTAGAGGATCTGCACCCTGTGCTATCATTTTCGTCTCTTGTACGCTGATGGTGATCCCAAACAGATCAGAGGATTTTGCCAACCTATTAATGAGAATCTGTATTCGACTTAGGTGTGGGCGACCAGGGCAGCATCGAATGGCAGTCTGCCCTCTCTTACCTTTTGCTAGCAGAAAGATCCTCTCTGTGGCAGTACCAAAGGCGTGTCTAAGCACGATGGGAAAGAAAATGTCGAAAAGAGTCGGAGACAGGACACAACCTTGCTTAACTCCGCTGTTAATGTCGAAGGCCTCATATTCCTGATCGTCACACATTACTGTACCTTTGCCTACATGAAAAGACCTAATTGCTCAGTAGTTTAGGTGGGCAGCCAACTTTAGACAATACTTTAAAAAGACCCTCTCTGTTTACCAGGTCGAATGCCTTGGTGAGGTCGATGGAGGCAAGAAATTGGGGTCTGTGTTGTTCTCTGTATTTCTCTTGTAATTGTCTTAGTGAAAAAAAAAACCATATCAACCGTGGACCTTTCTGCACGAACACCACACTGAGACTCCAGGTACACCCTGTCGGCCAGCTTTCTCAACCTGCTCAGGATGACGCGAGCATACACTTTGGTTACGGTATTGACGAGCGATATTCCCCTGTAATTCTTGCAGTCTCCTCTGTCTCCCTTGTTCTTTTAAATGTTTTTTAGCGAGAATAGAGAGGCTGCTAATCTATTTAGTACTTTGGCACATTTACACAAAAGATGTTGTCGGATGTAGCAGCGTACATCAAGGGAGTCTGGCCAAAGCATTGGAGGTCTTCCCAGCGGTCTCTTCTTACCTTGGGTGTACCAGGCTGCTGTCGCTGTGCTCCATCGACCCTCGTTTCGTCGCAACATGTGACCTGCCCATCTATGTTTTGCCTTGTCTGCCTGGATTTACCGGATCTTTCATCAGGGACAATCGTCTTATGTCAGAATTGTGGAGACCTTGCGTACGTTTGTTCCGGAGAGTTATTCCGACCAAGCGTCTCTCAAGGGAGGCCTGGGTCACCCTCAATTTGTCCTCTAGTGATTTTGTTAGTGTGCACGTCTCGGCACCGTGGCACATCGCGGGTGCAGTGGAATTGAAGCGGACGCTCATAGGTCTTACTAATAGTAATAACAATAAAGATAATAACAATTAATGGGCGAAGTCTTGGAAATGTTAGCCAAATTGATGTCTTCATTGTAATATTCCTGTTCATTTTTTTTAATCTTTCATAAATGGCTACTTTTATTACACCAGTGTGACGTTTATCAAAATTTGTTGATTAGTGTTATCTGCATTGTTCAATTATCTGCTTTGTTTAAATATATATTTTGTTTAATTATATGTTCTATTGGCTTACTTATTCGTTGAAGTATTTTGTTGCTGAATTACTTGCTTGCGTTCATTTGCTGGGCTGAATTGCACTGCACTGTTTTATTTACTGAGCTGAATAATATGATTTGTTTTATTCGTTAAGTTGAATTAATTTGTTTTAATTGCCATATTGAATTACTTGCTTTGTTTTAATTGCCATATTGAATAACTTGCTTTATTTTTATTTCCATATTTAATTACTTGGTTTGTTCTATTAGCTATGTTGAATTACTTGCTTTATTAATTGCCATGTTGAATTACTTGCTTTGTTCTAATTGCCAGATCGAATAACTTGCTCTGTTTTATTTTCTACGTTGAAAAACATAATTTACTTATGTTTTGTTTTTTATACGTTGAATTAATCCTTTGGTTTTTTTTAAACTGTGATGAATTGCTTGATATTTGAATTATTTTTCGAAGTGTATCACCTATAATTACTCATTTAGTTTTCTTAGTAATTAGCTCTTTTCAGTCGTTGCTTCTTTTTTGTAAATTATTAAAAGGGATTTTCGTTTTTTAAAACAGTCGCAAGAATTCCTCACTCTGAATATTCTCTGATTGTTGGTTTCTATTGGCGTTTTTTACTTGCAGGACTCCCTAAGAGGTCGAACTAGGTTCTCCTGTGAGTATTGCAACCCTGATATTGAAGCTGGGATCATTTTTGGGTTATTAAACTCGAGCCGACATTAAAATAGAAATAATCAATCAACAGTAGGAAGACCATTGTACTGGGGTCTCTGTGGCGAAGTGGTCAAGCCGCTTGCCTCGTGTTCAGACGGTTGGGGTTCGAATTCGAACTGTGCGATGTTCTCGTCCATTTGGCGAAACCAGCGGCGAGAAAGTCGAGCCCTCACCTTTAACTTTTTTCTAACTTTCTGAACGTGACTAAAATCATGAGCTGGGTTAAATCACTCTGGTTTTAACGAGTCGAAAAGTCGTATCGATCACACACTGTCCATTCCGAGAACCCCAAGACTAATCTACTAATTGAACTTCATAAATTTGTAACCATCGATGATAGAAAATATGGAAATAATGAAGAGAGAAGAAAAGAAAATGATGAAGTTAATACATGTATTTATGTTGTCTCCCTTGTCCGGCGCATGTTGTGTTTCATACTTGAATGTACTCAGTCATTTTCTGAAGAAAAACAAAACATATCTGCGTTCTTGAATATCGTCTACTTTCGTTTTTATTTGTTTGACAAATTCTTTGGGTCGTGTGTGTGTACTTCGTGTGTGTTCTTCGTGTGTGATCTTCGTGTGTGTTCTTCGTGTGTGTTCTTCGTGTATGTTCTTCGTGTGTGTTCTTCGTGTGTATTCTTCGCGTGTATTCTTCGCGTCTGTTCTTCGCGTGTGTACCTTGCGGTAGAGTGGAAAGGGGAGGGGGGGGGTGGTGTTGAGTGGCTGCATTTGACCTTGACGTGAATTTAGTTTTATGTTTGTCCTTGTGCGGTTACTGCGTGCACTTTTTCATCTGTATTCATTTTACGTGTTATCATTTTACCATTTCTTGACTGGTCTAGATGTTTTTCATTACTCGCATACCAAAACTCCGACGTTCCTGATCATTCACTTCCTGGTAATGAATGCCAATTGAAACATAATTGAATCCGCCATTTATATTATATGCTATTTGTTTATTGTGATTTGATAATTGTCTTCATATGTTCTATGTCCCTGACGAAAGCCCTATGGCTGTAACATTCCTGTCTTCTTCTTCTTTTTCTTCTTCTTCTTCTTCTTCTTCTTCTTCTCCTTCTTCTTCGTACGCTGGCAGACGTGAACTTGAATTTGTTCAAAGAAATCAGCTGTCATCCTAAGGCTGTCGACACTGCCATAGAGCTGGTCTGGTGTTGGCACTGGTGATGACCATGTGTGCTTTCTCTTGTCCTCGTATGTCGGACAATTTTGCAGCAGATGTTCAGCGGTCATTTTCCCTGTACCACCGGTGCATTCGTCAGTAGCACATATCTTCAATTTATTGAATAGATGGTACCTCAGTCTGTTGTAGCATGTGCGGAGTCTGAAGACCACGACCTGCTCTCTTCTGTTCAACTGGTAATAGGCATCGTTTTTTTGTGTAGCCAGTATGTTCTGTTTCCCATTTGGCCATGTATCTGGCCCTAATAAACCTTTTGGATACCTTGTATGTCATACTAGAATCTGGTTGTGGTAACCTTGCACCTCCTTTTGCCAGTCTGTCTGCCTCCTCGTTGCCCTGAATGTTACAGTGGGGTGGAACCCACTGTACCACTGCTCTTTTGGTAACATTGATTTCATTTGGTTCTTAGCTCCGGTGAAATGGTATAATGTTAAAGAGTGGATGGGAAGGTCTATAGCTGAAACTAACACCCTGGAGAAATCAAGACGAATGGCGTGGTTCTACAAATTGCAATAACGCTGCCTCAACGACCTTCTGGGTTACAATAACGCTGCCTCAACGACCTTCTTGGTTACAATAACGCTGCCTCAACGACCTTCTGGGTTACAATAACGCTGCCTCAACGACCTTCTTGGTTACAATAACGCTGCCTCAACGACCTTCAAGGTTACGGGAATGATGATGATGAGAATTAAATGAAATAATGAAGTGGAAATAATACAAAGAAGTGCAAAAATAGAAAATGTTGCAGAAATGAATGTTGGATCTGATAAGATGATCTCTATGTCGCGGTGCATCAATCCTTCACGACTTTGGCCATTCGTTATCGGGGATTACCGCATATTAAATATGTGGACATTGGCGTCATATGGTTCCTGTTAGGCGGAAGTTAATGCAACGTTATGGAAAGTGTATCCAGCCTGATTGTAGATCCCAGAGCTCGTGCAGGTGAAAGGGACTAACGGATTCACGCGGGAAGCTGTGAGTTAGTGTGACAGATGAAGATAAGGACGAGAGTGACAAGAAAGGAATCATTTATCGCGTGCTTGGGTAGTCTGCCTTTGTTCAAATCCTCATTAGTCTTCGACGAATTGATAAAACTTGAAACTTGGTTTCAAGTTTGAAGTCCTGTAATTGTTTCATGAATCTGTGAGGAGCCAGACAAGCAGTCCATGGAAGAAAGCTCCCAATCTTATTTTCTTTTTCCTCATCTTCTTCTTCTTTTTTTTCTTTTTTGCCTTCTTCATCTGCTTTGCCTGCTTTTTTTGTCTTCTTCTTGATCTTCTTCTTCTTCTTCTTTTTCATCTTACTCTTCCTCTTCTTTTTCTTGTTCTTCTGTTACTTCATCATCTTCTTCTTCTTCTTTACCTTCACTACTTCTTCGTCTACTCGTTCGCTACGTATTTTTTATTTCGTTCGCCTATTCTCTGCATTAAGCTTGATATGGTAGAGGCTTCAAGGCTTCCGAACAGCTTTCTGAGGAAATTCGTCTCCGTTGGCCAGTGCTGAGTACGTAATTGGCAAAGCATATAACAGTCTGGGATCAAGATGCTGAGCAGCGCATGAGCTGCAGTGATCAGCGACCCATAGCTGACTGCTAGCGCCAGGGCCAGCGAACCAAAGCTGCAAAGACCCTTCTACACCTCCACGCAGTGATCCTGGATAACAGGCTGCAGCAGAGCAGACTGGCTAAGGAGAAGGGATCGAAGAGGGAATGCTAACCCGGTACTCAAAAAATGCTTGCTGAAGTCGGATGTGTTGGACCGAAAGGTGCACATATCGCAGCCAAGCTGTAAACTACGACACAACGCATTCCGTTCTCTGGACTACATTCTGCTACTTAAGCCCTTTCTGGGTTTGGTAGTGGAAGATTGAGAACGAAGAAGAAGAAGAAGAATACCTATAGTCCACGAAGAGCTAAAAAGGTTTTGATGATTATCATGAGGTTTCTGTGTGGAGAACGAATAAGTTTAGCTGAAGTATAAAGGCCGGTTTCTTCTAATCAGTGTGGAGACTAGATTTGAGAATGATGTTAACAATACAAATGATTACGGTCGTGTTGTACGGGGGGTGAAAAGAATAGGGTCTCTTCCTAGTCTGCCGAAAAATGCGCTTAAAGAGGGTTGTGTATGAGGCTAGCAAACTTATTATGTAGTCAGTCTCGGTAGAATCTCTGATAAATGGGTTCTGCAAAGACATCTGCAAAGACATCTGCAACATCTGCTTTACATAAGACCGACACGGTGAATGATTGGAAATGTTTGGAGGGATGTTTCATTGACCAGTTGCTGTGGTGGCCTACGCTTCACATTGGACAGAAAATGTGAGTAACGATCATGATGATGTTCATATTTATACGAGTCATGTTGGGCACCAGGGAATGGAGGGATGAAGGATTTGAACACACGATCTGGGATCAAGATGCTCAGCAGCGCATGAGCTGCAGTGGTCATCGACCCATAGCGGATTGCTAGCGCCAGGGCCAGCGACCCATAGCTGACTACTAGCGTCAGGGCCAGCGACCCATAGCTGACTGCTAGCGTCAGGGCCAGCGACCCATAGCTGCCAAGACCCTTCTTCACCTCCACGTGGTGATCCTGGATAACAGGCTGCAGCAGGGCAGATTGGCTACGGAGAAGGGATCGAAGAGGGAATGCTAACCCGGTACTGAAAAAGTGCTTGCTGAAGTCGGATGTGTTGGACCGAAAGGTGCAAATATCGCAGTCAAGCTATAAACTACGACACAACGCATTCCGTTTTCTGGACTACATTCTGCTGCTTAAGCCCTATCAGGGTTTGGTTGCGGGAGATTGAGAACGAACAAAGCCAAGCCAAGCCAAATCCAAGAGTAAACGTTAAAATAATTCCAGACGAATTTCAATGTGAAATTTACACCAAAACTGATCTGAATTGAGCCTTATTGATGAACACATATATAGACGGGGATCTGTTGACCAGAATAGTATAACGATTAAGCCAAGAAATCCACGTTACTGCCACACGACTTTCGTCATGAACAAACAACAAACCAAAACAACAAACAACGAGAAAATAGGGGACGGCGTGGGCTAGTAGTTAAGTGGCACGGTTCACAATCTGAAGGTGCTGGGTTCGAACCCCATTACAGCACCGGTCGTTACCCCGGAAAAGCAAACACTTAGAAAATGTAAGAGGAAGCAGACCCTTACATAAAAGGCATAATGAAGTCGGATGCACTGGGCCGACAGGGGCAAAATAAAAACCACAGTGCAAAGCCCATCCCCTTGGGAATTAGAGAAATAAGATGAACGAAAAAAAAACACCAAAAAAAAACGAGAAAACAAAATAAGATATAATGTATTATTGATTGTTTTATTTCTTTCATTCCCATTCTTCGCATTATTATCGACTCTTTCTTTCCGGCACTTATCCTGAAGAGGACGATTGCGCTGCGCTGTAGTTTACAGTTAAATAGAATATCTTCGCATTTCGGTCCAACATATTCGATTTCAGCACACATTTTTGGGACTGAATTTGTTTTCCCTTTTCAATCCCTAAAATCTTAGCCAGCCTGCATGGTCGCAGCATGTTTCCAATATCACAACTTCGGGCCGGATTAGGGTTTCGGTCGTAATGAGATTGGCTCGTATGCAAGCTGTTAGCTCTGCGTCGATGGATGTTGTTAGCAAACTTTATTTTATTTTAGTAAAGTGTTTCTTTCAATCGAAAGAAATCAGAGGAAGAATAGCCATAGCAATGCAGATACTGAGCAGCCTGAAGAAATTATTGACGGCAAGAGTTGAGCAAAGAGGAGAACTGGTTTATCAATTCCATTTTGGCTAGAAAATGCAAATACTTTGGTCACATCAAGAGACACAACGGTCTAGAGAGACCAGTGTTGGAAGGTATGGTGCCAAGCAAAAGAGGAAGGGGTAGGTCAAGAAGACGATGGCACCAAGATATCCAGGAATGGTTGGGTATGATTGCGGCGGAGGCTGGAGTTTTTGGCAACGGAAAGAGTTTCTTTCAGACAGACTGTGATGGGAGCGACGTTCTATAAAGGACATGCTACATGATTAGTAAAATGTTTGTCTTTCTGTATTCTACTGGCCGATGTACTCTCTTTTCCATCCCGGATCGCAGCTTTTCAAGCGACATCAGGACGAATTAACCAGTGCTTGGACATCAGGACGTATTAACCGGTGCTTCTACATCAGGACGTATTAACCAGTGCTTGGACATCAGTACGTATTAACCAGTGCTTGGGCATCAGGACGTATTAACCAGTGCTTGGGCATCAGGACGTATTAACCAGTGCTTGTACAGCAGGATGTTTTAACCCGTGCTTGGGCACCATGATGTATTAACCAGTGATTGGACATCAGGACGTATTAATCAGTGCGTATACATCAAGACGTATTAATCAGTGCTTGGACAGCAGGATGTTTTAACCTGTGCTTGGGCACCATGATGTATTAACCAGTGCTTGGAAATCAGTACGTATTAATCAGTGCTTATACATCAGGGCGTATTAACCAGTACATGGACATTAGGACGTATTAACTAGTGTTTGTACATCAGGACGTATTAGCCAGTGCTTGTACATGAGGACCTATTAACCAATGCTTGGACATCAGGACGTATTAACTAGTGCTTGTACATCAGGACGTGTTAGCCAGTGCTTGTACATCAGGACCTATTAACCAGTGCTTGGGCATCAGGACCTATTAGCCAGTGCTTGGATCCATGTATGTGTCTGTACGTACCATTGCTAGTTAGGGTGCTCTCATAGGTCAACCCAGCCATAGTGCAATGGAAGGGCCTCACCATGAGGGCGCACCCAGCCATAGTGCAATGGAAGGGCCTCACCCTGAGGGCGCACCCAGCCATAGTGCAATGGAAGGGCCTCACCCTGAGGGCGCACCCAGCCATAGTGCAATGAAAGGGCCTCACTCTGAGGGCGCACCCAGCCATAGTATAATGGAAAGGCTCCCCCTGAGGGCGCACCCAGCCATAGTACAATGGAAGGGCCTCACCCTGAGGGCGCGTATGAAAGTTGCTAAACGTGTGATTGTTGGATAGAGTAAAATTAAACAGAATGTGAGGTTAGAAGAGAGTTGCTGCTTAAAAGCAAATCATTCACTCGTGCATCTATCAGGTCAGGTCAGGTCAGGTCAGGTCAGGTCATCCCGTAACCGGTGAGGTCGTTCGGGTACACATGAAGACATCCTCACAACACCACACCACACTTCTTTGTCAGCGGCCGCTGCCTTTGCTTCTTCTGGTTGGAGATTAGTTCATTCTTTTAGGTTGTCCTCCCACCTTCTTTTGGGACGCCTCTTCGTCGTCTGCCTTGCACCTTTCTGTGGAGGATCGTATTTGCAAGACCATTTGATCTCGATATGTGACCGTACCAAGCGAGTTTCCTTCTTGTGCATCTGTAACTCCATTCAATTGTTAAATCTGTTGTGGTCGCTGAGTCATTACAAACATCTACGTTTTCATTTACATTCATACTACATGTAATC
Organism: Ariolimax columbianus; assembly: GCA_036924085.1. Classification (NCBI taxonomy): domain Eukaryota; kingdom Metazoa; phylum Mollusca; class Gastropoda; order Stylommatophora; family Arionidae; genus Ariolimax; species Ariolimax columbianus. The sequence continues at coordinate 81,258,839 of JAVGWX010000012.1, forward strand.
ATATCGGCCATACCCTGTCTGATCTACCCTTTTTTATAACCTAAATAATGGTAATGGCCGACAGCTCAAACCATACCATAGCTCTGTGTTATGTTGTTATGCAAATTGTTTCCGTTTGCATTGTAACCCTTGTATCGGTGAGGTGAATTTGATTGTTTTTCTCCTACTCCGTTCTAAGGGTCACTGTGCTCGATAAGCAAGGCTGCTGCAAGTTTCTAGTGACCCCAGTCTCAAAGAGGTAAGACCAAAGTGCCTTCACCCTAAATGACCTCCAGTGCTCTCGTCTGGCCGTCTTGCCACTGGTTCAAGTTAGATGGAAAGAGAATGAGGCTGATGACCACCGCAGTTCCGTCTTTAATATAATCCAGAAACAGCGGAAGTTACATCCCCAAGAGAAAACCCTCTCATAATGTCGCCACCATCTCTTGCGATGAGCAAATTAGTCTTAGTCTTAGTCGACCTGTACTTCTACAGGAGTGGATGCCCCTGTGCAGGTCGAAGCTCTGGCAGGAGTTGGATGTAGCCAGGATGAGGATTTCGTGCAGGGCTGGCTAGGCTCGAGCAGCTTATTAGTCTGTTGTGTTGGCACAAGTGCCGCAGAGGGTGGTTAACCGATGTGCGAATTCATCTTAATAGACTCGAGCACTAGAGAAAGGAAACCTGCCGCCTGTTAGGCGCCCTTTATGCTGATCTTAACAAACCACCTAACCATGGCCTGTGTTTTGCCATATCACACAGTTAGTCACCTCATACGAAATGCTCTCTGTGGTGCATTGGTGTCATACACAAAGACACCGGCAGACCACTCTGGCAACTAGATGGGCAAACAACTAACTTTTATATGTTATTTGTCCTACACGGATAGTGAAGACCTTTTCTCTTTTTGTTTAACCAATCCTTTCAGAGCGAGTATTCTGTGAGTTGGGGACATGGATGGGTGCGAAGATGGCCGATGAGACGAATATGGGATCTGCATACTCTCATTCAGTGAGAGATGTTCGATTCTCGCGACGGTGGTCGTTCACGGGCTTTTCTAGTCTGTCTCCGTTGTTCTGCTGCAGTCTTTTTGGAAGCCTCGCATGATGTTCCTCCTCTGCGAAGAGCAGGGCTCCATGTTGTACAGTCTTACGCAGGGTTTTCCCATGTTTCTCCCCCCACCCCCCACCCCCCACCCCCAGGAAGTATTTGTTCTGTTGTATCTCATCACAGAAGATTATTTTTGGTGACCGATAGTCTGGCATGCAAACCATATGCCCACCCAGCGAATCTGTGACTGCACCCTGACGGTATCGATACTAGGAATATCAGCTCTCTTATGACTAGCTGTGTCCGGGATCCTGTCTGCCATTTTATGCTCATCACCATCCTGAGACAGTGTGTGAAGATAATTCATTTTCTTAACGTGACGCCTCTATAATGTCCATGTTTCACTTGAGTATAGCAACACTGGGACCACCAGTGCTCAGTACACCTTCATCTTCATCTGGAGGTTAATGTCATTTCGATGCCACCAGACCTTTGAGTGTAGTCTGCCAAATGTGGCGCTGGCCTTGGCTATTGTGGCGTTCATCTCATCATCCATGACCACATTCTGAGACTATCGAGCTATGTGAATCTATTTACAACATTCAGTTTTTCACAATTGGCCTTGATAATTGGTTCAGTATACATTTTGCCAGGAGCTGGTTGGTACATTATTTCAGTTTTCTCTGTGTTGATGGCAAGTCCAAAGTCTAAACAAATAACGGCGAATGTCTACACGCTCTTCTACAGATCAGCCTCCGAGGATGCGAGGGCACAGTCGTCAGCAAACAGAAGATCTCTGATGGTGTGTGTCTTGGCCTTAGGTTTTGCTTGAAGCCTCCTTAGATTGAACAGCTGACCATCGATACGATATCATAGGTCCCCCGTCTCTAGGAGCGTTAGTCAGCATTGCAGGGGCCAACATCATGAACAAAGTCGGTGCAAGCACACAACCCTCTTTATATATATATGGGTGTGTGGTGTGTGCGTGCGTGTGTGTGTGTGCATGCGTGTGTTCGTGCGTGGGTGTGTGTATGTTCGTGCGAATGTGCGTCTGTCCGTGGGGGTGTGTATGTGTGTGGAGTGGCGACTTTCTGTATCGCTGGAGAATCTATTTGTTTATTTTCAAATAATGTTTCCACTTCCATGTCTTAAACTCTTGTTTAGCTGTTTGCAGCCTTAGCAAACTTTAATAGATAAATAGAGAATATATCTTTATTTTTCACAACATTCTTGTCTTTGTTTCTCACTTTTTTTCTCTCGATTAACGTCTCTCTTAACTAACAACTCCAAAATCTACATACGGCTAGCCTGTTCCCCACCCCATTAGCACTTCAGGATAAAACCTCTCCAGGCTGCCATACGCCTTCCTCGGCAAAACACATTCAAGGCGTCGACGCTACAATCCACCCTGCTGCACTATTGTCTAACATCTCAACCTAAATGTCCCGAAACGCATTAACACTTTAAGTCCGACGCCCTCTCGTTTTAACGCCGGGAGAGACATCTTTGTTGGCGTTTATTCTCCAGTTTCCGTAACGGAAGATCAAGTTACAATAGTTTCTTGTCTGGTCGCAAGCAGTTGTCGTATGCGCCTCATGGTTCTCAGCGTTGAGGTAAGCGTGGTGCGTCAAATTTTTACAAAGAGGTGCAACCCAGCACGCATAATATCACCTGAGAGAGTTATCTCGCCTGACATTGGACGCAAGGCTAACACCTTTCTTAAGATGTTTCAAAACCTCTTCCAACTAGATTCGCTCTATCCTCCAGTGTGGAAAGACAAATAACGTGTCTTTGTCCGCTTCGAAATGAATTTGCTTACTCGATTATTCTGTTTTCGTTCACCATTATATATCGTATCCATTCTGTTCCCAAATTGTATTGTCTGGACGCCATGTTTGAAACTAGGTTTCGACTAATTGTTATTATTATTGCGAGATAAAAAATAAATTTCTTCGAAACACAAAAAATACAACTTCCAAAACTGTTTTAACGGATTCAGACTGTAGAGCAGAAATACCAGCTCGCAAACTTTTTTTCAATCACGTAGACGTGATATATCGACTCGCAAACTTTCTTACAATAGCGTAGACGTGAAATATCGACTCGCAAACTTTCTTACAATAGTGTAGACCTGATTTCGACTCGCAAACTTTCTTACAATAGCTTAGACGTGAAATATCGACTCGCAAACTTTCTTACAATAGCGGAGATGTGAGATATCGACTTGGATTCTTTCTTACAATCCTGTAGAGCTGATTTACTGGCTTGAATATTTTCTTATAATCCCGTAGAGCTGATTTACCGGCTCTCAAACTTTCTTACAATCCCGTAGATAAGATAAATTGGCTCACAAACTACAAATTATTTTACAATCACGTATAGGCGGTATAATAGCTCACAAACCTTTCTTTTATAATAGTTTAGAGCTGACATATTGGCGTGTACACTAAGTCTTGTGCCGATACATTTCCAGGCAGAAAATAAGTTGGCTGGGTCATCTCATGAGAATGCACCTCCACTGATAGCTTACAATGCTGGTAGATCTGGCTACAGGGTAAGAGGGCGACCGCGAGATAGGTGGATAGATGACATTAGAGTGATTTGTAGCGACAAGGGCTCACATTGATCAACGCAACGCACTTGGGGCGAGATAGACGACGTAATCCCCACACGACGCTAAACGGCACAAGTGGAAAGAAAACTAATTAAGTAGTTAGACTTCTGTCGGGGAATGAATCCGTTAGAGACTTTAGTATACTAAGTCAAGATTTGTCCCATAGTAGTTACACTACTGTCGGGGAATGAAGTTGTTAGAGACTTCAGAATACTAAGTCAAGGTTTGTCCCATAGTAGTTACACTACTGTCGGGGAATGAAGTTGTTAGAGACTTCAGTATACTAAGTCAAGGTTTGTCCCATAGTAGTTACACTACTGTCGGGGAATGAAGTTGTTAGAGACTTCAGTATACTAAGTCAAGGTTTGTCCCATAGTAGTTACACTACTGTCGGGGAATGAAGTTGTTAGAGACTTCAGTATACTAAGTCAAGGTTTGTCCCATAGTAGTTACATGTCGGGGAATGAAGTTGTTAAAATAATAATAATACAAATAGCAATAATGATTACAAACTAATGGCAAAGATAATAATAACAATAATAATAATAACAATAGCAATGATAGTAATAATAGTTAATATAATAATACAAATAACAAATCATAAGTGACCCGTTCCCCGAAGAGACGATCAACCTTGAGCGGGTCCCAACCCTGGCATCAGCCGTCTAGTTTTGTCGCAAAGTGACCAGTGGACGGTTGGATTGTTCATGCGATCTGAAAACGTACCTGCGTGCTGAGACTTGCGCAGTAATGGTCTGGGTTGTTGGTTCTGATGTTGGTAGTGGACTTATCTCTCCTGATGAACGGTAATGTTTGTGGAGGGACATTGGTTTTACTACTTGTGTCCGGCTGCTGGACCGCCTCCTCTTCCTCCAGTACTATCTCTTTACTTGTAAATCATCTGTGCGTTGGGTAAATGCGCTAACGAGGAAGACGGAACACAGGATATTTCCATGAAAAACGAGCTATAATTAAAACTATCACTTCAAATACTAATAATAACAATAATAATATCGAGCGTAACAAAATCCATAAAACCTCAACAGTTGCTCTTATGTGACTAGCCACCAATTGTGGAATAACAGGGAATAAGAGAACTGATGACTTGTCCAAAGCAGGATGCAGGATGGAGCAACTTATCCCCACAGCGTCGTACCGGAAGTCAAAAACTATCATCCACAATCAGTACAACTCAAAAATGGAAGAAAAGCATGGACGTCTACCTGACTCAGTCCACCATCTCAACATACACCAACAAGCCCCCATCTTTCGTCTGAAAACAGAGCATTGCAGACTGTAAGACGACGTACATCTGTTGAAGATATCACATACAAGTGAATGTCCATGTTGAACAGTAGTCGAGACATCTACCCCTCCCCAACCGCCCCCAACTGTCTCCCTCTTCTCTCTTTCTCTCTCTCTCTCTCTCCCTCTCTCTCTCTTTCTCTCTCTCTCTCACTCTCTCTCTCTCTCTCTCTCTCTAATCAACCGATATTCGTGCAGGACTGCCCAGCATAAAAGAACCTACGATGCCAAACCTGGCCAAAGGGAGGCGAGCTGACGAGAAAGCTGTGGGGCTGCCACTGGGACCTGCAGACGGGACTACAGAGCTAGCATGACCAAAAAGTCTGAAGGCAGAACAGAATGAAGAATTATATTATCAATAATAATAATGTCAAAGATAATTACGAAGTTATAATTTTAAAAATTCAAATAATATGTATAATTTTAATAATAACAGTCATAAAAAAAAATACATACAATAATGATAGCAAAAGTTAACAACAGTAATATAAGGAAATGTAAAAGCAATACTAATAATAATAATACTAACAATAATAATAATAATAATAGTAATGAAAACAATAATACTAATAATAATGATAGCAATAATAATAATTCAAGTAATAATGGCAATAATACGTATTATAATAATAATTGAGAAAATTGACAATAATAATAGCAATAATAAAAATAATAATATCAGTAATAATAACAATAATAATAACAACAGCAATAATTAAAAAAACATTAAAGACAACAGTAACAATGAAATTACCAGTAACAATAACTACAATACTAATAATAATAATATCAACAATTGCAGTGTCAACAATAGCAATGATAATAGCAACAATAAATATTAATAACAATAATAATTATAATAATTACAGTAACAATAATAATACTGATAACAATAACAATTGTAATCAAAGGCATATCGATAATAATAAAAGAAAAACAACACAAATAACAATAGAATAAAAAATCATCATAATAGCAGTAATATGAATAATAAACTTAATGCAGACAATAATAGTACATATAGAAAGAATATGAATAACTATAATGACAATGACAATAATAGCAATGTTAATAATAATAATAACAATAGAGATGAGCGTAATAATGGTTATAATAACAATAATAATAATACAAGACATAATAATAATAATTTGCGAGTGTTAGAATAAATAAAGCCAAAATGAATTGTATCAACATAAGGGGATGTATTGCTCAGACACCGTGTACAAATTAAAACATCAAAGAAATATATGTTACGATGAATATGAATATATCAGAAAAAAGCAAGTTAATTAAAGCAACGACATAACCATTAGAATGAAGATGAGCATGTAAGGGTAGTTATCTAAGCATAGTCGTATGTATGCAGTCAAATGTTCCTGGTAATTCTCGTGGTTTCATTGAAGAACGCGTGTGGATATTATTTCAGAGCGAAGATGTTCGTGAATCACATCCCTGGTTAAGCCGTCCGCACCAGAAAGAGTAGTGGTATAGTGGGTTCCATCCCACTGTAACATTCAAGGCAACGAGGAGGCAGACAGACTGGCAAAAGAAGGTGCAAGATTACCACAACCAGATTCTAGTGTGACCTACGAAGAGTACAAAAGGTTTATTAGGGCCAGATACATGGCCAAATGGGAAACAGAACACACTGGCTACACACAAAAATATGCCTATTACCAGTTGAACAGAAGAGAGCACGTCGTGGTCTTCAGACTTCGCACAGGCCACAATAGACTGAGGTACCACCTATTCAACAAACTGAAGATAGGGGCTACTGATGAATGCACGTGTGGTGCAGGGAAAATGATCGCTGAACATCTGCTGCAAAGTTGCCCGACATACGAGGACCAGAGAAAGCACATGTGGCCATCACCAGTGCCAACACTAGACACGCTCTATGGCAGTGTCGACAGCCTCAGAATGACAGCTGCTTTCTTCGAACAAATTCAAGTTGACGTCTGACAGCGTACGAAGAAGAAGAAGACATCCCTAACTACTTTCTGGTGATGGCTGTCAATTCAATACGTTTTCATACATTGTTTCTTTTTAGTGCGATTTGTTTCTTGTTTCTGTTTGATAATCGCCAGTGACGAAGACCCTGTGGCCGTAACATGAGTTTCTTTTTTCGTTTTTGTTCTGGTACGGTCACTGAGACATTACTTTAACGAGCGATTGTGATCTGATCGACTAAATCTATGAATCTGGTTCAATAATCCAGTAGATTCATGGCGGCTTTCTCTGCATGGCGGCCTTCTCTGCATGGCGGCCTTCTCTGCATTACACTATTATCCTTCTTGTCTGTTCTTCTGTTTTGAATTGTTGATTCGTCATATTTTAGTTTATTTAGCCTCAAATGTCTACAAGACGGGGTAGCCAATTCCATGCTCAACTCTTCATAGTCATCTCTTACAGGTTACAGTGTCAAAAATCTATACTTGGTATTAAAGCACCGATAATGCGAGCATAACTTTGCTACTGATGAATTTATATTTTACCAAACAAACAATTCTCATCTTTTAACGTAACAGAGTCCCGATATCAGGTAGAATTTGTACAACGCTACGGAAAAGAATCATGACTTACATATATCTGGTCTGTGTCGTAATACGAACCTGAAACATGGACAATCATTAAAATAAAGGAAGAATACTTGAAGACTTGGGAGATGTGATGTTACCGAAAGAAGAAAATGGTGAACTTACCACAGCCTACTGTAGATACAGATCGTCGGACTCACGAAGAAACCCTATTGAAACGTCAAAATTTCAAGGCAAACTAAATGACGGAGCTTTCATGTGTACAACTATGATTGCGTGTCTAGGATACGAAGATGAATATGCATTTGCTGTCAGAGCAGGATTCTGTAAAATAATCACTCTCAACAATGATTTGTTGAGTTTTGTACAGTGAATTTGTTTTATTTCTTTGTGTAGAGCACATATTGATTATAAACCTTTGCACAACATGAGTTCCGTCATTTAGTCCGCCGTGTAATGTGACGTGGCAAGAGATTTTCCCGGTTAGACGGCCTATCTAAAGTAGGCCATGGCTAGATGGAGAGAAAAACAATCGAAAATGTATTGGCGAAGGTAATAGAGGAAAGAAAGCTGATACAACAGATACAAAAACAATGACAACCTACGTCATCTTGAACCTACGTCATCTTGGCCCAGTGAAGAAAGCTTTGGAAGGCAGGTGCAGACAAGAGGAGGGAGGAGCGGACCAGCTCTGTGACACAGGTATGTAGACATGGCGGCGAGTACAAGCAGAGCTGAGGACTGCCCGGGATGACCGGCAGAAATGGAAAGACAGGATATCCTGATCTACAAACGAGTCCCAGGACTGAATGTCTTGATGATGATGAATGTTAACCGGTGCCGGATTTGTGGTGTGATTGGACCACGACCAGCCCTCGCTGACAAACATTTGTACGAGTCAATCTCCGCTGAGGCCTGAACAACAGCATGGGACACGAGAGGGCTGGCGTACAGTCGACACAGTTAATTACAACAGCCAGTCCAGTCGACGACAATCCATCACAACAGATACATTAGCCAGGACAATACCACCGTCCTAGTTCCCTCTCGGGGACTTCCTTGCCCTGCTCCGCGCTACAAAGGCCGCGAGCTGTGATTTCCCATGGAGTGTTCGGCTGATTGTAAGGAAACAAGTCCCGATTCCTAACCAGAGATATTACCGTTCTGAATGGAGGAAAAATGGCAGACATTGCTGGTGCATTGAGAGCAAGGGAACTGTGTTGTTCAGCTGTATTCATTCATTTCGTCATCCATTCGTGTATTTGTTTAATAATTTATGTTTTTGTTTATTCATTCGTTTCGACATCCATTCGTGCATTTGTTCAATCATTTATATATTCATTCATTCATTTCAACATTCATTCGTGCATCTTTTCACGTTCATGGATCCAAGCATAATTCATTCGTTCAATCTTTCATCCAATAATTTTTTAAAATTTTGTTCTTATTCCCATATTAACTAATTATTAAAAAGTAGACACTTCATTCATTTACGCATTCATTTAATTATTCATTAAATCAATATTCATTGAAACATTCATGTGTTATGTCATTATTCACTTATTAATTCATCATTCATTCACGTTATTGGATTGCTATGTATTCATTAAATACAATCTTTCATTTATTTACTCATTCAGCGACTTATTCAGATATCTCTTTGTTCAATCAAGATTATATTCATTCGTGTATTTATGCATTGATTAATTTATTCGTTAAGTAATTCACTCATTAATTTATGTATTAGTCAGTAGATTCCCAAATCAATCATTCACTCCGACATTTCTTTTATTGTTCATGCATTTATTCACTCAATCAATAGTTATTTCATTTGTTCAATCATTCATTTGTCGTTATCCTCGAATCACAGCAGAAAGACAGTATATGTATATTCCTATAAATTACAACGTTCGTGTGGAACATTGAGTAATGACAATAGCTGCCAGAGCTGCCAAGACTCTTCTATACCTCCACGCGGTAATCCTGGATAACAGGTTGCAGCAGGGCAGACTGGCTAAGGAGAAGGGATCGAAGAGGGAATGCTAACCAGGTACTCAAAAAATGCTTGCTGAAGTCGGATGTGTTGGACCCAAAAGTACAAATATCGCAGTCAAGCTGTAAACTACGAAAAACTTTCCGTTCTCTGGACTACATTCTGCTACTTAAGCCCTTTCAGGGTTTGGTAGCGGGAGATTGAGAACTAACAAAGCCAAGTCAAGCCATTTCTGGGAAACGTAAAAATGGGTGGACAGATCGCAAGAATATTCTGTAACCTCGACCGATTGAAACCTCAAGCTAACATCATTGCTGAGGAGTAAGAAGGTTTCAGACAGGGAAGAAGCACTACAGAACATATATTTAATTTAAGGTTCCTAAGCGAGAAATATCTAGAACAGCAGCAAAGACAGAAGCAAAACTCCAGAAATGGACAAGAAGGCTTGAAGAAACAGCTCTTGACTATGGCATGGAGATAAACGCTGGAAAGACAAAATTAATGACCAACAATGCCGTGGGCTTCAACAGTAGGATAAAAGCTAATGGCCAGGAACTCGAAGTGGTTGACCGTTTTAAATATCTGGGTTCTATTGTTATAGATGAAGGATCAAAATGTGAGGTGTTGGCCAGAATAGCACAGACAATAGTGGCGCTAGCACGGCTTAATAAAATCTGGCAAAATAAACAGTTAGCCCTATGCACGAAAATCAAATGAATGCGTACATTGGTCCTGTCAATATTCCTCTATACTTGTGAGACATGGACAATTACAGCAGATTTTCAGCGAAGAATACAGGCATCGCAGGCCTTTCAAACGTCACGTACAAGGATAGAATTACAAATGAGGAAATACTAGATAGAATTACAAATGAGGAAATACTAGATAGAATTACAAATGAGGAAATACTAGATAGAATTACAAATGAGGAAATACTAGATAGAATTAAAAATGAGGAAATACTAGATTGAATTACAAATGAGGAAATACTAGATAGAATTACAAATGAGGAAATACTAGATAGAATTACAAATGAGGAAATACTAGATAGAATTACAAATGAGGAAATACTAGACAGAATTACAACAGCAATTGGGCCTTTTGACCTCTTGGCAACTGTCAAAAGAAGGAAACTCATCTGGAACGGTCACAAAAAAGGGTGACTTAGGGTTGTGAAGATGTTTTCATGTGTGCCCCAACGACCGCACTGGTTACTGGATGACCTAACCTGACACAGAGAGCAAACTAACACACGCGTGCAGGTACCATTACATGGCACTGGGCAGAAGGGCGAGGGCTCGTATGCTGCTAGATCCGTAACAAAAGCAATAATAACGTACTTGGAGGAATCCCCTGCTGTAAGACCTGGTACACTTTCCTCATCATGTATCGATGTAAAAAGAGGAGTTCGACAAAGACGCATACTGTCCCATTGTCTGTTGAAGTAAAGTAAAGTAAATTAACTCATGGCATTATTGCCGTAGGGGTGTGAGGTGTTAGCGATCTCACATTTCAAAGGCTCGGCTATATGAGGGCGGTAGCCATCTCCTCTCCCTCGCCGCTTTTACTTCCCTGACTGAACCGGTACCCATTTAAGGCTGGGTCGACCTGGGAGCCATTGCGGTCTGAAAAAACACTACTGCCTCAACTGGGGAATGAACCCAGGACCACTCAGATGCGAAGCTAGAGCGCTAACCACCGTGCTACGCGGCTCCCTGTACATAAAACATGTTTCGACAGATAAAGGCTGTACCTGACCTGTTACCAGATTAGTATTAATAAATAATATGTGATCTGGGGATAACTCAATCCTGCATGATGAAAGCGAACACGAACTGAAGGAAATTGTGATTCAAGTCAAGAACAAAAGCCAAATGCAGGGATTGGATATTGAAAAAAGAAATCCAATAATATGATAACTAGAAATGCAGATTGGAAATCTTTGCGATAAATAAAAACAGGCAGATGCTAAAATGATGATACAGTACAAAGTTTCTACACTAATATTAAAATGCGGAACAGAAAATATGACATTCAAAACAGTATGGGAAAAAGGATATAAAGATATGTTCACCTACATGAGTCATACATGGCCATCCAGCAACGTGAGTCATATATTGACATCCACCAACACGAGTCATATCTTGACATCCACTGAACTGGTTCATTTATTGACATCCACTGAACTGGGTCATGTATTGACATTCCCTAAACCGAACCATACATCCACATTCACTGAAATGGGTAATGTATTGACATCCCCTGAACTGGGTCATGTTTTGACATCCACTTAACTGGGTCATGTTTTGACATCCACTGAACTGGATCATGTATTGATATCCCCTGAACTGGGTCATGTATTGACATCACTCAATTGGGTCATGTTTTGACATCCACTTAACTGGGTCATGTTTTGACATCCACTGAACTGGATCATGTATTGATATCCGATGAACTGGGTCATGAATTGACATCACTTAATTGGGTCATGTATTGACATTCACTGAACTGGGTCATGTATTGACATCCACTGAAGTGGAGCATGTATTGGCACCAAAGAAACTCACTCCCAAACTAAGAATGGGAATGGCGAGTGCGCCCTTCCTCGCTGTGTAGCGTCCAAACAGAGAATGAGCAAACGAGTATAGAGAATAAAATGATGCGTGGGAAAAGCGAAAGGAAATGACAGCCATTAATGAGCTCTTGGAGATATTTAAGGTACAAAGATGGTTGATGAACGAGATCAAAGTCCAACACGTTATTTTGGCCAAAGACAAGATATAAATCGCTGAAAATGATGAAAGAAATGATGAAGGACAGACGTGCTAGTGGTAAACAACGCTTTACATTAAAGAAGAACAGAAAGAAATGAGCAGAGAAAAGACTGGCAGGTTGTACTCTCAAGGCAAGAGACAGAGAAATGTGTAGACTTATTGCAGCAGAGCTTCGCTTTGGAGAAAGCACCTAAAATGGACTGTAGTGTTATAGAGAAGAGACAATTAGCAGATCCAAGAAGACAGGCATGCACTCAGTCAAAGTGAAGAGCTTGATATCTTCCAGCAGTCTCGGCCAGGCTGAAGGCAAAGTTGACGACATTGACTGAAATGCGAGACACAGTTAAGTGAATTAGGCCAGCTCGTGGTTTATGGTTCGGACCTGGCGTGGAGATGTCACCCGATCGGAAGAGTGAGAGACTCTCAAAGTTATTTGGTCTATTTTTGGTCTGTAAATATGCCAGTGAATTAAACCTCATATAAACGTGAGTGAACTAGTCCATTTTGATGCTTGAAGGAATGAATGAATTTGCCTATTTTTATAGTTGAAAAAATAGAGCTGTCTAACTAGTCTATTAAGGAATATTTAATGATTAGTTTCGACAATGAAATGGACTGAGAACATATTTTTAGTTTCTTTATGTTTCTGTTTCTAAGAATTGAAGTCACTGCCCTACGGGCACACCCATAGGTGATCAGTCTCTCTCAGCAAATGGTGCAGGGTCTGGCTGATGATGATTCCTGTAGCTCGCTGGTTGCACAAACTCCTGCTCTGTCCTCTCATACGCCGCACTCCGCTCATACCTCATTTGATGTTGAAACTTTGCAGCTTGTGGATTGCTGATTCATCTAATTCGGTGTCCTCTTCAATGGTCAATGGTCGATTTAAAAATGCCACTCCTATCCATCACTAACGTGCACATGTTGCGAGCTTGTCAACACCAAGATGTCAGCTCTTTCGTGCCCCTGAACCCCAGTATGACCAGGACAGTAGATCCGTGTCAATCCCTGGAGGTTTCATGCCTCAACAACAGCTATTCACTAGTACCAACACCATCGCGTCTATACCTTCTAAAGTACGGAAGTAAATTTGGCATCCAGGTTCAATGAAATTATTTCTGTTCTCTTTTAATTTCCTTTTGTTGGGAACTTACCAACGAATTTACATCTGATTCTTTCTTTTTGATGGCGTCGTTGAATATATATGTCTGTGGGCGAGCGAGGAAGGAGAATGTAAGGCTTAAATGACTCTCACAGGTGACAGATTCTAGTGCCTTATCATCTGAAATGGACACAATGAGGGAAATGTGGTTAGAACGTCTGCTTGTCTGGATGCCTGCGCCTGCCTGTCTATCTATCTATCTATCTATCTATCTATCTATCTATCTATCTATCTATCTATCTATCTATCTATCTATCTATCTATCTATCTATCTATCTATCTATCTGTCTGTCTGTCTGTCTGTCTGTCTGTCTGTCTGTCTGTCTGTCTGTCTATCTATCTATCTGCCTGTTTGTATGTCTGTTTGTATATCCGTATGTCTGTATGTCTACCTATTTATCTGTCAATATTTGCATAGATATATATGTCTATCCATATGTCTACCCATCTATCCGCCTGCCTGTGTCTATCGCTCGGTCCGTATGTCTGCCTGCCAGTTTGTCTGTCGCTCGGTCCGTCTGTCTACCTGCCAGTTTGTCTGTCGCTCGGTTCATCTGCCTTCTTGCCAATTTGTCTGTCGCTCGGTTCGTCTGCCTGCCTGTCTGTTTGTCTGCCTGTTTGTCTGTCGCTCGGTCCGTCTGTCTGTCTGCCAGTTTGTTTGTCGCTCAGTTCGTCTGTCTGCCTGCATGTCTGTTCATCTATCTGTTTGTCGGTCGTTTGGTACGTCTTTCTGCCTCCATGTCTGCCTGCCTGTCTGTCTGTCTGCCTATTTCTCCCTGCTCCTCTTAGTTTTTGACATCCACCACTAGAACTAACCTGGGGCCTCTTAAAATAATCTGGAAACAGTTTAACAAAACAAATCAGTCTCAATGACCTTTCCCCTTCGCCTGGTCTGTAGACAAAAAGCGACTTCTGCCTCTTTAGCCTAAACCCGCCTACGAAAATCAATAGGCCATTCATCCTACCAGACCAAGCAGGTCGATATCCCTACGCCCTGAGGTAGGGCTTGTAAACAGGGGCTCCTGTCCGTCTGCCTGACCCCAGGGTCTGATCCTGAGTTACTTAATCGGACTGGCTTAGCCTAAGATATAGGGTCACCGGGTACAGGTCAGTCTAGACTTGTTGTTAAGGGCTAACCGATTAGACTAGTCTCTCGCCAGACGGCGCCACTGTCTACATGCCTAGGGCGAGTCACGGACGGTCCGTAGAATGACTACTTACTTTTGCTGTTATTAGGACATGTCCGCCATGGATTACCTCCTCGTTGTGAATGTAAGCTTATTTCAGCAACAGACCGCGTTTTGGGTTATATTAGAACAACCATTATCAGGTGCCTTGCCAGTCTGCATTGGCAATCGTGTAATTCTACCCGCTTCTATCACGTGTGTCGCTTGCCAACTCTGTTGTTGATTGTCGCCCGTGACATTCTCTCAGGCTGTCTAATATCTGCTCTCTCTCTCTCTCTCTCTCTCTCTCCTGCTATCTTTCCCGTTGTCACATCGCGTTACGAACCACCTCTTCTCATAACTTGACAGAAACCGGATGGTTCACGTGTTCTGATTCTTGCAATGAGATGCCTTTGTGTTAGTGCCAATTTTTTTTTTTTTTTTTTTTTTTTGCGTTTGCCTTATTTCTCTAATCCCCAAGGCGGTATGCGTTGCAGTGTGGTTTTTATTTTGCGCCTGTCGCCCCAGTGCATCCGACTTCGGCATGCATTTTTATGTAAGGGTCTGCTTCCTCCTGCATTGTCTAAGGGTTTGCTTCCCCGGGGTAACGGCCGGTGCTGTGATAAGGATCGAACCCAGCACCTTCTGGTTGTGAGCCATGCCACTTAACCACTAGGCCACGCCGTCCCCTGTTTGTTTGTTTGTGCCGATTCGATTACTGTACCATTAGTCTTCCTTGCAGCCCATTGGATCCGCAGAATTCCCCTGTAAAACCACAGCTCCGTTACTTCCAAAGATCTATGCCCTTGCTTTGCTGATTGTCCATGATTCACTGCCATACGCCAGAACTGGTTCCACATAACATCCAATTAATTTCTTTCTTTTATTTTAGAAAACAGAAGCCATTACCAATTACTCCGATTACATGATTAAATCTTGCACAGCGTTTTAAAAAAACTTTGCATTCTGAAGTGTTGTAATCCGACAAAAAGTAAAAACACTTTAAATGAACGATCAGATATCACGGGCAGATATCATGGTCAGATATCACGGTCATATGCCACGGTCAGATATCATGGTCAGGCGAAATAGAAACCAAACGTACGTTACGACTTAAAAAGCTTCATAAAGAACAACAAATGCCTAGATACGAGCTAGTGACTCAAAGACGGTAAGATGGATACAATATGATTACATAAAGGGGTTGTTCTTAGTACTTAGTTCTTAGTCGACCTGTACTTCTACAGGGGCATATGTTCCTTTTCAGTTCCCAGCTCTGGTATGAGCTGGATGTAGCCAGGAGAAAGATTTTATTCGCAGCGGGCTAGGCTCGAGCAGCTTGAAACTCCGCTGCGTTGGGACAATCGATTACGGGGGAGTGGGGTGGTTGTTAGCCGATGCGCGAGTTCATCTTAATAGACTCAAACACTACAGCAAAGTAGATCCGCAGCCTGTTAGGCGCCATCTATGCTGCTCTACACAAACCACCTAGCTATGGCCGGTGTTATGTCATGTCACACAGTTTGTCGCCTTATGAGTCAACAGTCACGGCATGCTCGCCATACACAAAGACCCGGGCAGACCACTCGGGCTTGTTGTAGTTATTATTGTTGTTGTTGTCTTTGTTATTGTTGTTATTGTTGTCTTTGTTATTGTTGTTGTTGTCTTTGTTATTGTTGTTGTTGTTGTCCTTGTTATTGTTGTTGTTGTTGTTGTCTTCATTATTGTTGTTGTTGTTTTTGTTATTGTTGTTTTTGTCTTTGTTGTTGTTGTTGTTGTTATCTTTGTTATTGTTGTTGTTGTTGTTGTCTTTGTTATTGTTGTTGTTGTTGTTGTTATCTTTGTTATTGTTGTTGTTGTTGTCTTCATTATTGTTGTTGTTGTTTTTGTTGTTGTTGTTTTTGTCTTTGTTATTGTTGTTGTTGTTGTCTTTGTTATTGTTGTTGTTGTTGTTGTCTTTGTTATTGTTGTTGTTGTTGTCTTTGTTATTGTTGTTGTTGTTGTCTTTGTTATTGTTGTTGTTGTTGTTGTTGTCTTTGTTATTGTTGTTGTTGTTGTTGTTGTTGTTGTTGTCTTTGTCATTGTTGTTGTTGTTGTCTTTGTTATTGTTGTTGTTGTCTTTGTTATTGTTGTTGTTGTCTTTGTTGTTGTTGTTGTTGTTGTTGTTGTCTTCATTATTGTTGTTGTTTTTGTTGTTGTTGTTTTTGTCTTTGTTGTTGTTGTTGTTGTTGTTGTCTTCATTATTGTTGTTGTCTTTGTAATTGTTGTTGTCTTTGTTATTGTTGTTGTTGTTGTCTTTGTTATTATTGTTGTTGTTGTTGTTGTCTTCATTATTGTTGTTGTTGTCTTTGTTATTGTTGTTGTCTTTGTTATTGTTGTTGTTGTTGTTGTCTTCATTATTGTTGTTGTTGTCTTTGTTATTGTTGTTGTTGTTGTTGTCTTCATTATTGTTGTTATTGTCTTTGTTATTGTTGTTGTTGTTGTCTTTGTTGTTGTTGTTGTTGTTGTTTTCATTATTGTTGTTGTTGTCTTTGTTATTGTTGTTGTTGTTGTTTTCTTCATTATTGTTGTTGTTGTCTTTGTTATTGTTGTTGTTGTCTTTGTTATTGTTGTTGTTGTTGTTGTCTTCATTATTGTTGTTGTTGTTGTCTTCATTATTGTTGTTGTTGTCTTTGTTATTGTTGTTGTTGTTGTTGTTTTCATTATTGTTGTTGTTGTTGTCTTCATTATTGTTGTTGTTGTCTTTGTTATTGTTGTTGTTGTTGTTGTCTTTGTTATTGTTGTTGTTGTTGTTGTTGTCTTTGTTATTGTTGTTGTTGTTATTGTTATCTTTGTTATTGTTGTTGTTGTTATTGTTGTCTTTGTTATTGTTGTTGTTGTTGTTGTTGTTGTCTTTGTCATTGTTGTTGTTGTTGTTGTCTTTGTTATTGTTGTTGTTGTCTTTGTTATTGTTGTTGTCTTTGTTATTGTTGTTGTTGTTGTTGTCTTCATTATTGTTGTTGTTGTTTTTGTTGTTGTTGTTTTTGTCTTTGTTGTTGTTGTTGTTGTTGTCTTCATTATTGTTGTTGTCTTTGTAATTGTTGTTGTCTTTGTTATTGTTGTTGTTGTTGTCTTTGTTATTATTGTTGTTGTTGTTGTTGTCTTCATTATTGTTGTTGTTGTCTTTGTTATTGTTGTTGTCTTTGTTATTGTTGTTGTTGTTGTTGTCTTCATTATTGTTATTGTTGTCTTTGTTATTGTTGTTGTTGTTGTCTTCATTATTGTTGTTGTTGTCTTTGTTATTGTTGTTGTTGTTGTTGTCTTTGTTATTGTTGTTGTTGTTGTTGTCTTCATTATTGTTGTTGTTGTCTTTGTTATTGTTGTTGTTGTTGTTTTCTTCATTATTGTTGTTGTTGTCTTTGTTATTGTTGTTGTTGTGTTTGTTATTATTGTTGTTGTTGTTGTTGTCTTGATTATTGTTGTTGTTGTTGTCTTCATTATTGTTGTTGCTGTCTTTGTTATTGTTGTTGTTGTTGTCTTTGTTATTGTTGTTGTTGTTGTTGTCTTCATTATTGTTGTTGTTGTCTTTGTTATTGTTGTTGTTGTTGTTGTCTTTGTTATTGTTGTTGTTGTTGTTGTCTTCATTATTGTTGTTGTTGTTGTCTTCATTATTGTTGTTGTTGTCTTTGTTATTGTTGTTGTTGTTGTTGTCTTCATTATTGTTGTTGTTGTTGTCTTCATTATTGTTGTTGTTGTCTTTGTTATTGTTGTTGTTGTTGTTGTCTTTGTTATTGTTGTTGTTGTTTTCATTATTGTTGTTGTTGTTGTCTTCATTATTGTTGTAGTTGTCTTTGTTATTGTTGTTGTTGTTGTTGTTGTCTTTGTTATTATTGTTGTTGTTGTTGTTGTCTTTGTTATTATTGTTGTTGTTGTTGTCTTCATTATTGTTGTTGTTGTCTTTGTTATTGTTGTTGTTGTTGTTGTCTTTGTTATTATTGTTGTTGTTGTCTTTGTTATTGTTGTTGTTGTTGTTGTCTTTGTTATTGTTGTTGTTGTTGTCTTCATTATTGTTGTTGTCAGTGTTGAGCACGTTAAAAATTAATTGACAGTTGAAAATCGAAAAGAGTAGGCTTAACGGTCGCTGCACAGACATAAAATTAAATTAAAAATCTACACAAGTTATGTGTACCTTTCCCAAGGTGGTTTGTTAAGAGCAGTTATAGATGGCGCCTTCTAGCTGCGGGTCTACTTAGCTCTAGTGTTTGCATTTATTAAGATGAACACGCGAATCGGTTAAAGCCCCTCTCCAAAAAAACTGGTTGTATTCAGAATCTGTAGAGTCTTCTAAAACAGTGTAAAGATGTAAAGTTATTATCACAAAAATCAGATCACACCAAACTCTCAGCAAAACCCAAATATGTGATTTCCATCTCAGAAAAAGAGAGGCAAAAAGAAAACTATAGATCGTATAGCAGATACAGGAGTTGGAACACAGCTCGACGTCAAGACACCTGGGTGTACATTGGGTCGCATGCTGTCATACGCGATACACTGCCAGGAAACTAAACTGATTATACATGTCATAAATAATATCATCTGAAAAGTGACTGCCACAAAATGGACAACGCAATCAGACGTCCTCCGAACATTAGCATCCGTCCTGTCTTTCTATGTAGCTGAGTACGCCGCTCTAGTTGAATGTAACACTTCACATATCAAACTCCATTGATACAGCAATAAATTAGACGTGGGACTGAGGTAGCGTAGTCAGGCGGTTAGGGTTCAATCCCCAGTTGGTGCGGGTCTGATCGCAAACCGGCCTCTGTCGTCAACCGAGCCATAACAATTGGGTACCAGAAAATCTGGGAAGTAAAGGCGGCCAGCGTGATGCTAACCACATAATCCACTATGTGCTGGCGTGACATCCACTATGTGCCGGCGTGATGCTGACCACATCATCCACTAAGTGCCGGCGTGACGCTTACGACATCTTCCACTATGTGCAGCGTGACGCTGACCACATCATCCACTATGTGCTGGCGTGATGCTGACTACATCATCCACTATGTGCTAGCGTGACAACCACCATGTGCCGGCGTGACGCTGACCACATAATCCACTATGTGCTAGCGTGACATCCACTATGTGCCGCGTGACGCTGACCGCATCATCCACTAAATGCCGGCGTGATGCTGACCACATCATCCACTATGTGCCGTCGTGATACTGACCACATGATCCACTATGTGCCGGCGTGACATCCACTATGTGCCGGCGTGATGCTGACCACATTATCCACTATGTGCCGCGTGATGTTGACCACATCATCAACTATGTGCTGGCGTGACATCCACTATGTGCCGGTGTGATGCTGACCACATTACCCATTATGTGCCGGCGTGATGCTGACCACATTATCCACTATGTGCCGCGTGATGTTGACCACATCATCAACTATGTGCTGGCGTGACATCCACTATGTGCCGGTGTGATGCTGACCACATTACCCATTATGTGCCGGCGTGATGCTGACCACATCATCCACTATGTGCCATTAGTTCAAAAAAAGTATGTGCCTAACACCATATTTCATATGCGTCGCAAAACGTGACGGGATCTTAAATTTCATTTTTACTAATAAATAAAACTGGCCGACAGTTACAGAGTGCCTTAGGCCTACTCCAGCTGAGAAATCTACCCAACAATTGGCGCAGCACCACTTGAGACAGAAAGAAGTGTCAACAAAAAGAAATTGAAATAGAGAAACAAGCAATCGACGCAAGGAACACTATACCTGGACACCAATTTTAGTGCACAAGATTGAAATCTAGCCGAGGTTTCTTACAGCCAAAAGCCATTACAGACGATTCCTGGAAAATGTCACATTGAAAAATGGAATGAACTAACGCAAATCCGCTGGATCGAGTTGCGGATAAGACCTGCGTAGAGGCACCACTTGCCTTACGCAAAATGAAAGTTATTAAATAAACTCAGAACTGGTGTATCCCGATGCAGGAAGAGGTTACAGAGATGGGGATTCAGAGATGATGAGACAGGCGACTGTGGAGTAGCACAAGACTCAGCTTACCTGATGAACTGTCCCAAATTTATGGAAGTATGTAATATGTATGACATGTTGAGGGGAAATGACAAGGCAATCCACGTGGTTGAACACTGGTAAGATGATGTCCGGTGTGGTGCACAGGACAAGGGAAGTAAGTTAGTGGTGTCCAGAACAAAGGAAGTAAGTTAGTGGTGCCCAGAACAAGGGAAGTAAGTTATTGGTGCCCTGGACAAGGGAAATAAGTTAGTGGTGCCCAGAACAAGGGAATTAAGTTAGTGGTGCCCAGGACAAGGGAAATAAGTTAGGGGTGCCCAGGACAAGGGAAGTAAGTTAGTGGTTCCCAGGACAAGGGAAATAAGTTAGTGGTGCCCAGGACAAGGAAAGTAAGTTAGTGGTGTCCAGAACCAGGGAAGTAAGTTAGTGGTGCCCAGAACAAGGGAAGTAAGTTATTGGTGCCCAGGATAAGGGAAATAAGTTAGTGGTGCCCAGGACAAGGGAGGTAAGTTAGTGTTGCCCAGGGAAAGGGAAGTAAGTTAGTGTTGCCCAGGGCAAAGGAAGTGAGTTAGTGGTGCCCAGAACAAGTGAAGTAAGATAGTGGTGTCCAGAACAAGGGAAGTAAGTTATTGGTGCCCTGGACAAGGGAAATAAGTTAGTGGTGCCCAGAACAAGGGAATTTAGTTATTGGTGCCCAGGGCAAGGGAAGTAATTTAGTGGTGCCCAGGACAAGGGAGGTAAGTTAGTGTTGCCCAGGGAAAGGGAAGTAAGTTAGTTGTGCCCATGACAAGGGAAGTAACTTAGTGGTTCCCAGGGCAAGGGAAGTAAGTTAGTAGTGGCCAGAACAAGGGAAGTAAGTTATTGGTGCCCAGGGCAAGGGAAGTAAGTTAGTGGTGCTCTGGACAAGGGAAATAAGTTAGTGGTGTCCAGGACAAGGAGGTAAGTAAGTAGCCCAGTTGACGACCTGTATGCGTCCCAGAAACGACTGAATCCAGAATTGGCCACCGGACAAGGGGGAAACAATTTTTGTTGACAAACTAGTCAAATTCAGATAGAGATTAAAATTACGCACTTGTGCATCCAATGAAGTAGATTCTTTGGAATAAAACATAACTTGTCCGTTCACTGTCCATGTTAAGTTTTTCTGACTTCTGATTAATTCTCAACTCGTGTGCCATGCAATCGTTTAGCTCTATTAAATGTCTTTAGGGGTTCAAAGAGAACTTTCATTGCACTGAGCAGGCGAACGCAAAACAACAACAACAAAAATTGCACTGAGCAACTTGTAAAAATAAAAATAAATAAACTTCAACACACACAAAAAAATATGCAGCTCCAATCTATACTTTTGTATGGTTCTGAAACATGGAGAATTTAAAAAAATTGGGGAGAACGGATGAGGTTCTGTGAGGGGGGGGGGGGGGGGGGGGAAGGGGTGGAGTGGGGGAAGATGCACATTAGACTATGGGCCATAAAAATGTAGGAGTCAGGTAACAAAGGTAGGAGTCAGGTAACAAATGCAGGAGTCAAGTAAGAGTGTAGGAGCCATGTACAAGATGTAGGAGTCAGGTAAAAGATGAAGGAGTCGGGTAAAAATTGTAGGAGTCAGCAAACACATGTAGTAATCACGTAATAAATGTAAGAGTCCTGTTACTAATGTAGGAGCCATGAAGGACGTGAGTTAACGAAAGATCATCCGAGACCAGGTCAGACGTATATTGTTGCGTTAACTCACGTCCTTCTTTAAACATCGTTGTCCAGTTCTTCACTTGTGTCTTCGACACACGTTTATCACCATATACAGCCTGCATTATGCGATGAATGTCAACTGATCGACATCATTCAACTGTTAGAAACCGAATCACCTATAGGCGTATTCCGTTTCACACCCGCCATGTTTTCAACAGTCTGCTGAGGAAACTATGATTCGGAGGATAATGATATTTTGGGAGCTTGGCGGTTGGTATGTACTGTTTACATCAGAAGTGACGTCATCATGCGCATCGTACGTATGTTTAATTGTTGCAGTTTGGTCCGGTTTCAGTTGAATACGCCTCGTAATGAACCTGTCCTTTCAGAATATGTCCATCGCTAAGTTAGGCTACCCTGCAAAATGGCTCTGATAACCGACTTCATTGTGCATCTATATATGGTCAGTCCATTTCCTTGCTGAAAGTACAGACTACAATGTCCTGCGGCGGCTCTGAAATTCTCTCCTGACTCCGTTAGGTACTCGTTAACAGCTGGGTCAACTGGAAACAGCGGTCAAACCATGAAATAACCTCGGACAGAATTCGAACCTGAATCGTTGGGATTGTGAACCAAGCTGTCAACACGTAAGCTACCAAATCTTCCTGTCTTTCTTTGAAAACACTATTTTTTTCACCGCCAATGTCCGTGCTGAACATGCACTACATGCGCTCTCCTGTCAGCCCATCTGCAAAAGTTCATTTGTAAATTGGTACCTGGTGTACGGTTGACAATGGAAAGACAGCGAGGAAGGGAACTGACCTCCCCACCTTATGGCAGCTATCTCTGACACATCATCCCGACAGCAGTCTGCTATGAGACTAAAACCAGCTTTTAGAAAAGCCTTTTTCATGTTGTCATTTGCAGGTCGGTGTCACAGCAATAGTTTTTACAAATTGAGGTTGCCAACTCCATTCACGGTCTTCTGTAGTCGCTCCTACAGCATTTAATTAAGGAAACACTGGGACCAATGTTTGCATTGGAACCTATTGTAACTGATCCTTCATAATATTTTCCGAAACAGATTCTAACAGCTTGCATCGATCAAATATTCTTTCACGCGTAAGGTATCTTAAAAAGACCTCTCAGTTAATCATCCGTCTCCAATAGGACCAGGCATTGATTTCACCTCCACTGAGAGCAATTTTCTCTCGAAACTTGCGGGATTTGGACATTCGCTAGTTTCCTGAGAGGCGAGGGATAATGTCTTAGTTAAAGCCCTCCCCTTTCTGTACATAACAACAAAAACTACATTTTTAAATCTTTTTAAATCATTTTTGATCTCAAACCCCCTTTCTGGATAGGAGTGAACAAAGCCACTGGCCAATACTGAGCCAGTCACATAAGCCAACGAGGCCGATGAGGCTGACGTAAATGTGTTACCAACAGTCAGCGACTCATGCCTGGCAGCTTTCATAAGGGTCGGCAGACCACAGCTGATAAGAACCATATTTCGCCCCCCAGTGGCGGTCCAGGAAACAGGCTGCAACCACGCAGCCTGGCTAAGAGTTTAGAGGTCGACGAGGGACGGCACAAATGGCTTTACTAATGTGGTGCTGAAACTATAAGTGTCGACCGAATGCCGCAGATATTGCCGCCCCGCTGTGAACTATCAAGACAATTTTTAAAATCCCAACATGACAAACAGTTACATAAAGGCTGAAATCGTTGACGTACTCCACACAGACCTTGACCCTACTCCCTCTTGACAAGTGTCAAGTGACATCCCCTAAACAAGCGTCATCAAATAACACTGTTAAGACTCCCATGCATACATTAATATGTCACATGCTTCATGGCTAAACGCTCTATTCAGTCAGTCTGATATTTTTCTATTATGGAATCTCCACTTTCAATATGAAGATGAACCATAGAACAATAGCTTCCCATATCGACACACCTTGTTCGTGTTAGACAAGTTCTCAAGTACTGACAGTTTTAATAAACTTCAAGATTTACAAAAACAGATGTCTGTCTCAAATGAGATGGACACAAAGCTAATTTTTCAAATTAACTGCCACTAAAATCAACTTAACATTAAAATCAAATACGAGGCCGTTGGGACAAAGGCCGTACGGAAGACCTGGATTTCGTCTCTCTTGTCTAAAGACTGGCAAGTCTGAAGTGGTGCAATGTTGGTTGAGCGTCTCGAGACTCAAATCTCCAGGACTGGACAAAGCTTTGCGGACATTAGAAGCCATGACAGCTAGGTCAGAAAGCTAAGATTGCCAATACACCTTCCACAGCGAGACGGTCGAGTGGGACGTGAGCCAAATTTGAGAGTGAAAGGCCCCTGAAATCGCTTAACTTTAAGTGTTGTCTCGTTACCATATTAAATGGTTCTTATAAAAGGGAACATGTTCGCTTTAAATGACACTTTAAGGTGATGTTGTAGACAGGTTAAGAGTCAAAGGTTGAAGGTCAATCATTGATAGTTGAAGAATCGTGGATAATTCCCTATAACAAAACCAATGTTCAGGATGGATGGACCGTCAAATTGAGATCTCACTGGAGTACATTAGTTGATCTGGACTTAGTTCTTAGTCTCTCTCCTCTACCCTACCCCTTCCCCCCCCCCCCCTTTCCTAAACCCCGCAATCTTTGAAAGTCAGGAGAAGCCAATTACGAAATAGCATCACCATAGTGTAGAGGTAGTACTTGATGTTGGGTTGGCGTAGGCGATGATGTGTGAGAAATCGTGGAGTCTTTTTGGGTGCGTTTGCCGTATTTTTCTATGCCCCGATGTGGTGTGCGTAAAACTATGTTTTTATTTAGCGCTTGTCTGCCCTGTGCATTCGTCTTAGGCATGCATTTAATGTAAGGGCCTGCTTCCTCCTGCATGTTCTAAGGGTTTTTTTCCCGGTATAACGGCCGGTGCAGTGATTGGGGATCGAACACAACACCATCGGGCTGTGAGTCGTGTCACTTAGCCACTAGCCCATGCCGTCCCCATGTGAGAGATATTGAAGATTATGGGCGATATATTTTCTTCATATACTTTTGTTTTTCTCTTACAGAACAAACTTAGTTGTCCCCAATTGTGCCCATTTCCTTACAATGTTGAAAGGGCCTAATACACTTCACGGGCTACGTAACTTCTGCATGCTGAAAGTGCCCCAGGCAGTTATATAGCTACGCCCAAGGTTTTTTAAAGTTCTTGCAATTCATCCTTTTTGAGAATTTGCAGAACTGAGATTGCATATGTAAGAAATACAAGCTGCTGACATTGGCTTGTGTTGCTAATCACTTCTGTAGCAATAATTAGTGCCTCTACCTCAGCCGGGTAGCTTGAACAGAATCTCCTATTATATTACGGTACCGTTTTCTTTAGCTCGGAAGACAACAAAGATACATGTGTCTCCATTTTTCACTGCTTTTGTTGCTGACCCATTAGTATATACCTGGATCGATGCTTCTCTGGGGTACAGTTCACTGCTCTTGTTGCTGATCCATCAGTATATACCTGGATCGATGCTTCTCTGGGGTACAGTTCACTGCTCTTGTTGCTGACCCATCAGTAAATACCTGGATCCATGCTTCTCTGGGGTATAGTTCACTGCTCTTGTTGCTGACCCATCAGTAAATACCTGGATCCATGCTTCTCTGGGGTATAGTTCACTGCTCTTGTTGCTGACCCATCAGTAAATACCTGGATCCATGCTTCTCTGGGGTATAGTTCACTGCTCTTGTTGCTGATCCATCAGTAAATACCTGGATCCATGCTTCTCTGGGGTACAGTTCACTGCTCTTGTTGCTGACCCATCAGTAAATACCTGGATCCATGCTTCTCTGGGGTATAGTTCACTGCTCTTGTTGCTGATCCATCAGTATATACCTGGATCCATGCTTCTCTGGGGTACAGTTCACTGCTCTTGTTGCTGATCCATCAGTAAATACCTGGATCCATGCTTCTCTGGGGTACAGTTCACTGATCTTGTTGCTGACCCATCAGTATATACCTGGATCCATACAGCTCATCAATCCTGTCGTATGCTTTCTTTTTGAGAGTACTTTGCTATCACGTGTGGCAGGTGTCAGTTGTGAGTGTTTTTATGCTGAGGTATTGGTGTTTTTCCTATGGGGTTGGAAGAGGTATTGGATTTACGTCTTGTTTCTGGTAATTCATCCTTATTTGTTCTCATTAATTTTTTGGACCGATGTACACATGTATTTCTGTTATATCTTCTTCTGGCAAGATCTTCTAATCTGGTCTTCATTGGGTGTGCTGTCATGTTTTTGTACTTGTCTGCTTGTTTCACGTTCTTTGTGTCTCGTCTAGAGAATAGAGATGAAATGACTGATTTTGTTTTCCATTTTGTTTATTGGTGGCCTTCTTGCGGTCCGGGATCACCCTAAGTGTGTGGTTGTGTACCTTATCTAAGGTTTGTACGTGTGATTTGGCTGATGTGGATTATACTGCTGATCAAAAGTCAACCATTGGTCTTAACACTCAATTTTAGACATTCTTAAGTGTTGTTTCATTTGAGCCAACTTTTGACCCAGTTATTTACTTCAGTATTGTGAGTGCCTTTCCTTGCAGGGGCATGCTTTTTTTTCTTTCAATCTTATTCCACAAGGCCTCCACGTCATTATCCTACGCAATAGAATGCCAAGAGTTACCTGATCATCGCCTATTTGACCTGCATATTTCCGATTCGTGTTTGTCCTGGTCTTTCTTTGTCTGAGACTGTGAAGAGTGTTGTTGCAGATTTCTCGGCGTTTATTTGTAGCATCCAGTGTTCAGCCCATGCTGCTATATTGTTTGTTGTTCCTTGCATTATCATATTTGCAATTGTTCGGTACTCATCTATACACCTCACCAGCTGCATTTATATATTTAATTAGGTTCTCCCCGCTCCTATATACATTTATATATGTGGGGATCCGTGGCGAAGTGGTTAAGCCGTCGGCCTCGTGATCAGCTGGTGTTGGTTCGATTCCGGACTGCACCGTCTTTTTCATGGGTGCTTGATGCGGAGTCCTTGACTTGCCACTGGTGTCGGGCGACTCGAAACGAGAGAGTGAGGATAACAAGTAGCGCAGTTAATCCTTGCTAAAAATATCGCTAGCAAAATTAATTATGCCATCATCGTCTACGATGAACGGCGGCCTTTGTCTTTGCTTTCTATATATATATATATTTATTTATATATATATTTATATATTTATAAAGGAGCCGGGATAACCTATATTCATCCCACTCCTATATATATATGTAGGTTCACCCCGCTTCTATATACCACACCACCAAGTCATCTACATATAGAGCGACTTTCGTCTGGAGTCAGATGATTAATATTCTTGTTGAAAGAATGGTGGCACTGACTACATTTGCCCATTTGTGTGCCTTAAAAAGGATGTTTAGTGACGGGTTGTTCAAGCGGTGTACTGGGGTCCCAGGTGGTTATGCTATGCTTGGCTTCACCTGCGTGTCACTCAGTACTATGGGAATCACGTCGATCCATCACCTTGTTAGCCAGGAGGCTATAAAAGCAGCCCGTTTTTAAGAAGGGCTACGGGAAGCCAAGGTGAGGATCTTGGTCAGTATATTTTGTCTGACCATGACTTACATGTTTGATTAGTATGTTTTGCCTGACCCCGACTAACATGTCTGATCAGTATGTTTTGCCTGACCCTGATTTACATGTCTGACCAGTATGTTTTGCCTGACCCTGACTTACATGTCTGATCAGTACGTTACTTCCAAGATCATTGATGAACACGAGGAACAATGTGGGATACAGTACTGAGCCCTGAAGAACTAGGATTTCTTCGTGTGTAAGAGTGCCTTGATCCATTTCCTCATGTTGCCTTCGATGTCATTGTTTACTAGTTCTGCCACTAGTCCATCTTTCTATACCTTATTGAAGGATTTATTTAAATCTATTCATAGTGTAAGGACCTTTTTCTTTTTTCTTGCGAGGCGTCTTTAACTATTTCAGATACGTATGTGAGCTGGTCGTCTGTGATGTTACACTCTCTAAACCCTTCTTGTTCTGATACTGGAATGTTCTGTTTCTATATACCATTTCAGTCTTCTATTGACTCTCCTCTCCATTGTCTTACACAGATTGTTCAGCTTATTTGTCTGTAGCTGGTGGCAATTTGTGTATCCTTTTCTGTTGTAATGATGGGATACAAGCAGGCACTACCCGTGGACAGCATTAGAATGATTCAGAGTCAATAAACATTTGACCAATCTACGTTTAGAAAGTTTTTTTTGTAAATATCCAATGTACTATAAGAATGTAAGAACAAAGGCAGGATATTCAAGAAAATCATTTCATGTTAGGACCGGAATACGGTAAAGTTGTGTTCCTTCTTTTTTACTGATTATCACATATATAGATTCAGCATTTTAAGAAGTTAACATTAATAAGGGAAACAACCTCAGTGATCATTTAAATTAACTTCTCTTTGCTGATGACCAAGCAATATTGCAGCCACAGAAACACAACTGCAGGAACATATCAACAATCTTAATGCGGTTTTAACAGATTATAGTATGAAAACCAACATCGAGAAAACCAACATCGAGAAAACCAACATCGAGAAAACCAACATCGAGAAAACCAACATCGAGAAGACCAACATCGAGAAAACCAACATCGAGAAAACCAACATCGAGAAAACCAACATCGAGAAAACCAACATCGAGAAGACCAACGTTATGACGATTGCAAGATGGGAGATAGAAACAAGATTATCCATACAAAACCAACAAGTAAAACAGGTGACAAATTTCACGTAACTGGCTAACATAATCTCAACAGATGGCAACAGACACCGAAGTCCAACACAGACGTAATCACTGTTACATTAACCACCATCTCCCATATTTCTCCTGACTTTAGACCAATATTATTATGACTGTATGCAGGTATGTGTATATGTACTGGATGTTTACCTATATAAATGTGTGTGGAAGTAGTTATATGTACATGCATGTAGGTGTTTTTTTTTTCTATGTATGTGAATAAATGAATATATGCTTGTGTGTGTATAAATGAATATGTGTGTATAAATGAATATGCATGTGTGTGTATAAACAAATAGGTATACGTGTATAAGTGAATATGTATGTATACACATGTGTAAACATATTGCCTTGGCAAATATCTCAAAGAAACAAAAATGTACATCACTAACTTTTTGAAAATTAAAATCATTTTAAATTGATGTCACTACTCACTTCACAAAATGTAACTCCCCACCAACTCATGCTTCATCTCATGGGAAAATATCATTTCATTTCATTTCACATTATTTACACATTTTATTTATAATTTGTTGTTCAAATTTGAAAATTGTAATAATTTATTATGTGCAATTCAAAATTTTCCAAAAAAATAATAAAATAAAGCAAGTCAAATCATTGGGCAAATATCATCTACATTACAATGTAAGCACGTCACAATGGATACAAAAAATAACGCCATACAACATGAAACTTCTACCCACATTGTGATAGCAGTGCCAGAATGGAACAAAAACAACAACAGAGATGAGATGCCTACAAAAAATGCTTGGAGTAACAAGAATGGATATAATCAGAGACGATGATATTAAGAGACAAGTAGGCATACCACCCCTGCTCGACCTCATCAAGAGACAGCAGACCAAATGTTCGACCACGTGACACTAGACCTCATCAAGAGACAACAAACCAAATGTTCGGCCACGTGACACTAGACCTCACCAAGAGATAACAAACCAAATGTTCAGCCACGTGACACTAGACCTCATCAAGAGACAGCAAACCAAATGTTCGATCACGTGATACTAGACCTCATCAAGAGACAGCAAACCAAATGTTCGATCACGTGACAATAGACATCATCAAGAGACAGCAGACCAAATGTTCGACCACGTGACACTAGACCTCATCAAGAGACAGCAAACCAAATTTTCGACCACGTGACACTAGACCTCATCAAGAGACAGCAAACCAAATGTTCGACCACGTGACACGTCAAACACCAGCAAGTATACCTTAGAAAGCAATTTAATACATACGCAATGGATGCCAAGTCAAGGACCGACCACGCAAACAACGGATAGCAATAAAAAACAGAAGCAGTAGAGCTCCCCGTATTCGAATCACAAACTATGGCCCTTCAAGAAACCTCTCCGTAACCTGACGCTGAAAGGCACAAGCAAAAAAAATAACGAAAAATAGAAAACGTAGTCCACTCCGGAACATTAAGACCCCACCACCAATCGTTAACTCTTTCCCCAACTTGTAGATAGTTTTGGGTATACAGCATACACTGATTTTATTTTGGATTACCGTGTTCTCTAACTAACTGACTACCTCCACATTCCAAGGCATACTACTCCAAGGGTTCGTTTTGTCTGTTTGGCCAGTATTTCCCCCTTGCGCCTCCTGATTCCGCAAGGCTTGTCAGGAGACCTCCAGTAGCTGGAGGTGTGATCTGTCGAGGCTCAGAACTCAGCACTGCTCTTGCCTTTAGGTATTTCAGTATCTGAAGGTGGGATCTGTCGAGGCTCAGAACTCAGCACTGCTCTTGCCTTTAGGTATTTCAGTATCTGAAGGTGGGATCTGTCGAGGATCAGAACTCAGCACTGCTCCTGCCTTTAGGTACTTCAGTATCTGAAGGTGGGATCTGTCGAGGCTTAGAACCCAGCACTGCACCAGCCAGGTAGGACTTCAATATCTGAAGCTGGGATCTGTCGAGGCTCAGAACTCGGCACTGCTCCAGCCTGGTAGGACTTCAATATCTGAAGCTGGGATCTGTCGAGGCTCAGAACTCGGCACTGCTCCAGCCTGGTAGGACTTCAATATCTGAAGCTGGGATCTGTCGAGGCTCAGAACTCGGCACTGCTCCAGCCTGGTAGGACTTCAATATCTGAAGGTAGGATCTGTCGAGGCTCAGAACTCGGCACTGCTCCAGCCTGGTAGGACTTCAATATCTGAAGGTAGGATCTGTCGAGGCTCAGAACTCGGCACTGCTCCAGCCTGGTAGGACTTCAATATCTGAAGGTAGGATCTGTCGAGGATCAGAACTCTGCACTGCTCCTGCCTTTAGGTACTTCAGTATCTGAAGGTAGGATCTGTCGAGGATCAGAACTCGGCACTGCTCCAGCCTGGTAGGACTTCAATATCTGAAGGTGGGATCTGTCGAGGCTCAGAACTCGGCACTGCTCCAGCCTGGTAGGACTTCAATATCTGAAGGTAGGATCTGTCGAGGATCAGAACTCTGCACTGCTCCTGCCTTTAGGTACTTCAGTATCTGAAGGTAGGATCTGTCGAGGATCAGAACTCTGCACTGCTCCTGCCTTTAGGTACTTCAATATCTGAAGGTAGGATCTGTCGAGGATCAGAACTCTGCACTGCTCCTGCCTTTAGGTACTTCAGTATCTGAAGGTAGGATCTGTCGAGGATCAGAACTCTGCACTGCTCCTGCCTTTAGGTACTTCAGTATCTGAAGGTAGGATCTGTCGAGGATCAGAACTCTGCACTGCTCCTGCCTTTAGGTACTTCAGTATCTGAAGGTAGGATCTGTCGAGGATCAGAACTCTGCACTGCTCCTGCCTTTAGGTACTTCAGTATCTGAAGGTAGGATCTGTCGAGGATCAGAACTCTGCACTGCTCCTGCCTTTAGGTACTTCAGTATCTGAAGGTAGGATCTGTCGAGGATCAGAACTCTGCACTGCTCCTGCCTTTAGGTACTTCAGTATCTGAAGGTAGGATCTGTCGAGGATCAGAACTCGGCACTGCTCCAGCCTGGTAGGACTTCAATATCTGAAGGTGGGATCTGTCGAGGCTCAGAACTCGGCACTGCTCCTGCCTTTAGGTACTTCAGTATCTGAAGGTAGGATCTGTCGAGGATCAGAACTCGGCACTGCTCCTGCCTTTAGGTACTTCAGTATCTGAAGGTAGGATCTGTCGAGGATCAGAACTCGGCACTGCTCCTGCCTTTAGGTACTTCAGTATCTGAAGGTAGGATCTGTCGAGGATCAGAACTCGGCACTGCTCCAGCCTGGTAGGACTTCAATATCTGAAGGTGGGATCTGTCGAGGATCAGAACTCTGCACTGCTCCTGCCTTTAGGTACTTCAGTATCTGAAGGTAGGATCTGTCGAGGATCAGAACTCGGCACTGCTCCAGCCTGGTAGGACTTCAATATCTGAAGGTGGGATCTGTCGAGGATCAGAATTCGGCATTGATCCTGCCTGTAGGTACTTCACAGTGCGAGCGATATATCGATTACTTTTGAACTTGTGTGTAGATGTACAGAACAAATGGGTCGGGCGGGTTGCATTGTAACATGGTTGCTAGTGCGCCTCCTGGCCTGGTAGCTTTGTCTTCAGCACCTGTTCTGTGGTGGAGTGTGCTACATCTTCCTGATCTGACTGGGCCTCTGACTTCGTCTTAACCTCGTTTGCTGTCCCATCATACCTCCCGCTGGGGTTAACACCCAACCTTTAGCAAGATTACTGGGTATAACATGACCCACCAACGCGTAGGTGAGGTAGACTTGGGCAATAGAAGGTTTGAGACATATGAGTCTTGTATTTCAGGATCACTTCCCCACTTGGGTCAGACTGTGGTGAAGGAGATTGATGGTGAGGTAGGTGAGGGGTGAAGGAGATTGGAAGGTGATGTAGGTTGATGGTGAAGGAGATTGGAAGGGGATAAATGGATGTAGGTTGATGGTGAAGGAGATAGAAAAGTGATGTAGGTTGATGGTGAAGGAGATAGAAAAGTGATGTAGGTTGATGGTGAAGGAGATTGGTGGGTGATGTAGGTTGGTGGTGAAGGAGATTTTGGGGGTGGGGGATGTAGGTTGGTGGGGAAGGAGATTGGTGGGTGATGTAGGTTGGTGGTGAAGGAGATTGGTGGGTGATGTAGGTTGGGGGTGAAGGAGATTGGTGGTGATTTAGGTCGGTGGTGACGGAGATTTTCGGGGTTAGGGGATGTATGTGGTTGGGGAAGGAGATTTTAGGGGTTGGAGGATGTAAGTTGGCGGTGAAGGTGATTGATGGTGAGAAAAGTGAGCGCTGAAGGAATTTCAAAGTAAGAAAGGTGAGTGGTGATGATGGTTGATGGTGAAGTAGGTGAGTGGTGAAGGTGGTTGATGGTGATGTAGGTGAGGAGTGAAGGAGAGTGGTGGTGAGATAAGGGAGTGGTGAAGGGGATTGATGGTGAGCTTAGATGATCATCACAGACGATGATGTGGACATTATCAGACATTGTGTATCATGATGATGTAACTTGCTGGTGAGGTTGATTGGTAGTGAAGGAGGGTAATGGTGAGGTAGGTGGATGGTGTGGGAGGTGGATTGTGATGTAGGTGGATGGTGTAGGAGGTGGATGGTGAGGTAGGTGGTAGGGCTCTGTGACGTAAAGGCATGTTAAAAGAGGCGGATGAGCTATGAGGTGGAGAACGATGGGGAGTGTTGGAGGTGGACTCTGAAAAAGATGGACTGAAGCAAGCACGTGGTAAAGGTAATTGGTGAAATAGTCGGTTAGTAGAAGGGGCGCATTAAAGGCATTGTTTTTTAGGGTCATACGGCCCATTCATCATGGTACGACCTTTCATCCAATGAAATAACCTAATTCGTTACATGTGAACGTCAGTTTCCTGCCCGTTTCTTTCCATTTCCATCTCGACAGACCGTAGAGGGGTGCCTTTGTGGCGAAGTCTGGTGGTATAGAATTTAAAAATCATCTACCTTCTCAGGTATTACTACGGTCAAGAATGAACTAATCAAAACTATGACTGTTCCCGGTCTGTATTAGAGGACCGTTCAGTGTAATCCTAACCCGATCTCGGATTAAGTCCACTGGTAGCCGGAACGTCTGCCGTGTTATCGAATCCACAGACGGTCACGCGTTCTGGTCATTCTTCTGCGCCGGCCAGCGGAATCCAAGGGGGACTTGCGAATTTAGGAAACAATGTGTTGTCGGTCAGGACGGATTAGCGAGTTGGTGTTTATCTTTCTATTATTCAGAGGCCTTGGTCTGCCGTCCAGGATTGGACAAATATAAGCTAGGGCGTCTGCTATGGGTAAGGCTTTGCTCAAGGCGTCCGCTTCTGTGTCGCCGGACCCGTGGTCTGGCCGGGTGCTTATCTAAGTATCTTCCCACGCCCCAATTATCGGACATCAGAGAAACGCCACTTCGTGTCTAGCGACTGGCAGAGGGATAGATGCCACTGATGAGCTTAGCAGGTGGTATGGGTTAACTGGGTTCTGAAGAGTTGGATTTGTCCTTTGGGCAAAAATGTCCGCCCTGCGAATTGGGGGTTTCTAACAGTCTTTGGTGTCGTCTGAGTGTTTGAGGAACGGATTTGTTCACCCAATTTCGTCAGAGACTAAAGTATCGTCTAGCAAAACATACTGATTGGATAATGTTTGTCAGTGTCAGGTGAAATATACGGATCGGAGATTCTTTGTCAGTGTCAGGGGAAACATACTTATCGGAGATTCTTTGTCAGTGTCAGGTGAAACATACTGATCGGAGATTCTTTGTCAGTGTCAGGTGAAACATACTGATCGGAGATTATTTGTCAGTGTAAGGTCAGACAAACTGATCGGACAATCTTATTCAGGGTCAGGTGAAACAAACTGATCAGACAATCTTTGTTAGGGTTAGGTGAAACAAACTGATCGGACAATCTTTGTCAGTATCAGGTGAAACAAACTGATCGGACAATCTTTGTCAGTATCAGGTGAAACAAACTGATCGGACAATCTTTGTCAGTATCAGGTGAAACAAACTGATCGGACAATCTTTCTCAGTGTCAGATGAAACAAACTGATCGGACAATCTTTATCAGGGTCAGGTGAAACAAACTGATCGGACAATGTGTGTTAGGATCAGGTGAAACAAACTGATCGGACAATTTTTGTCAGGGTCAGGTGAAACATACTGATCGGACTATGTTAGTCTGGGTCAGATTGAATATACTGGCACCTCATTTTCTCAGATGTCCATGCGACAGGCCGGGTATCGAAGTAGGAGATCGAAATGATCCAAGTAGTAGCAAGCGATCTGCGTAGGAAGCAACCGATTGTATGAAAAAGGACCATCTTCATCAGCACGCTCTGGATGTGAGTGAAGCTACTGTAATACCCCCTCTCCCCCCCCCCCCC
This sequence comes from Ariolimax columbianus, assembly GCA_036924085.1. NCBI lineage: Eukaryota > Metazoa > Mollusca > Gastropoda > Stylommatophora > Arionidae > Ariolimax > Ariolimax columbianus. Next base: position 81,294,326 of record JAVGWX010000012.1, read on the forward strand.
CCCCCCACCAAATCCCTCTTAATGGATCACAAAAGAAAGAGCCTATTCAAATAGCTATGACATTTGTCATGGAATCCTCCACAATACGATTAGTCTAGTGTTAGAGCCCTCGCTTTTCCTTGTAAATGTAAACAGTACGAATTCCGCAATCGGTACGCTCCGGTAGACCCAGCTGTAAATGAATTCTCGGCATACGACTAGACAAGTAAGTGGCAGCAACGAAATGAACTGGCCAGCCGACCTTATACAAGATGTGGCTTAGTATATTGGAGTCTCTAGCAGCTTCAGTCCCCGGCTGTAGTGTAACTACTATAGGACAAACCTTGACTTAGTATATTGGAGTCTCTAGCAGCTTCAGTCCCCGGCTGTAGTGTAACTACTATGAGACAAACCATGGCCTTCTTTAGATATCCAAAAAAGGCCATTGACAAATCCTTACTTTTTGTACAGCTTCCATAAACCGGTGTTTCCCTCAAACTGCACTCGATTTCAAGAACAAATTATCGTTGCTGCTGCACAATACTTTAGGCTGGGACGCAGAACAATTGTATTACTACTGATGCACCCACATTATACGTCACAACTAATGTCGGAGCAAAGGTCTGGTCACTGTCTCTGGTTTACTCTAAGCAAGAGTGAGAGGATAGGTCGTAGCTGAGCGTAGTAGGCCATACATGTCAACAACTTCCAGTATGAGAATGGAGACGGAAGCAGTGATCTCAGCACGGAAATGGATATCTGAGACTTCTATAACAAGGGCCGTCATCGTGACAGACGCGCAAGCCGTACTTCGGAAAGTACAGAAGGGATGGCTTAGGTACGAGTGGATAGCTGCTGTTGAGGCCTCAATCTTCCAGGCGTTGACCTGGATCTACTGTCCTGCTCATGCCAGGGTTCAAGGCAATGAAAGAGCTGACATCTTGGCTTCACAAGCTCCCATCATGGGCACTTTAGTGATGGATAGAAGTGACATTTTGAAATCAATCAATGACCGCCTGCTAGATGAGGACACCGCAATAGATTAAGCAGCAATCCACAGACTGCAAAGTTTCGATATTAAAAGAGGTTCGAGCAGAGTGGGACGCATGTGAGGACCGTGCAGGAGAGTGTACATCCAGCGAGCTACAGGAACCATTAGCATCCATACCTTGCGCCATTTGATGAGAGAGACTGAGCACCTATACCCGGAGTGGAGTGACGTCGATTTTTAGAAACAGAAAATATTCTAAGCTGCGTTTAAAGAATGCTGAATCAAGCTGTCTGCAGTGGCATTGAAGCACTAACGGTTTTGTATACACTGAGTCTGCTTTCCTTGCGCCAAACCTTCACTAACAACCTTTCATAACATCCGCGGAAATTATAAATGTTCTAAATGCATTTACAGTTTCAGCGTTGAAACGACTTTATTGAGGAACAATCAGCATCGCGAGAAGACAATGGAGATGGTCATCGTTCAGTTTGCCTCGACGTCTTTGTCCCAACATTTGCTCAGTCCCTTTTATTGCTGAAAGTGTCTACAACAGAGGATCAATCTCGTTCCTTCTGGGACGGTTCAGAGATATTCCCCTGACTTCGTTTGGTGGTCGAATATTCAGCACTGAATTAGATGACCGCTGTAACACATATCTGGCTGCCTACGTCAATATCAAAGAACAAAAACTAATCCAGACCTTATTCCGCCTCCAAGGGATGGTCCTCGAAACAGACTGCAGCCATGCAGCCTGGCTAAGAGATTAATGATCAATGAGGGAAAGCAAATCTGGCCCCAAAACTACAGTAATGAAATGGAATGTGTCAGGCCGAGATGCGCAGATATTGCAGTCTAGGTGTAAACTACGACACAACATCAAAAACGTAACCATAACCCTAACCATCAACCTAATCATAACCCTAACTATAATCCTACAAGTATCCTTAAACATGAACCTAACCATAACACTAATCACAAACCTAACCTTAACAATAACCCTAACCATCAACCTAACCATAATCCTAAGTATAACCCTAACTTTAACCATCAACCTAATCATAAACTTAACGATAACCCGATCCCTGACCATAAACCTAACCATAACCGTAAAGATAATCCAAACAATAACCCTAAATATAACCTTAACCCTAACCATAAACCTGACCATAACCTAACCACAACCCTAACCATAACCTTAACCGAAACCCTAACTGTAAACCTAAACATAACCTGTCAATACACATAACCATATTCAAAACCATAATCCTAACCCTAATATTATCTCTAAACACAACCCTAACGATAACCAAATCCCCAACAATAACCTTAACCCAATCCCCCAAAATAACCATAATCACAAACCTAACCATAACCCTAACCGTAACCCTAACCCTAAATATAACACCAACCATAACTCTAACGATTATCCTAACCCAAACCCTAACTCCAGCCCTATCCATGACCATAATCCTAACCCTATTCCCAATCCAAATCCCAATACTAATCCTAACCATAACCATATTCAAAACCATAAACCTAACTATAATTCTAACCCTATGCCTAACCATAAACATAACAATAGCCCTTACTATAACTTTACTCATAACCGTATCCATAATCCTAACCAAAACCCTAACCACGACCTAGTACTAAACATAACCATAAGCATAACCCTAACCATAGCCCTTATTTTAAACCTAAACAAAACCCTAACCTTAACTATAACCCTAATCATAAACATAATCTTAACCCTAGCCATAACCCCAACTATAACCCTAACCATAATCACTAACCATTATCCTAACAATAACCATAACCTTAACCATAACCGCAACCCTAATCCTAACGCTGTCCCCAAACATAAACATAACTCTAACCATAACCCTAACCCTAACCATAACCCTAACCATAACCCTAACCCTAACCGTAAACCTAGCCATAACCGTAACATTAACCTTAAACATAGCCATACACCTAATCATAACCATAGCCTAACCCTAACCCTGACCTTAACCCTAACCATAACCATAACCATAACTATAACACTGTCCCTAAACCTAACTATAACCCTATCCATAACTATAACACTAAATTATATCAATATGTCATCCCCTTCACCCGAAATGGAATATCCCGTTATGTACAATGGGAGCCCAGGGAACTCTGTTTAGTACAAATTATGACGTAAGTACCAATAATGCAAGAACTAATACAGACACCAGTAAATAATGTTACAATGGTATACATTTGTTTGGGAATTAACATTTTGAGACAGACGAGATTATGATGCTGAGTATTGTATGAGCTGTGACGGTCAGCGACCCATAGCTGACTGCTAGCGCATGGAACAGTGACCTATACCTGACTGCTAGCGTCAGGGCCAGCGACCCATATCTGACTGCTAGCGAAAGGGCCAGCGACCCATAGCTAATTGCTAGCGCCAGGGCCAGCGACCCATAGCTGACCGCTAGCGTCAGGGCCAGCGACCCATAGCTGACTGCTAGCGCCAGGGCCAGCGACCCATAGCTGACTGCTAGCGTCAGGGCCAGCGACCCATAGCTAATTGCTAGCGCCAGGGCCAGCGACCCATAGCTGACTGTTACCGCCAGCGACCCATAGCTGACTGCTAGCGTCAGGGCCGGCGATCCATAGCTGACTTTTACCGTTAGGACTAGCGACCCAAAGCTGTCTGCTAACGTCAGGACTAGCGAACTATAGATGACTGCTAGCGTCAAGGTCAGCGACCCATAGCTGTCAAGACCCTTCTACACTTCTGGATAACAGGCTGCAACAGAGCAGACTGACTAAGGAGAAGATATCGAAGCGGGAAGGCTAACCCGGTACTAAGAAATGCTTGCTAGAGTCAGATGTGTCAGACCAAAAGGAGCAAATATCGCAGTCAAACTGTAAACTACGATACAACACATTCTGATCTTGCTACTTGCAAAGCCCTTTTCATGGTTGTGTAGCGGAAGATTGGGAACGAACGAAGAAGCAGTATAATAATAATAGACAGACAATGTTGTTAATAGGAGAATGCCATTCTGACACCATGGTGGAGAGGATGCACGGGATAAATTAAAGAGTAAAGATCTAGTTGTAAAAACTATCACTAGTAAAACAAACGGGAAATATACACCGCATGATGAATTTAAAAAATGCAGATTTTAAAGAAAGGCGGAATACATAGCTAAATTATTATGAACGGGAAATGACTAAAAACCTTATGTTCTGATCCTTTCAAAGATCAAATCAAATGCTCAAAGCTTAACAACCAAAAACATACTTTTAACAGGCTGTGCAAACCAGCATAACCAATTGTCTGGTCGCCAGGGTCAAGCGTTGGCACCGATATGTCTAGCAAGTGGAAGGACGCTGGACATATTGCACGAGCAAGGTTTGACGTAAGCCTTTCATGTCTGCTAATTGTAACACCACAGGGAACGGGGCCGTTCAGTTAGGTCAGAACATTATCGACGCCGTGTTCATTATTGTCACACCCCTGCTGGCAACGTGATAGTATTGTGCAAGCTGTGACCTAGTTCTGTAAATAATTATGTGTGTATGCGCGTATATGTATGTGTGATATATTATATATATATATATACGAGGCGTCTTCAAATGAAACAGGACCAAACTGTACCAAGTGAACATACGTACGATGCGCATGATGACGACGCTTAATGTGTGAACAGGACATACCAACCGTCAAGTTTGCAAAATGTCATTATCCTCCGATTCAAAGTTTTCCTCGGCAGACCGTTGAAAACATGGAGGATGTGATACGGAATCCGTCCAGAGTTGATCAACGAGCGGTGATTCAGTTTATAACACCTGAAGGATGTAGACCAGTTGACATTCATCGCAGAATGCAGGCAGTGTGTGATGACAAAAGTGTGACGAAGACAGCAGGGAAGAACTGGGCAAAGATGTTTAAAGAAGGACGTGAGTTAACGCAACAATATGCGCCTGACCTGGTGACTGAAGATCTTTCGTTAAGTCACGTCCTTCTTTAGATATTGTTCGCTGATCAACTCTTGACTGATTCCACATCACATCCGCCATGTTTTTAACGGTCTACTGAAGAAACTATGAGTCAGAGGATAATTAAATTTTGGAAACTTGATAGTTGGTATGTGCTGCTTGCGCTAGAAGTGACGTCATCATGCGCATCGTACGCACGTTCACGTCTTGTAGTTTGGTCCGGTTTCATTTGAACACGCCTCGTATATGTCAAATAAATCATTGTTTTGATTTCACTGAGAGAGTAGAGGTTTGAGGCCAGCTCAGGTGAAACATACTTATCAACACCATTATCTTACTTCCTCGTCTGTGTTCCTAAAAGCAGACTGTGCCAAAGCAGTCTGATCAACTAGGGGGTATCGACATTGTAATCCCCATAGTTGGTAGCCTACTAATGATCCTTGAATTGCACTACAGCCAGGAGGACCGAGATCTACATTGTGAAGTACACCTTGGGATTTAAGAAGAGTCAATATACCCCGTCAAAGAGACGTCAAGATTTGAGTTAATCAGTGGCGTCCACAACAGTAACAGCTTATCTTGGATAGGACGTCGTCAAAGGTGTTGGTAGAATCAATCGTGATCAAGCCAGGATTAGCAAATGAATTCTTGAGCAGAATATAGAAATAGACACAGAGGACAACAAAAATAACGGTGTTTGTTCGTGTTGTTGTGTACTGCTGGTGAGATGTATATGGTTAAGGAAACAATGTCGCTTATTCGAGCAGTAATCGTACAGTGTGCAATCTAGATTATTACTTTAATCAGATTTAATGTATGTAAACAATGCCCTACCGAGGTTTGAATTTGAACTCTCTGTTGTCAGAATAACCCTATCTTACAGGTCTATGATAACGGATATGGAAAAGTCTAAGTGCACCATCTGGCTTAATTAATTGAGTCAAGTGCTGACTGCATACGATAGGGCCAGTGAACAAATTACTGCCGCGGTCCTAAAAACAGGATGTATCCGTGCAGCCTGACTGAGAAACAATTGATCAAATTATGTTTCTGTTTCTAACAATCGGCTTCACTGCACTCCTGTCATACCCATAGGTGTTCAGTCTCTCTCATCAAAAGGCGCAAGGTATGAATGCTGATGATCCCTGTAGCTCGCTGGTTGTACGCTCTCCTGCTCCGTCCTTTCATGCGCCCTATTCCACTCGAACCTGGTAAAATGTCGAAACTTTGCAGTCTGTTGGCTGCTGCTTCATCTATTGCAGTGTCCTCATCCAGCAGGCAGTCATTGATTGATTTCAAAATGTCACTTCTATCCATCATTAATGTGCCCATGATGGGAGCTTGTGAAGCCAAGATGTCAGCTCTTTCATTGCCCTGAACCCCGACATGAGCAGGACAGTAGATCCAGTCCAACGCCTGGAGGATTGAGGCCTCAACAGCAGCTATCCACTCGTACCTACGCTGATCGAATTGGTAAGGCATACCCTGTTCTAAAGATGTGTTGAGCCGAAAAGGCACAGATATCGCAGCCTTACTGTAAACAATGAAACAACGTATAGATACATTTTCAAGTCAATTTACTTGTAGGATAAGATTAAAGCTTCGTTCGTTCTCAATCTCTCGCTACCAGGCCATGAAAGGGCTTTATGTAGCATAATGTAGTCCAGAGAACGGAACGCGTTGTGTCGTGGTTTACAGCTTGACTGCGGTATTTGCACATTTCGATCCGACACATCCGACTTCAGCAAGCATTTTGTAAGAACCGGGTTAGCTTTTCCTCTTCTTTCCCTTCTCCTTAGCCAGTCTGATCGGTTGCAGCCTGTTATCCAGGATCACCGTGTGAAGGTGGAGAAGGGTCTTTGCAGCTCTGATTCACTGGCCCTGACTCTAGCGGTCAGTTATGGGTCACTGACCGACTCAGCTAATGTGCTGCTCATCGTCTCGAGAAGGATCGGGTAATGATACGAACTATCTGAAATAAATAGACAAATAGCAGTGCAACAGGAGATGAGAGGATATATGGAAACACAAGACAACAATCTAATTATCGCTTAGCTCCATGATTGTTGATTTTGAAAGCTGCTTATGCAGCATCATTTCATACTTGATAACGTGAAATACGTAGGTTATTATAACAGCTCATAGTTTAACTTCATTATACTGGTTTAGAAGGCTCTACGTAGTATATATACAATCTGTCGATTCCACTTCATCAATACTAAAGAAAAACTGAGGGCATTCCATTTATTTCTGAATGCGTTAACTGTCCATGCCTCTATCACATCCTGTGGAGATGCATTCCAAGCATTCACCACTCTCTGGCTACCAAATATATATATCTATTCTGGACCTGTCTTTAAACAATTTGCAGCTGTAACCTCTTTTCTTGTAGCCTGGTGTACTTTGACAAAACGTGGTATAGTCTATTTTATCCTTTCTATTGATCATTTTATGAACCTGTTTTACATCACATTAAATTCTTCTCTTTTCTAGACATTGTAGCTAGGTTTTTCTTAATCGTCTCTCATAAATATAATTCTAGTATCCCACTAGTTTTGTCGCTCTTCTTTGTATTATTTCCAGCATGTATATATATCTTCTCTAGAGTTATAACAAGAGGTATGAACTCAACGCCAAATGCAGAGCTTGAGAAGATTACAAATCTACAATCAATGAACGATAGAAGAGACAGCAGAGCCTTGCAACATTGAGCGAAATTAAGAGGACTGTCAGACCACGCGATGCATCAGAGACTAAATGGACTAAAAGGGGGGAATAAAGCGGATAAATTTGGTAGAAATAGCCAAAACAAGGATGAAAGAAGTCCTTATGACCGCCATACTAACACCAAAGCGCAGCCCTACTGTACGCAAACATATCTAGAAGCAGCAGGTCTTTCCGAAGGTGCTAGAACATATACCAGGTATTGGAAGCAAGAACAGGAAGACTGACGAGGGAAGAAGAGACATAACCCTGAAATACATAGAGAAAAACTACCCAAGCACAGACGGGACCCATGCATACACTGACTGGACTCATGCATACACTGACTGAACTCATGTATACACTGACTGGACTCATGCATACACTGACTGAACTCATGTATACACTGACTGGACTCATGCATACACTGACTGAACTCATGTATACACTGACTGGACTCATGCATACACTGACTGAACTCATGTATACACTGACTGGACTCATGCATACACTGACTGGATACATGCATACACTGACTGGACTCGTGCATATACTGACTGGACTAATGCATACACTGACTGGACCCATGCATACACTGACGGGACCCATGCATACACTGACGGTTCTGCAACAAACGCAACAGAAAATGGAAAGGGGGGGGGGGTATCCCTGAGCCTAACCAATGGTAGAAGGATAACATTGGCAACGGACACATTTTCAGAGCCGAGGCAGAGACATTGAAGGCTGCAGTAAAAGCAATGCTGACAAGTGAAAGCAATGACAGCCAGATAGTCTTTTTAACAGCGCTTAGAGCCATGAAAATACAGCCCTAAATGACCTAAGATCAGTACTCTGTCAATTACGCCAACAGTCCACACCCAATAGAGTCGAGGTACAGAGCCACTGTAACATACCAGGCAGACAGACTGGCAAAAGAATGTGTAAGGTTACCACAACCAGATTCTAGTGTGACCTACGAAGAGTTCAAAAGGTTTATTAGGGCTAGATATGTGGACAAATGAGAAACCGAGCAGATTGATTAGACAAGAAATGATGCTTATTACCAGCTGAGCGGAATCGAGCAGGAGGTTGTCTTCAGACTCAGAACGGGCCACAACAGACTGAGGCATAAGCTGAAGATAGGTGCTACTGACGAATGCACCTGTGGTACTGGGAAAATGACCCCTGAACTTCTGCTGTTAAACTGTCCGACATACGAGGACCAGAGAAAGCAGATGTGGCCATCACCAGTGCCGACACTAGACAAGCTCTATGGCAGTGTCGACAGTCTCAGGATGACCGCTTCACCCTTTAAATAAATTCAAGTGGACGTCTGACAGCGTGATAGGAAGAATATATCCCATCTACTCTAAGGACTTCACACCTTGTACACAGTACTCCAATCTAGGTCTAAGTAATGCTTTATACAGTTTGACTATTTCTTTCTTGCTCTTCTGTGTATTGTTTTTTTTTATCATACCCAACATTGAATTAGCTTTTTTTACAGCCACGCGGACTTGCCCTTTCGTACATGCCCAGGTGTGATCGAAAAGGTGAGCATGGCTCGCCATAGATGTAGTGGCGCAAAATGGGACTTCTTAATACGGGGATCACATTGTCAATCCCCACCGTAAACGTGACGCAGTCTGTGGCAAAAAGAGCGGCGTGAAGGAGAAGTGTGTGTGGGGGGTGGGGCTGGCGGTGTTACATTATGTGTTACCGGACACAGGTACCAGGCCTGGCTGCCTTAGCTCTGGGACCCGCTAATTCGCAACTCAAATTATGTAACACTATTTCGCCATAAACAATTTCAGAAATGGGAGTGAACCATACCAGTCTACAAACCTACTTAGCTTTATCTTTTCAAGAATCTACAACAAACTCTCTCGTATCCTCCTCCTATACCAACACTACCATCTACTCTACCTCCGCTGCACATTATTTCTTTACACGCTCTCACTATCCTCAGCGTGTTCGCGCGTACTTAACTCTCCGTCGGCAGGTATACTGTAACAAAACCTGCTCCCTGCCTCACACAAAAACAAAACAGGTCTCCTCTCTCCCCCAGACATCAAAAATATGTTTACCAGTGTACGGACCTTACTGTTTATTCTTGCTGTCTGTCAGTCATCCATCAAGGCGGGGTCTTGCCCAGCCAATCCGGGATGAGCTCACGCATTCCTGCCTGGCTCCGACCTGACGCGACCAAGTCAGTGTTCACTTTTTATCCTGTATATGTTTGCTGCGTTTTTTATCGGGTTCATTCCTGGTTCCTTGCGGAAAAATGAAAGTCTAATATGTTTATCAATTCATAATCGAACACGTAGTCTGTATCATCGATCTAGATGTTTTATCGATGTTCTTAAAAGACACAGCTATTTCAACCGTCTACAAAATCTGCCTGGTTTTATCAGGGAATATTTTCTCTTATTTCGCGTTTATTTTTAGTGTTTGGCTTTACCACCGTTCGTGAACTGGCTATAGACAAACATCGTCTGGTCTAACACAGCATTTTCCTCTCGTTGGACCTGTGAAAGCCGAGCGACACCGAGCCAAGTCCGAGTGTCAACTCGTGTTTACCCCTCGGTGGAGCTCGACCGCTGATTGGTTACGACTTGGTGTTCAACCAATTGGAACGGGGCTAGGTCTGACGCCCAAGTTGCGAGGTTTGCCGAGTGTTGGTGAAGTCTCCGACACCGACGTTGGTGGCCTACCTCGCTTCTAGCTACTCGGCGGCGGCAGTTGGACGCGCCGTAATCATACCTCGATCGCATACCCAAAATCTTCGTAACATCGTTTCTCAAAGTGTCTGAAACATCGCTTCAAGATGGTTATTGCAGAACTAACATCCAAACATCATCGCTTTCAAGGAATTATACAGCTTAGTTATTCAATGTAATTTCTTGAACGGAGTATAACACACATCAGTTCCTGCCATCATCTGATCTGCGAGGTGTCATTAATGTGGATTGACTATCGGTACGTTCAGGTAGTATTGTTGAGTTAAGTTATAGATTACCACTTGAGTAGTATCTATTTTGAAAAGAATAGAGCTAATGTAACCTTCTAATCATGCCATAAAAGACGACTACAGCGGACTGTGTTAGTATACTCATTATGTAAAAAAGCACAACTGCAATTGCTCCGATAGAGGTTTCATGTAAAGGAACTTGTTTTAGTTATGACTTTATGCATCGAATGGAGCTTTTAGATGAATCAGTCAATCTGTTATAAATTCAGAGCGCTAATTACTTCACTTTCTTGTCTATTTTTCAAGTTCGTAAAAGATTATCTCCGTAGAGCTGATATACCGGATCTCAAACTTTCTTAAAATACTGTCGAGCTAATATATTGGCTTGAACAGGTATACTCACACATAAAGGTTTCACTTTACCATGTTTTCCTACATTTATAAACATATCGGTATTTCCTAGAGAGAATTATAGTTTTTCTGGATTAAAAGAATTGCACCACTTATCTAAGCGGCCTTTATAATTATTGCTTTTGACCAACCTAGCAGTAATATTCGTTATGTTCTCTTATGGTGTTGTATTGTGGAAACAAATTATTTATGTTGATGTAATAAAACACATACCAACTGGGACTAATATACAAAGAATGTGTTGTACACGAAAACTGAAGAAATCAACTAAAGGTCCTTTATTTGAATATACCACAATGCCCGCATGCCAATCGCGGATACCAGGTGTGTTGTGCGTCATTGAGGACTAAACAACAAAAACAATAAGTCATATAGCAGAAACTGCCGTCTGTTAATCTTTTGTAGTAAGCGAGATCTTGTATGAGAAGGAGTGGGTTCCCAGTTCCCTTCCTCGCTGCCTTTCTGTCCATAACCGTAGGTCAGTACACATTGAATTAACCCATATACAGCTGGGTCGACTGAAGCGTGCCAGTAGTAGGAGTTGAAGCCCCCGCCCCGTTGCCACAAACAAACACAATTTAACTGTTCACAAATGATAGATTTAAGACTTTCTAGATTCCGTAGTTGCAAAGTTTAGTATGATGAAGTCGCAGATTATAATTCTATCTTAGGAATCAGCCGGCTGGTAAACAGATGTGCGTCATCGATAGACAAGACCAGTGGACGTAAAGCTTTAAGGAAATATACACACCAAACAATGAGATGAATAATTAAGTAATGGCAGCTGTGTAGAATCTAAAGCACACGTTTTATATCAATGATATACAGAAGAATGTTCAAACACTCGGAAAGGATACACACCAGACGACAGAAGTGACGATGCTTCAAACTACAGAGGTTAGGATATTGAATGTGCCTGTTGCAAAGGGTTTAGACTTAAAGATTCTTTCTTATTGGACTGAGGGATATTGGGCTGAAAGTTATGGTTAGTTAGGCTAAGAGATCAAAATTAGGCTAAATGTTATGGTTAGGCTAAGAGATCAAAATTAGGCTAAATGTTATGGTTAGTTAGGCTAAGAGATCAAAATTAGGCTAACTGTTATGGTTAGTTAGGCTAAGAGATCAGAATTAGGCTAAATGTTATGATTAGTTAGGCTAGGATTTATTTGGTTGTGAGTTGTTTGGTTAAGAATTGTTTGGAAGAGTCCAAAAAGCTTATTAGAGCCAGATACATGGCCAAATGAAAAACAGAACATACTGGCTACACACAAAAATTATGCTTATTACCAGTTGATCAGAAGAGAGCAGGTCGTGGTCTTCAGACTCCGCACAGGCCACAACAGACTGAGGTACCACCTATTCAATAAACTGAAGATAGGTGGCACTGACGAATGCACTTGTGATATCGGGAAAATGACCGCTGAACATCTGCTGCAAAACTGCCCGACATACAAGGACCAGAGAAAGCAGATGTGGCCATCACCAGTGGCAACACTAGACAAGCTCTATGGCAGTGTCGACAGCCTCAGGATGACCTCTGTTTTTTCGAGAAAAAAATACAGGTTGACGATTGACAGCGTACTAAGAAGAAGAAATTTGGATAGAGTTATGCTAACATCTAATAGGCAAAGAGGTTTGAGTCATTAGGATAAGAATTAATTGCCTTTGTACTGAGTAACGAGTTATTACGTTAGAGTTACTAATTATTAGGCTAATAGTTACGAGTTATTAGAGTAAGAGTTACTAGTTATTACATTAGAGTTACTAGTTATTAGAATAAGAGTTACTAGTTGTTAGACTAAGAGTTACCAGTTATTAGACTAAGAGTTACGAGTTATTAGACTAAGAGTTACCAGTTATTAGACTAAGAGTTACCAGTTATTAGGCTAAGAGTTACCAGTTATTAGGCTTCGAGTTATTAGACTAAGAGTTACGAGTTATTAGACTAAGAGTTACCAGTTATTAGGCTAAGAGTTACGAGTTATTAGACTAAGAGTTACGAGTTATTAGGCTAAGAGTTACGAGTTATTAGACTAAGAGTCATTAGGCCAAGAGTTATCAAGCTAACTGAACACTCCAATATGAAATAACAAATGTTATAACTAGCCCGGCATTCTAATATTTCTCTGTTTTCATCATTCGTATAACACAGAAAATAGAGCGTTTAGTTAGATGAATATCATGACTCCTGTTCATTCTCGCAGCGAGGCGTATTCCACATTTGAATAACAAGGGATTCATTTTAGAATGCTTCTTTCTCTATTTAAACAAAATTATATTATCTTTTATTTTCTGTTTGATGTATACGGTTGTATGATAAGTGTAGCTTGCACTTCACAAGTCCATTTGTTTCCTGTTATTTTTCAACTTGTAAAGTCTGTCAATTTGAAGCAAGCTACCTTGTCTATACCCCAGTTCCTTAGGTAATACACATGTTTTAAAAATGAATGGGAAGGCCTATATTTAGCCCGTAGTTACGAGGTATTGCCTGAGAATAAGTAGATATCTAAACAAACAAACATTATCGATGTGATAGTATATTCAAATTTGTTTGATACACCGAGAGAATTTATAGGGTTCAGGAATAAACGCCGCTTGTCCCTATAGTCTACGGGCATTATACGACATTTGTATTTTCATTGCAATATTTTGTTTCTCATCTTGGAATTAAACGCATACCCTACGTGAAGTATTCTGATCATGTCACGCCACTGTCCTCTGTTAGTCAGTCTGGAGACCTGTGTTGAAACCGTCTAATCACGTCTAAACCTCTGTTAGTCTAGAGATCTGTGTTGAAACCGTCTAATCACGTCTAAACCTCTGTTAGTCTAGAGACCTGTGTTGAAACCGTCTAATCACGTCTAAACCTCTGTTAGTCTAGAGACCTGTGTTGAAACCGTCTAATCACATCTAAACCTCTGTTAGTCAGTCTAGAGACCTGTGTTGAAACCGTCTAATCACGTCTAAACCTCTGTTAGTCTAGAGACCTGTGTTGAAACCGTCTAATCACGTCTAAACCTCTGTTAGTCTAGAGACCTGTGTTGAAACCGTCTAATCACATCTAAACCTCTGTTAGTCTAGAGACCTGTGTTGAAACCGTCTAATCACGTCTAAGCCTCTGTCCTCTGTTCACAGCGGGTCACTTCACATGAGAATAAGCCACCCTCTTATATTCTTGCATCCTGTGTGATGTCAATGTTTCTTGGATGTCCTCTTCTTCTTCTCCCTGAATTTAGTCTTCTAGTATTTCAATTGATAAACCTCCATGTCGCTTGTTATAACCAAGACTATCTACCTTTCTGTATACTGCTCATAAGTTGTCCACGATACCCTATATCTTTAAGCACATGTCTATGACCATTTTTTTCAGTCCGGTTAACTCTCTGTATCTGTGATTGCACCATATCTCAAAAGCTTCTAATGTTTGTTCATCCTCTTTGCTTAGAGTCCATGTTTGAGAGCCGCACAATGGCGACGTCCTAGACATGTGCAATCATTATTCTTCCAAAACTCAATATTGAAATTACTTGTAGTTATACGATTTTGTTTCTCCCAGAATACCTTTTTGGGAAACTGCGATCCTAATTCGTATTTCAATCTCACATCGGAAATCTTCTCGAACAATTTGTCCCAAATATAAAATCCTCTGCACTTGTTCAATAACCTGCGCCTTGACGCTGATATTGAATTTCTTAGTTTGATTATTTCCATCCCCTTCATTTTACTAGCATTGATACTCATACCGAATGTCTTGGTTGTGTCCTCGATCCAGAGGAATAGATTTTGTGTTTAATTTTATCAGGTTTCTTAATATTAAACTACCTAACTTCATAGCTTTACTAATCGCTGCATTATAGTTGGCTATTTTTGATAACCCTTAGCCTAACTAATCATAACTCTTGGCTTAATTTGGATAACTCTTGGAATAAATAATTATAACTCTTAAACTAACCGGCATACAATGTCTAGACAAGAGAAGAATTCGAGGTGACTTAATACAGGTTTATAAGATAATCAAAGGAACGGATAAATTAGATTATACAAGTTTTCTAAATATAGACACCTACACGAACAAGAGAGCATAGCTACAAATTAACAAAAGAAAGGCACAGATCAGATATGAAATATTTTTGCAGTCAGAGAGTGGTGAATGCTAGGCATGCATTGCCACAGGAAGTATTGGAGGCAGGAACAATTAATGCATTTAAGAATACATTGGATGCACATAGCTTTTAGAGCAAGGAAGCTGCCTAAGACGGATGTGTCAGACCGAAAGGTGCAAATATCGCAGTCAAACTGTAAACTAACGACACAACGCATTCCGTTCTCCAGACTACATCATGCTACTTGCAAAGCCCTGTTCAGGACTTGGTAGATGGAGATTGAGAACGAACGCAGAAGACGAGGAAGAGCAAGGAAATTTACATACAACTGGTTGTTTACAGACTCTGCATAGTCTTCTTAACCAGTAGAAAAATATTCAGTTACGTTTGTAAAAAATGATATCGTTAGAAAATCAGTAAATAAAAAGCATAGATTGAAATGTAAATACTTTGGTCACATCAAGAGACACAACGGTTTTGAGAAAACAGTAATGGAAGGTATGGTGCCAGGCAAAAGAGGCAGGGGTAGGTCAAGAAGACGATGACATCTGGATATCAAGGAATGCCTGAGCATGTCTGTAGCGGAGGCTGGAGTTTTGGCAAGGGAAAGAGTTTCTTTCAGACATACTGTGATGGGAGCGACGTTCTATGATTAAAGTAGACGTATACTTGTAAATATTATATTATTGCCGTATGTATAGTAGATATGAGAATGATTTGGGCTTCATTATTATTCATTATCTCAAACATCTTGGGTTTACGTTGGCCTGCTCTTCCTTTCCCACACTGTTCTTTTCTCTCTCTTCCATTTTTCTTTCTTCATATCTTTCTCTTTTCTTTATATTGTTTATTCATTAATGTTGTCCTTTTACATCGTGTTCTTATCTTTTATTGTGATATGTTAGTTGTTCTCCTTTGTTCTGTGTTGTCCCTGACGAAGCCCTCGCGACCGTAACATAAGTAACGTTTTATCATTACCCTTTTCCCATCACTGAGCAATTCTCTGTGAGTGTTTTTATCGACTTTTAACCTTCAGTACAACTGCAGCTTCGATCTAATTATTTATCCATAAAGGATATTATATAAGCACATATTCTAGTACTAACTATCACCACAAATGCCTTGTTTTTCATGCACTTCGCCGAAGTAATTTTCTTCTTTAGAAATTCGATGTTTTATTCCGGTGTGACTTTTACTTCCCCTTATTTGCTGTTATTTGATGCATCTATTTGCGGCTGAGAAAAATATGTTCTTACTGTAGTGTATACTTTGTCCACATCATAGATAGACTATTCAATATTGTAGATCGGTTCGCTGTATTACATCTAGGCTTCTAAGATTGAACGGAATAATTACATCTAGACTTCTAAGATTGAACATAATAATTGCATCTAGACTTCTAGGATTGGGCGGAATAATTACATCTAGACTTCTAAGATAGAACGGAATAATTGCATCTAGACTTCTAGGATTGGGCGGAATAATTACATCTAGACTTCTAGGATTGGACGCAATAATTACATCTAGACTTCAAAGATTGAACGGAATAATTACATCTAGACTTCTAGGATTGAACGGAATAATTACATACAGATTGTTAAGACTGAACAAGACAATTGCATCTACACTTCTAAGATTGTAACAGACAATTACATCTACACTTCTAAGATTGTAACAGACAATTACATCTACACCTTCTAAGATTGTAACAGACAATTACATCTACACTTCTAAGATTGTAACAGACAATTACATCTACACCTTCTAAGATTGTAACAGACAACTACATCTACACTTCTAAGATTGTAACAGACAATTACATCTACACCTTCTAAGATTGTAACAGACAATTACATCTACACCTTCTAAGATTGTAACAGACAATTACATCTACACTTCTAAGATTGTAACAGACAACTACATCTACACTTCAAAGATTAAACAAGACACTTACATCTATAATTCAAATATTGAACGGGATAATTACAGTTTCTGTACATATTTTGTGCTATGACATCGATGTAAAGAATTCAAGAAATTGAGGATTGAATATAAAAAGTCCCATAAATAAATACGAACAATTAGTATACTTGACACTTCAATGATATACGTCCACCATGATAACATAGCATAAACATAATTTAAAAGACAACATTTTTATATTACATAATATCGGATAAAAATCATTTAATAAACATTTATAAGATATTAGTTCACTTTGATAATATCGGATAAAAATCATTTGATAAACATTTATAAGATATTAGTTCACTTTTATAATATCGGATACAAATCATTTGATAAACATTTATAAGATATTAGTCCACTTTGATAATATCGGATACAAATCATTTGATAAACATTTCTTTGATATTAGTTCACTTTGATAATATCGGATACAAATCATTTGATAAACATTTCTTTGATATTAGTTCACTTTGATAATATAGGATACAAATCATTTGAAAAAAATTTATAAGATATTAGTTCACTTTGATAATATCGGATACAAATCATTTGATAAACATTTCTTTGATATTAGTTCACTTTGATAATATCGGATACAAATCATTTAATAAACATTTGTTTGATATTAGTTCACTTTGACAATATCGGATACAAATCATTTGATAAACATTTCTTTGATATTTGTTCACTTTGATAATATCGGATACAAATCATTTGATAAACATTTATAAGATATTATTTATTTTGATAATATCGGATACAAATCATTTGATAAACATTTCTTTGATATTAGTTCACTTTGATAATATCGGAAACAAATCATTTGATAAACATTTCTTTGATATTAGTTCACTTTGATAATATCGGATACAAATCATTTGATAAACATTTATAAGATATTAATTTATTTTGATAATATCGGATACAAATCATTTGATAAACATTTCTTTGATATTAGTTCACTTTGATAATATCGGATACAAATCATTTGAGAAACATTTATAAAATATTAGTTTACTTTGATAATATCGGATACAAATCATTTGAGAAACATTTATAAGATACTAGTTCACTTTGATAATATCGGATACAAATCATTTGATAAACATTTCTTTGATATTAGTTCACTTTGATAATATCGGATACAAATCATTTGATAAACATTTGTTTGATATTAGTTCACTTTGATAATATCGGATAAAAATCATTTGATAAACATTTATAAGATATTAGTTTACTTTGATAATATCGGATACAAATCATTTGAGAAACATTTATAAGATATTAGTTCACTTTGATAATATCGGATACAAATCATTTGATAAACATTTATAAGATATTAGTTCACTTTGATAATATCGGATACAAATCATTTGATAAACATTTGTTTGATATTAGTTCACCTTAGTTTGTCAATGCTCACAATGAGAAGGTTACTCATTTGTGCTCCCTGAAAAGCACGTTACGTCACAGGTTGCAATAGCTTTCATCACATGCCTAGCATGCTGAGGAAGGTGAGCCTCCAGCGGTTGTACTATACTTTTTCTTCATCTGCGTTTCACTCACTACTACGGGGATAGCGTCAACCTCTTACCTTGTTATCCCGGATGCCACGAAAACAGTCCGAGATGAGGGTCTTGGTTAGTATTTTTTGCCTGACCCTGACTAACATGTTTGTTCAGTATGTTTTGCCTGACCCTGACTAACATGTCTGATCAGTATGTTTTGACTGACCCTGACTAACATGTCTGATCAGTATGTTTTGCCTGACCCTGACTAACATGTCTGATCAGTATGTTTTGACTGACCCTGACTAACATGTTTGTTCAGTATGTTTTGACTGACCCTGACTAACATGTTTGTTCAGTATGTTTTGACTGACCCTGACTAACATGTCTGATCAGTATGTTTTGACTGACCCTGACTAACATGTCTGATCAGTATGTTTTGACTGACCCTGACTAACATGTCTGAACAGTATGTTTTGCCTGACCAGACGTTAGTCTTCCTCTCGTCCACCTTGATAGTATCAGATAAACATAATTGAATAAACATTTCTAAGATATTCATCATCATCGTGTAGCATGTCCTTTGTAGAACGTCGCTATCATCACAGTCTGTCTGAAAGAAACTCATTCTCTTGCCAAAACTCCAGCCTCCGCCACAGTCATACTCAGGCATTCCTGGATATCTTGGTGCCATCGTCTTCTTGGTCTACCCCTTCCTCTTTTACCTTCCATCACCGTCCTCTCAAGACCGCTGTGTCTCTTGATGTGACCAAAGTATTTGCATTTTCTAGCCAATATGGCATTGATAAACCAGTTCTCCTCTATGCTCAACTCTTGCCGAATGTCTGCATTTGTGTTTTTTTCTCTGTCCAGGGTATTTTGAGGATCTTTCTGTAAGATTTTGACTCGAAGGATTCTATTCTTTGTCTGGAAGTTTTGGTAATTGTCCATGATTCACAGCAGCCATAAGCTGCCACAGGAAAAACACAAGCTCTCAAGACTTTTACTTTTATCATTTTGTTGGTGCTCTGCAATAATTTCTTTAGGCTGTTTTGTCTCTGCATTGCCATACATAGTCTTCTTCTGATTTCTTTCGAGCAGTCGCCATTTTTCCAATTCTGGAGCCCAGATATTCAAAATGTGTGATCTGATCTATTTCCTCACCACCCACAGTAAATTTATGCTGACATTGTGTTTTGTCGGTGGTCAATATCCTTGTTTTATTTATGTTTATGAACAGGTTTTGATCTTTACTATGTCTATTAACGGCTGAAATTAGCTGCTCTAGCCCTTCTGCACTTCTTGATAGTATCACTAATGCTAATAATAATATCTAAGATATTAGTCCACCTTTATGACATATGATTCCAATAACTTAATAAATAAGAGCATTGCACACGATATACATAATGACTAAACAAGTGCTTTAATACAGTAAACAAGTGCAATGCATAAAATAAAAACTCTTTGAATTTTGTTAGCGCACATTGATAACATCAGATTACATAACACGTTGAGGTCTGCTTCCATTTTTGTCCTTACCGGAACACTGTGCCATTTAGTGTTCCACAAAAGTGTATGCCTGGCTGTCGACTTGTTTGACACGGCGTGCACGACATAACATAGCCAAAATGATTTGCTGAAAAACGGACTTTAAACCATCTTGAATAGCAATACTTAACAATGAGAGATGCGATTCAGAAATCAAGGGTTTTGTAGGACAGGCTTGAAATGTTGGTGGTATTTTGTGTAACAGTTCAGGTGTGAAAGAGAAGTTATAGGTCTTATGTGGAGCAAGAACTATCGTATTGAAGTAGATCATGGAGAATAGTAAACAATGCAGCTACGATTAATGGATGTTGATGATGTGAGGTTTCACAGAAGGGTTAGGTGTCCAATAAACAGCAGATAGGGAGAATGATATGGTGTGGAGTTAGGATCATGCTACAGTACAACGTCTTATACAAACCAGAACAATGGCAATTAATTACACAAACTAGAACACAGACAATTAATTACACAAAATAGAACAAAGACAATTAATTACACAAACTAGAACAAAGACAATTAATTACACAAACTAGAACAAAGACAAATAATTACACAAACTAGAACAAAGACAATTAATTACACAAACTAGAACAAAGATAATTAATTACACAAACTAGAACAAAGACAATTAATTACACAAACTAGAACAAAAACAATTTATTACACACATCAAAATAAAGAAAACTTATTACACACATCAAAACAAAGACAACTTATTACACACATCAAAACAAAGACAACTTATTACACACATCAAAACAAAGACAACTTAATGCACACATCAGAACACAGCGGTCGAATTTTTGATGAGAATATTATAAATGGATAATTCCACAACAATGTACCTTAGATGCAAGTAAATGGAGCCACAAAAAAGAGATGTGTGGAGGTTTCAACATCGGAGGATGGTCAACAGCATTTTGGATCGAGATGCTGAGCAGCGAATGAGCTGCAGTGGTCAGCAACCCATAGCTGACTGCTAGCGTCAGTGCCAGCGAACCAGAGCTGCTAAGACCCTTCTATATCTCCACGCGGTGATCCTGGATAACAGGCTGCAGCAGGGCAGACTGGCTAAAGAGAAGGGACCGAAGAGGGAATGCTAACCCGGTACTCAAAAAATGCTTGCTGAAGTCGGATGTGTTGGATCAAAAAGTGCAAATATCGCAGTCAAGCTATAAACTACGACACAACGCATGCCGTTCTCTGGACTACATTCTGCTACTTAAGCCCATTCAGGGTTTGGTAGCGGGAGATTGAGAACGAACGAAGAAGAAGAAGATGAAGAACACAGCATTTGGAACATAACTGTAGAGATTATGTATACTTCCTTATCTTAATCATCTGGTTCCTCGACAAGATGGATGGCTTTGGGTGGGCCCCAAACTCGTCGTTCCATTCCTTGCGGGCACACTTTGTGAGTAGTGTATTCAATATGCGGTAATGAATGTTTAGGTTCCTCTCTAGCGACTCTTGTCAATCGGTGGGTGGTCTCTTCTTGTGACAGAGGATATCACGGAGCAGTTCTGGAACTCATGCGTTTGTCTTCTTGGGATGGGGTCAGCTGATCAGTGTTTGGAATGGCTTATATGCTGTCGGAATGATTTATATAATGTTTGGAATGGTTTATATGCTGTTTTTAATGGGTTTTTTTGCTGTTGGGAATGGATTATGTCGCTGTGGTCTAGAGGTTAAGGCACTCGCCTCTCGCGGTGATGAACGGAAACGGTAGACGATCGAATCCAGCAAGTTTCAAGCGACTCCTAGTCTCACGGGAGGTAAGACCAGAGTGCCTACATCCCGAGTTACCTCCAGTCGTCTCGACCAATAGTCTTGCCACTGATCCAAGGTAACTCGGGATAAGAGTGAGATTGATGACCAGCGCCTAATCTTCCTCACTATAATTCAAATACAGCGTACTTAAGACAAATCCGTCTGATGTTGTGACCAGCCTCGCCTCACTATGGGCAATAGCTTATGCTATTGAATGTCTTTGAATTGTGACATTCCTCGGATGTCGATATCGCGAAGCCTCCTCTTCCCCCCCCCCTCCCTTTCCCAGCTCCACACCACACACAATTCGCTGTTGGCTGAATGTCAGTCCTACAAGACGGCGTTCAAGTGAATCATGTGTTGTCCGTAATTAGTTCTCTATCCATAATTAGTTCTCTATCCGTAATTAGTTCTCTAGTTTGTTTCGTTAAAGGCCATACTGTTACAAAGATATGAAGGATTCCACGGGTGTCCACCAAAATAACCCGATTGTAATGAGCTGGATTTATTCTTATGGCCTTTTTTTCGATGTCTAATTTCAGTCTTAATGTATGTGTCCTCCTTCTTCTTTATCTTCTTCTTTTTGGAGATGGTAGGTTTCTAGCCCTGTTATGTTCACAAAGGAGACTGCGTTTCACATTTTCTAGCGCAAGTCTGCATTTCTTTGGTCTGCAGTCATGTCGAATATGTTCTTATATTTGATTGGGTGCTCCACAATCGCATGTGGCTGTGTCTCTGAGACCCACTTTGTGGAGGTGGGCCTTGAGTTGACAATGTCCCGTTCTGAGTCTGAAGATCTTTGTCTGCCCGTCTTTGCCAAGTTTGTCTTGGCTGTTATTTTCTGACTTGTATTCTTTGTGCTGGTCTCTCCATTCCGTCCTCATGGATTGTTTGATGAGTGTCTTTGCACCTTTATAGCTCTGTGGATGGCAAGTCTAACATTTGCTAGCTAATCTGACTTTTCCAAGGATCCCACAATGGACCGGGCTCCCTTAGGACTAGATATGTTTTGTTGTTACAACAACCAGATGTTATATTTTATTTCGCGTGAGAGCATCTTATATGGAGCTTGAGATGGCTTATAATATGCTCCTGGACTTTGTGCTCTCTCATAAAATTTACATTTTTGTGTTTTGTATTTTATTACGATTATGTCGACAGAAGAGTCACTTCAACCACACAAAGTCTAGATCAGCGACTAGAGTAAAATTAAAAATATATAATTATTGCCACAAAAATATGGCATTTATGACAAAAGGTTCAAATTCAATTTTGTTATAGAACAATTACAGACTACGATCTTTATCATTGAGTGGACATGAAGGAATAAACCAAAAATTCACCAGTTACATAATATAAATTTAGTACAAAAATCGTCCATCCGAATATTTTGTAGTACTCGCACAGCGGTGATTTCTGTTTCCTTTTTCTTTGACACGATGAGCGTGCTAGCTACATGCAAACCCTTCTTTAGTCGTATTTTGCAAAATCAACAAAAGTATCACTTCTGAGATGATAACTCGTGTGCGATATGGATATCTCTTATTGCATAATTTCTTTTCCTCTTGGCTGTTGCCTGGATTTTGACGAATCCACCAAGCAACAAAATTTAAACTTGACAAAACAAATGAATGATTTAGACATTGCCGAAGATGTGGATCTTCTCTCATATAATCCCAGTTATATCATAATAAAGTAAAAAGCACTGAATATGGATCTGTCATCTTGAGAAGACGTATCTAATTGAAGATGCAGCCGGATGAGTGGCTACTGCAAGGTCTCATCAACATATAGTCAGACATGACTGAGAAGTGCTACTGTAAGGTCTCATTAACATATAGTCAGACATGACTGAGAAGTTGCTGCTGTAAGGTCTCATCAACATATAGTCAGACATGACTGAGACGTGGCTACTGTAAGGTCTCATTAACATATAGTCAGACATGACTGAGACGTGGCTACTGTAAGGTCTCATTAACATATAATCAGACATGACTGAGAAGTTGCTGCTGTAAGGTCTCATCAACAAACATAGTCAGACATGACTGAGAATGGGCTACTCTAAGGTCACATCAACATATAGTCAGACATGACTGAGAAGTGATTACTGTACGGTCTCATCAACAAACATAGTCAGACATTTCTGTGAATGGGCTACTCTAAGGTCACATCAACATATAGTCAGACATGACTGAGAATGGGCGACTTTAAGGTCACATCAACATATAGTCAGACATGACTGAGAATGGGCTACTCTAAAGTCACATTAACATATAGTCAGACATGACCAAAAATGGCTACTTACTTAGATCAAAATAACACCAGTAAACGTGATGAAACGTCACAACAAACTTGGAATGAGAACACAGAGAAAGAAGAACACAGAGAAAGAAGAACACAGAGAAAGAAGAACACAGAGAAAGAAGAACACAGAGAAAGAAGAACACAGAGAAAGAAGAACACAGAGAAAGAAGAACACAGAGAAAGAAGAACACAGAGAAAGAAGAACACAGATTATCAGAATAAATTATGCTAACGTAAGCCAGAGAGTGTTGGGAGATACACTCCTACAAGATGCGGAATCATTCATATTTCTCGATGGTCATCATCATGTAGCATGTCCTTTGTAGAACGTCGCTCTCCCAACAGCCGATCTATAAAACTGGATATCTCTAGTCAGAACGTCGCTCTCACAACAGCCTATCTGTAAAACTCGATATACCTCTAGTCAGAACGGCGCTCTCACGACAGCCGATCTATAAAACTCGATATATCTCTATTCAGAACGTCGCTCTCACAACAGCCGATCTGTAAAACTCGATTTACCTCTAGTCAAAACGTCGCTCTCACAACAGCCGATCTGTAAAACTCGATATACCTCTAGTTAAAACGTCGCTCTCACAACAGCCGATCTGTAAAAGTCGATATACCTCTAGTCAAAACGTCGCTATCACAACAGCCGAACTGTAAAACTCGATATACCTCTAGTTAAAACGTCGCTCTCACAACAGCCGATCTTACAGATTCGATATATCTCTAGTCAAAACGTCGCTCTCACAACAGCCGATCTGTAAAACTCGATATACCTCTAGTCAAAAGGTCGCTCTCCCAACAGCCGATCTGTAAAACTCGATATACCTCTAGTCAAAAGGTCGCTCTCACAACAGCCGAACTGTAAAACTCGATATACCTCTAGTCAAACGGTCGCTTTCACAACAGCCGATCTTACAGATTCGATCTCTAGCCAGAACGTCGCTCTCACAACAGCCGAACTTACAGATTCGATCTCTAGCCAGAACTTCTGCCTCTGTCGTTGTCATCTTCTTGACCTCCGTTATGTCGTGTCAATCTTCTCCGCTGTTTACATCTACCCCCACTTTCCAGGCACCAGACCCCCCAGTATCATTCTCTCCAAGCCATTACATATTTTAGCTTTCTGGACAAGATATTGTGTACTAGCCAAGTTTCCTCGATCTCCAGTTCTTAAAGGATATCTGCATTTTGCCTGTTTGGCTATCAATTGTATTTTAAGCACTTTTCTGTTGTATTCTATTTCGTAAGGTGCAATCCTTTTCTGAAGTGTTAGTCTGACGGTCCACGTTTCACATCCGTAAGTTGCCACCGGGAAGATTCAAGTTCGCAAGATTTTCATTTCAGTCATTTTATTAATTTTTTTGCCATCATTTTCTAATTTTATTCATCCTCTGCATTGACATAGCGATTCTCCGTCCGACTTCTTCTTCTTCTTCTTCTTCTTCTTCTTCTTCTTCTTCTTCTTCTTCTTCTTCTTCTTCTTCTTCTTCTTCTTCGTTCGCTGTCAGACGTCAACCTTTATTTTTTCGAAAAAAAGCAGCGGCCATCCTGAGGCTGTCGACAGTGCTATAGAGCTTGTCTAGTGTTGCCACTTGTTATGGCCACATGTGCTTTCTCTGATCCTCGTATTTCGGGCAGTTTTGCAGCAAATGTTCAGCGGTCATTTTCCCGGTACAGCACGTACATTCGTCAGTGCCATCTATCTTCAATTGAATAGGTGGTACCTCAGTTTATTGTGGCCTGTGCGAAGTCTGAAGACCACGACCTGCTCTCTTCTGTTCAACTGGTAATAGGCATCGTTTTTTTTGTGTAGCCAGTATGTTCTGTTTCCCATTTGGTCATGTATCTGGCTCTAATAAGCTTTTTTGACTCTTCGTATGTCACACTGGTATCTGGTTGTGGTAGTCTTGCACCTTCTTTTGCCAGTCTGTCTGCCTCCTCGTTGCTTTGGATGTTACAGTGGGATGGAACCCACTGTACTACTACTCTTTTTGGTGCGGACTGCTGGCATAGTTGACAGAGTACTGCTCTTAAGGCATTAAGTTCTGTATTTTTCTGACTTTTTAGTGCTGTGACTACGGCCAGGGCATCTGTAAACATCCGTCTGACTTATTTCACGCAATCTCAATTGTTGCATATAATTGAGCTGAGGTACTCTTGTTTTTCTTCTTCTTCTTCTTCTTCTTTTTCTTCTTCTTCGTACGCTGTTAGACGTCAACCTGTATTCGAAGAAAGCAGCTGCCATCCTGAGGCTGTCGACACTGCCATAGAGCTTGTCTAGTGTTGCCACTGGTAATGGCCACATGTGCTTTCTCTGGTCCTCGTATGTCGGGCAGTTTTGCAGCAGATCTTCGAGCTGAGGTACTCAAAACTTGTGACTTTCTCAATCCCATGTTGTTCTAGAATAGCTTTAGGTTTGATTTTTTGCTTAGTCTGTGTTCATTATTTTGGTTTTACTGATATTCAGTTCTTGGTACTACTATAGACAAACTAGTTAAAAACGTCATGTAAAGATCTGCAAAGTAGCGTATGGGAAATATGGTGTTTGAACCATATTATTGGGTGACTCGCGGCTCATAATGGGGAACGTGGCCAGTATCACGCCGACCGCCATTGCTTCCCAAATAGCTCTGGTACCCAATTTCCGAGGCTGGGTCGACCACAGGTTCAGTTTGCGATCAACAAAATCATGATGGTTGAACCCTGATCATTTGGCTGGGACACTTACCACTGCGCTACCGATGCCTACTGATATACCTTCTTCGTTCGTTCTCAGACCCCCACTACCAAACCCCGAAAAGTACTTTGGAAATAGCAGAATGTTGTCTGGAGAACGGAATGCGCGGTGTCATAGTTTACAGGTTGACTGCGATATTTGCACTTTTCGGTCCGACACATCCGACTTCAGCAGTCATTTTTTGGTACCTGGTTAGCCTTCCTTCTTAGATCCCTTCTCCTTAGCTAGTCTGCTCTGTTGCAGCCTGTTATCCAGGATCACCACGTGGAGGTATAGAAGGGTCTTGGCAGCTCTGGTTTGCTGGCTCTTACAGTTATGGATCGCTGACCGCTGCAGCTCAAACGCTGCTCAGCATCTGTATCCCTTCAAAAAGTAATAATAAGATCACGCAAACGATCCAAACAGGTACAAGGAAAACATAATATAAAAGGAATGCGCTGACTATGGAATTGAAATATAATAATGAGATCAGCTGATAGCATTATAAAACAGTCTATGTTATAGAATTCTCAAAGCAAGAGAAATACATGTAGACCATCATGGCACATAACAAACAGAGCTTGAGACACGCATAAAGGAAACTGGGAACCCTTGGACAGAATACCTTGTGTATTTGTTAAAGACATGTTCTCACAGAGGGTTGAACATCTTTTATTGATTGATTGATTGATTGATTGATTGATTGATTGAGCTATCCAAACATATCAGCCCGTTTTGATTGCAACCTCGCATCGTACTAAATTAGCTACTGAAACTAACGCTAATAAAAGACGACAAATGAGCGTTGTGTATGTGACTGGCAATTTCACCATGTTGATCATCAAAACAATTTCACCTCCCAATGTTGCATATGTTTTTAAGAAATAAACGCAAAACCGTGCAAAAATTGACCGATATATATTTGTTGACGTTCCTGAAGGTTTGAAATTCTGCTCGATTGATTAGCCAGCCTCGTGCACAACCCTCATTAGCCACATCTTACGACATGCCTGGCGGTGTTACTATTCTTTACAACAAAAAACATTGCAATGTTGGATGCACGCTTCCTTCCACTAGAAGGATCAAAGGAAGGAGCCAAATGCAGAGCTGGAGTTGCGCTTCGATTAATTGGGACGGAAGTGAAAATCAATCAGTCTATCGATCTGTACATCAACGCACGTAAGTGTTTTCATACAGGCTTCACGTAGAAGGCCAGATACAGTGGTCGCCCTATACTTTGTATGGAGCTGACAAAATGGGGAAACATTCGTTGTTATCCAGAAAAAAATGTTACAGATAATTATTTTCGAAACCGTTTAGTGTCTTCTTCTTCTTCTTCTTCTTCTTCTTCTTCTTCTTCTTCTTCTTCTTCTTCTTCTTCTTTTTCTTCTTCTTCTTTTTCTTCTACTTCTGTCTCTTCTTCTTGCTGTTGTTTTTCTTCTTCTTCTTCTTCTTTTTCTTCCTCTTCTTTCTTCTTCTCCTTTTTCTTCTGTTTCTTCTTCTTCCTGTTGTTTTTCTTTTTCGTCTCCTTTGTCTACTTCTTCTTCTTCATCTTCTTCTTCCCGAAAAGACGTTTTGTAGCAGTTTTCTAACCTGTAAGTCTTCCGAATTCGATCCGTACTCTCTTAGCCAGACTAGACTTGGCAAGTCTGTTTCCAGAACCGCCGCTTGGAGACTTAATAGGGTCGTATTAGCTCTAGTTCGCTGACCGTAGTAGAAGCATGGAGCTACAAGTCGCTGGTTGTCCTCAGCTAATTCGCTGGGCTTTATCTTTGGTCCTTTCCACAGTCTCTATTTCAGAATCTGATTATATTACAACTACATGTGATAACTGGGAGGAAAATGTTGATCAATAACAATATTTAAGCTTCCTGTCGAGTATAGGCATTCAATAAATAAACTTAAATTCTTCACTTGCTCTGTCAGTCCATTCCAGCACAATCAACAGCTTTCTCATTTATTTATTATTTTTCGTATTCTCTGTCATCTCTTCGTGTTTTCTTAACTACCCCTACTTCACTTGCCTTGAGGATTCCAGAACAGAGACTGTCTTGTAATGTTAGCAGCTAGTTTCCCTAATGTGTGCCTATCTAACGTCAGCGCTTTCTGCTCACTTCCTGTTCTACTGACATATTTCAGTATTTATATTATGTGCATGCACATATTTGTTAATGCATGTAGCTTATTTGTTCTTGATTTTGCTGAATGTCTACGATCATATGTTGTTATAATGTATGCGTCCTGAAAAGGGCGTTAAGTTGGTATTGGAGTAGCTTTCTTAAAATATCGAGCGAACTGCTAACCAGACTGGATTGTTACGTATTCTTCATCTACGTGGCGCGCACTACAACGGGGATCACGTAGATCCCTCATGTTGTTAGCCAGATTGCCACAAAACAAATTGTTTTGAGGAAAAACTACGTGGAAGTGAGGTGAGAGTTTTTGTCAGTATGTTTCACCAACCCTGACTAACATAGTCTGATCAGTATGACCTGACCCTGACTAACATAGTCTGATCAGTATGACCTGACCCTGACTAACATAGTCTGATCAGTATGACCTGACCCTGACTAACATAGTCTGATCAGTATGACCTGACCCTGACTAACATAGTCTGATCAGTATGACCTGACCCACACTAACATAGTCTGATCAGTATGACCTGACCCTGACTAACATAGTCTGATCGGTATGTTTTACCTCAAATTGACAAATGTGCTCAAATCAAACTGTTTTGCTTTAACAGCCGTTGTTGTCCTCTCTCCTCAACCACATATCTCAATTCCCATTGCTGGCGCCCGCGAGGAAGATGCATGTATGTCTGGAGAAGCCATTGCTCTGGAGGTTGTTACACAATGTGCATTGTGAGTGAGCTGACGGCGGCCATCGACTCACAGCTGACTGCTTGCATCACAGACATCAAACCAGAGCTGCCCAAGACCTTATTCCGCGACCAAGCGTCGGTCCTGGAAACAGACTGGCTAAGGGAGTATTGATCTCAGTGGGATGACACACTGAAGAGGGTGGTGCCGAATCGCGCAGATATCGCAACTTCGCTGTACAGAACGAAAGAAGAAAGGAAAGAATGAGATTTATAGCGCTGAGTAATAAAAGCCACTCACCGATGCAGCTCCATTCAGTGTGCCGGAAAGCTATATATTTCTCGCCTAACGTAAAATAAACGAAGGCTTTGCATAGGGTTTGAACCCTCGTTCCCTCGGTTAGAGGCGTCCGAGTAGCAGATCTCTGACTTCTCGCAGCAAAAATAATTCGCTCCTCTCATTAACGGCACGCCCTAGTCAACTCAGATGTAAATGAACATTTTTTCTTACTATCTGCGGAAGGGAAATCAGCGTACTAGGCATGTTCACTTAATAAAACGCTGAAGCCTAGCAGATTGACATCTAAGCTATGCCTGTTTCGGATAACCTTACTCCTAAAACAGATCGATGTTCAGCAACATTGGCCAATGGCTCTTGTTTGTATCCGCTGCTGCTTTTGTGTTCTTCAAAGTGAAATATATTCCATAGCAACCCAAACTCGTTTGTGTTACATTTTCTGTCAATCATCACATTTCACCAACTATTTCAATCAAATACTTCAACTTGGTAATATTATGTTCTTCTCGGTACACTCAACGTGTATTATGTTACTGGTAAACTAAGCTTTATGTACACCTATTTGCCATTAATCAAACTACACAAATCAAATGATCGATAGAGGGGACGGAGTGGCCTAGTGGTTAAGTGGCACGGCTCACACCCGGAAGGTGCTGTGTTCGATCCCCATCACAGCACCGGCCGTTACCCCGGGGAAGCAAACCCTTAGAAAATGCAGCAGGAAGCAGACCCTTACATAAAATGCATGGTGAAGTCGGATGCACTGGGCCGACAGGCGCAAAATAAAAACAACAGTGCAACGCACACCGCCTTGGGGATAAGAGAAATAAGGCGAACGCAACAAAAAAATTTAAAAATTATCGATATTGATATTTGTAAATTAGAATAAATTACATATATGCGTATATGTACCACAGAAGACATTTAAATATTCATATATTATGCTTGAACTTGTTATATATAAAATATATATATGTACGTATATATATCCCATCTTCAGTTTTTGTTAATCTTTCGAAATCGAATTTTTTAGTGTATCAAAATATCAATAAGGGGATGATAATTTGTATTGCTATAGGGAATTTGTGGAAATCGAAAGAAGTGCGCGGCAAAAATACAGATCTTCAACTACAATGTAAAGTATGTCCTGGTGTATGACTCTGTGACGCGGGAACAAAGAAAAGTACAACGGGATAGGCACAATGTTTCATCAATGGATGCTTACGTCAAGTTGATGGAATAAAATAAAGTCACTTATTTAGAACTGGGAAAGAACTTAGTGCCTGTGGGACTAGACGTATAGCGCTGTTCGCGATGGGTAGGACAAACATTTCGGAAACCAGCTGACAGCATTACAAAGCAAGCACTCTTCATGAACCCACAAGACAAGAGAAGTAGGGGAAGCAGATCTAAACACTCACGGAGAAGGGTAGTCGACACAAAATTAAAAACTGCAGGAAAGAGGTTGGGGGACCTGGAATGATGTATCATGGTAGGAAGACTTGACGATTATTTGTTGAGGACCAATTCTTAGTATTAGATTTCAATGAGATTCATTGATTTGATTGATTGATTGATTGATTGATTGATTTGTATATTAATTTTGTTTCAATCCCAGACATCTCCACACAATGTACGCGACAGGTCTTGTAGATAAGTGAACTTTACATATCATGAGCTGGACTGGTCTTCTCTGGAGGTATACTTTCACTATTGATCGCCTTTTGCGACATGTTTTCAGCGTGACATCCATTTCATTACCATTTCCGTTCGCTCTAGTTAACGTTCCACCAGCTGACTTTAACGACAGTGTGGCAGTTCAGCTTCACCTACTCTCATCAGTTTCACACAATCTTCTATACAGCTACTATTTACCATATACCAATTTGTAGAGTAGTCTTAACGGCTTCTGCCCTGACACAATTCAATATTCCAGCTAAAAATCTACCCAAAAGTTATTTGCGCATTACCCCTGGTGGTTTGTTAAGAGCGGCTATAGATGGCGCCTAACTGGTTGCGGGCTTACTTTAGCTCTAGTGTTTGAGTCTACTAAACCACTTTCCAAGAAGTTGGCTGTATACAGACTCTGTAGAGTCTTCTAAACCAATATAAAGACGTTAAGTTGCGTTAGTAAGTTAAATTAAGTAATTTGTGCACCCCCGCCAACCTTCTTTCGGATCCATTTATCCATGCCTCTCCAATCTACGTCTCATATTGGCGTGCTCTTCGACCTTCCTTTACCTCTTTTTCTCTTAGTGTTCCACGAAAGCGATTCTCTGGTAATCGTTAGATGTGATTTTCTGAAGTGTGCAGCCAATCAACTCTACCTACGTCCAAAGACTTTCGTATTGTTCTCCTCCCGACGCTTTCAGTTACCGCTGAACCGCCACGTCAAGCGAGCAAACATCTCCGCCACATGTGTTTTCCCGTAGTCTGAAATAAGATATGCAGATGACACAGTTACGTCCTCGAACAGCGTTAAGGCCCTGGCACAATTGCTTACGTCCGTTCACAAGCACAGTGAAGATCATAATTTTTTCCCGAATATAAAAAAAACACAAAGATAATGTCAATTGGCATATACAGACCCCCAACCCAAGATCACTTTTGGTAATGAAGAAATTGAACACGTGGATTACTTTGAATACCTTGGTTCTTTGATAACTTATGATGGGGACTGTGTAAGGGAGATAAGGAGACGATTCTCCATAACGATGCAGAAACTGAATAGAATGCTAAATGTGTGGTACAATACGTACAAAGAATTGAAATTGAAGATCCGCAGAACATGTGTATTCCCGGTTGCAATGTACGGATGTAAGACATGGACAATCACAAAAATATTAAGGAAGAGGATCGAGGCTTTCAAGGCAAAATGCTACGGGAGAATCCTCAAAATTCTACGGGGAGAATCCTCAAAATTCTACTGGAGAATCCTCAAAATTCTACTGGAGAATCCTCAACATTATGCGGTAGAATCCTCAAAATTCTACAGGAGAATCCTCAAAATTCTGCGGGAGAATCCTCAAAGTTCTACGGGAGAATCATCAAAATTCTGCGGGAGAATCCCCAAAATTATACTGGAGAATCCTCAAAATTCTACGGGAGAATCCTCAAAATTCTACGGTAGAATCCTCAAAATTCTACGGGAGAATCCTCAAAATTCTACGGGAGAATCCTCAAAATTCTACGGGAGAATCCTCAAAATACCTTGAGTAAAGAAAATAACAAATAAAATCATCCTACAAGACTTGAGTTTAGAAGAGAGTTCGCTTATAAACCCACGTCATGTCTCGGACACTGAGGTTTTTCGGCCACACCAGCGCATGACGGACTGGGAAAAGCAGGCGTGGAGGGCATTGTTCCGGTAAGACGAGGCAGAGGTCGCCCGACCAAGGCATGAAAGACGCCCTAAACATGATCATGAACAGGCAGATAGACTTCCTGCTGATTAAGATTCCTATCGAAAGGTTTTGGCGAGAGCGACGTACTGACAAGGTCACACTACATGCTGGTGATCGATACTACATAATTCTCCTGCTGGGCAATCGAATACATGAATAATATAGACGTGTCATGGTGTTAATATGTTTGCACATTATGTTAATTCGAATACTGCATGTGCCCGTAATAACACACACATCAACACCTATTCTATTACCGGGACCTGAAAGGGAAGCAAAGAATAGTAGCACTTTAACCTACAAGGTTAATTGCATTGGGTGAATAGAGAGGGTTTGGCATGGATCTGGTTAGCTCATTCTCTTTTGGCTGCAGAGAAAAGAGGAAGACTGAAGAAATGTAGGCACAACCCTGCAAGCCAGCCTCCTCAGCATGCCTGTACAATCTGTGGCAAGGACTGTCACTCGCGGATCGACCTTTATAGCAGACAGTGTCGAAATATAGGAGACAGAGCTGGACAAATCTCACAGGAAGCCAGGCGCATGGTCTACGGAGAAGGAGACGTGATTGCATGGTTAGCTCGTTCTATAGGAACTACGATGATGAGTCAGTAAGTAGGTCACACACACTGAAATGGATAACTGAAAAAAATGTAGTTGGTTCGGTTTGTAAAGGTGTCATTACGCTGCAGCAACATCCAGCAATGACTATGTGTCGTATGCACATGCGCAGTTAAGATGCGCAATGGTCGTGCTCACAGAGTGTGCAGCCAGTTCGTCTTCCTCTGGCCAGGTTTGGTATCGTAGGTCTCTGTAAGTAAAAGACGATTTTTTTGTTTAAACTGATTAAAGAATGCATCGTATTGACTGCATTATCAAAATGATAAACATACATTGGTACAGCTTAGCATGTTCTTTAACTAAGGTTGATAATCGGGGATAAATTAATGCAATATATAACTAGCAGTACAATACATAACTAAGAATACGATACATAACTACGTTTTCTGTTGTCTGGTGTATATGTTTTCTGTTGTCTGGTGTATTTCTTGTCTGGTGTATATGTTTTCTATTGTATTTGTTGTCTGGTGTAAATGTTTTCTGTTGCCTAGTGTATTTGTTGCCTGGTGTAAATGTTTTCTGTTGTCTGGTGTATTTGTTGTCTGGTGTAAATGTTTTCTGTTGTCTGGTGTATTTGTTGTCTGGTGTAAATGTTTTCTGTTGTCTGGTGTATTTGTTGTCTGGTGTATATGTTTTCTGTTGTCTGGTATATTTGTTGTCTGGTGTATATGTTTTCTGTTGTCTGGTGCAAATGTTTTCTGTTGTCTGGTGTATTTGTTGTTTGGTGTATATGTTTTCTGTTGTCTGGTGTATATGTTTTCTATTGCCTGGTGTATTTGTTGTCTGGTGTTATTGTGTTCTGTTGTCTGGTGTAAATATTTTCTGTTGTCTGCTGTATTTGTTTTCTGTTGTCTGGTGTATATGTTTTCTGTTGTCAAGTGTATATGTTTTCTGTTGCCTTGTGCATACGTTTTTTCTTGTGCTTATAATATTCTTGTCTTTGGAAATGTTGTTTTGTGGATAAAAAATATATTATGTAATATACAATAATAGATTTCACAAACTTATAATCTGAGGAAATCCAAATTTTTCCTCATACGCTCTCAAACAATCACTTACATCTTTATCATGAAATTGGTTGTTTTACCTTTTTAATATGCCGTAGTAGGGTTTCAGTGGTATTAGTAATCAGTTTAGTAATTAGGGGTGTATCGGATATTCGAATTCGGTTTGCCGCTCATTTGTGCCGTCAAACGAGTTACTTGTATACGGCCGAGTAGTGTCATTCAAAACGGTCAGTAACTAAGACATATTCTGACATCCAAACAGATAAATCATAAATTGAAAATGAGAATTGTCATGTGTTATGTATACTCATCACTACGTTATGGCGGAGAAACATGGACACTGAGTAACAAGTTGGACAATAGTATTGTTGTTGTTTGCGAATGCCCACAATGAGTAGGCTACTCTTTCGTGTGCCCTGAAAAGGACGTTTAGTGGCGGGTTGCAGTAGCTGTCCTCACATCCCGAGCGTGGTGATGAAGGTGGACTAACATGTCAGATCAGTATATTTTGCTTGACCCTAACTTGTCTGATCAGTAAATTTTGCCTGACCCTGACTAATATGTCATATCAGTATATTTTGTCAGACTCTGACTAACATGTCTCATCAGTATATTTTTCCTGACCCCGACTAACATGTCAGATCAGCATATTCTGCCTGGCCCTGACAAATATGTCAGATCAGTATATTTTGCCAGACCCTGACTAATATGTCAGATCAGTATATTTTTCCTGACCCTTACTAACATGTCAGATCAGCATATTTTGCCTGACCAGACGTTAGTCTTCCTTCCCAGGTTTAGTATTGAAACCTTAAGAAAGTGGGTACATGGAAGGTTGGATCGTATTTCTTGGAAAGATATGAAAACAAATGTGGAGTAATTGAAAAAGTTGGGGGTGAAAAATCAATTAATAACCGAAACCAAGGTTAGACAGTTATTTTTTTCACATAACAAGTAACCAATACAAGAGAGTAGTGTAGAAGGCAGACGTTCAAGATGCAGACACCTTTATAAATGGGTGGATAACATCAGGAGATGGACTGGGAAAAGCCGATCAGATTGTACCATCACAGCAAGAGATAGAGTACACTGGAGACCATTTGCAGCCGACCTTCTCTGCGGAGATGACACTTGAACTGAACTGAGTCACATCCAATTGAGTAACAATAGGTCAAAGAGCAGTTCGATAATTTTAGACCGAACGCGTTGAGTAACTTTCAGTTTCAATTCCGCACTAACTTGCTACACGACACATGCGCTGGATAATTTATGGTCTTAGGACTCGCAGTAGTTGATTAGCCAAATAACAGACAGCCAGCTGGTTAAAGCCAAATGTGTCAATATTAGCATCTGTGTTAAACCTTGCGGTGGGACTGTTGTGGTGCATTAAGTGTTGCCTTGTTTTTCTGTACTGTATAGTGGCTGTTCAAGTTTTTCATGTTGTCAACAAATGATCCGTGTCAATGTATTTTTAGCGCTGCCGACAACGCGTTCAGACATCTTATTTCGTCTTTTTCCAGAGCGTATTCTTGAACCGATTTTTAAAAGCTGATCAGTTATAGTTCTTCTTCTTCTTCTTCGTTTGATCCTTCGTTCGGTCTCAAGTTCCCGCTACCAAGTCCTGAAAATGGCTTTGCAAGTAATAGTAAAGTAATCCATAGCACTACTGCCGTAATTAGGCTCAGCTATATGAGGGCGGTAGCCATCTCCTCTCCCTCGTCGCTTTTACTTCCGGGACTGAACTGATACCCATTTACGGCTGGGTCGACCCGGGAGCCGTTGCGGTCTGAAAAAATATTTCCACCCCAACTGGGGAATGAACCCAGGGCCACTCAGATGCGACGTCAGCTCGCTAACCACTGCGCTACGCGGCTAATAGCCGAATATAATACTGAGAACGGAATGCTTAGTGTCGAAGTTTACAGCTTAACTGAGATTTTGCACTTTTCGGTCCGATACATCCGACTTCAGTAGGCATTTTTTGGTACCGGTTAACCTTCCTTCTTTGATCCCTTCTCCTTAGCCAGTCTGTCCTCCTTTCTCCTCAGCCAGTCTGCTCTCCCTTCTCCCTAGCCAGTCTGCCCTCCCTTCTCTTCAGCCAGTCTGTCCTCCCTTCTCCTTAGCCAGTCTGCCCTCCCTTTTCCTTAGCCAGTCTACCAGTTTACAAGTCAATATATCGGTAGTGTAGCATTGTAGGAAAGTTTACAAGTCAATAAATCGGTAGTGTAGCATTGTAAGAAAGTTTACAAGTCAATATATCAATAGTATAGCATTGTAAGAAATTTATATGTCAATTTATCGGTAGTGTAGCATTGTAAGAAAGTTTACAAGTCAATATATCGGTAGTGTAGCATTGTAAGAAATTTTGAAAGCCGATACATGGATCGTACGCAGTGAAACTGTTTAAATGTTTCTGACGCCGTGTTCCACTGAAATATGTCTCTTTCTATCAGTTTCACCTTGTTAATTGTATCATATCAATTTACCCAAGAAATGGTTATTTAATTCTGTAGCTTTTCCTTTGTTATTTGCATTGTTCTTTTTGTTTCAGAACTATACAAAAGAATGTAATTTGTATTAGAGATGTCTGTGTTGGAATACCGTTATTATTTTCTATTTAATAATAGGAGAAGCTTATGATTGCCGAAGTGATAGAGCAATCGCTTATTACGCAAAGGTACGGGTTCATGTCTCCTGATTGCCACGCTCCAGTAGACCCAGCTGTAATTGGAAATCTGACATACGATATGGGAAGTAAAAGGCAGCTAGGAAAGCAATTGGCCACCCTAGCTTATACATGATGTGCCTTAGTATACTGAAGTCTCTAACAACTTCACCACCCGACAGTAGTGTAACTACTATGGGACAAGCCTTGACTTAGTATACTGAAGTCTCTAACAACTTCACCACCCGACAGTAGTGTAACTACTATGGGACAAACCTTGACTTAGTATACTGAAGTCTCTAACAACTTCACCACCCGACAGTAGTGTAACTACTATGGTATAAAAACCATGACTTCAGTAGTGTCAAACAGAAGTTTGAATGTGAAAGGTTAATTCAGAATTTGGATTCAGTCAAAAATCTAAAGTACTTCATTTTCTTCTTCTTCTTCTTCTTCTTCTTCTTTTTTCTTTTTCTTCTTCTTCATTTCCTTATTATCATTATTATTATTGTTACTACTACTATTAATCAACTCCACCGAAGGATTGTTAAAGGCCTCTATCCGTGTCCGATCGAATAGTTAAAGGAATATATCCATATCCAGTCAAATAGGCCTCCATTCGTAACCGATGGAATAGTAAAAGGCCTGTATCCAAATCCAATCGAATAGTAATAATCCCAAAATCAATGCATCCCTTTCTCCCTTACCAATACTTTTGTTGTTTATTGTTCATGTAAATTTATTCACTGTTTTACTGAGTTTGTAAATTTGAATTAGTGTTTCTATCCGTAATTTGAGTTTTAATTTCTGGTTGAATATTTTACAACAAAATTTGTTAAGTGTTGTTTGAAACAAAAAGTATTTGAATATTCTAGAACAACTTTGTGATCTAAATTGTTGTGAAATACTTTTATTTCTCTCCAGTAAAATTCGGAACTTTATTCTTAAAAGTAGTTTTCCCAATTTTCTTTTTTTAAAGTTATTAGATATTGTTGGCATTTCCTATTGTTTAAAACATTTTTGGAAAGTGTATATTGTTTTAATATATATTTTAAGCACTTTTTTTGCGGCGTACAGATTTGAGAAACGTTTATTCATTTGGAAAAATTTAGGAGGTGTTAAAAACTAGGACAGTTTGTTGGTGTTGCTGTTATTGCTCGTTTCTGGATTATGGAAGATCATACTTTTGTTTTCTTATATATTGAAAATTATGTAACGTAAATAATGAAATTAGCACAATGTAAAAAATATTATGTAATGTAATACAATATAATGTAATGCAATGCAATTTCATTCAAAAACATAATATAATGTAATATATAAATTATAGTATATTATATCATATCATATCATATTATATCATATTATATTATGTTATATTATTCTATATTATATTATATTATATTATATTATATTATATTATATTATATTATATTATATTATATTATATTATATTATATTATATTATATTATATTATATTATATTATATTATATTATATTATATTATATTATATTATATTATATTATATTATATTATATTATATTATATTATATTATATTATATTATATTATATTATATTATATTATATTATATTATATTATATTATATTATATTATATTATATTATATTATATTATATTATATTATATTATATTATATTATAATATAATATAATATAATATAATATAATATATTATATTATATTATATTATATTATATTATATAATGTTATATTTGATTATTTTATAATATATTATGTTATTTTATATTATATAATATTATTTTATATTACATTACACTATACTGCATTATATTTTTTTTTTTTTATAAAACCGTATATTACTTTTTATTACATTATTTATAATGCAGCATATTATATTATAATATTATATGGAATAGTATAGTATAGCACATAATAGTATAGTATATTATAGTATTGCTTAGTGTAATATAATATAATATGATGTAAAATAATATAAAATAATGTAATGTAATATTAATTAAAATAATATAAAATAATATAATATTATATTATATAATATATAATAATGTAATATAATATAATAATATAATATAATATAATATAATATAATACAATACAATACAATACAATACAATACAATACAATACAAAATAATATAATATAATATAATATATATTATAATAATTTACACGCGGCATTTAAGTCAAACTGGATATACATTTGAAAGAAAAAAGAATTTGTTTTCAAGTAGTCAAAACGCCGTTTATTCTTCGATATAATCTCTTGCTATGTCCGTGCATTTATCCCACCGTTTAAGTAATGCTTGCAAAGCTTCAGCGTGAAAAGTTTGCCTGAACCAATCCTGGACACCCTGTTTCAATTCGTCATGACGGTGCTGAAATGCTGACCTCCAAGAAAATTTTTGGGGGATCCAAACAGGGGGAAATCGTTTGGAGCGAGGTCTGGACCGTAAAGGGGATGTGGCAATACCTCCCAG
Source organism: Ariolimax columbianus (assembly GCA_036924085.1). Taxonomy (NCBI): domain Eukaryota; kingdom Metazoa; phylum Mollusca; class Gastropoda; order Stylommatophora; family Arionidae; genus Ariolimax; species Ariolimax columbianus. The sequence continues at coordinate 81,334,588 of JAVGWX010000012.1, forward strand.
TCGAGTTGCTGCAGATGGTACATAGTACGGTGAGCCGTATGAGGTCGAGCGTTATCTTGCAGAAGCAGGACTCCCTTTGTGATCAAACCCCGTGGTTTGTTTCTGGAGACGGTTATGCACATCTCTAATAATGAGTGTGTGCTGTTCACTGTTGATCGTGGCACCACAAGGTAGAAATGTTCACTGCTGATCGTGGCACCACAAGGTAGAACTGTTCACTGTTGATCGTGGCACCACAAGGTAGAACTGTTCACTGTTGATCGTGGCACCACAAGGTAGAACTGTTCACTGTTGATAGTGGCACCACAAGGTAGAACTCTTCACTGTTGATAGTGGCACCACAAGGTAGAACTGTTCACTGTTGATCGTAGCACCACAGGGTAGAACTGTTCACTGTTGATCGTGGCACCACAAGGTAGAACTGTTCACTGTTGATCGTGGCACCACGAGGTAGAACTGGTCACTGTTGATCGTGGCACCACAAGGTAGAACTGTTCACTGTTGATAGTGGCACCACAAGGTAGAACTGTTCACTGTTGATAGTGGTACCACGGGGTAGAACTGTTCACTGTTGATCGTGGCACCACAAGGTAGAACTGTTCACTGTTGATAGTGGCACCACAAGGTAGAACTGTTCACTGTTGATAGTGGCACCACAAGGTAGAACTGTTCACTGTTGATAGTGGCACCACAAGGTAGAACTGTTCACTGTTGATAGTGGCACCACGGGGTAGAACTGTTCACTGTTGATCGTGGCACCACAAGATAGAACTGTTAACTGTTGATAGTGGCACCACAAGGTAGAACTGTTCACTGTTGATAGTGGCACCACAAGGTAGAACTGTTCACTGTTGATAGTGGCACCACGGGGTAGAATATCAACATGAATGATACCAAGTTTGTCTTTCAAAAACACTATAACTTTTATTGGGAGTTGAGAGCCACCACGTTCCAGGCCGTCTTTCACAAGAAACTTCGTCACAACACGTTGTTCAATGTTAGCACTAACAGTGAATTCCGCCTTTAATCTCTCGCGTGACTGGCCCGTCGCAAGAGAGTTATCTAGCAGTAATAGGGGACAAGTGAGACAACGTCACTACAGCTGAGAGGATAACCAAAGGGGAAGAATGGGTCCACACTAGTGATAGAATGATAGAGTACCAGAGAGTCAAAATAACCTTAGGCAAGGAATGCAGAGAACGGAGCAACAAGAGAGCAGAGCATGAGGTAAATCAGCTGATAACTGAGAACACATAGGAGAGTGACGCTGTCATATACACCGACGGATCAGTCGTGCGCAGTGGGACATCAAGCTGGGGTTTCTCGGCTAGGGTGAGAGGTAGGTCGTTGCTGAGCGCAGTAGGGCATACATGTCAACAACCTCCAGTATGAGAATGGAGACGGAAGCAGTGACCTCAGCACTGAAATGGATATCTGAGACTTCTATAACAAGAGCATTTACTGTGACAGACGTACTTCAGAAAGTACAGAAGGGATGGCTTAGGTAAGAGTGGATAGCTGCTGTTGAGGCCTGAAACCTTCAGGCGTTGACCTGGATCTACTGTCCTGCTCATGCCGGGGTTCAGGGCAATGAAAAAGCTGACATTTTGGCTTCACAAGCTCCCATTGTGGGCACATTAGTGATGGATAGAAGTGACATTTTGAAATCAATCAATGACCGCCTGCTGGATGAGGACACCGCAATAGATGAAGCAGCAATCCACAGACTGCAAAGTTTCGACATTAAATGAGGTTCGAACGGAGTGGAACGGCTCAGGAGAGTGTACAACCAGCGACCTACAGGGACCATCAGCATCCATACCTTACGCCATTTGATGAGAGAGACTGAGCACCTATTGGTATGCCCGGAGTGCAGTGACATCGATTCTTAGAAACAGAAACAGAAAGTGCTTCTAACTAATGATAGTAGTTCCGGCACGCTGTAACCAAATTTAGGTATAACTTGAAGAAAAAAGTCCTTCTCGTTTTATTCACATTTACTTAACCATCATTTTCTTGAATTATATGTTTCAATTGTTTGTTTTGAATTGCAATATTTAACACAATTTGTACGAAAATATTGTAACAATATAGATATGCAAAAGTGAGTGTATCTGACACGGTATGTCATTATGATAATGTTTAAGGTCGTCAGCTGTGGATTTGCGCTAAATAAGGCAAATTATTTCCTAGAATATATAATGAACATGCCACTATTATAGAAGCGAGAAACGGGATTGGGGGAGGGGGGAGAGACTGAATATTTTAATTACAAAAAGAGTATTCAATCCATGAAAATGTATTCAAACTATCAGTCCAATGCAAATAGCTCGCTTTTGCAGTTGCCTCCTGTGCCGTCACAGAGTGTAGTGGTCATTGTTTCTTTTGGTTGGTAGAATCGACAGGAAATGGAGAGAAACTTTCTGGCATCGGTTGGAGATTATGTTTATTATTGAAAGTTAGAAAGTAATGGTTTATAAACGTGTCTGGATCGGAACCGGCGTTTTTTGTTTCTTCTTATTTGTCTTCTTCATTGCCTTTTTCTTCTTTTTGCTTCTTCTTCTTCTTCTTCTTCTTCTCCTGCAGCTTCTACTTTATCTTTCTCTTCTTCTTCAGCCAATATCAGCCAATAATTTCACGCCGCTAGTGCCGAGACAAAGGCTTGGCCAGGTAGTTGTTGTGTCCGACAGGACGAAAAATTCAACTGTTCTCTCTACTGTGTACGAATAAGATGTTTTTTTCATGGTACGATTGCTCTTCCACGTACTGAAAGTAATGGCAACCTATTGTACTTGCCATAAAACTTATAACAGCCAAAAAGGTCCCCAGCGGTAATAATCAACGTTCTACAAAGGACATGCTATTTTCTATATACGCTTTTATGACAAGACTATTACGTGACGATCCGTGGTTTGAATCAGGGCTGTTAACTATATCAATTTCTGTTCTGCTGTCCGCTACACGTGTTTTCCTTATCCAGATGAACACCTGTTTTGTGATCGCCGTCATTATCAAACGTACTCTGTTTCTGTAGAGCCACGTATCCGACCCAAAGACATAGTCTCAATTGTAGCATTTTACAAGTTTGGTAGACAGGTTACAATCTGTTCTATTTGTTCAATTTTCGGGACCCAACAATACAAATACGCAATATGTAAATTTCAAAATGTCAGACATGCCATAGATGTATGAGAGCATATAAATCAGTTGGTCCAAATAAGCTGTCGAATCAGTGTTTGTCTTTCACTAGTAAACGGTTCAATTTCTGTTATTCATATGTTGAGTTTAAAAAGATTTTTGAAATCGGAAATAAATACACTTCGGCAAACTTAGTTTTCTTTCATGTTATTTCTTCTCTAATAACCTATATACAATTGACTATCTCTTGCGTGTTATTTCTTTTCTAAGAGCCTATATACAAGTAACTATTTCTTGCGTGTTATTTCTTCTCTTAGAGCCAATATACAAGTAACTATTTCTTGCGTGTTATTTCTTCTCTTAGAGCCAATATACAAGTAACTATTTCTTGCGTGTTATTTCTTCTCTTAGAGCCAATATACAAGTAACTATTTCTTGCGTGTTATTTCTTCTCTTAGAGCCAATATACAAGTAACTATTTCTTGCGTGTTATTTCTTCTCTTAGAGCCAATATACAAGTAACTATTTCTTGCGTGTTATTTCTTCTCTTAGAGCCAATATACAAGTAACTATTTCTTGCGTGTTATTTCTTCTCTTAGAGCCAATATACAAGTAACTATTTCTTGCGTGTTATTTCTTCTCTAAGAACCTAAATACATGTCACTATTTCTTGCGTGTTATTTCTTCTCTAAGAACCTAAATACATGTCACTATTTCTTGCGTGTTATTTCTTCTCTAAGAGCCTAAATACATGTCACTATTTCTTGCGTGTTATTTCTTCTCTAAGAACCTAAATACATGTCACTATTTCTTGCGTGTTATTTCTTCTCTAAGAGCCTATATACAAGTAACTATTTCTTGCGTGTTATTTCTTCTCTAAGAGCCTAAATACATGTCACTATTTCTTGCGTGTTATTTCTTCTCTAAGAACCTAAATACAAGTAACTATTTCTTGCGTGTTATTTCTTCTCTAAGAGCCTAAATACATGTCACTATTTCTTGCGTGTTATTTCTTCTCTAAGAACCTAAATACATGTCACTATTTCTTGCGTGTTATTTCTTCTCTAAGAGCCTAAATACATGTCACTATTTCTTGCGTGTTATTTCTTCTCTAAGAGCCTAAATACATGTCACTATTTCTTGCGTGTTATTTCTTCTCTAAGAACCTAAATACATGTCACTATTTCTTGCGTGTTATTTCTTCTCTAAGAGCCTAAATACATGTCACTATTTCTTGCGTGTTATTTCTTCTCTAAGAGCCTATATACAAGTAACTATTTCTTGCGTGTTATTTCTTCTCTAAGAGCCTAAATACATGTCACTATTTCTTGCGTGTTATTTCTTCTCTAAGAGCCTAAATACATGTCACTATTTCTTGCGTGTTATTTCTTCTCTAAGAGCCTAAATACATGTCACTATTTCTTGCAATATGTCTCGACCTCTTCTTTGAACGTGGCTTCGATAGAAAAGACAGTTGGAGGCACAGAGGACTCTCATGGCAGCAATAAGACCGTGAGGCCTGATTCAGAGACGGTATGTTTGTTTTAAAGATGAATAAGAATTTAATTTTTTGTTTGCGTTCGCCTTATTTCTCTAATCCATATAGCAGAGTGCGTTGCACTGTGGTTTTTATTTTGGGCCTGTCAGCCAAGTGCATCCGACTTCAGCATGCATTTTATGTAAGGGTCTGCTTCCTCCTACATTTTCTAAGGGTTTGCTTCTCCAGGGTAACGGCCGGTGCTGTGATGGGGATTGAACCCAGCACCTTCGGATTGTGAGCCAGAATTAATTTATTTCTCGCCAATGAACGATGAATATTTTTGTCACATGATCTTGGACACGCTATTAATCAATTACTGACGCATGCGTATTGGCCAAATATATCTCAATATACAGCTGTTATACAGTACTGTTCTGTGCATTCATTCTTACGTTGGCAAGCAAGCACTTGATGCGATTTTACAGCTTAATGGAGATACAAAGACTGTAATCACAATAGTATTAAGAACTGCTGACTAAGATGGCGATAGAAAAACGTCTGCTTAATATTTTGTCGTCCAAGGGGAATTTTTATGAATTGGTCATTGATACATTTGTGAAGGAGCGGAGTCTAGATTTGTAACTACATATAAAGGTGTTTTTATTTAATCTATTCATTTAAATTGTTACAAATAATATTTGCTGTAGTAAAATTTTAATCCATATTTCATTTTCATTAACGGAGTTTGAAATATTTTTGTTTTGGTGACAGGGCTTCAAAAAGTCAACTTTCGGAAACAAAAATGTATGTTCAAGATTTATTTTGTCATGCAATATAGTCTATCTTAACTATATGCTAATATTATCAGATTCATTGTATAAGGAAGGGCCTTCAAGAAATCAGGCGCATTTTAACATTAATTGTAGGTGAATTATCGAAATCACAACAGGTTCTAGACAGGTTTTCAAATGTTTTTGGTCCACGGCTCTTTTGACCTGTTCAGCTCGACTCCTCTATATACGAGAATCTATATTGATAGACCTTGGATCACAATATCTTGAAAAGATTACAAAACTGCAATCCATGACCGATAGAAGAGACTGCAGAGCCCAGCTGCAGTCAGAGAAACTCATAAGACTGACGGACCATCCAATGTACCAGAGACTAAACAATTTGGGAAATGGGAAACTAAAGCGGAGAAACTTTGCAGAAATAGCCAAAGCAAAGATGCACGAAGATCCCATAAACGCACTAACAACACCAAAACCCATCACTACTGTACGAAAACCTACTTGGAGGCAAGATATATTTCCAGAGGTGGTAGAAAATATACCAGGTATTGCAAACAAAAACTGCCAGAGTGAAAAAGAAAGGAGAGACACTACCCTAAGCTTCATAACGAAAAGCTACCCAAGCATGGACTGGACCCATGCATACACCGACGGTTCTGTAACAAACACTACACAGAACGGAGGGGCAGGAGCATTCCTGAACCTACCAAATGGCAGAAAAATAACACTGTCATTCGCTACTGGTAAGTACACAAGCAATTTCAGAGCAGAGGCGGAGGCACTGAGGGCGGCAGTGGAAGAAATGGTAACACACAGTGAAAATGAGAGCCATATAGTCCTGCTGACAGATGCTCTCGAAGTAGTCACAGCGCTAAAAAGCCAGAAAAACACTGAGCTTAATGACTTAAGAGCAGCACTCTGCAAACTGTGCCAGCAGTCCGAACCAAAAAGGGTAGTGGTACAGTGGGTTCCGTCACACTGCAACATCCAAGGCAACGAGGAGGCAGACAGACTGGCAAAAGAAGGTGCAAGGCTACCACAAACAGATACCAGTATTACGTACGAAGAGTCAAAACGGCTTATCAAAGCCAGATACATGACCAAATGGGAAACCGAACATACTGGTTACACCAAAAACGATGCCTATTACCAGTTGAACCGAAGAGAGCAGGTCGTTGTCTTCAGACTTCACACTGGCCACAACAGACTGAGGTACCACCTATTCAACAAATTGAAGATAGGGTGTACCGACGAATGCCCGTGTGGTACTGGTAAAATGACCACTGAACATCTGCTGCAGAACTGCCCGACATACGAGGATCAGAGAGAGCAGATGTGGCCATTGCCAGTGGAACTGCAAGACAAGCTCTATGGTAGTGGCGAGAGTCTCAGGATGACCGCCGCTTTTTTCGAGAAAATAATGGTTACTGTCTGACTGTGTACGCAGAAGAAGAAGAAGAAGGATCACAATATCGAGCCCAACACTTTTCCCAAGCCATCGCGACGCCCTCAGCCGAGATCCGCGACACCCCTGGGAGGTGCGACGCTCAATATGAAAATCTGTGCCTTTTTCGAAAACTATAAATGTGCTTGCCTAACACTCTAGTCCACCAACTGCCACTGATATAATCTATATAATATACACACACACAAATTGAGAGCGATCTAGGCCTCCATTGAGAGACGCTTGGTCGGAATGACTCTAACGAACCAGAGAATTCTAGGTCTGCACAATTCCGACATAAGACGATTGTCCTTGGTGAAGGATGCGGTAATCCATGCAGACAAGGCATAACATAGATGGGCAGTTCGCATGTAACGATGGAGCACTACGGCAGCAGTGTGGTACCCCCGAGGGAAGAGGAGACCGCGGGTAAGACCTACAATGCCTTGGTCAGACTCCCTTGCTGTACGCTGCAACACCCGAGATGCCTCTAGAGGAGCCCTTACCACGTACTGGACTTCCGTGGCCAAAGACAGGGTCCCATGGAGAAGAAATTGGGACCCGCAGCAATGTGGAAGAACGGGTCATCAAGATGAAGAAAAATATATATATATATATCAGAAGGCTGCGTGGCCTAGGGGTGAAGCGTCCATCTCACAACCCCACCGCACCCGGTTTGAATCCCGCTCCTGTCCAGTTTGGCAGACATGGGCTTTTGTTCGCTCCTCCACGTACGGAAAGTAATGGCAACCTAACGTACAGCATATCTGCCAAGAAACTTATAACAGCCAAATAGTTTGCTGGTCTCACGCAGGGACCTGCTAAAGACATGCTACCTACATGTTTATATAATGGATAGAAGAATACTATTCAGTTTCCGAAACAAGACGAAGATTACAACCAATTTCTCGCTATCTTTCATCCCAATTTGACACTTCAGTGCGACATATCCTCCTCTGTGTTAATATCTAAAATTCGGAAGTCCTTGACGGAATCTAATAAATAATTTATAATTGGCATTTTTTCAAGTGCTGTTTCCCCGGTTTTGCATGAAGTTGCTAGAAAGTTACCGCCCAAGATTTAAGAGAGGTGGGAGGGATTGTGGTTTTCTACACCAGGGGCTCTCAGACTTTGATTCCTTGACGATCTTCTTTGTGCAAAGATGTTTTTGTAAACTTTACGAGCTATTTCTTGCCCGTGTCCTCAGTCTGTGGCCTTCAGAAACATATTCATTGTGTACCAGGTTTTTCTGGGTAGTGACGAAATAGATCAGGTCACACATTTTGAATATCTGGGCTCCAGAATTGACATTAATGGCGACTGCTCGAAAGAAATCAGAAGAAGACTAGCTATGGCAATGCAGAGACTGAACAGCCTGAAGAAATTATGGCAGGGCACCAACAAAATGATAAAAGTAAAAGTCTTGAGAGCCTGTGTTTTTCCTGTGGCAGCTTATGGCTGCGAATCATGGACGATTACCAAAACTTCTAGACAAAGAATAGAATCATTCGAGTCAAAATCTTACAGAAAGATCCTCAGATTACCCTGGACAGAGAAAAAGGCAAATGTAGACATTCTGCAAGAGTTGAGCATAGAGGAGAACTGGTTTATCAATTCCATTTTGGCTAGAAAATGCAAATACTTTGGTCACATCAAGAGACACAACGGTCTTGAGAGAAGAGTGATGGAAGATATGGTACCAGGCAAACGAGGAAGGGGTAGACCAAGAAGTCGATGGCACCAAGATATCCAGGAATGCCTGAGTATGACTGTGGCAGACGCTGGAGCTTTGGCAAGGGAACGAGTTTCTTTCAGACAGACTGTGATGGGAGCGATGTTCTATAAAGAACATGCTACATGATGAATTGGTTCTCAGTCTGTGACCTCCAGAAACATATTAATTGTGTCCAATTGGATATGTCTATGACCTCGAGATACATGTTATTTGTGTCCAAACTTATTAAAAAATAACAAGCATGCCGTACATAGAGAATGACGAAGGTTGTACATGGAGCTAGCAACTACTTAATGTAGAAAATTACAATTCTGCTTATTCAGCGTTCGTTTTCAAAAAGATGCTTTGACGCTATGTCGTAGTTTAGGTCCAGCTGTAATACCTGAGCCCTTCGATCCAACACATCCGATTTTATCTGGCTTGTTTGGGGTGCCGGGGCTGCCTTCCCACTGCCAACCCGTCTCCAAGTCAGGCTATACTAGTGCTGCTTGTTTCCAGGGCCGCTTGAAGGAAAATTCGGTCTTGGTCAGCTGTTTTGCTGACCCTGATGCAAGCAGTCAGTTATGAGTGGCTGACTGCTATTAACTCATTAACATAACGTGTCTCGCACTACGACCTCAGAACCAACGTGTTATCCAATCATAATCCTTTGTTATTCAAATCTGGTGGCACGAAGCGTTATCTTACTGATGTTGTTTTTTTAAAAAATCATTTCAATCTTTCTTGTGTCTCATATTTTAGCGATGGATACGGAATTGGAAAATAAGATCTTGAATTGGTGGATGGGATCAATATGGTGAGCTGCAGAGACCAATACCTGACTGCTAGCGTCAGGGCTGCGTCAGAGCTGGGTCAGAACTACCAAGACCCTTCTACACCTCCAGGTGGTGATCCTGGATAACAGGCTGCAACGGAGCAGACTGGCTAAGGAGAAGGGATCGAAGAAAGTAGGCTAACCCGGAAGTCAAAAATACCTGCTGAAGTCGGATGTGTCTGACCAAAAGGTGCAAATATCGCAGTGAAGTTGTGAACTAAGACACAACGCATTCCGTTCTTCGGACAATATCCTGCTACTTGCAAAGTCCTTTTCAGGGCTTGGCAGCGATAGTTTGAAAAGTGGCGAAAGAATGACAGTATACATTCAAGATAATTGGGGAAAAATGTAAAATTTGATCAAGGTTGAGTTTAATAAAAAATTTAAAAATGAGGAAGATCAGATACTGCATCGAGACGAGAACACAAACAAAACCTACGTTACGGCCAACAGGCCCTCATCAGGGATAACAATACTGAACTAACAAATCAAAATATAAGGAAAAAATGGTCTACTTACCTGATAGTAGATCCAGTCTGTCTAAGCGACCGGTTGGGTCAGATGATTGACTGAATATGAAGGGGGGCGGTCAAATAAGGTGGCCAAGAGAGCGTAAGAAGTGAGAGGAAATGCGCCGGATAAGCTAGTGGTGGCCAAATATGGAAACAGCCAAATAGTGAACCAGGAGGGAGAACAAAAAGGTGGTGATATAAGCCGGGAGTGGGTGAGATTAATATAGGGGGGGGGGGAGAGAACTGATTGAAGGGGAGGGGGAAAAAAAGACAAATTGATGGGGACCAGTATGAGGTTTTAAGAAAAGGTATGGAAGATATTAATGCCAGGCAGTTGGAGACAACCCATGCTGGATATAAGTCTATTCTCAAGGGCGAATTGATGATGATCGTCAGAGAAGCAAGAAACTAGACCAGTGACACTAACGTCAGCCCTACCCCGGTGTCAGAGAAGCAAGAAACTAGACCAGTGACAATAACGTCAGCCCTACCCCGGTGTCAGAGAAGCAAGAAACTAGACCAGTGACACTAACGTCAGCCCTACCCCGGTGTCAGAGAAGCAAGAAACTAGACCAGTGACACTAACGTCAGCCCTACCCCGGTGTCAGAGAAGCAAGAAACTAGACCAGTGACAGTAACGTCAGCCCTACCCCGGTGTCAGAGAAGCAAGAAACTAGACCAGTGACACTAACGTCAGCCCTACCCCGGTGTCAGAGAAGCAAGAAACTAGACCAGTGACACTAACGTCAGCCTTACCCCGGTGTCAGAGAAGCAAGAAACTAGACCAGTGACACTAACGTCAGCCTTACCCCGGTGTCAGAGAAGCAAGAAACTAGACCAGTGACACTAACGTCAGCCTTACCCCGGTGCTCAGGACCATTGAAGTGGCTGGTAATTGGTGAACCAGTGTGGTTGCAGATATCATTGAGGTGTTGACGGAAACGCTCCTGCAGTTCCATACCAGTTTTCCCAATGTAGGTCATACCACACTGGCGGCATAGGATAGAATAGATGAGGTTAAGAGAATTGCATGCAAACCCCTCTTGGATGAAGAATTCAGCTTTGGGAAAGATGATGGAGTGAGAAAGGATGACATGAGGGCATGTAACACAACCTCGTGCATTTTTGCAGGGCCTGGTGCCTGGAAGACTATGAGGGCATGTGAAATTCAAGATAAGTACCGCCAGTCAATGTTACTGCGACTTTGCCACAAACGGAAGGCAGCTCACGTACTTTGGAACTGGTCGAGCACACAGATCTGAGGACAATGATGTGGGCCATGTCAACTCCCCTCGAGGAGAAACTGTACAGTGGTATTAAAGCACGAAGCAGAATGTATTGATGAACAGGAACCCCAACTTAAATGAGCAATGATCGCAGAATAGGAAAAAGAATCGCAAGGCAAACTGGATAATAAACGCGGTGCATATAACTTCAACGAGTGAATCATTGTGGCAACGAATTGATCGTAAGTGCTCTACACATGCCACATGATGATGATGGGGAACTATGCATTCTCTGAGGGTATTTCCGGTTCCTGACAGGCTGAGGATAAGCGCAATACTGCATATATTATCCTCAAATAATTGGATTGCTTGGCTTGAACTTCCCAAGCGTAGAGTGGGAATTATCATATTGTATTAGGCATGTTGGCTTTGGTGTTTGCACGTCCTTGATACGCGTGGCAATAATTAACATAAATGACTTATAGATAACACAGCGTGTCGGAGTGGGGTAGTGATCAGAGCGGTGGCCTGTTGAGTAACACAGCGTGACGGAGTGGGGAAGCGACCAGAGCTGTGGACAGTTCAGTAAAACCGTGTGTCGGAGCGAGGCAGTGACCAGAGCTGTGACCAGTTCAGTAAAACCGTGTGTCGCAGTGAGGCAGTGACCAGAGCTGTGACCAGTTCAGCGAACACTGACTTTTTTACGTAACATGCAGTCGTTACAGATCCAGGTTTCTGCTTCTTTTTTTTTTTAGTTTTTTTCTTATTTTCATTGCTATTTAAATACCTTTGATCCTTACAGTTGGATATTACTAACTGAAATGAATTTGTAATTTGAAGCAGATAAATTTAACATGTCATGTAATAACGGGAAAAGCCAGTTGTTAAAAAAAAAATAAACAATAAAATAGGTATGGCCAATATGGTATCAGCAACATGTGCCATATACTGACATTCATACAGATAAATCACATTTTGAAAATGAGAATTGTCAGGTATTATGGATACTCGTCACTACTTTGTGGCGCAGAAACATGGACAATGAATAACAAGTTGAAATAGAGTACTGAAACCTTCAAAATGTGGGTGTATAGAAGATTGGGCCGCATTTATTGGAAAAAGAAGAAAACAAATTTGGAGGTATTGAATATTTGGAGGTGAAAAGAGAATTAATGACCGAAGTCAGGCTTAGACAGTTTTTTGCCCATATAGTGAGACTGTAGAGAGGCAGATGAGGTCCTGAACTGGAGAGAGGTAGAGGTCCTGATTTGGAGAGAAGCAGATGAGGACCTCAACTGGAGATAGAGTGAGGACTTCAACTGGAAAGAGTGAGGACTTCAACTGGACATTGAGGACCTAAATTGGACATAGACAGAGTGAGGGTCTCAATTGGACAGAGAGTGAAGACCTCAGCTGGACATAGACTCAGGATATCAATTGGACAGACTGAGTGAAGACCTCAGCTGGACATACAGTGAGTACTTGAACTAGACATAGAGTGAAGACCTCAGCTGGACATAGACTCAGGATCTCAATTGGACAGACAGAGTGAAGACCTCAGCTGGACATAGAGTCAGGACCTCAGCTCGACATAGACAGTGTGAGGGCCTTGGCCAGTACGTTTTGTCTGTCCCCTTACTAACATGTCTGATCAGTAAGTTCTGCCTGACCAGACGTTAGTCTTCCTTCCGATGGTAGTAGACAGAGGTGACATTTTGAAGTTGATCTACGACCGCATTTTGAATGACGACACTACAGTCAACGAGAAAACACTGCACAGGTTGCATGAATTTGAAAGCATACTGTGGTTCAGCAGAGAGGGGTGTCGGAGCTGAAGACACAAAAGTGTGTACAACCAACGAGCTGCAGGAACCGTCAGCATGTACATTCTTCGCCATTTCCCGAGAAGTGCTGAACACTTATGGGTCTGCGCGGAGTGCAGTAACGAATATTTTTAACAGAGAAAAACAGAAAAGTAAGCTACAAAACCATTTCTAGACACGAGGACAACACATGTATTTTGAAATGGCGAGTATTTGTTGAAGTTCTAGGCTGCATAGGGAGCCGGAAAAGTTTTCATTGATTAATATGTTATCATTAGCCCTTTCCGTCTCTGATAAAGGTATGCAACTACACATCCTTGGCATTCGTTGGTACGATTTAGTCCGGAATGTAGATGTTTCTGCAAAGACACACCTCCAACCTACCTCGGTTATTCTGGAGCGTCGCCGCATCTCCCTGTTCGGTCATGTTGTCCGACTGGACAAGGAGGTCCCAGCTCACAAGATCCTTCAAAAGACAGTCAACAATGCTAACGGCCCCCACCCTGCTGGCTGCAAGCGCCGGAGAGGTCGTCCCCGAAATACGTGGCTCCAACAGGTAGCAGCCTCCCCATCTGCCTTAGAGGGGGCCTGGCAGCACGCAGTTACAACTGGACATGGTGTTGTTCATCCGACGCAACGAGCCTCAGACGCCTAAGCGAACTTTATTATTATTATTAAGCAACTACAGTCCATGACGGTAACTAATGTGACCCGTAAGACCAATCCGAGCAGAAAAGCATCTTCCACAGTGCGTGCAAGAAAAATCAGGACCGTTTGTGGCATCGCATGGTGTGGCGTGTCTTCTCAAACTCTTTAGTCTATCAGCAATGAGCATCCCCTTGGTCTGCATCTCATGCTTAATCATGCCCCTCCATGTAACACGATCCATGACGTTCTGTTCCCATGATTCCAAATCGACGCATGCGTCATTCATATCCCACTTGCATACATCATTGTACCGAAGTAAAGGCCGGCCCCGAGACCTTTTCCCCAACTGTAATTCCCCATAGAAAAGACATTTTGGTATTCTGCCATCATCCATCCTCCTCTGTGTCCCAGCCAGCGGAGCCTTCGAAGACTAAGCATGGAAAAGCTTGTGGCAGTGCCTGTTCTCTCCAACACGTCCTTGATGATCTTGTCGTGCCACCCAACGCCCAGGATTCTGCGCAGGCACCTCATGTGATAGCTGTTGAGCCGCCTCTCCTGGTGCATGTAGGTAGACCATATCTCACTGTCGTAAAGAAGAGTGCTGAGGACACAGGCCTGGTAAACAAGTGTTTTTATTTTAACAGTGAGCTTCTTGTTCTGCCAGACCCTTTTTGGTGATCTGCTCATTGTTATGGTTAATATATACATAACTATTATTGTTTTTATTACTATTATTAATTATTTCTGTATTTATTTTTATTCTAGCGCTGGCTTCTCTGTCTAACCGCGTGAGACATTCTCTACAGCAACACAGGCTTGGCAGGTAGGAATAATGTCGTCTGACCGGACATCTCAACAGCAAGCTCAGACACAACAACAACAGACACCAACAGCACCCGACGCCAGGTATCTCATCTCGCCGTACGACGACTCCAAATTAAGAATGGCTGTAGCTACCGCAGCGTCGTATCCATACTATTTACCCGGCACCCCTGCAGTGGCGTCACACATCAACGACTATACTAACGGACACAGTATGAATCAAGCTGCAGCCATAGCTCTTGTGACCCCTCCCCATCCTTCATTTTTCTCAGGCCTTCAGATCAATTCGCATGCTCTATCGTCCTCGTTTCTTAAAGGACTGGGTTTAAACCTGCCACTACTTCACACGGAGTTCATGTCACATCCTGGGGACGTATATGCCGCTGCTCTCAGAGGAGTAGGGATTGGGGTGGGCCCATCGGAGGCTCAGGATGCGGATGTTAAAGACGATCCAAAGGCTGAACTAGAGGGAAACGATTTGTGGAAACAGTTTCACAGCATCGGCACGGAAATGGTGATTACGAAATCTGGAAGGTAAGTTATTCTAACCATCGTCTTTTTTCCTTTTCATCTTCTTTATCTTACTGTCTATTTACTCTTCTTCTTCTTCATTTCTGTTTACTACCTCTTCTTTCTCGTTTTATTTTTTTTTCTGTTATTTTTCATTATCTTCTTTTCTGCTGTAATTTCTGTTGCTACTTGTTTCTCTTTTTTTTTTAAATTTCTTATTGTTCTCTCTTCTGTATTTTCCTCTTGTTCTTCTAATCATTTTCTTATTCGTTTTCCCGGTTTTCTTCTTCTGCTCCATCGTTCTTCTGTTTCCTTTCATTTTTTTTCCAACAATTATTCTCTTTATCTTATCCTTTTTTTCTTCTTCTCCTTGTTCGTCTTGTTTTCTTCTTTTTACTTTTCATCTTTTTTTTATTTTTGTTTCACTTGTTCTTCATCTCTCTTCCTTTGTTTCCTATTTTGTTCCTTTCTTCTTTTTTTATTTTTCTAATTTTTTTATTTTCTTTTTCTTCTTCTACTTCCTTTTCGTGGTCCTCTTCTTTCACTTGCACCAAAACGCATTGTTCACTCTTTCTTTCATCTATTATGCATTATTGAGTACAATTTCTGCACTTTACTTTTAAAGCCAGAACTGTGCACCAAACTCATCAGAATTGAGGCGTACTTTCCATAAGCTGGAGAATGTTTTTAGCTGATGGGTTGGTTTATCGATCTGATCTTGGCCTATTGCTACATGTATTTTTTATTGATTTTCGTAAAGATTATATTAAAGTTGTATTAGGGGAGGGGTGGCCTATGCGTTGTGTTTACCATCCCAATGTTTCTGGTTGAAATCACTTCGCGCTAGGATGGACAGATCTGGCATGTGGTGGGTTGTTTCATGGCATAACCGCTTATCCCATTCAACCCAGTTGTTAATGTGAACATGTATGAACAGCTGCAGGATGTATGAAGGACCTGCTCTGTCGTCGGTTCTATCAACAATGAAAGGAGATGAGCACAAACGGGGGCGTCCCGGGGCAATGAAGGCGTTTCACCGAGCAATGTTTTGTTTCCAAATTTATTTAACCCTAATTTAAATGCTTGGTTCTTAGTTCTTAGTCGACCTGTACTTCCATTGGAGCAGATGCAACTGTTTAGATCTCAACTCTGGTAAGAGCTGGATGTAGCCCTGAGATGGGTTTCCTGATTTGTGGGCTAGGCTCGAGCATCTTAACACTCCGCTGCGTTGGGACAAGCATTTAAGAAGAGTGTTTAACCGATGTGCGAGTCCATCTTAATAAACTCAAACACTAGAGTAAAGTAGACCAGCGGCCTGTTAGACGACATATATGCTGCTCTAAATAACCCCCTAATCATGGCCGGTGTTATGTCATGCTCTGACGACATGCTCTCTGTGTGGCAGTGGTGCTATTCTTATCCTTGTCATACACAATGACCTTGGCAGACTAGTCGGGAGATACATGCATTGTTAGCCAATCATATCTTTTTAGGCGGTCAGCCTAGAAGTGACGTTGAGTCGTAGTTTACAGCGAAGCTGCGATATTTGCCCTATTCGGCTCCACATAACTGTTTCCGCTGGACAGATGCCATTTTGAACTTGATCAACGACCGCACCGCCTATTGGACGAAGCCACTACAGCCAACGAGCTAATAATGCACAGATTGCAGGATATTGAGATCATACGGTGGTCCAGCGAAGATGGCTGTCGGAGACAACGGAAGTGGTGTGTGTCCAACCAGTGAGCTACACGAACCATCAACATCTACACTCTTGCCGAGATAGCCTGAACTTGTATAGGGTTTGTTTTTCCACTCCGATTCTATTTTCTACGCCTCTGAGGCAGATTACACTAGTACCATCTGTTTCCGGGGCCGCCATTTTGGAGGTTGTATAGGGTTTAGCTCAGTTGTAATGCCAGGGCTGGCATTTGGAGGAGCAGCAATAAATAACCTTAGATATGTGGATGATACGATTTTGATGGCAAAAAGTGAGAAAGAATTACAGCAGCTTGACCAGACCCAATTCACCAACTCAAAAGAAATCAACAAACTACCTTATTTCGTCTAAGAACTGGACACTGCAGACTACTAGAACATCTATACCGACTGAAGATCTCACACACCGATGAGTGCTAATGTGAAACAGGATGCCAGAACCCTGAGCATATTCTACAGGAATGCCCAATCTATAGGGAAATGAGATGCCAGAATTCGCCAGAGGGTGCGGAGCTGAGACAAAAGCTGTGGGGCAGCCGCTCCGACCTGGTGAAGACTACAGACTTCATCATGGCGAATGGCCTGACCAAAAGATCCTGGTCGCAAAGAAGAAAAAAACAGGAGCTTGTGATAAGAATATACAACATTAGCCAAATTATAGTAATACACTGAGAGCCTACCTTCGGCGCGGAGATGGTACTTGAACTGAACTGCCTCGCTGACCTAATGCGACCAGCTAGCTATGATTGGCTGGCTGCTGTTAACTCAAACACTGGGCTATGTCTTCGTTCCTTGCTCTCTTCTGACAATATGGAAGACTTTATTTTTCTCAAACTATGTTTTTTCATTAAAATGTTAAAAAATAATCTAGTTACGAATCATTTATTGGGACAAGCGGCCTTTATTCTTTAACCCTATGAAACGTCCCTGGGACCCTGTGGAACAAACGCCGTATTGTGAACAGTTTGGTGGACTACCAATCTCTTTGTTATGAATAACATTATTTCTTAATACTCTGCCACTCAAATGCTAAGCCTGTTTACATTATCCGTCATTTGCCTTTTGGCTGCAAATTACATAAGGCAACAATTAAATTTAGCCCCTAATAACCGGCCTACGGTGTATAGAAAAGAGAAGAATTCGAGGTAAGTTAACACAGGTTTATAAGATAATCAAAGAAACGGATAAATTAGACTATAACAAGTTTTTTTCCCCTAAAATGCAACCACCTACAAGAACAAGAGGGCATAGCTACAAATTAACTAAAGAAAGTTCTATATTAGATATTAGGTAATATTTTTTTTAGTCAGAGCGTGGTGAATGTTTGGAATGCATTGCTTCAGGAAGTAGTTGAGGCAAGAACAGTTAATGTATTTAAGAATAGATTGGATGACCATAGCTTTCAGAGCAAATAAATGCAAATAAAACTGGTTGTATGCACACTCTGCAGAGTCTTCTAAGCCAGTATAAAGACGTTAAGTTAAGTTATACGAAGCCTGTATACCAACATTGTCAGATTACCACAGCAACGCTTTGACGCGTTCATCTTGCTAGCAAAACCCTCTTTTATCGCTATTAATCACATACTTGCTAGGTTACAGTTGTTTAACACTTGTAGAACCGGTACCACTCTCTTGCTTATTCTGTGAGTTAACATTAAACTGCTGAATCTGAGATTGCCACAAACACGCCGTTTACTGATTCTGAATAATCATAATCTGAATCGTTCCACCTAATACGTGCCTAATGACCAGGTGTGTCAGATTGATTGGTCTAAACATAATACTGCGATGGAAAAACTGTTTGTCTGGTAATTAGACGTAGGAGAAACTTGCTGCAATTCTGGCTGGGGTAATGTTTAGTTAAACCACGCGTATCTTGGTTTTTAAACACCTAATGTTTAGTTGGGGAGTTTTTTGGGGAGGGGAGCACAGGAGCAGGGGATATGTTGGGGAGTAAAATATGGGTGCTGGGAGGGGGGAAACACGGGGGGTTTATTAGAGTGGATTATTCGGAGGTATGCTAAAGGGATCTGCTACCAGAGCAGGAAGGGGAAGGTCAGGGGTCCAGATCCCAAGGATGATACAAGTACGCTGGGGTGGTAACTTAAGACAGTTTGTAAGGGAGCGTGGATTAGACTGGGCCCAGGCCAAAAAGAAGACGGTGGATAGAATGGCATGGAACTTATTCTGGTATAGTTCTACACCCCAGGCCAGGGTAGAATTGGAGGGATTAAGTGAGGTAGGACTTTACATCCCATGTAGAATGGGAGCGATTAAGTGAGGTAGGACTTTACATCCCATGTAGAATGGGAGCGATTAAGTAAGGTAGAACTTTACATCCCAGGGTAGAATGGGAGCGATTAAGTGAGGTAGGACTTTACATCCCATGTAGAATGGGAGCGATTAAGTAAGGTAGAACTTTACATCCCAGGGTAGAATGGGAGCGATTAAGTGAGGTAGGACTTTACATCCCAGGGTAGAATGGGAGGAATTAAGTGAGGTAGGACTTTACATCCAAGGGTAGAATGGGAGTGATTAAGTGAGGTAGGACTTTACATCCCATGGTAGAATGGGAGTGATTAAGGGAGGTAGAAGACTTTACACTCCAGAGTAGAAGAGGAGCTTGAGATTGATCTACTATAACTAAAGATATCGTTGTACTTCTTCGTCTACACGTTCATCCCCTAGTAGACCCTGCAGTTACCCAATGAGGGTTAAAGACGTCATTGGGCTCTTTCACTTACATCTCCTTACTTGTGAAGCATTCGGCCACTGTCTGCAGAGGAATCCATGCACGGAACAAACGTCAAAACACTTATGTGATCTTCATGCACTGTGTTCTGCTGCAATATTTGTGCACATGATGTAGTTGCAAATCCCATACAAAACCTTCCTTAGTTCCCTTCACGTTCTGTGTGGTCTTATTGTTTTTGTTCCCATGTTTCCTGACATGGTTTTATTGATTTACGTCCCAGCTGCTTCTGTATTTGTAGGACTGTTTCATTTCCTCGCTTTTCCGGCTGCCTATAACATAAATTGTGTACCCATTTACATCCGTGTAGACTGTAGCGTGTCAAGATCTGAGTGTCTCTGAAACTATAATGAACAATTACCAATTGCACCCAGCTCGCCTTGTCCGTAAAAATAAACGACATCTCCCTATGGAACCGCAATCAAAAGAACGCCTTACTTACCATCAGATCCTCACAAGTTTGCATGCTCTTTGATGCCTGGCACATCCTGACCCAACCAACCTTGTCGAGACAAATGCAGTGGCTTGCATCGACAGCCCGTCCGTAGCCGGGGTTTTCCCCCGTGTTCTCTGGTTTTTATTTTCTCCTGCAATTTCTTTCTCACGTGTGACATGCAATTTGTTTTTATTGCAAAAAGAAGCAAAGCATATGTAGGGGAGTTCAAGTATCGTTTTTTAAATTTGATTGGACCTTTCGCTGCAGGTGAAGTATTGAAGTGCTAGTACATTTTGTTCGTTTACAGGAAGCATGTGTTTGAGTATTTACAGTTGTGGGTTCAGCACGGCTAGCCACATGCAGCATCCTCTTCAGTCAACTTTAACGACTTGATTGGAATGTTTAGTAAAGTAGAGGAAGTCCCGTAGCTGGCAATGCTGTCAGAGATAAAGTGTTATAGACGTATGCTGTTGTACTAGATCATAGCCTATTTGTATGGTGGGGTGGGCAATTTTCTTCAACGATGCCTTTTTTTGTTAGATACTAAGCCGTGCACCTATTTACAGCTGGGAACGTGGTTTGAAATTTCTTCCTCACACCTTTCTATGATAAGGAAAAGCTGTATCTGCGTTAATTAGGTGATTTTTATTTTTTCAATCAATTAATCAATCAAAAGGTGTCAGCCCCCAATAAGGCAGAGGACTTCCAACAACTGCATCTCAAGTCCTCGTGCATTGGGCCCTACGTTTCAGCTCTATTGCCATATATGTGTCTGCTTTCCACGTGTCTTGATCTGACTCTATTTTTGCCAAGAGTAATCAGGGGTCAAGTGAAACATACTGATACATGTGGCAGTCAAGAGTAATCATGGTCAAGTGAAACATACTGTATAAGGTTGGAGTGAAAAGTAATCAGGGTCAAGTGAAACATACTGATCAAGGTGGGAGTCAAGTGAAACATACTGAACACGGTAGGAGTCTAGTGACAGATACTGATCAAGGTGATAGTCAAGTGAAACATACTGATCAAGGTGGGAGTCAAGTGAAACATACTGATCAAGGTGGGAGTCAAGTGAAACATACTGTTCAAGGTGGGAGTCAAGTGAAACATACTGTTCAAGGTGGGAGTCAAGTGAAACATACTGATCAAGGTGGGAGTCAAGTGAAACATACTGATCAAGGTGGGAGTCAAGTGAAACATACTGATCAAGGTGTGAGTCAAGTGAAACATACTGATCAAGGTGGGAGTCAAGTGAAACATACTGATCAAGGTGGGAGTCAAGTGAAACATACTGATCAAGACCCATAATGCATGTCCCCCTTCCTGCTCCCGCAATGAGCCTGTGACATCAGCCTTCTGAGCGAGGTTGGGATCACAAATATCAAGTATAAACATCATGAACAGGTATGGTCAGATCCCGTACTAAGCCAAAAGCATAAAAGAAACTGTCGTTACGACCAGAAGGTCTTCATCAGGAACATGGGACAACGATAATGAACTAGGAAATCATAGAAGAAGGACAGAATACATGAATGGAGCAGCTGAATACAAAAATGCACAAATATAATCACCATAAAGGTGAACTTACTTGTGAGGCTCGCACTGCACTAAAGCTAGTAACACTCTAATCCACCATCTCAATTTCGCTTTAGGATGTGAGAAGAGCCACTGTAACCCCGCAAGCAAAGAACCGTCGCCAAGGCTAAACTCAACTAGACACTAGCAGCGTCCAGCAAGAACTTCTATCTCCCCTCCGCTCACAATTTAGACCCCGGTTTTGTAACCTGCCTTGATGCATTTATCAAAAATATAGCGAAGCATTGACATTCAGTTATCTCGTCCTTATGTTTCAGTTATGTTGATCAATGCGATCCCGGCTGTATCCATTCACTGCTAACAGGCAGCCTGTGTCAGGTCTTGAAATCCCAGGAGATAGCTCACATCCCGGTGTGATTGATGAAGAATTAAAATGATTCAGACGGGAACATGCAGCAGCACATTGCCGGATCATACGAGAAGCATGCAGTTTATTATTTTAAGCTGAAATCATATAAGCAGACATGTACCGAATTAGAGCCCACTGGGAAAAAGAATATCAGGGAAGCCAAAGAACACCTGATGAAGAAAAGCATAAATGGAACAGAAAGATATAAATGGCTTTCAGAATAATGTAAATGGAGCACAGAAAGTTATAAATGGTTTACCGAATAATATTTAAAAAAACTGTAGAAAGATATAAATGGATTTTAAAATAATATAATCAGAATGTAGAAAGATATAAATGGATTTCACAATAGTATAAATAGAATGTAGACAGATTCCAGGATAGTATAATGGAAAGGAGAAAGATATAAATGGATTCCAGAATAGTATAAATACACACACAAAAACTGAAAAAGAACAGTCTTGTGGCCTTTTGCCATTGCTGGCTGGGGTAGTCGAGGGGTTTTAAGGCTGAGGACTGCATGCCGCTTCGCCACTACTGTCGCCACGCCGTGTGCTGGCTATGTTTCCAACATTAAAAGCAATAAATACCTGACCTGGGATTCGAACCGCTGCAACCAGGCGTCGAAACTATTCGGCCAAATGTATAAGTTGAAACTGAAGTAAAGTAAAGTATAGGCCGCCGTCCATCGCAGACGATGATGGCATAATTTATTTGCTAGCGCTATTTTTAGTAAGGATTAAATGCGTTACTTTTTATCCTCACTCTCTCGTCTCGAGCCGCCCGACCCCAGTGGCAAGTCAAGGACAAGACGATTAGGGGGCGACTACGAGATGCAGGGGAATCCGCATCAAGCACCAATGAAAAACAAGGCGGAGTTCGGAGTCGAACCTACACCACCTGATCACGAAGCCCACGGCTTAACCACTTCGCCACGGAATCCTCAAGTGGAAATTACACAGATCTAAATGAATCACAGAATAGCATAAATCCAACACAGAAAAATGCAAATGGATCAGAGAGTTGTAAATATGGAACGCGTAACAATATAAATGGATCACATTATAAAATAGATCAAGCTCAAAGGAGTATAAATTTAACACATACGACTATAAATGAATCAGAGAATAGTATAAATGGACAGACACAGAAAGTCTGGCACTAACATTGGTCTAACACATACCTAACTTATCCCGAGGCAGCGGAATACCCGTCTCAACTTGGGGAGTCTTTAGGGACGTCGGACGACAAGCTACGCATGAACATAGCCTCAGCAGTTGGTTATGGTAGTGATCTGTCAACCCAACGGGCCTTTGACGACTAAGCAAACATTATTATTATTATTAACAGCATCTCGTAGTCGCCCCCTAGTCGACTTGTTCTTGACTTGCCACTGGGGTCGGGCGGCACGATACGAGAGAGTAAGGATAAAAAGTAGAGCAGTTAATCCTTACTTCAAATAGCACTAGCAAAATAAATTAGGCCATCATCATCTACTGTGGACGGCAGCCTTTGCCTTTGCCAATAGTATAAATGGCATGCCGAACACTATACAAGAGCATAAACGGAAATTATAAAAGTATACATGGAATTCATATTTGTATAAATTGTTGTTCGCCTATCGTAATCGATGTAGCCACTTTGTCAACAAACACTGTTCGCAAAAGGTCAAAGATGGCTAAATAAGTCAATCGGGGCCATGAATTGTCTGTTCACACACCCTATACCCGGTTTGAAGAAGAGTTGATGTGAGCCGACTTGGGGAGTGATCGTTTCTGTATAGCCTCATTTATTCTTGTTGTCTTATGTCTCTGAACACCTTCAGCAAGTAGTGCTGCGCTAGTCATAGCGATTGGTAGCGGTTGTATAAATGAATCACAGATTAAGTAACAGAATAATATAAATTGATCCTCATAGCGGTTATATAAATGAATCACAGATTAAGCAACATAATAATATAAATTGCTCCTCCTAGCGGTTCTGTAAATGAATCACAGATTAAGTAACAGAATAATATAAATTGATTCACATAGCGGTTGTATAAATGAATCACAGTTTAAGCAACATAATAATATAAATTGCTCCTCCTAGCGGTTCTGTAAATGAATCACAGATTAAGTAACAGAATAATATAAATTGATTCACATAGCGGTTGTATAAATGAATCACAGATTAAGCAACATAATAATATAAATTGCTCCTCCTAGCGGTTCTGTAAATGAATCACAGATTAAGTAACAGAATAATATAAATTGATTCACATAGCGGTTGTATAAATGAATCACAGATTAAGCAACATAATAATATAAATTGCTCCTCCTAGCGGTTCTATAAATGAATCACAGATTAAGTAACAGAATAATATAAATTGATTCACATAGTGGTAGTATAAATGAATCACAGATTACGTAACAGAATAATATAAATTGATCCCAAGACAACGGCAATCTCAGGAGATGGGCTTAACAAGCCACCAACAGATAGGCAACGGTGGTTAGCATTTGTGTGTTAGAACTGGTACTAGAATTGGCGAGATGTTGAGCATAAATTGCTGAACTTCAGCGAGCCAGTTTTCGTATTTTCGTATATTTCGTATTTCGTACCAGCCAGCTGGTATTTTCGGCTATAAATTTCTTGGAAATGGTTCAAATCGGCTAGCTAGTCAAGAATAGTGAGCTTTTATTCTTACTATTTTGATTATTATTGTTTAGAAAGATCTGCGGAGACTATATACAAGCAATTTCGTCCGCTCAATCTTATCTTTAAGTAAGTGCGTAAAATCAACTTTTGAATGCATTAACTGACCATGTACCCAATATTTCCGATGGCAGTACATTCCACGTATTCACTACTGTCTGACTGAGAAAATATTTCTTAATATCTAATATGGACCTTTCTTCTTCTTCTTCTTCTTCTTCTTCTTCTTCTTCTTCTTCTTCTTCTTCTTCTTCTTCTTCTTCTTCTTCTTCTTCTTCGTTCGTTCGTTCTTAGTCTCTTAGTACCAATCCATGATAAGGTCTTTAAAAGTAGCAGGATGTTAACCGGAACACTGAGTTATGACGTAGTTTACAGTTTCACTGCGATATTTACATCCTTCCGTCCAACACATCCGACTCCAACAAACATTTTTTAATACTGAGCTAGACTTCCCTCTTCAATCCCTTCTTTTTAGCCAGTCTGCTTTGTTGCAGCCTGTAATCCAGAATCACCCCTTGGAGGTGAAGAAGGGTCTTGACAGCTCTGGTTCGCTGGCTCCAATGTTAGCACCCAGCTATGGGTCGCTGGTCCTGATGTTAGCATTCAGCTACGGGTCGCTGGCCCCAATGCTAGCATTCAGCTATGGGTCGCTGGTCCTGATGTTAGCATTCAGCTATGGGTCGCTGGCCCCAATGTTAGAATTCAGCTATGAATCACTGCCCCCAATGTTAGCATTCAGCTATGGGTCGCTGGTCCTGATGTTAGCATTCAGCTACGGGTCGCTGGCCCCAATGTTAGCATTCAGCTATGGGTCGCTGGTCCCGATGTTAGCATTCAGCTATGGGTCGCTGGCCCCAATGTTAGAATTCAGCTATGAATCACTGCCCCCAATGTTAGCATTCAGCTATGGGTCGCTGGCCCCAATGTTAGCATTCAGCTATGGGTTGCTGGCTCCAATGTTAGCACCCAGCTATGGGTCGCTGGCTCCAATGTTAGCACCCAGCTATGGGTCGCTGGCTCCAATGTTAGCACTTAGCTATGGGTCGCTGGCTCCAATGTTAGCATTCAGCAATGGGTCGCTGGCTCCCATGTTAGCACCCAACTATGGGTCGCTGGCTCCAATGTTAGCACCCAGCTATGGGTCGCTGGCTCCAATGTTAGCACCCAACTATGGGTCGCTGGCTCCAATGTTAGCACCCAGCTATGGGTCGCTGGCCCCAATGTTAGCATTCAGCTATGGGTCACTGCCCCCAATGTTAGCATTCAGCTATGGGTCACACCTTGATCTCCATTTCTTGAAATAATTTGTATCTGGCTAAAGAAAATATTGCATTTTATGTTCATTTTTATTCGACAACAAATGTAAATTCAAGATATAAAATATTATTTTAAAACTGTTGATGTGACCATTCTTGTTAAAGTCAATAGACATATGCACATAAACAAGAAAAAAATCCATAGTATCCAAAATTCCGTGTTTGAGAACAGCAGTTGAGGGCACAAGGCTGGACATAGACAGAGTACGATTGAAATCAAATGAGAAAGAAGGTTAATGCAACATCGTGTGCGGACAATGTGAAAAGACAGAAAATAAAGTTGTTCGGAAACCTATCGTAAAGGAGGGAAATCTACTAACTGCACGAATCTATAACAACGGACAAGAGGGCGAGAAGAGACAAGTTAAAAGACATAAAGAGCCGACATATATTGAATTTTGATAACATTAAGTGATACGACTCTTGTAAAAGCCATACTAGATGATGAAAGGAGAGCTCTAGATTTGTGATGATACCTTCAACCAATGAACGAGTAGCAATCTTTCTGTGTTTACCAGGAGGGCGAGAGATAGAGAATGTTGGGGATCCATTGTCTGTGTTTACCAGGAGGGCGAGAGATAGAGAATGTTGGGGATCCATTGTCTGTGTTTACCAGGAGGGCGAGAGATAGAGAATGTTGGGGATCCATTGTCTGTGTTTACCAGGAGGGCGAGAGATAGAGAATGTTGGGGATCTATTGTCTGTGTTTACCAGGAGGGCGAGAGATAGAGAATGTTGGGGATCTATTGTCTGTGTTTACCAGGAGGGCGAGAGATAGAGAATGTTGGGGATCCATTGTCTGTGTTTACCAGGAGGGCGAGAGATAGAGAATGTTGGGGATCCATTGTCTGTGTTTACCAGGAGGGCGAGAGATAGAGAATGTTGGGAATCCATTGTCTGTGTTTACCAGGAGGGCGAGAGATAGAGAATGTTGGGGATCCATTGTCTGTGTTTACCAGGAGGGCGAGAGATAGAGAATGTTGGGGATCCATTGTCTGTGTTTACCAGGAGGGCGAGAGATAGAGAATGTTGGGGATCCATTGTCTGTGTTTACCAGGAGGGCAAGAGATAGAGAATGTTGGGGATCCATTTTCTGTGTTTACCAGGAGGGCGAGAGATAGAGAATGTTGGGGATCCATTGTCTGTGTTTACCAGGAGGGCGAGAGATAGAGAATGTTGGGGATCTATTGTCTGTGTTTACCAGGAGGGCGAGAGATAGAGAATGTTGGGGATCCATTGTCTGTGTTTACCAGGAGGGCGAGAGATAGAGAATGTTGGGGATCCATTGTCTGTGTTTACCAGGAGGGCGAGAGATAGAGAATGTTGGGGATCCATTGTCTGTGTTTACCAGGAGGGCGAGAGATAGAGAATGTTGGGGATCCATTGTCTGTGTTTACCAGGAGGGCGAGAGATAGAGAATGTTGGGGATCCATTGTCTGTGTTTACCAGGAGGGCGAGAGATAGAGAATGTTGGAGAACTATTCTCTGTGTTTACCAGGAGGGCGAGAGATTGAGAATGTTGGGGATCCATTGTCTGTGTGTACCAGGAGGGCGAGAGATAGAGAATGTTGGGGATCCATTGTCTGTGTTTACCAGGAGGGCGAGAGATAGAGAATGTTGGGGATCCATTGTCTGTGTTTACCAGGAGGGCGAGAGATAGAGAATGTTGGGGATCCATTGTCTGTGTTTACCAGGAGGGCGAGAGATAGAGAATGTTGGGGATCTATTGTCTGTGTTTACCAGGAGGGCGAGAGATTGAGAATGTTGGGGATCCATTGTCTGTGTTTACCAGGAGGGCGAGAGATAGAGAATGTTGGGGATCCATTGTCTGTGTTTACCAGGAGGGCGAGAGATAGAAAATGTTGGGGATCCATTGTCTGTGTTTACCAGGAGGGCGAGAGATAGAGAATGTTGGGGATCCATTGTCTGTGTTTACCAGGAGGGCGAGAGATAGAGAATGTTGGGGATCCATTGTCTGTGTTTACCAGGAGGGCGAGAGATAGAGAATGTTGGAGATCTATTGTCTGTGTTTACCAGGAGGGCGAGAGATTGAGAATGTTGGGGATCCATTGTCTGTGTTTACCAGGAGGGCGAGAGATTGAGAATGTTGGAGATCCATTGTCTGTGTTTACCAGGAGGGCGAGAGATAGACAATGTTGGGGATCCATTGTCTGTGTTTACCAGGAGGGCGAGAGATAGAGAATGTTGGGGATCCATTGTCTGTGTTTACCAGGAGGGCGAGAGATAGAGAATGTTGGGGATCCATTGTCTGTGTTTACCAGGAGGGCGAGAGATAGAGAATGTTGGGGATCCATTGTCTGTGTTTACCAGGAGGGCGAGAGATAGAGAATGTTGGGGATCTATTGTCTGTGTTTACCAGGAGGGCGAGAGATAGAGAATGTTGGGGATCCATTGTCTGTGTTTACCAGGAGGGCGAGAGATAGAGAATGTTGGGGATCCATTGTCTGTGTTTACCAGGAGGGCGAGAGATAGAGAATGTTGGGGATCCATTGTCTGTGTTTACCAGGAGGGCGAGAGATAGAGAATGTTGGGGATCTATTGTCTGTGTTTACCAGGAGGGCGAGAGATAGAGAATGTTGGGGATCCATTGTCTGTGTGTACCACCAGGGCAAAGATTGAGAATGTTGGAGATCCATTGTCTGTGAGTACCATCAGGGCGAGAGATAGAGAATGTTGGAGATCTATTGTCTGTGTGTACTACAAAAGCGAGAGAGAGAGAATGTTGGAGATACATTGTCTGTGTGTACTTCCAGGGCAAGAGATAGAGAATGTTGGAGATTCATTGTCTGTGTGTACTACAAAAGCGAGAGAGAGAGAATGTTGGAGATCCATTGTCTGTGTGTACTACCAGGGCGAGAGATAGAGAATGTTGGAGATTCATTGTCTATGTGTACTACAAAAGCGAGAGAGAGAGAATGTTGGAGATACATTGTCTGTGTGTACTACAAAAGCGAGAGATAGAAAATGTTGGATACCCATTGCAGAAAACCTTTATTGTGGAGACGGCACTTCACTGAATTTGAAAATTACTAGTACATTCAAACTGTTAAAAATCCGCATAACTTCTACATTGACAGGGTGTAATATTGAAACTAACGTTACAAATTATTTTTCGTTGTAATGATCGGTGCACAAATACATCGTTATGTTCCAATATTTCAACCCAGATCTTCTTGTGTAATGTTGAAAGTCAAGTCAGCTAATTGTACCTTGAGTCACTAGTGCTCAGTAATATAAATAATTGTAGGTTCTGATAAAGCAATAAATTCATTAAATGGTTGTAATATTTTTCTCAAACGCAAAGGCGATATTGTTGTTCAGAATCGTCACATGTCAAAATGTGAATAAAGTTAACACGACATGTTGGGTACTTCTCCTATAGACGTGTGTTCAAATCGTTTTATGTATTGCTATTTGTCCAAGATGACTGAACTATTCATGTTTCCACTTCAAGCCTGTAACATAGGTAGTTTCGGATATAAACATTAACTTACCTTAACTTAACGTCTTTATACTGGTTTAGAAGACTCTGCAGAGTATGTATACAACCAGATTCATTTGCATTTTCATGCTCTGAAAGCTGTTCGCAAACAATCTATTCCTAAATGCATTAATTGTCCTTACCTCCACTACTTCCCGGGGCAATGCATTCCAAGCATTCCCCACTCTCTGACTAAAAAATATTTCCTAATATCTAATCTGGACCTTTCTTTACTTAATTTGTAGCTATGCCCTCTTGTTCTTGTATTTTGAAAAATTTGTTATAGTCTAATTTATCCTTTCCTTTGAATATTTTATAAATCTGTATTAAGTCACCTCGATTTTTCTCTGTTCTAGACAGAGTAAGCGGGTTTTTCTGAGTCTTTCCTCATAACTAATTCTGGAATCCCACTAACATCTTTGGTGCTCTTTTTTGTATGCTTTCCTGCATGTTTATATCCTCTATTATAAAGACTCAACACCTGTACACAGTACTCCAATCTAGGTCTAACTAAAGGACTCCACACCTGTACACAGTACTCCAATCTAGGTCTAACTAATGCTTTATACAGTTTGACAATCACTTCGTTGCTCTTATGTTTAATATTTCTTCTGATCATACCTAACATTACAATTCACGAAAGCCGGAAGAAATTGGATCGACGCTAGCGGTAAGAATTAACAGTTTTCTAAACATCGATGATATCAGTAGAAGAGGATTAACCAAGAAGCTTGACATTATTAGCTAATGCCGATTCGGAGATTGTATGGACGTTGTGAATGTCCACAAGAAATCCATTAAAACATATCAGTAAGCTAGGTTTATCGCATCTTTATACAATTCATATCCAATGTCTGGAGGGTAGCACTTCTCTTTTGTTATCGATTTCTCAAAATGGTTTTTCGATTCAGTCAACTGCTTTTATTTGTGCGTTCAATCTGCTCTTTCAATCGCTGAAAATATCACTGGTACCAGACCCCCATTAATAACTTGATATGTCCAAGTACCACACCATTAATAACTTGATATGTCAAAGTACCACACCATTAATAACTTGATATGTCCAAGTACGACACCATTAATAACTTGATATGTCCAAGTACCATACCATAAATAACTTGATATGTCCAAGTACCACACAATTAATAACTTGATATGTCCATAGTACGACACCATTAATAGCTTTATATGCCCATAGTACCCCACCATTAATAGCTTGATATGTCCAAGTGACACACATATGTCCATAGTAAAAAATAAAGTCAAAGTAACCCATAGCATTACTGCCGTACGGGTTTGTAGTGTTAGCGACCTCACATTTCAAGGCTCGGTTATATGAGGACGGCTGCCACGCCTCTCCCTCCAACCCTTTTAAGTTCCAGGAATGAGCCGGTATCCATTTAAGGTTCAGTCTACTCGGGAGAAAAAAACAGGGAAATGAACCCAAGACCACTCAGATGCGAAGCCAGCACCCAAACAACTTCGCTACGCGGACTTATGTCCATAGTACCACACCATCATTAATAGCTTGAAATAAAATAAAGTTGTAAAGCCAAATAGCAACATCTTTCCCTGCTAACTATCAACAAAACATATGAAACACCAACTGGAAGATGGTGAACCCTGGCTATGACCCCCGCGTTGGTGTATCATGTGTATGTTGTGGCTGCTGGCGATTGTTGTCCATCAAACAAATACCTTACTGCCAGCTTAGTTCAACGTGACAATATTTATATTTGACTGATGTCAAAGAATTTAAGAGAAGATGAAATGATTGTAATCAAATAGTTATGCAATATACATGATACAATCTTAAGTTAGGCATCAACTTTAATTAAATCAGATAACGAGTGTTAAATTAAAACACCACCGGGTAATAAAAAAAACACACATCATACAAAGATAGGAAAATAATGTGAACAGAGTAAAAAAGAAGTAAGTAGCATGCCTTTTGCAGAACGTCGCGTCTTACAACCGTCACCGATTTGGCTGTTATAAGTTAGTTTCTGGGCAGGTGTGCAGTACGGTAGGTTGCCATTACGTTCCGATGTCTGCTAAAGTGGACACATGTGGGATTCGAACCCGGTGCGAAGGGATTGTGACAAGGACACTTCAGTCCAAGACCACGCAGCCTTCATAATGTGAACAGAAACACTGTAAAACAACGTAATCTCAGAAGAAGAGAGGTACTGAGGCAGTTAGCCGAGATATGAGCCAACCCAACAACAACATTGTTGGCCGTCAAGGTTAGGGCACCATTTTTCGCGACGTCTGTTTGTTTCATAACTTTGCGTATGTAGGACTCATCTTCTTCGTCTCCCCTGTGCCTCAACCCCCCGACACAAGGACATAAAATGGCAGGATGGTGTCCGGAGAACTTGCGTCGTTTACGGGTTGACTGATTTGTTGCACCTCTCGGTCCTACACATCCGACTTCAGCAAGCATTTTTGGGGTACTGAGTTAGACTTCCCTCTTCGAACCCTTCTCGGGGATCAAGACGCTGAGCAGCGAATGAGCTGCAGTGGTCAGCTACCCATAGTTGACTGCTAGCGTCAGGGCCAGCGAACCAGAGCTGCAAAGACCCTTCTACACCTCCACGCGGTGATCCTGGAAAACAGGCTGCAGCAGGGCAGACTGGCTAAGGAGAAGGGATCGGAGAGGGAATGCTAACCCGGTACTCAAAAAATGCTTGCTGAAGCCAGATGTGCTGGACCGAAAGGTGCAAATATCGCAGCCAAGCTGTAAACTAAAACACAAAGCATTCCGTTCTCTGGACTACATACTGCTACTTACCCTTCCAGGGTTTGGTAGTGGGAGATTGAGAACGAACGAAGAAAAAGAAGAAGAAGAACCCTTCTCCTTAGCCAGTCTGCTTTGTTTACAGCCTGTTATCCAGGATCACCATTTTGAGGTGTAGAAGGGTCTTGGCAGCTCTAGTTCGCTAGCCCTGACGCTACCTGACAGCTATGAGTCGCTGACCCCTGCAGCTCTTGCACGACTCAGTGCCATGATACCCGCGTGTGGACTGAGCGAACACTCTTCTAGGCATTCTCAACAGTATAGCCTAATAAGAACGACTCGCTGGCTAAATAACTCAGCACTAAATTTTTACGGAGGATATGAGAATCTGCAAATAATGCTTGTGGTCAACATGGAACTCATCAGACGGTGTAAACAATACACGAACACAACAAATACTCATCAAAAATGTCTGGCGTGTTAGCTTCTGTCAAAGGTAGCTTTTGAGTCAACTTGAAATTCGAAATATGAAACAATTTGCCTGAAAAGTTGCTGGGTTGACACGAGTGGGTTGGACCTGGGGTTGATCAATCTTTCACAGCAGATGCAGCATGATATGGCTGTTAATCTATATGTCTCTCTATATTTCTCTATCTTTCTGTTATCTCTATGTATATCTCTTTGTTATCTCTATGTATATCTCTTTGTAATCTCTATTTCTTTTTCTGTTCATCTTTATTTTTCTCATTCCTTTCTCTATATTGTACAAATCTAATATTCCAGTTGTTAATTTGTCCCCTTTATTTTCTTCTTTTTCGTTTGTATGGCTTTTCTTTCTTTCTTTCTCTCTCTCTCTCTCTCTCTCTCTCTCTCTCTCTCTCGCTCGCTCGCTCTCTCTCTCTCTCCCCTCTCTCGTTACACATACACGAACACTTGTACTTATCTGAGATGTTTTCCAGTTGTTTTTCAATATTTATAAACTTACTTTCCATTTCTTCTTATACAATTATCTTTCTTTTTGTTTCTCTCTACTATCTTTTCTTTTTCTGTATATCTCATGTATATATGTTACAACAGATACTCACTGAATTGTATTGTTATTCATTTCTCTCCTTCTCATTCTCTCTCTTTCTCTCTCTCTCTCTCTCTCTCTCTCTCGTTCTCTCTCCTTCTCTGGCTTTTTCTCTCTTCCCTTCCTCTTTTTATCCTCAGTGTATATTTTTCAATCACTTCTAACGTTATTTTTTTTATTTTTTTGCGTTCTCCTTATTTATTCAATTCCCCAATGCGGTATGCGTTGCACTGTATTTTTTTGTTGCGCCTGTCAGCCTAGTGCATCCGACTTCAGTATCCATTTTCTAAGGGTTTGCTTCCCCTGGTAACTCGCTTGAAACCTGCGGGGCTCAAACCTCCGCCGTTTCGTTCATCGCGTTTCGAGTCGAGCGATTAACTCTCGACCACAGTGACCTTTCTGTCCTAACATGAAACAGGTACGATTTTACATATGGGTAGAGTGGAGAGTGGTGTAACGGAAAACAACCTCCGTACCTTTGCCGCCATAAATGAACGCCACAGAGTCTCTGATCAAACGTCGTTAGGGAATCTAAAAGAAAAGTTAGAATCGTCTTAAAAACGAAAAGATCATTGCAAAACGCAAAATACGAACACAACAAAGAAAACGCTGAAGGGCAATAAAGACAAGTGTTTATTATTGTACCAAAGCAAACCTAACGCATCTATAATGCTAGACCAATCGACTATACAGTGCTACTATTTTCAGTTCCAGGCGGCCTTTGATTACACTCTTTATTTCGTTTTCAATGTAATTTTTTAGTTAACCAGTTCTTAAAGTCAGAATAGTGAAAACGACTTTATAACGATAATTTTCTTTGTCGTGACACAAGTCAAAAACAAATGTGACAATTTTGTTCTGTTCAGTCGCACGCGACTATTATTTCATTTTTTATCGTGATAAAATTTGGTCGAGGTTTGGAAACAAAGACCTTTCGTGTCAAAAAGTAAGGTGTTTATTTGTTTCGCTATTCGATCCTGAAAATTCATATTTTTAACAAACACAATTGGTTGGCTTTTATGAACAAAGAATTTGTTGGAAGTTGATGCTAAGGCGGGGCATTTCGTGCGTCGATGAACTGGTACCGCGAAAAGACAGCTGTCAGTTTATTTAAGTCTCGTGAGGAGTCCTAAATGTACAACTAAAATGTGTCATCATTTTGCGATGCCAGAAGTCATTTGCGGGTATTACGTCAGTAAAAGCAGACGATGAGGCTCTGCGAATGGCCGTGTTTAGTCGAAACTAAGTGCTCTCATGGCCTCTCGAACGGCGGGTAGACCTGTCATTTTCGCGACAATTAAAAACAAAGATTACATGCAGTAGATCAATGGAACAAAATATGGGTAAATAAGATATGTGTTTGGATGCACGAAAGGGGATAATCGGATATATTATAGAATATTGCGCAACGTAGCTTAGTCTTAGTTGACCTGTACTTCTACAGGGACACATGCCTATGTGCAAGTCACAGATCAGGGGTGAGCTCGGTGAAGCCGAAAGGACGATTTCCTGCTCAGCTGGCTAGGCTTGGGCAGTTTATTACTCCCCGGCTTTGGGACTAGCACCGCAGATGGTGGTTAACCGATGTGAGAGTCCATCTTAATAGACTCAAACACTAGAGCAAAGTAGACCGCAGTCTGTTAGGCGCCATATATGCTGCTCTTAACAAACCACCTAACCATGACCGGTGTTATGCCATGTCACACAGTTATCCGCCTCTTATGACATGCTCTCTGTGGGGTGCTCTTCTTGCCTCTGTCATACACAAAGACCCCTGGGTACCACTCAGTAAAAAGTCCATCTGGCCCCAGAGGCATTTTAACCCTCCACATTTTCCTTACAAGGCAGACGCCCTAAACAACTGAGCCGTCGAGAAACGCAACTATGAAATATAATTGTAACATAAACTTTCACTTCAAGAAAAGACCAAATGTTTTAGTACAGGTTTCTTCTAAAGAACTAACTATAGCGCAGTAGTTAGCGCACTGACTTCCCATCAAAGCCTTCACGGTTCACTCTCCTTCTCGTACAGGATTGTTTTCCTGTTGCAAACCGGCTCCTGTGGCCGACTCAGCCTCATAAATGGGGTGGCAGAGAAAATCTGAGAAGCAAAGGCGGCCCCGAGTAAAGTGGGTCTTTTCCCCCTTCTTCTTCTTTTCTTTTATCGTCTCACTTTCAAGTGTAGCCCAGTGTCGTCTCACTTTCAGGTGTAGCCCAGTGTCGTCTAACTTTCAGGTGTAGCCCAGTGTCGTCTCACTTTCAGGTGTAGCCAAGTGTCGTCTCACTTTCAGGTGTAGCCCAGTTTCGTCTCACTTTCAGGTGTAGTCCAGTGTCGTCTCACTTTCAGGTGTAGCCCAGTGTCGTCTCACTTTCAGGTGTAGCCCAGTGTCGTCTCACTTTCAGATGTAGCCCAGTGTCGTCTCACTTTCAGGTGTAACCCAGTGTCGTCTCACTTTCAGGTGTAGCCCAGTGTCGTCTCACTTGCAGGTGTAGCCCAGTGTCCTCTCACTTTCAGGTGTATCCCAGTGTCGTCTCACTTTCAGGTGTAGCCCAATGTCGTCTCACTTTCAGTTGTAGCCCAGTGTCGTATCACTTTCATGTGTAGCCCAGTGTTGTCTCACTTTCAGGTGTAGTCCAGTGTCGTCTCACTTTCAGGTGTAGCCCAGTGTCGTCTCACATTCAGGTGTAGCCCAGTGTCGTCTCACTTTCAGGTGTAGCCCAGTGTCGTCTCACTTTCAGGTGTAGCCCAGTGTCGTTTCACTTGCAGTTGTAGCCCAGTGTCGTCTCACTTTCAGTTGTAGCACAGTGTCGTCTCACTTTCAACCGCGTTGTAGCCCAGTGTCGTCTCACTTTCAACCGGGTTGTAGCCCAGTGTCGTCTCACTTTCAGTTGTAGCACAGTGTCGTCTCACTTTCAACCGCGTTGTAGCCCAGTGTTGTCTCACTTTCAACCGGGTTGTAGCCCAGTGTCGTCTCACTTTCAGTTGTAGCACAGTGTCGTCTCACTTTCAACCGCGTTGTAGCCCAGTGTCGTCTCACTTTCAACCGCGTTGTAGCCCAGTGTCGTCTCACTTTCAACCGGGTTGTAGCCCAGTGTCGTCTCACTTTCAACCGGGTTGTAGCCCAGTGTCGTCTCACTTTCAACCGGGTTGTAGCCCAGTGTCTTCTCACTTTCAACCGGGTTGTAGCCCAATGTCGTCTAACTTTCAACCGGGTTGTAGCCCAGTGTCATCTCACTTTCAACCGGGTTGTAGCCCAGTGTCGTCTCACTTTCAACCGGGTTGTAGCCCAGTGTCGTCTCACTTTCAACCGGGTTGTAGCCCAGTGTCGTCTCACTTTCAACCGGGTTGTAGCCCAGTGTCGTGGTATGTATTTGTCTTTCGCCTCTCTCGTGGCCCGAGTAACATTTCCCCCCATGTTACGGCAGGTCTTGTTTACGCTGTCAGTCCACCGTTTCCTCGGTCTACCTCTAGCCCTTCTTCCTGATTTTCTCCCGTAGAAGGCTGCATGAACAATTTGGTCTTGGTGCATTCTCACAATATAGCCAAACCGATGCATTCTCCGTGGCTCTATGTACTATAGACAGGGAATTGTTCCAACCTTGTTCTGAATATTCATATATTCTGTCTCTTCTTGTGTTTTTAGTGACCTTTAATAGGCACCACATTTCGCAGGTGGTTAACTTTTGTTCTTGGTCCGTATTCAATGTCCAAGTCTGGCACACGTAGCACAGGATTGGGATGAAGATACTATATATCAACAGGAGACAAATCTTGGGGTGTCTTAGTATGGAAGAATAGCTGGTATGCGACAGCCATTGTCCTCTGCACTCTCGTTCCTATCTCTCTATCGAGTCTGCCATCCTCAGTAAAAACAGTTCACAAATACCAAAATTTGTTTGCCTGCTTTATATTTTCATTCACATGAATATGAAGTGTGGTGTGCTTTCTACCTATATTCATTATCTCTGTTTTTGATGTGTTGAAATTCATGTACTATTTATTACGGGTCTTTACGTAACTTTAGTAATGATCGAAAAGTGACAAGAGGAACCCTTAACGAATTGTAAAATTCTCATCTCTTCTATCCAACACAGGAAGCCTGTGCCATGAACGCTGCATTTACTTTTGCAGTGGTAATTTATATATACATTTTTTTCATTATGATGAAGTTGGAATCCTCCATGGACAACTCTCTTTAGTCGTCTTTTACGATAATTATTGGGGCTACCTGACATTGTTTATTTGCCATTCACGGATTTTTTATTTCCCATTCACGGATTTTTTATTTCCCATTCACGGATTTTTTATTTCCCATTCACGGATTTTTTATTTCCCATTCACGGATTTTTTATTTCCCATTTCACGGATTTTTTATTTCCCATTCACGGATTTTTTATTTCCCATTCACGGATTTTTTATTTCCCATTTCACGGATTTTTTATTTCCCATTCACGGATTTTTTATTTCCCATTCACGGATTTTTTATTTCCCCTTCACTGATTTTTTATTTCCCATTCACGGATTTTTTATTTCCCATTTCACGGATTTTTTATTTCCCATTCCCGGATTTTTTATTTACCATTCACGGATTTTTTATTTCCCATTCACGGATTTTTTATGTCCCATTCACGGATTTTTTATTTCCCATTCCCGGAATTGCGAGTTATTACTCTTCTGGTCCAGCTGGTGGACTGTAAATGTAAAAGTTATTTTATGGGTCTACAGTGGGCCTCTTCTTTCTGCATCAGTAAGGAACCCACAGGATCCACAGGAGGGCTGCCACCTTCCTCTGTATGTGTTATGGGGTAGCTGTGCTGTGGTCGAGGGGTAAGCCACTCGCTTTCTAAAGCGATGAACGAATACACTTGTCGGTTGTAGCGCTGTATGGATCAAGCGACATTTCGTCTTAAGTGAGGTGGGACCAGAGTGCCGGCATGCTGAATGGGGGAAAAAATTAGAAAAAAAATGGTGAAACTTGATTAAGGTTTAGTTTAATCAAAATTTAAAACTGGGTATGGTCAGATACAAATAACAATACTTAACTAACAAATAATGAAAAAATGGACTTACTTATCTAGACCGTCTGTCTAAGCGACCGGTTGGGTCAGATGTTTGACTGGATATGAAGGGGAGCGGTCAAATACGGTGACTAGAAGAGTGAAAGAAGTGAAGGGCAATGCGCAGGATGAGCCAGTGGTGGCCAAATATGGAAACGGCTAAATATTGATCCAGGTGGAAGAATAAAAAGAAGATGATTTAAGCCGGGAGGAGGGGTGAGATTAATATTTGAGGAGGAGGAGGGGGGGTTAATAGAAAAAAGGGCGGGGGGGGGGCCTAGGAAGACAAATAGATGGGGGCCAGTATGAGGTTTTAAGAAAAGGTATGGAAGATATTAATGTCATGCGGTTGGAGACAACCCATGCTGGAGATAAGTCTATTGCATGCTCAATTATTTCCAGTCGTCTTGATTTATCATCTCGCCAGTGGCCCAAGCGAGCTCGGGACCAGAGAGTGAGGTTTATCAGCAGCGCAGTTTTTTCTTACTATAATCCAAAGAAAACAGAAAGGC
This sequence comes from Ariolimax columbianus, assembly GCA_036924085.1. Lineage (NCBI taxonomy): Eukaryota > Metazoa > Mollusca > Gastropoda > Stylommatophora > Arionidae > Ariolimax > Ariolimax columbianus. Next base: position 81,373,282 of record JAVGWX010000012.1, read on the forward strand.
TTTTACAACAACAACAAAAAACTACAAGGCAATTCACGTGGCTAAATATTAGAAACAAGATGTCTGACGTGGCCTCGGGAGAAGGGCAGTAACTAAGTAATGAAAGTGTAGATACCACGTCATTATTGAGAACATGCAAACAAATTGACCGGCCATATGGTGCGCGTGTTACACTCTACGGCAGGGAGAGATAAAAACTGCACGATTCGTGATTTCCTCAAATAGTCACTAATAACACTCGAGATAGCAAATAACATAGATTTGGTATGATATGAAACATAATGGAGTTGCAGAGGGAACTCTAAACACTGTTTATGAGAGGGCATTACGCGTGTTGTAAGAATATTCATTGACTAACTATTTAGTTCAAATCACTGTATTTTACTGATCTGCGTTTGGACTATGCATATGCCATCATTTCATCCCATATATTTCCTTTTGTATTTAGTTGTTTCGCAATACACTTTCAATTTTATAAGCAGTGCTTCCGTTGTTTTGTCGATGGACAAGTATGAGCGAGTAAGCGCGTGGGTTCAAACCCAAAAACTCATAGGGATACATAAAGTTTTCAAGGACTTTGACAGAGGCAAAGAAAAACGCAGGTGAAAGTGATTAACTAATCTGAGCGACAGCGAGGGATGTAGATATGTAAAGGAAAACATATGATGGAAAAGAAGATCTTGGGGTCAGTCCAATGTGATACTCCGATACTCGCAGGCATTGGAATGGGAAAGAGGGTTCGCTCTAAGACGTGCTGTATATATGGTATTCGCAAGTGGATGGACATAACAATGAAGCAGCAAATCTCGCAATGGAAAGAGTACAACGGTGACAAACGACTCTTGATGATCTGGGATGTGATGTGCCAACGGCCATCTAGGTTACAGGACAGATGAATTAAGAAAAAAAAATTTTCCTTTTTTTAATTATTTTTAAATTTATTTATATTTTTGTTTCTATTTAGATCATTATGTTTCTATTTAGATCATTATGTTTGTGTAAATATAGAAATTTTATGATTTTTAAATAGAGTGCTTCTTTATTCAGTCGTATATCAAGGTTCAGATTTTTCTTACAAAGAACACCGTTGTTTGCAAAGCTGTTTCAACTCTGTCAAGCTTTTGTCCCATGTCTATTTTACGAGAACTGGTTTAGTTTCTATCTTCCTGCGTGAGCATGCAGCTTTGAAGGATGTGTTCCCTGGTCATGATATGTTCCCCATATGGACACCTGTCATCTTTCTCAATCCTCATTTTGTTGTAAAGATGACTCTTGAGTCTGTTATGCGGAGTTCTTGGTCTGAAGATGGATTGCTCTTCTCGTCAAATCAAAGAAGTTATTCTTCGTTCCGGAACTCAGGGTGTTGATCAGCCCATTTCAACCTGAAGTTGGCTTTAATTATGGTCTTGATCTCATTATATGTGATGCTCAGGTCTGTTTTTGGGGATGTTCCTCCACACTTTGCTAGTTTGCCTGAAGCGTCATTGTCTTATATTTGATCCACTGAATGACCAACCTCGGAAATTCTGCTGAGAGCTGTATCAGGGAGCACATGTTTCGGGTCTTATTTTAGCCCTGCTAATACTGACGCGGCTTCACTCGGGAATACTTTGTTTTCTTGATGGACGTCTCAATCTTGAACTGCACGTTCGACAACAACCTGCAGTGTATCTTTTCTATTAGTGTATTAGCATTATTGTCTGTATCTTATCTATTAGTGTATTAACATTATTATCTGTATCTTATCTATTAGTGTATTAACATTATTATTAACTTTTGGAGTGTTATTTTTTATCTATTGGTACGTTATTTTTTTTTTAAACTATTATTGTGTTTATTTTAGTTTAAAATAGTATTTATTTTCTGACAGCTCCGTTAACAATTAACCAATCAAAGTCTGCAGCTCCAGGTAGAGCACAAGTCTTAAAAAACAAACATTAAATCATTAAGCGTTGATCTAGCAATATCTGTCGATTGTTTCGTTGAAGTTTTCGCAGGATATGATAGCTAGCATTATGTCCAGCATTCCTTAGTCACTTTTTATGATATACCTAACAAAATACAATTATAATACTTTGTCCCAGGTTGTTGTTGTTGTTGTTGTTGTTGTTGTTGTTGTTGTTGAATGCCAATAATGAGTATTTTTATTCTTTTGTGCTCCATGAAAATGACTTTAAATGGCGACGTAGTAGCGTTCCTTACATCCGGAGTGTGCTGGTGAAGGTCGGCCGCGGTACTCCAGGTGGTTGTGCTATGCTTGGCTTTATCTACGTGGCGATAACTACTACGGGGATCACCCCGATCCACATTTCGTTAGCTAGGCCGCATGAAAACAGCCTGTTTCCAGGGGAAGCTACATGTAAGAAAGATTGTGGTCTTCGTCAGTGTGTTGATTCTGACGCGAGGTCCTGGTCAGTGTGTTGATTCTGACGCGAGGTCCTGGTCAGTGTGTTCTCCCTGACTGGACTGGCATCTGAGGTCTCTTTGTCCCCGGTAAAACACACTACTTCAACCTGTATCAGGGATGTGGGCTGACTCATAGCTGGCTGCTTGCGTCAGAGTCAGCGAACCACAGCTCGGCCATATTCTGGCTTCAGACGAGGACCGTAGAAACAGACTCCACAAGTGTAGTCTGGCTAAGAACATATGGATCGCAGTGGGAAGGCAAACCCGATATTTAGAAAAGTCAACCAAAACCGATGTCCGGCCAAAAAGCGTAGATAATGCCTCCACTGTCCTTTTTCTTCTTCTTCTTCTTTTTCTTCTTCTTCTTCTTCTTCTACTTCTTCTTCTGTGTTTTCTTCTGAGTTCATTCTCAATATCCCGCTACCAAGTCCTGAACTAGCTTAACAAGTAACAGAATGTAGTCAGTAGAACGGAATGCGTTGTGTCGCTAGTTTACAGCTGGACTTCGATATCTGTGAAATATCAAGGATAGTCCCAATAAAGTACAAATCCAGTTACCGTCATGAGGCGTAAGGGAAATATGATATTAGGCCCATATTATTTGGTGACGAACAGAACATAGTGGATTATGTGGTCAGCATCATTTTCCAGAACTCTTTCCCTCTCTGTGTTGACCACAGAAGCCATTTCGCAATCAGAAAAAAAAAATCCTGCGCCACCTGAGAATTGAACCCTAATCACTTGTATGGGAAAAATGTGCACTAACTACTGCACTACCGGGGCCCCTTACCCGGGTATAACCGATTGTACTGTTGCCATGGTTGAAAAAGAAACACCTCTCTCAAATGACGGTACAACACAAACTAACTGCACTACCGGGGCCCCTTACCCGGGTATAACCGATTGTACTGTTGCCATGGTTGAAAAAGAAACACCTCTCTCAAATGAAGGTACAACACAAACTAACTGCACTACCACCAGAAACTATGACTTCCCACGCAGCACTAGAAACCTACCAACCCTCGCACCACAGCTAGGAACTCGCTTTTTTTATTGTTTAACCACGGTGTCGCCGATTTGGGCGTAAATGTTTGGATGTGTTTCGCACTGTGCCGACAGTAACGGTGTGGATTCGCGGCTAATGGTCTACCTTTCAACAAGTAATGTCTCGTTTTGTGGACCAGTCATGTATTCCTGGCGGCGTTGCGATGTGTGGGGTAGGCGCCAGCCCTTGATAACCGTCTTCTATTTGGCCTTCTAAATGTTCGTATCGAATTAAACATAAAAAGAGCAGGCAGGGGCGGATATCAATTCCAGCACCCCCGGATATTTTCGACACTTTGTTGACTAATCGTGTTGTCTTGCGTTCGTTCCCTTCCTCTGAAGCATAATCTACCTTTTCGGTTGGCTGCCTTAGATGTAGTCCATTTCGTTGCACTTACATCGTTAATGTAGAGTGGGTTTCTAAGAAGATAATGTGGTTTCTAGCTACATAAACGACATATTTGAGGACACGCTTGGGCTATAAGAGAGAGTATTCTTCGCTTGTTGGTGAAGCGCTGGAGTTCTTCTTCGTTCGTTCTCAATCTCCGGCTGCCAAACCCTGAAAGGGCTTAAGTAGCAGAATATATTACAGAGAACGGAATGCGTTGTGTCATAGTTTACAGCTTGGCTGCGATATTTGCACCTTTCGGTCCAACACATCCGACTCCAGCAAGCATTTTTGAGTACCGGGTTAGCATTCCCTCTCCGATCCCTTCTCCTTAGCTAGTCTGCCCTGCTGCAGCCTGTTATCCAAGATCACCGCGTGGAGGTGTAGAAGGGTCTTGGCAGCTCTGGTTCGCTAGCCCTGACGCTAGCAGTCAGCTATGGGTCGCTGACCGCTGCAGCTCATGTGCTGCTCAGCATCTTGATCCCGCTCTGGTGTTCGATACCTTGGTCTCTGGCCTTCTCGTCCATTTGAAGTATATCTTCTTCTTCTTCTTCTTCTTCTTCGTCGTCGTCGTCGTCGATAATTTTCAAACTCCCGCTACCAAGCCCTGAAAAGAACTTTGCAAATAGCAGGATATTGTCTAGAAAACAGAATGCGGTGTGGTGTAGTTTACAGCTTGACGGCGATATTTGTACTTTTCGGTACGACACATCGGACTTCAGCAAGCATTTCTGGGTACCGGGTTAGCATTCCCTCTCCGATCCCTTCTCCTTAGCCAGTCTAACCCGCTGGAGCCTGTTATATAGGATCACCACGTGAAGGTAGAGAAGGGTCTTGACAACTCTGATTCTCTGACTTTAACGCTAGCAGTCAGCTTTGTGTCGCTGACCCTGACGCTAGCAGTCAGCTTTGGGTAGCTGACCACTGCAGCTCATGCACCGCTCAGCGTCTTAATCCCATGTGATGTATATAAATACACCTTCTTCAGGCCCCGTTACAAAAAGCCTGCACCTGAGTAGTTGCGGTACCGGATTCAAAAGCATTACCTGATGAGGTTGCTAGATTCATACACAACCTTCATTAGCTTGGTCTGTTATTGAGAGCCATTCCTTCCACTTTTGATATTATTCAGTTGTGATGTACTTAATGACGAGGTGTGATGGTGTTAGGATTGTGATCTTATTTTATACTTCCGGCGTCCCATGTTCGTTTGAACCACGTTTTCCTCACATTACGACCAGGGCAAGTGGTGGGTATTTTCATGGTATACCCCATTCTGTTAGTCGATCTAGCTGTAAATTGGTACATGAGTCTGCAAGATATTTCGGTGCCCCCACAGAAGCTACAACAATCGTGCTGTGGTGTCCCCCCCCCTTTCCCGTTCAGCATATGCAAGAGACTAAGCTGATGAGCAATGAAGCATTTTACAATTTTCAGGATAATTAATGACCTATGGTTTATGTGGTTACAGAGAAGTCTCTGATCGTGGCAAATATACGGGATTCAATCCTCTCTACCGCCACACTCTAGTTGACCCAGCAGTATAAGAGTTAGTATGTAAATCTATATATATACACATATATATATATATATATATATATATATATATATATATATATATATATTTATATATATATATGTCTATATATAAATCTATATCTAAATCTATCTCTATATCTAAATCTATATCTATATATATCTAAATCTATATATATTTCTATATCTATTTCTATATCTAAATCTATATCTAAATCTATATCTAAATCTGAACCAACAATTTCCACCAAAGCCTATACGGATTTCTCAGCCAAAGATGACATTGGAAACTGGGGAGGAGGCATCCCTATAAAACTAAAAAGTAAGGTATACTCCCCAGCATTTGCCACTGGGAGACGGTGCAGCAACTTCAGTGCCCTGAGACAAGCAGCTGAAACCCTTATAGACCATAAGGAGCAGGCAGAAAAGCAAGTGGTCATTTTCACAGACGCCCTCGTAGTGTTAATGGCGCTCAAGAACCAGAACAAAAATGAACTCGGTGCTCTGACAGACTTCGCTCGAACGTATGTTTCAAATACTTCAAAAAAGCAAAGTCCAGTGGATAACAGCCCACTGCAACACTCAAGGCAACGAGGAGGAAGATAGACTCGCCAGAGAAGGAGGAAGGCTGCAGAAGTGATACAGAAATCACATAACATGCATTAAAATCATTAACGCATTCATCAGGGCAACGTACAGTGTAAAATGGAAAACAGACCATGCTGGCCACACAGATAACGATGCCTACCATCAACTCTCCAGGCAAGACCAGGTGAAAATTATCCGGTTACGCACAGGTCACAACAGACTTAGATGTAATGTGTACAACAAATTCAAGATTGGCCCTACAGACCTGTGTGCCGGCGGCACAGCCACCATGACGGCAGAAGATATCTTGCAGTCATGTCCACTGTATACTGACAAAAGAAGTAGCATTTGGCTACGAGTATTCTAAATTTGGTACGGGACTGCTCAAGAGAGCAGCAAAGATGGCACCCAACAGGCCGCAATTATAACTTTGCTCTCGTGTTTAGACCATTATGAATACAACCAGGTCACGGATTTGACTGAGATTCACACTAGTCGACTTGTGCCCATGAAAACGTGTTGCTGGTTTCCATTTGGTTTAGTGCGTTAGTTATTTAGTTAGTTTTTTTCCGTGCCCCCCCCCCCCCCACCCTCCCGAGCTCCGATTATCCTTACATTGTCATCGGTTATATGTAATAGTATTTCGGTTATATGTAATAGTATTTCGGTTACTCTGTGCTGCATTTTTACTATCTAGTGTACACGGCCTATTGCACAAGGCTGAATTTCACGAGACTGACGCCCTTCGTCTTATTGGCAGTGTCGGTTTTGGCTGTGAAATGTACACACGGGACAGTACTGGACTAAAACACATCCCCCGAGAGAGAATGGGCCCTGCTCGGCTAGCGAGATGCCCAAGACACATCCCTCGCACGCTGTGTCATGCCACTCGACGTCTTGCGGTTATGGAAAAGACACGGCAAACACCGGCTGTAAACAAATTATGTAGTCTCTTATCCCTAATATAATGATGTTAAGTCAAGTTACTCTGCCCCGGCTCTCACACTACCGTTGTGGATTCTCGAATACAGCTTGACCAGCAGCGGATGACTTGGGGTTGTAAAAAGTAAAGTAAAGTAACCCATAGCATTACTGCCGTAGGGGTGTGAGATGTTAGCGATCTCACGTTTCAAAGGCTCGGCTTTATGCGGACGGAAGCCATCTCCTCTCCCTCGCAGCTTTTACTTCCCGGACTGAACCAGTACCCATTTAAGGCTGGGTCGACCCGAGAACTATTGAGGTATGAAAAGACATTACCGCCTCAACTGGGGAATGAACCCAAGACCACTCAGATGCAAAGCCAGTGCGCTACCCACTGCGCTACGCGGCTCCCTTGGGGTTGTAGGTGAAACCATAAAGATAAGGGATACAACTACACACGAGCCAGTATCTGTCCCACGCAGCCATTATTATTTTCATAATATTCGCATGCTGAAGTCGGATGCACTGAGCCGATAGGCGCAAAATAAAAACCACAGTGCAACGCACACCGCCTCGGGGATTAGAGAAAATAAGGAGAACGCACAAATAAAAAAATATTAATTTTCAGAAGGGCAATCACAAAGCGTTAACAGAAACAGCTAGCGCTTACTTAAGACATAAACGGTCTGCGTTTCAGGAAGTCAATGTGTGAATGCAGGCGGAGATAACTCCAAAGACTTTTGAAAACTAGATATAATCCCACAAACGCTGCTCTTTATATGTTCTTACTTCCTCACTGGAGGTTAAGACTACCACTTCTGATGTTATGTTTTGGCGCCCAACCCAGCAGAAAGACAAAGAATGAAATTTACTATCCTCGCTTCGCCATTGACACGAACTTAAGTGTATCCTCTTCTCCTCTGAAACGACTGTGAGCTTATCGGCCTCTACCAGTGAGCACTTGAATGTCCCACTTGACTGCTCACGAGACATTGCACTTAGACGTTTCGCTAGACCAACCTGGTGACTTTCGTTGGTTTTTGGCGCCCAGAAATTAATCGAGGATTTTTTATAGCCATGGGCTCATGCTGAATTTTTTGTCATGTACCCCTTTAATAACCTCTTCTTCTTCTTCGTATTATTATTATTATAAGTATTGCTCTTGGGCGTTCGTTCTGAAAAAGACTTTTGGGAATAGTTTTGGGACTGTTTTGCGTCCCGAATGCAATTCCTATTATCTTAGCCAGACTAACCTTGGCAAGTCTGTTTCAAGGGATGCTTGTTTTAGGCGGAATATGGTATTGTTTGGCTCAGGCAGTCAGCTACAAGTAGCTAGATGTCGTTACCTCATTCGCTGGACTTCATCTTCAGTTCTATTCTTGCAGTATTCTTTGCCCTGTACCCCTTTTACAATCTCTTTTTCTTCTACTTCTTCTTGTTCTTCTTCTTCTTCTTCTTCTTCTTCTTCTTCTTCTTCTTCTTGTTCTTCTTCTTCTTCTTCTTCTTCTTCTTCTTCTTCTTCTTCTTCTTCTTGTTCTTCTTCTTCTTCTTCTTCTTCTTCTCTGTTTTTTTCTTCTTATTTTCCTTCTTCGTTTTCGGCGCTTGTCCTGAAAAAAAGTTCTAACGCTGTATCACAGTTTACAGCGAGGCTGTGATAACTGTACATTTCGGCCTGACAAATCCGATTTCTGCTGGCGTTTTATGTTCAGGGATCGTTTTCACACTGCTATCCATATTCTCTAACCCAGATTACACTGCTGCAGCCTGTTTCCAGGGCCGTCGCTTAGAGACGGAATATGGTTTTTATCGGCTCTGGTTCGCTGACCCTGATGAAAACAGCCAGCCATTCACTGTGTAGTCTATTGTTGAAGCTAACGAAGATTTGGAAGTCTTCTGTAAGTCTTCTAGTCCTGTGTCGGTCTCGTGATTCTGTGGGGTCTCTTTTACGATATGGCTTGGCTTGGTTTTGTTTGTTCTCAATCTCCCGGTACCAAACCCTGAAAGGACTTAAGTAACAGAATGCAGTCCAGAAAACGGAATGCGCTGTGTCGTAGTTTACAGCTTGACTGCGATATTTGCACCTTTCGGTCTAACATATCCGACGTCAGCAAGCATTTTTAGAGTACCGGGTTAGCATTCCCTCTTCGATCCCTTCTCCTTAGCCAGTCTGCGCTGTTGCAGCTTGTTATCCAGGATCACCCCGTGGTGGTGTAGAAGGGTCTTGGCAGCTCTGGTTCGCTGGCCCTGACGCTAGCAGTCAGCCATGGGTCGCTGACCATTGCAGCTCATGCCCTGCTCAGCATCTTGATCCCCTTTTACGATTTAATTATGCTAAAGGATTATAGGCCTACATTAAATTAGATGCGGGTATACTGAAGCTATGGGGGCCCGTTAATTGTTTATTGAAAATTACAGATCCCTATGTCAGTTTTGTATTAATCACAGATCTGTGTGTCCATGTTGTGTAAATCACATATCCTCAGTTGTGTGTAACTTGCAGATCTCTGTTTCAGATTCCTATAAATAACAGATGCATGTGTTACTTTTGTGTAAACCACATTTTTCTGTGTCAGTTTTGTATAAATCACATATCTTTGTGTCAGTTTTGTGTAAACCACAGCTCTGTGTGTCAGTTTTCTATAAACACAAATCGTTATGTCAGTTTTCTGAAAATCACAATCCCTGACCTGACTTTTACTTTATCCAATGACATTCTCGCTCCATCCCGCATTGCAAAATCTGCTACAAACTACTTCTGGTTTATTTTTAACCTCCTGTGTTACCTCCTTCCAAAAGTCCCCACTCATTCGTTAATTCGCGTATCCACGAATTCCTGTCCCCGTCAATCAGTGCTAAGTCACACACGCGCGACCAACCTTCATAAAAGACCGAACAAATAGTCCACCTTTTGAAGCCCCAACTTCAAACAGTAAACAATATTGATAGCTGCAATCCACAACGGCGCCAGCGTGTTTCCTTTTTTACATATCTGTTACAGGTTTAGCTATAGAAAGGCTCTGTTGTCCTTCTTTGGCCACTAAACGTGTTTTACCTGTGGCGTGTCAACTACTGCAATTTCAGAAGTGGGAGATTTCTGCTTTTCTGGCAATTCGTGAATTTCGTTGCCTGCCTGGTATTAATGTTATAGTCTTAGTGTTAGTCTTAGTGTTAGTCTTAGTGCTTAGACACCCGAGCATTAGTTCGGCAACAAAGCAACAGCTGATAAACAGTATAGTTATGCCGACTATGTGCTAACAAATATGGCCTCTCTCAGGGGCGCATGAGAACAGAATTTCGACTTGTGAAATGAAGTGTTTGAGAAAGGCCATCGGTGTTACCAGGAAAGACAGAATGCGAAAAGAAGACGCTCGAAGAATGGTCGGCACTACATCTTGTGCAGAATACAATTCAAAGAACAAAATCAGTTGGTTCAGGCATCTCATTAGAATGCAACCTCATCATCTTCCACTGATTGCTTACAACGCCGGTTGATGTGGCTGCAGGGTAAGGAGGCGACCGCCAGGTAGGTGGATTGATGACAATTTGAGTGATTGTGCAGCGATACGGGCTCACATAATCCGACGCAACGCACTTGGCGCAGGACAGACTACTTAATCTCCCGGTGGCTCTTAACGGCATAAGTGGTAAGACAACTAAGTAACTAACAAATTGAGACAAGCCAACATTTCTAGAATTGAACTATAATTGAGAGCCAAGTTTGTAACATTGCTTCTACATTTATCATTTCTAGAATTGAACTATAATTGAGAGCCAAGTTTGTAACATTGCTTCTACATTTATCATTTCTAGAATTGAACTATAATTGAGAGCCAAGTTTGTAACATTGCTTCTACATTTATCATTTCTAGAATTGAACTATAATTGAGAGCCAAGTTTGTAACATTGCTTCTACATTTATCATTTCTAGAATTGAACTATAATTGAGAGCCAAGTTTGTAACATTGCTTCTACATTTATCGAGGAAGGTAGCAGAAGTTTCTGATAGGAGAAAAAAATGAATCAAGGCCACACCCAGTGGGAGTGGCTTCCCCTATTCAAACTTCAGAGAGCTTACTGCCTGTCATGTATCGTGTGAGGTCAAGGGTCAACAAGTAAGGGGAGTCGATCAAACTTCTGTGGAAGAGATGTGGTTGCTTGTGGTCAGGCAAAAAACACTGATCGGCCATGGTAGTCAGGGTTATGACAAAAATATACTGGGTAAGATCCCTGTCTTATTTTCACGAACGTCTCACACGAAACGGACTGTTCTCATGGCAGCCTGGGTAACAAGGTGGGGAAATCGACAATGATCCATGTAACAGTGGTGAAGCCACGCTTAGACAACCGCCTAGAGGACTTCGGTCCATCTTCATCAGCACGATTGGGATATGAGAAACACTATTGCAACCCGCCATTTCAGGCGCACAAAACAGTAATCTCACTCATTATGGTCATTCAACAACAACAACAACAACAACAACAACCATCCGCACGTAGACCTTCAGGTGCGCATTGGGTCTTTCGCACCTGCAACCACTTCCTACGGGCTTGAGGAAGGTACAGACAGTCTCATATCATCAGGGATGAAGTGTTAGAGACTTCATTATACTAAACTACAGATTATGATGTGGCCAATTCCCTTCCTCGTTGCCTTTCCTTAAATAACAGTATGCCAGGTACCCATTTACATCTGGTCGACTGGAGCGCGCAGGTATGGAAGTTGAACCCCGCCGTGAAAGACAAGATCTCTACGACTCCGCTTACAGAATAGTATGTTACGCAATTACGCATTCAAGCTTCATTGTCTGCTAATGTTGGACACATCAGCAAGTTCTTACCAATCCTTTGCTGTTTCCATTAAGGTCTTGACTTTTCCATTTTGGGATTTTCTGTCGATTTTCTATTTTTGTTTTCTTGGTTGCTATTTTCTTTTTTTTTTATTTTCTTGGTTGCTATTTCCTTTTTGTTTTTCTTGGTTGCTATTTGTTTTTCTTGGTTGCTATTTTCTTTTCTGAGACTTTGAACTCATCCAAATGATTACTGTGGGCATTCATGGCCCAGATACTATGTGGACACATTACAAATAGAAACTACTCGAAAGCAATTACCACTGGATGAAAATGGACAGGACATCACATACGTGATCTCATGCTGAAACAATCAATCAAATCAATCAGAGCCCGTCGATTGGTTGGGTGCAGATGTCGTTGAATACATCCCTCCAGCGTAAATGTTCTTAGCTTCTCTTTCTGTTTCTCTCAAGATGTAATTATTCTTTCTTTGTTCTTTTTAACATTCACTTATCCATGTATTTTGGGTCTACCTCTCTCTCTCTCTTTCTCTCTCTCTTTTTTTAAAAATTTATTACATGTAAGAGCATGTCTCGCTATATTAGACTGTTCCATCTGCATCGTAAGTCCTATCCAGCCCCCTTTTCTTTGCTTAAGTTGTTGTTCTTGTAGCGCTTGTTGGTTTATTTCCCAAAGGTTTATTATCCTTCCTGGCGTGTATTGACGAAGTACAGGAGGCTTTGTTGTATGACATTGGTCATTTTCTATGTCACAGTTTTATACAGCATGACACAAGCGTTGAGTATTCTAACTTGTGCTGAAAGCGCTACACAGTTTCTCCTATCTATGACATAATAACTGCAGGAGACAGCCGTGTAAAAGAAATCAGAAAGATGATAGGTTTTGTCAACACAAAATTCATCAACACTGACCCTGTCACGGACCCTGAATTTCTTCTTCTTCTTCTTCGTTCGTTCTCAATCTCCCACTACCAAACCCTGAAATGCCTTAAGTAGCAGAATGTAGTCCAGAGAACGGAATGCGTTGTGTCGTAGTTTACAGCTTGGCTGCGATACTTGCACCTTTCGGTCCAACACATCCGACTTCAGCAAGCATTTTTTTAGTACCGGGTTAGCATTCCCTCTTCGATCCCTTCTCCTTAGCCAGTCTGCCATGCTGCAGCCTGTTATCCAGGATCACCACGTGGAGGTGTAGAAGGGTCTTGGCAGCTATGGTTCGCTGGCCCTGACGCTAACAGTCAGCTATGGGTCGCTGACTGCTGCAGCAGTTTGATCCCGGACCCTGAATTTAAAACTGAATGGTCAAGTGCCAAAAATACCCATCACTTCCTTATGGCGCTGCGATTTAGACATTTCATAAACATGTAAAAAATAGAATAGCAGAATTCGAGATGCGATATTATGAAATATTGGAATGTGTCTCTCTGGAAGAAGATACTGAAATACTGAAGACGCTGAGAATAGGGAGGTAAGACAAGCTGTTTTGGCCAAATCACAAAGCATACGAGGTTGGTGAGGACTGTACTAGAGGGTACGGTGGAAGGCAGTCGACCAAGAGGCAGGTCGACTGAGAACTAATCTCAGTTTGCACCTTCAGAGCCAGATCATGTTGAGAATGGTCAGCTGCCGAAACGAAACGATGATGCAGACACGATCAGACAGTTTTTGTGTTGATGATATAATTTGTGCTGTATTCGATTATGTACGCAGTTCGCCTTGGAAAGGAGGAACTCTGATATTTAACCCACAAGTCTCAGAGAGTGCTGGCTAGTCTTAGGGCGATGAGAGTATCATCGGATGTCTCGAGTAACTAGCATCTGCGGACAACGACTCCACTGCCTTTGTGGAAACCGCGGGAGAGGGTAGGGCTACGTGAGTAAACCCAGACAGAAAATGGAGTGGTAGCGCCTCAGGCGGATGGTTTCAAAATTGCGAACGCATTCAGGCAGCTCCTGCAGCTGAGCTGGTGCCAAATTGTCACTTTTTGCATTCCTTTGGATTACACCAGCGAGACCGAGAGTGTGATCCTGTATTTTGGGCAGCCCAGGGTCTCCATATTCAGGGCCCAGGACTGCGCCCTGAAGTATTACTCACAGGATGCCCCGTGCATGGTCTGCAAAAACTGAGACGCCTATGAATTTGGATTATAATGATCAAGAAGCTGCGCTGGTCATCAACCTCACTCTCTGGTCACAGGCTACCTTGAGCAAGTGGCAAAACATAAGTCAAGACGACTGAACTGAACTAAAATTACATAAATTGTACTGCTGAACCATCGGCACTTAAAAAGACGCCAAAAACTCATAAACCAAAACAACCAGACAGCAGAAACTCATAAACTATAAAACGCAGGCAGGAAAACTATTTGTTATCTTCACGGCAATAACAGCACCAGAGAAACAACACAAATATGAACATAACGTCTTGACAACTGAATTGATTGCCCCTGTGCTTCAAAGGGAACGCAATTCAGTGGGGTCCCACTGCAACATCCCGAACAACTGAGACGCAAACAAGCTTGCCACAAAAGTCGGAACTTTTCTTCTTCTTCCTCTTCTTCTTCTTCTTCTTCATCTTCTTCTTCTTCTTCTTCCTCTTCTTCTTCTTCTTCTTCCTCTTCTTCTTCTTCTTCTTCTTCTTCTTCTTCTTCTTCTTCTTCCTCCTTTTTCTTCTTCTTCTTCTTCTTCTTCTTCTTCCTCTTCTTCTTCTTCATCTTCCTCTTCTTCTTCATTTTCTTCTTTCTGTGTTCAGGATTTTTTGTAATGCTAGATCTGTAGTCCCATAGCTAGGACAAAGTTCAGTCATCTCCAGGTTTGGGTCAGAGCCCTATAGTTTCTACGTCAGCTCCCCTTCCTCTGGCCGGGTTCAAAATCGTGTGTCTGTTTCTGCAGGGGCAGTCACTTTACGTGATATAACTTAACTTAACGTCTTTATACTGGTTTAGAAGACCCTGCAGAGTCTGTATACAACCAGTTACATTTACATCACCTTGCTCTAAAATCTATGCGCATCCAGTTTATTCTTAAACGCATTAACTGTCCCTGCCTCCACCACCTCCCCTGGCAATGCATTCCAAGCAGACACCACTCTCTGACTAAAAAAATATTTCCTAATATCTAACCTGGACCTCTCTTTAATCAGCTTGTAGCTATGCCCTCGTGTTATTGTAGGTGGCTGTATTTTAAAAAACTTGTTATAGTCTAATTTATCGATTCCTCTGATCATCTTATAAACCTGTATTAAGTCACCACGAATTCTTCTCTCTTCGAGACACTGTAGGCCCGTTTTTCTGAGTCGTTCCTCATAACTGTAATTCTGGAATCCAACTATCATCTTTGTCGCTCTTTTTTGTATTCTTTCTAGCATGTTTATGTCCCCTCTATGATAAGGACTCCACACCTGTACACAGTACTCCAATCTAGGTCTAACTAAAGCTTTATACAGTTTGACGATCACTTCCTTGCTCCTATGTTTAATATTTCTTTTTATCATACCTAACATTGCATTTGCCTTTTTCACTGCTACCTTAACTTGCTCACTCACCTTTCCTGTATGATCTATTATAACCCCTAGGTCCCTTTCCTTATCTATCTTTCTAATATTGTTTTCTCCCATTCTGTATTTATGTTCCATATTGGATCTACCCATGTGGATGACTGTACATTTATCTACATTAAACTCCATTTGCCAGCTTACAGACCATTCTCGAATTTTATCTAGATCCGACATCAATATATCCACTTCCGCTTTAGATGAGACACTACTGCATAGTTTTGTGTCATCAGCAAATTTTGCAATCATGGATCTCATATCAATGTCCAAATCATTTATATATATCAAGAACAAAATTGGTCCCAAAACCGAGCCCTGTGGCACACCACTTTTCACTTCACTCCACTCAGAGTACTCCTTATTTATGCCCACCCTCTGCCTTCTTCCTGTTAACCAATTTTCAATCCATTTGGCAACTTCGCCACCTATTCCATGTGATTTTAACTTTCGAAATAATCTTTGATGAGGTACTCTATCAAAGGCCTTTGCAAAGTCTAGATAAATAACATCCACTGGCTCCCCTTTATCTATGATTTTAGTAACCTCCTCCATGAATTCTAATAGATTTGTTAAGCATGATCTCCCTCTAGTAAACCCATGCTGACTATTTCTAATTAGATTACATTTTTCTTGCCTACTTTGTCTTTCGTTCTTTGTTTATTTCTAACATAAGAAAAGAAGCTTTTACTGTCAGTCTTGATCCTCTGAGCAAGTTTTTTTTCAAAGTCTATTTTTGCTGTTTTATTCGCTTTCTGAGATATGTTCTGCTTGTCCAAATATTTTACATATGTTTCTTTTGATTTACCTGCCTCTATATATTTTTGCCATGCTTTATTTTTTGCTCTTCTACATTTCACTACAAATCTAGTTATCCACTTTTTACGCTTGGGGTTTACCTCCCTACATGGAACACATTCCTCTTTTAGCGTTTCTAGAACTGTTTTAAAACTTTCCCACTCCTGTTCAACATCTGTTCCTACAATAATATCTTTCCAGATTATGTGGTTCGCTGCCTCTTTCATCCTCTTAACATCTGTCTTAGAGTAGTCGTATGTTCGCGTGTTTATGTTTACTTCTTTCCCTGCAATAAGATCCCAACGGATGATTTGATGGTCACTTGAGCCAAACAGTTCCCCAACGGTAACGTTTTCAATCATATTTTCCTCTGTGGTAAAAACTAGGTCGAGTATGTTTTTGCCTCTGGTGGCTGCTTCTACATGTTGAATTAAAAAATTGTCAGTTATGCACGTAACAAAAGGTTTTGACTCTACAAGTGCTTCTGCCATATCCCATTTTATTTCTGGATAGTTGAAATCTCCCATTAATAATAATTTCCCTTTACTTGCCTTTGCTATGCTACTAATCAGCTCCTCATCTTCCTCTTTTTGACTTGATGGACATCTATAGCACACTCCAATCACTGTTTTTTCACCCCCACTTTCTATTTCTCCCCATACACTTTCATTTTTGTTACCACATGATAAATAATCTTTGATCGTTATATTAACAGAATTTATACAGTATAATAAAACGCCACCTCCCTTAGTCTTGTCTCCAATTATCCTATCTTTCCTTAACATTGTATATCCCTCAATTTCAAGTTCACTATCTGTAATCTCCTCATATGTCCATGATTCTGTTAACCCTGATTGTCTAGACTCTGGTACTACAGGGGCAGTCACTTTACGTGATATATGAGTGTCTAGACTCTGGTTCTACAGGGGCAGTCACTTTACGTGATATCTGAGTGTTTAGACTGGTTCTAAAATGGCAGTCATTTAATGTGATATCTGAGTGTCTAGACTGGTTCTACATGGGTAGTCACTTTAAGTGATATCTGAGGGTCTTGACTCTGGTTCTACATGGGCAGTCACATTTTGTGAAAATTGAGTTTCTAGACTAGTTCTACATGGGCAGTCACTTAATGTGGCATCTGAATCTGCAGTAGCCTGTTCGTAGGAAGAAACTATAATAGTATACAAAAACAATGTTAACAAAGATTGATTTTTTTAATATGAAAGACACCTTTTATTATAAGTACCGGTATGTGTTCATAGCTACTTTTACGGCTTGTTTTTGTCGTCGGTGTTATTATTTTTACCTGAGGTTCTCGATAACATGCATACCGTGTTGGAAGATCCCCGACTGCGAGATTATGGGTTACTTAGGCAGCAGCGTTTATATACTGTTGGGAATACTGAAAGTAAGAGAAAGTTTGATCAAATTGGAGAAATTGTATAACTCTAGAGAAATCAAGTCAGACAGGAAGATTAGCACTGTAAACTACAACGTACTGTTTGATCCGATATAAGGTTGGGAAGCTTGGAAGTCAACAAAGATGTGGACAGGATATATACACACGTTCATAAACATATTCGTGCAGAATGCTTGGTTTGAAATGGTGCGGTAAGGCCACCAAGCTGGACATGTTGGAAAGATCTGGTTAGGCATCAGTAGATTCCGACAAAAAGAGGAATTGATAATTGATAGGTCGTACTTTACGAACAATAACTTGATGATATTGCAAGACAGACACTGTTCGGGAACCATAAAGGCAAGTGGCGTAGAGACAAAGGAAATCACACTTGGAGATCGGAAAGTGTTGCGTGGTAGGTTACAGATTGAACATCCCTTCTGAACATGTCATTTCTGGATGCCGGAAGAGCGAAGGCTAACACGGTACTCAAAAAATGCTATGCTGAGGTCGGATGTTTCGGACTGAAAAGCGCAAGTATCGCAGACAAGCTGTAAACTACGACACAACGCATTCCGTTCTCCGGACTACATCCTGCTACTTGCAAGGCCCTTTTTTGTGGCTTGGTAGCTGAAGATTGAAAATGAAATACTAATAATAAGAAGAAGAAGAAGAACAAGTAGAAGAAGAAGAAGAAGAAGAAGAAGAAGAAGAAGAAGAAGAATAAGAAAAGTTGACCTTTTATCAAATTTGAGGGAAACAGTACAGCCGATGTCTACATTGGAGTAGAAGGCAAATGGCATACAGATTTGGCGGTTGTTTCAATACCAATTATCCACAGGGAACTGATGAATTTTGATTAATTGAAGACCATGTTTCCATCACGTTTTTATTTCAATGAGGTAACTGGACAATACCTATTCTAGTCACTACACTCTTTCCGCTATCCGTACACGGCCACCGGTTAAGTTCAGAACTTGCTTACCTTCCCCCAATACCTGGAATCCAGGTCGGCAACTAGTTGAAAGGCAAGCCACCGCCAGAGCAAACCAGCCGCTGTGACAACCATCAACGCTTTCAAAATCTGTTAGGTCTGGGAACGTAGAATTGTCAACATCGGCGGAGACTTTCGGCGACGCGCTGGGATACAACCCCCGCATATATCTCTCGCGTCTAAGTCTCGTTCTGAGAGACTTCTCATCTTTCACTTTGTTCTCCTCGGTTTGTCAAATCTCGACATGAAAGCCAGATTTTGGTGGATCCAGTTACGAAGACTAATAGTTATCGATGTGTACAGCCGGAGAGGTGATGGATACCTTTTAAGTTCAATTTCAGATCTGCAAATGAAAATGTAAAATTGTGCCAAGAATAGACGCTGTTGTCAAGGATGGTGTGTTAAGGATTCCAGTATGCTGAGTCGCATGCTGTTGATAAGGTAAGGTGACCCATTCCCTGCCTGTCTGTTGATTAGGTAAGGTGGTCCATTCCCTGCGCGTCTGTTGATGAAGTAAGGTGGCCCCTTCCCTGCCCGTCTGTTGATGAAGTAAGGTGGCCCATTCCCTGCCAGTCTGTTCATGAGATAAGGTGGTATATTCCCTGCCCGTCTGTTGATGAAGTAATGTGGCCTATTCCCTGCCCGTCTGTTGATGGAACTCTTGTAGGTGAGGAAAGGAAAACATACCGATCATGCATGTTACTCGGCAGCGCATGAGCTGCAGTGGTCAGCGACCCATAGCTGACTGCTAGCGTCAGGGCCAGCGAACCAGAGCTGTCAAGACCCTTCTACACCTCCACGTTGTGATCCTGGATAACAGGCTGCAGCAGGACAGACTGGCTAAGGAGAAAGATTGAAGAGGGAATGCTAACCCTGCATTCAAAACTGCTCGATGAAGTCGGATGTGTAGGACCGAAACGTGCAAATATGGCAGTCAAGCTGTAAACTGCGACACAACACATATCGTTCTCTGGACTACATTCTGCTACTTAAGCCCTTTCTGGGTGTGGTAACGGGAGATTGAGAACGAAGGAAGTCAAGCCAAGTAATACATGATACTTAGGGTCAGGTAATATATACTGGCCAAGACCCCCATCTCACTTTCTCGTAGGTCTCTCTGGAAATGGATCGTTTTCCCTGGCAGCCTTGTTACAAGGTGAGGACCAATATGATCCCCAAAGTACTGAGCGACACGCAGATGAAACAAAGCATCAAGTAACATCCTACATGACCCCGGTTCCCCTTCATCAGTACGCTCGAGATGTGAGGACAGCTGCTGCAATCCGTCACTTCTTGACCTCATTTTCACGACGCACAGAAGTGTGACCACATTGTGAACAGTAAACAATAATATCCCTCCCTGACTCTTCCCCCCCCCCCTCCTCCTCCTTGATGGGTAAATAAAATTTACCGACCTCCCCTTAACCCGAAATGGAAAGTCCCATGACCTACGATTTGAACCCAAGTACCTCTGTTTGGGGTGAAATGAGGCGCAATTACAACTATCTTATCTCTGTGGTTCTGATTTTGTTCATCGATTCTCTTATCATTTCCTAATTTCTCTGGGACTTCCCTGCTTGCTTTGTTTATCTGTCCGCTTTGAGAGCACAAAGCATCGCATGACTTAGTATTTATGCCATTCGTTAAATTACCAAGAACTTGCTTGACGTCGGGCGACCGTCGTTATGTGCCTGGACGCGGGAATTGGCGCCCGCCATTTGTTGACAGTGGTTCAGACGGCCTCGACTGTCGCCGCCGAACCGGTAGGCCTTTCCCTACCTGGAAGTACCGTAGGAATGCAGCTTCCTCGGGCGCACCCGAAACAAATCTCGGCCTTCCGTCCGTTGATGTTCTCTCTTCATTGATTGTGCCACCTCCTAGTACAGTAAGGGAGTGGGTTCGCAACCCAGTTGCAACACAATGCAGTGTGCCAAAAATGTAGATGTGTACATGAAATAATCCTCCTTCTTTCTTTCTTTTCCCTTTTTTGTCCTCCTTGTGTTTTTCAACATCAGGTCATGAAGAGGTTTTCTTGACCGGGCCCTAGCATGAGCTTCGTTCATGAGTAGTTTCACTTCTTCAGTTATTTCTGCTATCCATATTGTCATTGGGCCGAACTTGGCTTTGTATCCATTGCATCTGTATCCATTGCTTTATGTGGATATTATCTCGTGTTTGACTTTTCATCCTCTTTTTCTTCTTTTGTCCTACTCTTCCTGACATACGGCGTTGTATCTTGATGAGGTCTAGCACTGGTGTTGTATCTTGATGAGGTCTAGCACTGGTGTTGTATCTTGATGAGGTCTGGCACTGGTGTTGTACCTTGATGAGGTCAAGCACTGGTGTTGTACCTAGATGAGGTCTAGCACTGGTGTTGTACCTTGATGAGGTCTAGCACTTTTGTTGTACCTAGATGAGGTCTAGCACTGGTGTTGTATCTACTTGTCTCCTAATAACTTCCTTTCTGATTGTGTTCATTCTTGTTACTCCAACCATTCTGTACAGGCATTTCATCTGTTGTTACAATGTGTCTTGTATTTATATATGTTAATGTACAATTCTGATACTGATAGCACAATGTGGGTAGGGATGATGTGTTGCATAGATTTAATAAGAAGGGAATTCTATGCTGCCTGAACTGACATCACAGATTATAATACTGAACCTGAAATGCGGCTCAAAGCTGTGTCTATCACTTGATCTTTGATGGCAGGCCTCTTGACCTTTCACCTTTACTGGAGTCTTTTGTTCCTTTCTACACGGAACGTGATGCCCTTACTGAAGTTAGGCTCTCTCGATTTGGAGCTATCGCCATGCCACTTCACCGTGCTTTGCTGGTTTCCGGAGCAATTTGTTTGACACGAGTTGGCGCCCTTCGTTTGTTGACTTCTGCTCGCGCTGTCTCGACGGCTGGAGAGTTTTAAGTTCAGTTGCTAACAACACTGACAACTTTCCTTAGTAGTTTGTTACTTTGTGCATGGTAGATGATACAATATATCCAATCTGAAAATATGAAATCATCAAGTGAAATTAGCTCCTCTGTATCGTCAGATTTTTCTTTCCCTTCTGGACCTAATATCTTATCTCTTTCTCGCCATTTCTCTTCTCAATTCTCGTGGCACCTTATCTCTTCTTACATTCTAACTCTCTCTCACTCTCGTTCTCTTTCACATCTTTTTTACTTGCTGTCATATCTCCTCCCTTTTACGTTATATCGTTCTGTCTTTCGCCTTTGTTTTAAAATCACTCTTTCCACATCTTTTTTTTTTATTTTTGCTTTCGCCTTATTTCTGTAATCTCCAAGGCGGTGTTACACTGTGGCTCTATTTCGCGCCTCTCGGCCCAGTGCATCCTACTTCAGGATGCATGTTACTTAAGGGTCTGCTTCCTCCTGCATTTTCTAAGGGTTTGCTTCCCATGGGTAACGGTATGTGTTGTGATGGGGATCGAGCCCAGCACCTTTTGGTTGTGAGCCGTGACACTTAACCACTAGCCCACGTCGTCCCCTTTCCACATCTGATACACGTCCTTCTCTCCCCTTCTGCGTCTCAGGTTTTTATTCATTGCTCCTTTTCTATCTCTTCTCTGTTATATCATCCCTCACTCTGCTTCTCCCTCTCTCTCTCTCTCGCTCCCTATATATATATATGATGTGAGTAACATGACCTTTGCAAAACGCTTCTTCTTCCAACCGCTAAACTATTCGGTGGTTATAAGTTTATTGGCACGTGATACGGTACGGCAGATTGCCATTACTTGGAGGAGCGAAAGAAATTCATTTCTATCAAACTGGACAAGCGTGATTCGAACCCGGTGCTTCGGGATTGTCAAACGGACGATTCATCTCTAGACCACGTAGCCTCCCATATATATTTATATACGTACGGAGATACATACAGAATACAAAGATATATTCATACATACATACATACACCCATACACACAAACACATTTACTTATTTTAAAATGTACGGATGTAAATGTTAATATATATTATTTGTCTGACTTGTTTCATACACGTAATTCTCTCTGATAATCTGTTATCTTAATTCTAAAGTATATTTCTCTCTCCTGTTATATAACTTTTATCGCACTTCCCTGTTTTATTCGTAGCTTTTTATTGCTGTTATTTATTCATCCGTCGGTATTTATTTCTCCAATTTTACCTTCCTGTCCCCTCCCCCCCCCCCTTAACCACACCAACTCACCCCACCTCTCAATATCCCTCTCTACCTTCCTCTTTGAACTGCTCCTTATGTTTTCTACTTCAATGCACCTCCCTCGGAAGAGCTTTTTCTCGGCAAACTCCAAAACGCTGACAAATTTACTTTGATATCGAAAGTAGTATCAGGTACAAGTTAACGATACGTCTTTTCAAGGACTGTCGTTTCATACTCCAAGTGCATTGTCAAGTGTTTTGGTTGTCTAGTAACACATGCATTTTTATAGAATATTCTCTAAGTATATCTCTGTCCGCCAGACCTCTGGTAGTACTGGCAATAGGATTTTTCTCATAGGGAGAGAAGGACTTTATTCTTTCACGTTTGTATTGTAAATACTATCAGATCATAGTCTGTTTTAGTCTCCCTGTACTTCTCCAGGGGTAGATGCCACTGTGCAGGTCCTAGATCTGGTGTGAGCTGGATGCAGCAGGGATGAGAATTTCCTGTTTAGCGGACTAGGCTCGAGCAGCTTATTACTCCACTGCGTTGGTGCAAGTCCAGCAGAGGGTGGTCAACTGGTGTGTGAGTCCGTCTTAAAAGACTCAAACACTAGAGCAAAGTAGACCCGCAGCCTGTTAAGTGCCATTTATGCTTCTCTCAATAAACCACCTTACCATGGCCGGTGTTATGTCATGTCACAGAGCTAGCTAGTCGCCTTTTGCGACATGCTCTCTGTGGGACAGTGGTGCTATTCTAGTCCTTGTCATACACAAAGACCCCGGTAAACTACTCAGTGTATCTCGAATAAGTTGACCTTTCAACAAGGGAAAGCACGAAAGTTTCAAGCCACAGTTTGTCTCGAGAGAGGCGAGACCAACGTCTAGTCATATTGGAGATTAGTGAGACACTTGGATAACCCATGTTCAAGCTGTGCATGAAAAAGAACCATCAGCAGTTGAAAAACGATAGACTTGGATGGCAAACTCTGCCCGGACTAAATTCTAAAAAAGTAATGCCATTTGTACTCAATAGATGGAGTGCCAGCCTAATCATCCCCCCCCCCCCCCCCGCTCTACAATATCTTAAATACCTGCCTGGCAGCACGCATTTTCTGTGTTTGAATATCCCGATTCCAAGGATTGTCAGAAGACTTCTTTCTGCTTCTTCTTCGTTCTCCATCTCCCGCTTCCAAGTCCTCAAAAAAGGCTTTGCAAGTAGCAGGATGTTGCCTGCAGAACGGAATTGCATTGTTAAACATTATCTGATCGCATATTGTGGTAACCCCTTGCACCATAAATTGTGTTAAAATGTGCTGTCAAAAATGGTGTTAAAATGTGGCGCCATTAATGTGTTAAAATGTAACGCCCAGAAATTGTGTTAAAATATGGCACCAGAAATTATGTTAAAATATGGCGCCAGAAATGGTGTTAAAATGTTGTGCCAGAAATAGTGTTAAAATCTGGCGCAAGAAATGGTGTTAAAACGTGCTCTCAGAAATTATGTTAAAACGTGGTGTTTCAATTTTTGTTAAAACGTGGTGTTTCAAATGGTGTTAAAACTAGGTATTTCAAACAGTGTTGAAACTAATTGTTTCAAATGGTGTTAAAACTATGTGTTTAAAATGGTGTTAAAACTAGGTGTTTCAAATGCTGACAAAACTAGGTATTTCAAATGGATTTAAAACTAAGTGTTTCAAATGGTGTTAAAACTAGGGGTTTCAAATCATGTTAAAATGGTATGTCTTAAATTATTTTAAAGCGTGGTGTCTGAACCAATGTTAAAAAGTGTTACTTCAAATGGTGTTGAAACTTGATGTTTCAAATTATGTTTAAACGTTCTTTTTCAAAAGGTGTGAAAAAAGGTGTTTTAAATTATGTAAAAATATGGTGTTTTAAATGGCGTTAAAACAGTTAACTTACCACGCCAATACTGCAGAATGACTATCAAAAAGTACACCTTAGTGGGGTCTAATAGAGAACATGTGCTGGAATTAGACCTTCGAAAATCTTTGGGGCTACCCTTTAAGAAACTTGACTATCTCGCTAAGGGAATTGACGAAAGGGCACCACCAGGTGTGGAACCTGCGGCTTAATTTGACTGAACACGCCAATGCTGTAGAACAACTGACAAATTGAGAGCGCTGCCGTTTGGGTCTAATAATGAACGTACGCTGGTATTAGACTCACGGACGACAAGTCAGCTCAAATGAAAGAACGCTACGGAAATCGTGTTTAACTCCGCAGATTTCAAATACCTGGTCATTGACAAACAAAAGCCCTCAATAAATTCGTCTGACCAAATAGTGAACGGGTGCTGGAAATAGATCTGAAGACAGGTCAGTTTTACCCTACAAATGACAGGGCGTTGCTACGGAAAACCAGCTCAAATCGAGAGGAGCCGCAGACACTTTTGTTCACGTACCAGGCTGATAAGCCAAGGGCGCGAGGCTACCATGTGGGGGATTACGGCCGAACCCTTGAAAGCCGCAATCCCGCCCAAAATCTCAGCACCACTGCAATGGGAGGCCCCTACATGCTCGGGACCTGGGGCTTGCGCCCCAACCCTATCAGGTAGAGCCACAGTAAGAGGTCCTTGCCGCCCGCAAATCAAAGCGGGCGGAAAACTGCTTGATACTCACCCTATACGGCGATGGGGTGCGAAAAACACCAACCAAAGACTTAGAACCTGGTCGGGGTGTCGAAAACAGTAGAGCAGCCACCACACTGTGAACTGTCAAGACTCAACCACTGACCATGAGAGTTGTCCGCACACCAGGCGATCAACATCTCTGTGACATTACCAGGCTTGTCCTCTGGCTAAATGCACTCCGGTTACGATATCTACCTCTGTACGTTATCAGCCATAACTATCATGCTGGACGCAGAAGAGATGCAGACCAGCGGACATTGCACACCTGCCCCACTGTGTCAACACCCCAGGTGGCGGGGAATGCTAGGCGTACCATCCCTGCATAGAAGCCAAGAAAATAAAGGGAAAAATAGATACCCCACTCACATGCAAATGCTACGTTTCTGGCAGGACGTGACGATCCTGGGATACAGACACACTGGACTGCCTCTCTTCCGGGTAAACCAGTCCATCTCATATATCACATACCATCATTGCACCCTATAGACACGAGTAGTGAAGACTCGATAGTCTGGAAAGACAACTTCCATAGGAGAGAAAACTCTGATCGTAAACAACTGCTGCCTTGCAGATAGGCTGGGGACAGCCAAAGGCTAAGGAGGGCATCCCTACAGAAACGCCTGTTGAAATCGGATGCACGGGGCCGCAAGCCTAACAAAACAGTGCAACGTAAATCACAGTATGATGGCAGCACAACCTATTCGAAAAACGTATGGCGCTCATCCTGAGGAGACCCGCCAGGCAGCGATAGCGCCGGGCCTCACGCCTCGAAGGGGCCCACCCTTGACTACTGGTGGTCACCCACCCATGTGTCGTGGAGTCAAGGCACATGGCTATGGGGTAACGTCTATTGGCCAAAACTTCAAGACCCTCAGGATACTACAGTGGAATGCGGAGGGAGTCATTAACAAAAAACTTTCCCTAACACACCACCTGCATGAAGGTAAAATTGACGTGGCATGTATCCAGGAAACGCACCTCAACAATAACCATAAATTCTCAATCAGAGGATACCAGACCTTCCGTCTAGATAGAGAAGGTCACAAAGGAGGGGTCCTGATACTGACCAGAAACAGCATACCGAGTAGCGCGGTACCTGTCAATCACACCGGACAAGCAGAAATTGTAGGAGTTGACATAATGGCTCTAGAGACGAAACTCCGCATTTTCAATCTGTACGGACCACCAAACAGAGACCTATCGCTCTCGAGTATGGAGGTCAGAGACTCCAACTGCATAGTAGTTGGAGATTTCAACAGCCACTCGGAGAGATGGGGATACTCTGACACAGACAGTAGAGGTGACGAAGTGGAAGATTGGGAGATAGATGCAAATCTCTCCCTAATCAATAGGCCGGAGGATAGCCCTAGCTTCTATTCAAGAACATGGCATACCACCTCGACTCCAGATTTGGCCTTCTCCACACAGGACATACACTATAAAATAGACCGCCAGGTGCTAAACCAACTGGCAGGTAGCGACCACAGGCCGATCAGGCTAACCATTGACATGGAAGTAGGCCCACAGGAAACAAAACCGCTCCCACGTTGGAATTACAAACGAGCCGACTGGGACAGATTTGCAATCCTGACAGATGGGCTGTGTGAAACCATCAACACACGAAACACCAAAATGAAGCCCATGGTAGAGAGCCTAAGCAAGGCAATAATGCAAGCCGCCACTGAAACCATCCCAAGAGGAGCTAGGAAAAACTATAAGCCCTACTGGAATGATGAGTTACAGAAAGTGGAAGATGCAGTAACAAATGCGAGGAACATGGCAGAACGAGAAAAATCCGTGGAGGCAAACATCGCCCTCAAAGCCGCCGCGGCGAAGTACAAACACACTCTCAAGCAAACAGCAAGAGAAAGTTGGAAAAATAAAACGGAAAGTTTAAACCTGGACAAAGAAGGGAACAAGCTATGGAAGCTAGTCAGAGCCATGAACGACGAAACCCCGTCAAATAAACAAATTACTATCAAGCAAGGCGAGAACTTGATCACAGGTAAGAAAGCCGCAAACGCCTTTGTCGATCACTATGCCAGAGCAAACCACATCGAGGTCCCTGCAGATAAGCATACAGACATTAGCGAAGAGCTAAAGGGGCACGAAAACATAAATACGGCTGCTGAAGAGCACATGATGGCCAAACTAACAATGCGCGAAATGGAAGAGGCTATGAGAACACTAAAGAGAAGGAAATCTCCCGGAAAAGACGGGATAACAAACGAAATGCTGATGGGGCTGGGCCAAACAGCGAAGGAAAAACTACTATCAGTCCTGAACCAAAGCTGGAAAAGGGGTATTGTACCCCAGGCATGGAAAGATGCAATACTGGTACCAGTACCAAAAACAGGAAAGGACAAAACAGATCCGAATGGATACAGGCCCATAAGCCTACTGAGCTGTGTCGGCAAGCTGATGGAACGGATGATAAACACCAGACTGATGTGGCATCTGGAAGAAAAACGAATACTAATTCCACAGCAAGCCGGCTTTAGACAGCACAGATCCACTGAGGACCAGGTCATCCTCATAGCCCAGGAGATAGAAGATGCCTACCAGGCACAGAAACACACAGTAGCTGTTTGGGTGGATCTGGAAAAGGCATTTGACAAAGTCTGGAAGGATGGACTTAGAGTCAAGCTAAGAAGAAGTGATGTTTGTGGGAAGATGTACAAGTGGATCAACCACTACCTCAAACAAAGAACGGCCAGAGTCCAAATACAAGGGCAGATGAGCAAAAAGGTGACACTCGAGCAGGGAGTACCCCAAGGGGGAGTACTGTCACCCACACTCTTCCTGGTATATATAAACGATATTACAGAGAATATACCAAGAAGAGTCCATAGCTCAATGTTTGCAGACGATCTGGCTATGTGGACCTCTGAAAAGAATCTCACCATAGCAAGAAATCGGATGCAAACGGCCCTAACATCGCTGGAAGCGTGGGCGAACTCATGGCTGGTCAAAATAAACGAGGAGAAAACCACGTGCACAATATTCTCGCTCTCATTAAAACCCCAAAGTACCAAATTAAGCCTAAATGGCAAAATCCTGCAGCCAAACGACAACCCAACCTATCTGGGAGTCACATTTGATCGGCGCATGACATGGAAAAGTCAGATTGAGAGAAACCGAATGAAAGCCAGAGAAAGAATGGCGATCATGAGGAAACTTGCTGGCACAAGCTGGGGAGCAGACGAAGGCATACTAAAGAAACTGTACACTGGAAGAGTGAGACCAGTTCTCGAGTATGGCATCGCGGCATGGACAACAGCAGCGAAGGCGAACTTCGATAAAGTTAACAAACTTCAAAACCAAGCCATGAGAATCATAACTGGTGGCATGAAGTCAACGCCAATTGTAGAACTTGAAAAGATTACAAAACTGCAATCCATGACCGACAGAAGAGACTGCAGAGCCCAGCTGCAGTCAGAGAAACTCCGAAGACTGACGGACCATCCAATGTACCAGAGGCTAAACAATTTGGGAACTGGGAAACTAAAGCGGAGAAACTTTGCAGAAATAGCCAAAGCAAAGATGCACGAAGATCCCATAAACGCACTAACAACACCAAAACCCATCACTACTGTACGAAAACCTACTTGGAGGCAGGATATATTTCCAGAGGTGGTAGAAAATATACCAGGTATTGCAAACAAAAACTGCCAGACCGAAAAAGAAAGGAGAGACACTACCTTAAGCTTCATAACGAAAAGCTACCCAAGCATGGACTGGACCCATGCATACACCGACGGTTCTGTAACAAACACTACACAGAACGGAGGGGCAGGAGCATTCCTGAACCTACCAAATGGCAGAAAAATAACACTGTCATTCGCTACTGGTAAGTACACGAGCAATTTCAGAGCAGAGGCAGAGGCACTGAGGGCGGCAGTGGAAGAAATGGTAACACACAGTGAAAATGAGAGCCATATAGTCCTGCTGACAGATGCTCTCGAAGTAGTCACAGCGCTAAAAAGCCAGAAAAACACTGAGCTTAATGACTTAAGAGCAGCACTCTGCAAACTGTGCCAACAGTCCGCACCAAAAAGGGTAGTGGTACAGTGGGTTCCGTCACACTGCAACATCCAAGGCAACGAGGAGGCAGACAGACTGGCAAAAGAAGGTGCAAGGCTACCACAAATAGATACCAGTATGACGTACGAAGAGTCAAAACGGCTTATCAAAGCCAGGTACATGTCCAAATGGGAAACCGAACATACTGGTTACACCAAAAACGATGCCTATTACCAGTTGAACCGAAGAGAGCAGGTCGTTGTCTTCAGACTTCGCACTGGCCACAACAGACTGAGGTACCACCTCTTCAACAAATTGAAGATAGGGTGTACCGACGAATGCCCGTGCGGTACTGGTAAAATGACCACTGAACATCTGCTGCAGAACTGCCCGACATACGAGGATCAGAGAGAGCAGATGTGGCCATTGCCAGTGGAACTGCAAGACAAGCTCTATGGTAGTGGCGAGAGTCTCAGGATGACCGCCGCTTTTTTCGAGAAAATAATGGTTACTGTCTGACTGTGTACGCAGAAGAAGAAGAAGAAGAAATGGCGTTAAAACGTGGTGTTATTAATGTTATTAAAACGTGCTGTTTTTAATGGTGTTAAAACGTGGTGTTATTAATGTTATTAAAACGTGCTGTTTTTAATGGTGTTAAAACGTGGTGTTATTAATGTTATTAAAACGTGCTGTTTTTAATAGTGTTAAAACGTGGTGTTATTAATGGTGTTAAAACACAGTGTCTGAAACATTTCTAATTGGTGTTGTCTGTTCTCCAGGCGTATTTTCCCGGCTTACAAAGTTCGTTTATCCGGGCTGGATAAAAAGTCCAAGTATTTCCTGGTCCTGGATATTATGGCAGTGGATGACTGCCGGTACAAGTTCCACAACGGAAAGTGGACAGTTGCTGGCAAGGCAGACCCTGAGATGCCTAGAAGGTGCTACGTGCATCCAGACTCCCCGTGCACAGGCGACCAGTGGATGCAGAAGGTTGTTAGTTTTCACAAGGTCAAGCTTACCAATAACATCTCAGATAAGAATGGTTATGTAAGTACCATCCATGGATTGTATATCCACAATTTTCATCTTAATTTTCCTGTTTCGTTGTTCTGGAATTTGTCTCATTCATTTACTCACTCGCTCACTCATTCACTCACTCACTCAATCAATCATTCCCTCAATCAATCATTCACTCACTCACTCACGCATTCACTTATTCACTCTCTCTCACTAACTCCCCCGATCACTTACTCATTCACTCGCAACTCGCCTCTTAGACAAAACAAAAACATAACAATTAAAACCAACGCTAATGATTTACAGTGCATGTGTCGGCAGCACACTCCGATATGGCAACCAAACGGACAGCCTGTCTCAAACAAGAGCAATGGCTCAACCATTTCCATCCACGGCGTCTGCGATCCATCCTGGAACTTACATCAAGGGACAGAGTGACAAACTCAGAGATGGACTCTCCCACTTTGGCTTCAAAGCATATACACTCTCCTTATGTAGTGAAGCATGCGATGGCTAGACCATGTTCGTCGCATAGAAGATGACCACATCCCCAAAGATATTTTCTGGGGACAGATAGTGGATGGCAATGGAGCAGTCAGCCGACCACACATGAGGCTCAAAGATGTGTGTCACATGAAGGATCTGTTCTCATATCTGGGACACAAAGCTGCAGATCAATCCAACTGGGCATACAGCCAGGTTAGCCAGCCTTATAATGGGCATAAGGAGCTCTTGCAACAAACAGTAGTGAAACAACTCTACAAGGAGGAAGAAATAAAATTAACTATTGAGATACCTTTCCATTGGGGCTTCATCCTGTAGTCAGTCATGACTGAAAGGGACTACTGTAGTCAGTCATCCTTGAAAGGGACTTCTTTATTCAGACATGACTGAAAGGGATTTCTTTAGTCAGACATGACTGAAAGGGACTACCTTAGTCAGGCATAACTGACAGGGGCTACAATAGTCAGGCATGACTGAAAGGGGCTACTATAGTCAGTCATGACTGAACGGGGCTACTATAGTCAGTCATGACTGAACGTGTCTACTATAGTCAGTCATCCCTGAAATGGTTACTATAGTCAGTCATCCCTGAAAGGAGCTACTATAGTTTGTCATTCCTGAAAGGGGCTACTATAGTCAGTCATGACTGAACGGGTCTACTATAGTTAGTCAGACCTGAAAGGGGCTACCATAGTCAGGCATAACTGACAGGGGCTACTATAGTCAGACATGACTGAAAGGGGCTAGTATAGTCATTCATCTCTGAAAGGTCCTACTATGGTCAGTCATGATTGTAATTGGCTGTAATAGTCAGTCATGACTGTATGAGGCTACTATATAGACTGGATGGCCTGCAACGTGCATTAACCACATCCCCTGTACTGTGACGGACAAGTGCTCAAACTACTATACCACGTTCAGACTTAATTTTGTTATTTGCTAAACCACTTTATTTGTTCATAATCCCATCACACAAGCATATTTTTTACACCCGTCCATAATTAATGATAACTTCGTTGATGACATCATCTCAACAACAAACACCTCCATACCTTATACTAAGGCCACGTCACTCAAATGGTCGGCATTATCCGCACGCGCTTAGCGTGATGCTCACATACAAGAACTTAGGGAGCCCTTCACAATGAGAGACCTTAATCTTTTATAGTCGACTGTTCGTATCTATCTCATCAGAAACACCCTTAAAAGTTTACATTCGTACGCAATATAGCTCACAGCGTTTTTTGGATCATGTAAGTGCAACCCTTCAACGGCAAAAGCGTTATTCAAACATTGCTGTCACTCGTTAATTATGAAACACATTAGATAAAGACTGAGAGATTGCTGTGGTACACAGAATAGGTGTTTTATTGTATACGCTCACGCGCCGCTTTTGGTGATTAAATTATAAGCATTGGGGACGGACGGTTCCAGGTACTTGTATGTTCATGCTTCGACTCACTCGTAAGGTGTGTTGGATGAAATATGGAGGAGAGCGGGAAGCTGTAGAGAACTTGAGGTAATGTATTGGAGGGAAATGCATGCCGTTTACTAGTCTCCTTGGTCACTAAATTATGAGAGAAAGGAAGTGGCGTAGCGAGGGACTGGGGCAGAGAGTTTGTGGTCACCCAAGGGGGCGCCCACAAGTCTACGGAGGAGGAACTTTCTAGTATTGTGACGCGCTGAAAGATAACTTTTATTAGAGAAAGATTGCGGATAGGTCTATTTTAGGGAACCCTACAACTCCTGGCATTGGACACTTCCGCTAATCAGACCGCACACATGAATGGGCATTATAGAGTTGGCGTCGTGGTTTGAAAGAAAGCTCTACAAACGATGACCAACATATAATACAGGAATCAAAGAACATTCTATAAAAAATGGACAACAAATAATACAGGGATGAAAGAAAGCTCTAAAAATAATGGCCCACAAATAATACAGGAATACAAGAAAGCTCTATAAACGATGGCCCACATATAACACGGGAATAAAAGAAAGCTCTATAAACGATGGCCTCACATATAATACAGGAATACAAGAAAGCTCTATAAACGATGACCCACATATAACATAGGAATAAAATAAAACGCTAGAAATGATATCCATATATGATACAGGAATACAAGAAAGCTCTAGAGATGATATCCCTATCTTTTATGATACAGGAATAAAGGAAAGTTCTAGATATTATATCTGCATGTATGATCATCATCATCATCATCAGGTGCCCTGCCGGTTGGCGCTGGCGATCAGGGGCCACCATCCGTTTCTTTCACGTGTATCGTTTACCAACTCTGTTGTTGATTGTAGTCTGTGCCATTCTCTCAGGCTGTCCACCATGTTCTCTCTCTCTGCCTTCCTCTGTCTCTCAATCCTGCTATCTTTCATGTTGTCACGACGTGATCTACGCCGCATCTTCACATACCATGTCCAAAAAAGTAGACTGTCTTGTTCCGAAACTTGCCATAAGGTGTCTTCGTGTCTGCGCCTCCTCAAGTACTGTATCATTAGTTCTTATTGTAGTCCATTAGATCTGCAACATTTTTCTGTAAAACCACATCTCCGATGCTTCCAAAGATCTAAGCGCTTGCTTGCTAATTGTCCTTAATTCACTGCCAGCATTGGTTCCATCTAGCATCATTCAAGGACTGTTTCTCAGTTTCAACGGCAAGGTTATGTTACAAAATATTTCTATAATGGTCTGGAAAACCGATTTTGCTTGGATTATTCTGCACTTCATTTCGTATTTGCATCTTTAATCTGATGTTATGTATGTTCCCATGTATTTAAACATGTTAACTTGTCTCAATTATCATTTATCATGTATGATACAGAAATAAAAGAAAGTCTCATAAACAATATCCCATTTATGATATATGAGTAAAAGAATCCCCAAGAAATATTAACCCACATATAATGCCCGAGTAAAAGAATCCCCAAGAAATATTAACCCACATATAATGCCCGAGTAAAAGAATGCTCTAGATACAATATCCTTCTTCTTTTTCTTCTTCTTCTTCTTCTTTTACTTCTTCTTCTTCTTCTTCTTCTTCTTCTTCTTGTGATTGCATTATGGATGTTTACACCATATATCCTTATTCATGATGCATGGATAAAAGAAAGCTCTGGAAGCCAATCTTCATGGATGATACAAGAATACAAGAAGAAGGGAAATTCTAAATTCATTGCAAATCAAATGAACAGAATTAGGACTTTGCATAGGAGACAATAGGTTGAGATTCCATCTACTCAACAATTTCTTTTTTTTAAACAAACCACAAAATGAATGTGACGTTGATGGATGACGTCTTGTTAGTCCCACATCTTTAAACGTCCCCTGGGACGTCCACTAATGAGCTGGAGAGATGTCCAAAGTAAAGCCATTGGTTCAGCATGGTGCACACGGGCTAAAGATCGCAATCAGTTGAAACACCGGTTAGTTTTCTAATATCAGACCCTCACTTTGCCTGATTGCATTTCATAATTATAGATAATATATATATATATATATATATATATATATATGTATAACTTCCAGACAAAGAATCGAATCCTTCGAGTCAAAATGTAACAGAAAGATCCTCAGAATACCCTGGGCGGATTATAAAGACAAATGTAGACATTCGACAAGAGTTGAACATAGAGGAGAATTGGTTTATCAATTCCATTTTGGCTAGAAAATGCAAATACTTTGGTCACATCAAGAGACAAAACTGTCTCGAGAGAACGGCGATGAAAGGTATGGTGCCAGGTAAAAGAGGAAATGGTAGACCAAGAAGATGATGGCGCCAAGATATTCATGAATGCCTGGGTATGACTATGGTGAAGGCTGGAGTTTTGGCAAGGGAAAGAGTTTCTTTCAGACAGACTGTGAGGGGAGCGGGTTCTATAAAGGACATGCTACATGATGATGATGATATATATATATATATATATATATATATATATATACATACGAAGATAGTTCAAAATGAAAGCGGACTTTTAAAACGGCACAGCGAATAAGTCAGGCAGCGAGCTACTTACTGCTTGTATGTGTGCCAGTGATACTGACCTTCAATTTAATAATCACCCGCATTACGCGGCGCCAGTTAGTATTCAAGCTTCACCCGGTGAAGTGAATACACGTGTAGTGCACTTGTCGATATTTTTAAAATAAAAGAGTAACGCGCGTGTGTGAAGTTCTGCTTCATAACGTAAACGTTGTACTGAATGCTGACGTAGACTTTCTGAAAAATGCCAACAGGTGAGGAAAGATGTGTTTATGGATAAATGTTCTAATGAAAAGGCGGCCAACACAGTGACTTAGAACGGTATCACCGCGACCATTAAAAACACACCAAAGTCACTCAAATGTGAAGGTTCTGGTCCTCGTCTTTTTGTATTGGAGAGACGCTGTTCATCATGAATGTAGGGGGCGGTGTGGGTTAGTGGTTAAATGACACCGCTCACAACCAGAAGGTGCTGGGTTTGATCTCCATCACAGCACCGGCCGTTAACCCGGGGAAGCAAACCCTTAGAAAATACAGGAGGAAGCAGACCCTTACATTAAATGCATGCTGAAGTCGGATGCACTGGTCCGACAGGCGCAAAATAAAAACCACAGTGCAAAGCACGCCGGTTTTGGGGATTAGAGAAATATGGCGATCGCATAAAAATTCATAAATCATGAGTGTATCACGCGATCAGACGATCAATACAAAATATTGCTTGAATGTTATGAAGTGTTTGAGAGATGCATTACCAGGGAAGAAGTCGTAAGAATGGGCAAACGAAACTTGGATGTTGCAACATGACAACGCACCTGTGCACACGCCCCTGCTGAATCGTGACCCTTTAGCAAGCCCCCAGACGTGTTGTCCCACAGCCGGCCTATTCTCAGAATTTGGCCCGTAAACACTTTTTTTGTTACGAAAGTTGAAATACATCCTTGAAGGTCACGGTTTTCAGACCATAGAAGGTGACGGCGTGGCCTAGTGGTTAAGTAGCACGGCTCACCATCCGAACGTGCTGGGTTCTTTCCCCATCAGAACACCGGCCGTTACCCCGGGGAAGCATTCCTTTAGAAAATGCAGGAGTATGCAGACCCTTACATAAAATGCATGCTGAAGAATGATGCACTGGCCCGATTGGCGCAAAATAAAAAGCACAGTGCACACCGCCTTGGGGATGAGAGACATAAGGCGAACGAAACAAAAAAAAACAAAACAAAAAAAAAAAGACAGAAAAGATCTAAGACAATTCGCCACATGCCCCTCTATCACAGAAAGCGCGTTATAGGACGCATTACAAATTTGAAAATGGTTTGGTAGGGATATATCAAAAGTGAAAAGAATTATTTGGAAAATGACACTTTTGAATATAAGAAAAATGAATTTTATTTATATAATTCGGTTTCTCTTTGGACTGCCCCCGTGTATGTGTGTGTGTGCGGTGTGTGTGTTTAGTTGTACACTATTCTAATAATATCCCTACTAGTAAAATAATAATTATAATAAATGCATTTATTTATCATTGCAACTAAGCAGTCAGTGGTTACGGCTCCAACAACAGAAAAGAACTGGTAAGGTGGCGCTCACAAGCAAGTGACGCCTTCGTTCAACTGCGCACAAAAAGGTCGCCGCCCAATAAACATTGCTGACTGAAGTACCCTTGCTGTTTCTGTCTCCCATTAGGCATCTTATACAACCGTACATTTCACCTCATGAACAAAATCTATGCTCGCTCCTACGTGCAGTTTCTTCAGTAAACATCATTTTTTCATCCAATCAGTGCGAAGCGTTCTTAACAACAGTCGTGGGCAGCATACGTCTCAGATCTTGACCGCCATCTTAGATCTGCCATAAAACGAATCTGTATGTCGTAAAAATGCCAAAAATATGATTTTGCGACAGTCCTCTAAATTATATTCTGCCTGTGGTACATTTACTATCGCAGGAACACCGTCTGTTCGACAATAGTTTGAAGTGCACCGATTTCTAATTTGGTCATTTTCATTGAAGGATTTATGGGCACCCTGTTTAATATAGCAATTTATGTTCATTTTCCTTTACCCAGAGAATGCCGTTTTTCACTGGCCTCTTCAGATCACAGACGTCATGTTAACCTTAACGACAGTCACTTCTCTTTGTCTTTATCTCAATGTTATCTTTTCTTTTCTGGGGTTTTTTATGTTGTATTGCTGAACGGCAATTGTCGATTTTTTAAAAATTTTTAGGTGTTCTGAAAAGGAAAGTTGTTTTGTTTTCTTTCTTGTTGTGGTTCTTGCATTTAGCTGTTCTCTTTTGATGATTTTCTCTGCTACTGAGATTTTAGTAGTTCATAACGTAGAATATCGAGCTTCATCAGCCTGGCATGCCAGCAGGAGGCACCACCACGGTGGAACCATACTTCTCTGGCTAGGTTGCTGTAATACATCTTGTTACCAGGCGCCTTACTTGATGCCTGTTCCATGGAAAGACTAAGGGAGTGAACGTTAAGAAGAAAATCGTGAGTTCAAGTCTTTAAAGCCGCTGGCTAGCGGTAGTGTCATCGCAATTGTGTCAACCCTACGACGTCGCCGTTTGCAAAGTGTATCGGCTAATTTTGTTACTTGGATCAATTAGCGACGTGGGGAGAAGCGACTTGCTGTACGGGCAACAACCTGGTCTTCGTATAAAGATACTCAAGTGTAGTGTATATATCATGATGATTTAAAAACAAAACAAAATTATAAAGATGGTTCTCTATGAACTTTGGAAAAATAAAGTAAAAGAGTGATGTACGTAAAATAAATATACCCATTCTCCTAAGAAAATATCCCAGGAATTACAAATTGTGCCTATTTAACCTCTGGGGACGGACAGTGTTAACCAACGAAAAGAAGAAAAAGAAAAATAGAAACCACATATCTACGATGAACAACGAGAGGACCATCAAATGACATGAAACACTTTTGCGTCACTGAAACATTAGGTTAGATATATACAGATACACACATGCATTCAGACACTGCTTTATGCATTTTAAGACAGCCCAATTGACTACGGTCTTTGGTGGAATAGGCGCGCCCCCGCCAGCAAAGACTAGTGAGGCAAACACTTAAGGTAAAAAAAAAAAATTAACTGCAAAGACCTTTTAATCTCACAATACCGATCCGCATATTGGCGTTTCTTCAGTAACGTTGCCTACCATCAATTCTCCAGGCGAGACCAGGTGATCATTATCCGGCTACGCACAGGATCCAACAGACTGAGATGTGATCTTTACATTAAGTTCAAGATTGGTATACGGACCTTTGTACCTGCGGCCCAACCGACATGACAGCAGATCACATCCTGCCCATCGTTTGCCGGTACAAGAAGTAGCATTTGACAACAGACAGTGCCTTCCACGAGAAGATGTTCGTAAGTGTATGGAGCCTCAATTCGATTGTTGCCTTCGTTAGAGTCATTGAAGTTGAGGTCTGAAGACGAACGAAGAAGCGCAAGAAGAAGAAAGATGGAAGGAAAAAGAAAACGAACGCTCAGTCATGACTAAAAGAGACTTTTTCTATTTCTGGTGCACTACGTGACGTGAGCATGGCGTGACGTGAGGATGGCGTGACGTGACCACAGCGTTACGTGAACACAGCGTGACATTGAGTCTTGGTCAATGCCTTTCACCTGACACACGTAAGCCGCCTCAACTCCAGGGAACGGGTCTGTAGGATCTCCGTATCTTAAAATGCGCACGCGAGAGAAAGGTAGGTATGGTGGGGAATGGGGGAAAGGGGGGGGGGGGTGGTTGTGAGAGGGATCAGCGTTCAAACAGGCACGAGAGATTGGTTTCTCATTCTCGATGACAATACAAGTAAGACGAAACAAAATGAACTTTCATCTTCGCGAACGTAAAGGTAAAGGTAAAGGTCAGTCCCGTGGCAGCATTTGCCGTAGTGGAAAGAGGCAGGAGCGAAGCATGCTGATAATTTTAGGGTAAGCCGAGTTATGAACATAAAGGAGCACACTTAACTAACTATGTCGAGAAAAAGTTAAAAAGTACTTCGTGTTTTCTTTTTCGAATGAGGTAGTAGACACCCATGCTGTGAACACACGTCTGCCCAGCTGTCTACGTTTTCTTGTCAATTAGTTATAAGCGTCTTTTTTCACTTCTGTAAAAGATACATATCACCCTCTCCTTTAACACGTGATTAAATCGTTATCATAAAACTAAATAAAACTGAACTGAAAAAACATTTGAAACACACTTTGAGAGCTTGGAATGTAACACTCCCAAGTCAGGGAAGGCCGGCCTAGCTTATGGCTAATTGGCTGTGATAAAAAGTAGCATCGTAATGAATGTCTCCTAATTACTAATTGACCTAATTCCTTGTTAGGCTGGACGCAATCAGCTTACTTTTCGAATAGTAACTAATAAATTCACTTCGCCGCTTCGCGCGTTTGCTAACATGCCACTACGCTTAAACTTCTTCTGCTGCGTTCGTTCTCAATCTCCCGCCACCAAACCCTGAAAGGGCTTAAGTAGCAGAATATCGTCCAGAGAACGGAATGCGCTGTGTCGTAGTTTACAGCAAGACCGCGATATTTGCACCTTTCGGTCCAACACATCCGACTTCAGCAAGCATTTTTTGAGCACCGGGTTAGCATTCCCTCTTCGATGCCTTCTCCTTAGCTAGTCTGCCTTGCTGCAGCCTGTTATCCAGGATCACCGCGTGGAGGTGTAGAAGGGTCTTGGCAGCTATAGTTCGCTGGCCCTGACGCTAGCAGTCAGCTATGGGTCGCTGACCACTGCAGCTCATGCGCTGCTCAGCATCTTGATCCTCACTACGCTTAAACAAAAATTACCACTACAATTTCAATTTTGAATTTATTTCACACATGTTTTATGCAAAGGCATGTCTTCTCTAATACTTCAAAACTGTTTGGGACAGTTCAGCCTATCCTGTCTATTCTAACGCTTGGCTTCTGAAGAGGATAACTCTTCATGAAATTAAGCCACAGTCTATGTGTGGCCAGTTGCCTTCCTAACCGTTACCTCCCCCAACCAACAGCCAAAACATGATCTAATTATGATATTAGTTAAAGTAAAGGATGCTTCCATAAACGCTGGTCAGACATGAAGCTTCAGAGACTTATGTATACTTCTTCTCTTGCGTTCGTTCTCAATCTCCGGCTACCAAGCCCTGAACAGTGCTTTGCAAGTAGTAGGATGTAGTCCGAAGAACGGAATGTGTTGTGTCGCTAGTTTACAGCTTGCCTGCTACATTTGCATCTTTCGGTCCGACACATCCGTCTTCGTCAGACTTCCGTATACTATTCCACAACCTGTTTGAGGTGGGATGGTCAGTTCCCTTCCTTGCTGCCTTTTCTTTCTCTAACCACAAATCGAGTACCCATTTACAGCTGGGACGACATCTTAGTTCTTAGGCGTTGAATGTTAAAAAAGGCTTTCTAGAAAAACAGAAAATGTCGTTTTAGTACTATTACATTTGACTTATTTGTCGGATTTTTAAAGAGATCTAACTAATTTACTTATTTTCATTGACAGCAAATTCTCAACTCGATGCATAAGTATCAGCCTCGCTTTCACATCATACGGACGTCTGACTACATGCGATTGGCAGTTTGTCCCAGAACCACTGTTGTGTTTGAAGAAACCCAGTTTATCGCTGTGACGGCATATCAGAACGAGCAGGTAAGGTCTGGGGGAATCAGTGGATGGTGGGTGTGTGAGACAGTGTACGTGGTGGAAGGGTTGTCCAGTGTGGTTGATGGATGATGGCTTGGCTTGACTTCGTTCGTTCTCAATCTCCCGCTACCAAACCCTAAAAGGGTTTAAGTAGCAGAATGTAGTCCGGAGAACGAAATGCGTAGTGTAGTAGTTTACAGCTTGATTGCGATATTTGCACCTTTCGGTCCAACACGTCCGACATCAGCAAGCATTTTTTGAGTACCGGGTTAGCATTCCCTCTTCGATCCCTTCTCCTTAGCCAGTCTTCCCTGCTGCAGCCTGTTATCCAGGATCACCGAGTGGAGGTGTAGAAGGGTCTTGGCAGCTCTGATTCGCTGGCCCTGACGCTAGCAGTCAGCTATGGGTCGCTGATCACTGCAGCTCATGCGCTGCTCAGCGTCTTGATCCCTGATGGATGATGATAGAGCTTGTTCGGTGGGTGGGTCGGGGAGTTTGTTTGGTGGTGGGTGGGCGAGTTGTTTTGTTAGTGGTGAGTGGGGAAGTTTGTTTGGTGGATGCGTGATGAGTTGTTTGGTGGTGGATGGACGAGTTTGTTTGATGGATGAGTGGGCGAATTTATTTGGTTGGTGAGTGGGGGAGTTTATTTGAAAGGATAGTGGGCGAGTTTGTTTGGTGGGCGGATGGACGAGTTTGTTTGGTGGGTGAGTGGGCGAGTTTGTTTTGTGGGCGAATGGACGAGTTTGTTTGATGGGTGAGTGGACGAGGTTATTTGGTGGGTGGATGGACGAGTTTGTTTGATGGGTGAGTTGGCGAGTTTGTTTGGTGGGTGAATGGACGAGTTTGTTTGATGGGTGAGTGGGCGAGTGTGTTTGGTGGGTGAATGGACGAGTTTGTTTGATGGGGGAGTGGATAAGGTTGTTTGGTGGGTGGATGGACGAGTTTGTTTGATAGGTGAGTGGACGAGGTTGTTTGGTGGGTGGATGGACGAGTTTGTTTGATGGGTGAGTGGGCGAGTTTGTTTGGTGGGTAAATGGACGAGTTTGTTTGATGGATGAGTGGGCGAGTTTGTTTGGTGGGTGGATGGACGAGTTTGTTTGGTGGGTGAATGGACGAGTTTGCGTGATGGGTGAATTATTAAAAACTTACAACTAACCTCCAAATTGAGGGCTCTGTATAGTTAAGAGGCAAGTCGCTTCGCACTCTATAAAATATTGAATGCGTTGGAACCCAGAACATTTTCAAACGTCCTCTGGTTTCAGTGGAGATGAGTTTTGCGTCTAGTTCAATCTGAGACGGACGATGTACACATTGACCTCCATGTACACATTGAAAACGTAAAAGAAGCATTTTTAGTTGAAAATTAAAACAGTAAAAAAACAATCTTACCCAACAGTTACATGGACAACAGCCAAACTGAGGCGGCCTTCCCATCATGCAAAGACACAACATGCCAATTACCTGTTTGTCTGAACACCACCTTGCACAGTTATACCCTAGGGAGTAGAAAAGTACCAACTAGTTGTTGTGAGATCCACGTTTGGAGGTCGTTACACAACAATGCTAACACCAATCCCCCCCCCCCTTCCAACCAACTATCCCCCCACCCTCCATCCACCCCCACCACCCAAATCTCAAGTAACGCCAATTCTATTTAACACTAAGTGACAGTTTACACAGAATTCCCTACACATTTCTCGAATCTTGTTATTAGCCATTAGCCGTACATTTGTCTATTCCATTTC
This sequence comes from Ariolimax columbianus, assembly GCA_036924085.1. NCBI lineage: Eukaryota > Metazoa > Mollusca > Gastropoda > Stylommatophora > Arionidae > Ariolimax > Ariolimax columbianus. The sequence goes on from JAVGWX010000012.1 coordinate 81,415,485, forward strand.
TCGAATCTTGTTATTAGCCATTAGCCGTACATTTGTCTATTCCATTTCTCGAATTTTATCATTAGCCATTAGCCGTACATTTCTCTATTCCATTTCTCGAATCTTATCATTAGCCATTAGCCGTACATTTGTCTATTCCATTTCTCGAATCTTATCATTAGCCATTAGCCGTACATTTGTCTATTCCATTTCTCGAATCTTATCATTAGCCATTAGCCGTACATTTCTCTATTCCATTTCTCGAATCTTATCATTAGCCATTAGCCGTACATTTGTCTATTCCATTTCTCGAATCTTATCATTAGCCATTAGCCGTACATTTGTCTATTCCATTTCTCGAATCTTATCATTAGCCATTAGCCGTACATTTGTCTATTCCATTTCTCGAATCTTATCATTAGCCATTAGCCGTACATTTGTCTATTCCATTTCTCGAATTTTATCATTAGCCATTAGCCGTACATTTGTCTATTCCATTTCTCGAATCTTATCATTAGCCATTAGTCGTACATTTGTCTATTCCATTTCTCGAATCTTATCATTAGCCATTAGCCGTACATTTGTCTATTTCATTTCTCGCCAGATTACAAAGTTGAAGATTGACAACAACCCATTTGCCAAGGGTTTCAGAGAGAATGGCGGGGGTCGCAATAATAAAATGTAAGTCTCAACGTCTTGTCGTATTCCATATATTTGAATTGTTCCACGTATTTGTACTTGTTTGCGATGTGTGTGGATTTTGTTTTCGTCATTGTCATTATTAAGTGTGAGGTTCAGAAGTCTTTGCTTTTCAGGACTTCACCGGTCCCCCACAGCTTTTCGAGTGCGATGGTTCACCATTCAGGCTGTTTTTATGGGATCTCCATAAGTAGGACAGTCCTGGAGGATATGTTCTGGTATGTGTTTGGGTGGGACACAATCGTACTTGAAGGTGTCTGTAAGACCTATTCTGTTGAGACTAGATGTCCCATTCTGAGACTGGATGTACCGTTCTAATACTGGATGTCCCATTCTGAGACTGGATGTCCCTTCTGAGCCTGGATGTCCCGTTCTGAACCTGGATGTCCCGTTCTGAGTCTGGATGTCCCGTTTTGAGACCGGAGATCTTTGTCTGCCCATGCCTACCAAATGTGTATATGCTGTTATTCTCTGGCTAATATATTCTTTGTACTGGGCTCTCCATTCCGCCGTGGATCGTCGATGAACGTTATTGTTCCTTTATAGCTCTGAGGATGGTGGGTCTGTGTGACGGCACTTTCGGCTTTTTTAAAGGTTATTTAAAAGTTATTTCTTGTGAGGTTCTATCTTTCGTTGGGTTAGAGGCGACCTGGAGTACGTACTTGGAGTCTGTTAGATTGACCACTTTACCTGAGTTGTCTTTTGGCTGATAAGAATCTGAGTTGCTTTATGTACAGCAACAAAGAAGAGACAGTGGAATCTACACCGCACACGTAGCGGCGACGTAGAATACCACTCCATTCATTCCAGCTAGAGAGGCCTGTACCTATTTCTGGTCCCCATCGCAGTTTTTTTCTCATTATCCATAGTTGAGGCGCTGCCAATAATACTCATGTTTGTTTATTTATGGCAGCTCTATACATTCCATTCCTCTGTCTCCCCCTCTGTCTCTCTCTCTCTCTTTGTCTGTCTTTCTCTATCGATCTGCTCTCTTTCTATGTCTGTCTGTCTCTGTATCTCTCTCTCTCTGTCTGTCTCTTTCTCTCTCTCTCTCTGTCTCTCTCTCTCTCTCTCTCTCACATTCATTCTCAGAACCTGTTTGTTAGTATGTTTCTATACTCTGGAATCCTGATTTAGCTGGCCATTATATATCTTTGTCTTCTGACATACCAAACATGTAGCCTGCACGCTACACAGCGTCGCTCTCATCACAGCCGTACCGTAAGACTCTCATTCTGTAGCCAGCTCTCTGGCAGCCTTCACACTACGTTTAAGGGCATGTGTCCATCTTCTCTTCGGTCTATCTCAGTTTTGTTTTCAAGATATCATACCTTCTAGTATCTTTTTGTTGAGATCATTTTAGCGTTTGTTGGTGCCAAACAATGTTAGTGTCCTATTCCACATGTTGTTTACCAGCCAACTGTGGTGGTTGTTATCCAACTCTTGAGGGTTTGCTGTGGTTGAGAGGTCAAAGCACTCGTCTCTTAAAGCGATGAACTGAAAGGGTGTAGGTTCGAGCCCGCAGGTTTCAAGCCATCCCTGATCTCAAAGAGTACCTGGCTCCAGTTCACTACCCCCAGTCGTCTTGACTTACGTCTTGCGACTGGCCCGAGGTAGTTCGGGACCAGAGAATGAGGCTGATGACCATCGCAGCTTCTTACTCAATGTAATCCAAATACAGCGAACGTTACATCATCAGGACGAAACCCGTCTAATGATGTGGCCCATTATCGCTTGCGAAAAGCTACTAACTTCAGCTTTTTATATATCCAACTCTTGTATGATGTCTATATTTTCCTTTTTCGCTGTCTGTGTTATTCTGCGAATTTGTTCTTATCATTTTAACTCAAAATATTATATTTTCTTCTTTACTGTTTGTGTGATTGTCTTTGTCTCACATTTGCATGCCACGTAGAGGTTCCTATCCACATAAGTTTTGTGTTGTTTCTGTTCCCTTACTGTTTTGCAATGCATTTCTCATTCTATTTATCTTTTGCATTGACATGGTCACTTTTCCTCTTATTTTCTCTCGTTTTGATAGTCTCCATTGTTGCTGATAATGAATCGAGATATTTGAAACTTGTGACAGTCATGATTTTGTTAATGTTATAGAATAAGTTGATTGTTGCTACGGATTCAGCAGCACACCGGCTCTCATCCTTCGGTCCAATGACATGTAATGGTATATGTACATACTTGTTAGCTGTTTTCTAGTCCCATACAAAGTGTTCTGGCCTTGGACGAAGAAGCATTTTCCTAACATCGTTGGGCCATGCGCACTGAAGATGATGCTCACCCATTTAGTCTGGGTGTCTACACAGCTGGTACTCTGGAGTATATTGTGGATGGGCTCTGTTAATGGGTTTGGTAAGTGTTAGGGACTCAATCACAAACTGTGCTCTGATCCTCCCTTGTGATTTGATTGAAACTGTCATTTGGATTGGACGTTCCCATATGTCTGTAGACCTCCATTTATGTGTTTCCATTAGCTCAGTTTGCTATAGTAACTTTAGGTCAGTTTTCGATTTGGCGGGGGTCAATATCTGGATTTTGACTGATGCTCCGGTTGAGACTGTGTCTACAATTATCCCCATGCTAATGTTTATTTGACTATATTCACATATGGCCACCACATCTCATAAAAATCAGAGATCTCAGACATTGAAGTATCTAGCGCTTAATCGACTTTTTTTAAATAATAAGAAGAAGAACAAAAACAACAACAAAAAGAACAAGAAGAAGAAGGAGAAGAAAAAGAAGAAAAAAAAGAAGAAGGAAAAAGACAAGGAGAACAAGAATAAGAAGAAGAAAGAAAAGGAGAAGAAGAAGAAGAAGAAGAAGAAGAAGAAGAAGAAGAAGAAGAAGAAGAAGAAGAAGAAGTGTTTAAAAAATCCAGTAATACTTGAAATTGATGTGAACCTTTCCCCGCCCCCTCCCCTTTTTGACACTTTGTTTCCAAACAGAAGAAAGCAGACGACAGTGTTGATGGACACTTCAACATCATCTATCTCAAACGACGGTCACGTCTCATCTAACAGTGACGATGAAGATGAAGAAGACAGCGTCGAGATATGCGTCGATGATGACGACAACCATTCAGATATTGATGATGAAGAGAATGATGAAGAAAGACTGAAAGAAGTGGAGCCTTCGTCTAATGGTATGGTGTTGTTGTAGTCTATTTACAATAATTATAGTATATAAGCGTCGGTGACAGACACTATTCATTTGAATATTAGTAACATAATCGACAATAGATTATCAGATTCCGTTCATACCCATGTGGAGAATAGATCAGGAAAAACATACACACCAAATTATGAGACACTGACGCAAAACCAGGTCCTCAGGACTCAGCCACGAAACTGAAACGAAGAGACCAGAGTTTGATCTTCAAGCTGAGAACAGGCCATGCAGTAGACACCTAAATAGATTAGACCCACTAGGTGAACCAAACTGCAGATTCTGCCATGACCAGAAGGAGTCAGTCGAGCACATCCTGACTTTGTGCCCAGGTTTGGCCGACCTGCAGAACCTGCTGCTCCCACCACACCCTACTATACACATCACTACAACAACTGAGGATTACATGTGCATTTTATCTAAAGGGATTATCAAAAGCAGCCGACTCACAGCTAAAGGGATTATATCATCATCATCAGACACTGAGTCATTCGCGCATGCTCGTTTCACGTTCCCTGATTCTTTCATTTTTCTTTTAGTTACATTTTCTATGGGTGTTTTGGTCTCCCACTACTTCTCTTGCCCTTTCGGGTTTCTCTGCACAACCCAATTAATAATTCTCTTTCTGTCTTTGTTGGTTGAGTTGTATTGTCCATGTTAGTTGACTTGTGAACTTAATTTTTGAAGTTGTTGTGGCTTATGTTTCTGAATGAAGAGACAGATAGTTCCAAACCCCGAAAAGGGCTTTGCAAGTAGCAGGATGTGATCTGGAGAACGGAAATAGTTGAATCGCTAGTTTACAGCTTGACTGGGATATTTACACCATTCGGTACAACACATCCGACTTCAGCAATCATTTTTGGGTACTTGGTCAGCCTTCCCTCTTCGATTCCTTCTCCTTAGTCAGTCTGCTCTGTTGCAGCCTGTTATCAGGATCACCGGGAGAAGGTGTACACGAATCTTAGCCCAGCAGTGAGCTAGGACCGCTGGTCGCTGCAGATCATGCGTTGCTCAGCATCTTGATCCCAGTAGCTACACACAATTAGAAATGTGTAATTTAAATAATTTGTCTAAGACCAAAGCAACAAGTAAAAGGTCGCTGTCCATCGAAGACGATGAGGGCATAATTAATTTTTCTAGCGCTATTTTAGTAAGGATTAACTGCGCTACTTTTTATCCTCACTCTCTCGTCTCGAGCCGCCCGACTCCAATCACAAGTCAAGGACAAGACGACTAGGGGGCGACTACGAGTTGCAGTGGACCGCATCAAGCACTCGTGAAAAAGACGGCGGACTCCGGAGTCGAACCCACACCACCTGATCACGAGGCCGACGGCTTAACCCCTTTGCCACAGAATCCCCAATTTGTCTAAGAAATAAAGAACATATAACATCAGTTCACACATCATAAATCGTCAACTACATAAACTTACTTTCCACTTCCTGAAATATAACTTATGTTTACTGCAGAATTTGTCCAACGTCCAAATAAGTGACTTTTCCACACAGCAAATTTAAAAAAATACTAAATCAATATAAATGTGCAGTTGTGGTCCAAGATTCACAATTTCCAACTATCGTGTCCTGTCACTTTGAACAGCACAATACTAGTAAACAAAGGGCAGCCAACTGTTGGATTTGTATTTCAATGTAATTACCTTGCCGAGTAAATTCAACGAAAGTGGTTAGAATGTCAACAGAGGCAGTCAGTCGGAAAATAAATATGTTTCGTTTGTAAAATACAAGTACAAAATGTAATAATTGTAATAAATACATTGTGAACAATTTTGTTCGTGTTAAATTATTAAATTATTATATTCTTAATTTATATTTATATTCAACACACATGCAATTTAATCATTTCTGCTACGCCCCCATCCAACCCATACACCAACAATTAAACAAAATATGACAAATTTAAAATTGAAAAATGTATTTTTAATTAAATGTCAAATTACGTCTTCTTCTTTGCAGATTCAGCGTGTGCAGTCAAACAAGAAGTGAATGGTAAAGAGGATTTGATGCAGAACTCAGGCAGTGGGAAAAATGACAAAGTAGTGAACTCTGTCACTTCATCCCATGTGAACAAAAGTGAATGTGATAAGAAAGATGAATGCGCTACTTTAAAGTTTTCTCAGAATTTTGACGCAGACTCAAGAGCTGTGAATTCTTGGAAAGCTTTGCCAAAGAAAGCCGTTCTCAAACACAGCGCCGAGAGCTTAATCGCGACATCGCCTACATCCCAGAGGGGACAAGCTCACCAAGTGAATTGTGATCCAGCCCTCGAGAAGACAGCCCATGATATACTGAGTAGTAGTCAGAATGACCGAAGCAAAGACTTGAAGGTCCACGGATTGGAATGCTCAAAGCCTTCCTTTATTCGTCGCCTCGACGACAGCCCTGTTCTTGATAATCTTCATCGACAAAGACATTTGCCACGGGAAGATGCAAACAACCCGATTAGTTCCTCAGGAATTGCTCCTCTCAGTGCTAGAACATCGGTGTACTCCCCAGATGGTTACTGCGCCGATTCGGAATCGGATTCATCGACAAAGCACGAAGCTGGCCTGTCGCTAGAACCTTCACGGAACAGCCACCATTCGCTGTTACATCAGCAACATCACTATATTCGAGACAGACCTTTTTCTCGTCACGAAGAGCATCTGAAACAACAATCACAATTTCATCATTTACTGCGCATGGAGTCTGAGAAAAGGGACCTTTTTGAAAAGGAGAATAGATTTCTACAAGAGCAGAAGTTGTTATGTAAGGATTCAAGAAGTCCGCCAAACGTTACGGTGTGTCAAAGGTCACCGATAGCTCATTCGTTATTTCCTGTATGTCATTCAAACCTGTTTGGATCGAACTCATCAGCTTTCCACCACCCGATGACATCTCTGTACATAAACACGTTAACGTCTCATCCTCATTTATTACCTCACATTCCTCCGTCGACATTATCGTCTTTGGCCTCATCAGTTTCCACTTTACCCTCACTTTCATCGTCAGCCCCGTCTCACAGATCCCCTTCGGGACCATCGCCATCATCATCATCGTTCCTGTCTTCCCTCGCTAACCCCCACCTCCCTCACTACCTACCCTCCTCCCACCCAGCAGCAGTAGCTAGAGCCATTGCTGCGTCGACCTTACCCCTCTCCCAGCATCTAGCATTCATACCCCGTCACACATCCTCACTGACCCAAATGTTTCAGTCCAGGTCCCACCCAAGCAGGTACCACCCATATGCTTCGAATGCGGTCAGCCCTGGGATTCCATCTTCTCCTGATGGTGGCCATTCAATGTCCAACACTCCAAGCCCGGCTAGCTCTCCAACAATCAAGACCTCGCCCCCAGGGGTTATCAAACCATTAGCCATGTCACGAGAAATGGGTCTCAATCTGACCACAACAGACAGTCGGGTTGTACCAGTTTAAACCGGTATTTGGTAATCAACATTAACTTTTCAAGTGGTTTAACCCAGACTGTTGAGGCTGTTTTTAGCCATAAACTCTATTTGTAACGTACATTCGGCTATTTGTTTTAAGTCAGGTCTATTTTTAAACATCATGCTATTTTCAGCAATCATTTCAGGCTATTTTCAGCAATCATTGCTATTTTGGAACAGACTCTGTCTTTAGCCTTCTATCAGCCAGGGGTTCATAGGCCATCAACCAACCTTCGCCAAGCAGTTCTGTCCTGTCCAGTCTTTTCCACTATCTTCCAGATTGTTCATGTTTTCTTTACTTCCGCCTCCAGATCTCGTCTCCATGTATTCCTTAGTCTGCATATGCCTCTCCTTCCCTGGGGGTTCCATGATAGGGGTTGCCTGGTGATACTGGCCTGGGGCTTTCTTAATGTATGACCCATCCATCCCCACTTTCTTCCTAAGGTTTCCTGTTCTAATTTACCTTGCCCCGCTCTCTCCCACAGTCTATCGTTCGTAACTTTGTCAAACCATTTTATACCAAGAATCTTTCTGGAACAGACTAGGTGATTGTTATTAATAATTTAAAGTTTTAGCACAAATCATGCTTTTTTCATAAATCATTTTGTTTTTTGTACATTTGAATATTTTTAGTAATGATGTATATCTTTATCACATCTGGCTATTTCAAGTCATAATTTTTTTATTTGTAGCAAGCTTCATGTTATTTCAAGTCATAATATTTATTTTTAACGCACATCACAAGTCAAGTCATATGTTCTCTATTTTTAACCCAGTTCATGTTATTTCAAATCATAATTTCTATTTCCGGCAGTCAAGATACTGAAACATGTTAAGGGAATCCATTGTTGTAACAAAGGACGCGAAACTATTTCATTGGTTGTGGGCATTGGTCAAACAGAACACTTTGTTTATCTAAACTGTTGTATTTTCAAACATAGAAGAGTCTTTCAAATGTTTAAGTTTTGTATTATTAGCACACAAGAGACGGAAATGCTTCAAATCTATTGGCTTTTTTTGTTTGTTACAATCACGATTAATATTTCAATAATAGATAGGTGAACGAAGTGTACTTTAATACTTCAATGCTTTTAGCATAATATATTCTTTCATATTTTCAAGTTTTTGGAATGAAGAATATTATACGTTATCATATGTTATATATTTATAGTCTGCGTTTGAAACAGTGAAGTAGGAATATGGTTACGAGTGTTAGTTTGTTTTGTAAATTTAAGGAAAAGAAGCTAAAACATTATTGCATTCGCCGCTAACGGGGAAGTAGTGGTAGAGAATTTTTTTTGCGTCCAAGCTTTTTGGTGATGCTAAATCTCTAGTTCTGTCGTTAGGAAGAAGTCCACAGTTCCGTCCAGATACGCGTGGTAGATCCACTGCTGGGTTCGATCCCCATCACGGCACAGGCCGTTACCCCAGGGGAAGCAAATCCTTTGAAAATGCAGTAGGCAGCAGACCCTTACATAAAATACATGCTGAAGTCGGATGCACTGGGCCGACAGACGGAAAATAAATTCCACAGTGCAACGCACACCGCCGTGGGGATTAGAGAAATAAGGCGAACGCAAATAAAAATAGAGATTTGCTATCGCAAGTCACAACATGCTTGGCAGTCCTGTAGGAAGTGTTTGGTGTGCCTGGAATACGGTTTCACCTGTTTACTCACACGTGTACTCACCTGTGTGTGATATCTTGATCCGATGTAGGTGGCCCAATAGTGTGAGGTGGCCTCTTATCGGGCGAGATATGGTGGTTTGTTGATGCAGGTGGAGCTGTTCCTAACGTCCGTGTCTAGAAACTTCATTGTACAACCTAGAAGAGATCACAGTCCCATCTCCCACTTTCGAAAAGGACACATCAAAGTCAATAGCCACCTGAACCGCATCAATCTCCACCACCAGTTATTGTGCAGACATTGCTCTCATCCTGATGAAACAGTTCAACATCTACTTATTGAGTGCAAGGCGCTTGCGGACACGAGGAAAAAATTCTTACAAGCACTGCCGACAGTTGCCAACACACTGTACGGAGCAGTGAAACAATTGAAGAAGACCTGTATCTATATAAGAATGGCATTGGGCTGCCAAGAGCAGGCTTGCTCAGCAGCTACAGGTATCAACAATAACATCAATAATAACCTTTACTTGATATGTGTTCGACAGTTCCCTTCCTCTCTGCCTTTCCTTCCCCAAGCACTAAACGAGATGCACTTTTCCAGCTTTGTCGACCAGACTCTGAGAATCGAACTTTAACCGTGAACAGCGAGCACTATTTGACTGCGATATTGACAATCTCCGATAATATATAAAATTAGCTATAAGTCATGTTGTGTTTTTATTATTTTCACACATAAATATAGAGTATTTTAACATATTTGCTGTACAAATTTCAATAAATTAACAGGCTGTGTTCAAATAGATTGATTATTCAGGTACTAATATATTTTGTGTGTTGTTTTATAGTTACCGAGATGTGAGTACATAGATGGAATTCCGTTACAAAGTGGTTACGTAAATCGATAATGTCCGTAAGTCGAAGCATTGCCTTTAGTTCACTCGCGCATGTCTGCTACAGCAAGAATTCTTTATTATTTATTTATTTATGAAGTGTTTGATAACGTTAGGTTTATACTGATTGTGTTGTTGTTGTTGTTGTTGTTGCTAACACGTCCATGGTTGAGTTAACTCGTTACGACTTTTATTTGGTAGGAGGTTACAGTGGCTCTTTCTTCATTCTAAAGCGTACTTGAGAAGTGGAACAACGGGTCAATCGGCAGTAGTGCAATGTTTTAGGATTACAGTATCGATTCCCACCTCGCTGGCGAGGCTGCATTGATATAGCCCATTTCCTGAGAGCACGATCGCAAACGTGTGGCAGGGATCTTGATTAGTATATTTCCCTGACCCTGATTAGACGTCTCTCCTACCTTGATCAGTATTTTTCACCAGGCCCTGATTAGACTTCTCTCCCACTTTGATCAGTATTTTTCACCAGGCCCTGATTAGACTTCTCTCCCACCTTGATCAGTATGTTTCACCTGACCCTGATTAATCTCCGCTGCCCCCTCAATCAGACTGATTCACACGACCCGCTATTTAGCAACTCACTACGCTCATGCAAATGATACAACAATCAAAATATTTCAGTTTATTATCTAATTCTCAGATACAAATGTTCTGACTGCCTGCCATACCTAGAATATGTTATTTCAGTTCGGTTCTGTTCTATTCTTAACAATCGTTTTCACTACAATAGGCGCTCAACTTCTCAGAGCAAATAGCGAACGCTGTGGAAACTAATGGTTCCTACAGTTCGTTGGTTGTACACGCTTTTGCTCTGTCATGACCTGTGCCCCAGTCAGCTCGAACCTAGTTGAAATCAAAGCTCCACAGCCTCCTGTGAATTACTGCTTCCTCTTTTCATGTGTCGTCATTCAACTGTCGGTCATTGATAGACTTCCTATCAATATCTAGTGCACCTGTAATTGGTGCCCACCGGGGTCTTTGTGTAGGACAGGGACAAGAATAGCACCACTGTCCTACAGAGAGCATGTCGTAAGATGCGTCTAACTGTGTGACACGGCATAACACTGAATATAGTTAGGTTGTTTGTTAAGAGCAACATTGACGGCGTCTAACCAGCTGCGAGTATACAGTGCTCCAGTGTTTGAGTCTATTAAAATTAGCTCGTACATCGATTAACAACACTCTGTGGCGCTTGTCCCAACGCAGCGGAGTAATAAGCTGCCTGAGCCTAGCCCGCTATGCAGGAAATCCTTCTCTCGGCTACACCCAGCTCATACCAGAGCTGGGATCTGCACAATGGCATCTGCCCTGTAGAAGTACAGGTCGACTAAGAAGCCAGGATGTCATCTCTTTCGTTGCCTTGAGCTACAGAACAAACCATGGCAGTATATTCTGAAATTATATAAATAATTCACTCAGGCCTGACCTAGACTACCCTTAGATTCACCCTAATTAAACATTTTTTCTATCGTTATTTGGAATAATGTATTAATTTCTTTTACGTTCTGACCATAAGAACATGCTAAAATTAACAATATAAACCCTTTAGCCATCATTAAAATAGAAATATAAACACTGCACCAGGTGATGTGGGTTGCATGTCGTTTATAAACAAAGCAGACGTGCTGCGGGCGGTGACGTCATAACTCTTAAACGAATTGACACCGAATCCCGAATCAATACTCAGGTGTACCGCTTCGCTTGGCTTCGTTCGTTCTCAATCTCCCGCTACCAAACCGTGAAAGATCTACTGTAGCAGAATGTAGTCCATAGACCGGAATGCGTTGTATCGTAGTTTACAGCCTGTCTGCGATATTTGCACTTTTCGATCCAACACATCCGACTTCAGTAAGCATTTTTGAGTACCGGGTTAGCATTTCCTCTTCGATCCCTTCTCCTTAGCCAGTCTGCCCGGCTGCAGCCTGTTATCCAGGATCACCGCGTGGAGGTATAGAAGGGTCTTGGCATCTCTGGTTAGCTGGCCCTGACGCTAGCAGTAGAATATGGGTGGCTGACCACTGCAGCTCATGCGCTGCTTAGCATCTTGATCCCTGCCGAATAGTTTGAACAGAATGTTTTATTGGATCAGCTGGTGGTTTTATTTTCTGTATTGTGTATTGAGAAGTATACATCAACTGTGTACTTTGTGTTAAATAATGAAGTTATAAGGCTCACATTGTCTCTAAAAATTAATTCGATGTTATAATTATTTCTAGATCAATTTGAGTATGAGAAACTGGTTGTATACAGACTCTGCAGAGTCTTGTAAAGCAGTATAAATAGTTCAGTCAATGATCCAAACTTGGTTATTGATTCACGAAACTTACCTACACCATCTCTCTTTCTCTCTCTCTCTCGCTCTCTCTCTCTCTCGATCTTTTTTCTCTTTCTGGATTTCTCTCTCTCTCTCTTTCAACGCTCTCTCTCTATCTCTCTATCTCTCTATCCCCCTCTCTCTCTCTCTCTCTCTCTCTCTCTCTTGTCTTGAGAATTATATGTAAGAGCTCGTCTGACTATATTGAACGGTGCTTTCTGTAGCGTATGTCCTCTCCAGTCGAATTGTCTCACTTAATGTATTGTTCTAGTAGTTGTTGTTATCTTTGTAGATGCGCGCGCTTTTAGAGCATGAAAATGTAAAAGAAACTGGTTGTATACATACTCTGCAGAGTCTTCTAAACCAGTAAAAAGACGTTAAGTTAAATTCCTATAAGCCTTCATTCCTCACAATGCCCTTCCACTTGATGGTCATTATCTGTATTAGGCATATGTTAACGAAGACCTGGAGATATATATATATGGTAAAGTAAAGATCCCGCCACGTCTTGCGGCGTATAGGAAATATAGTGTTAGTTCAGTTCAGTTCAGTTCTTCCCGTAACCCATCACGTCGTTGGGGCACACATGAAGACACTCCCAAAATCCCACGCCATCCCTCTCTGTCTGTCGCCGCCTGTCGTATCTCACCGGGGCGAAGGCTTGACCACTCAGGGATGTTGTCCACCCATCTCTTCCTTGGACGCTCTCACCCTCTCTGTCCCGGTACGGAACCAAAGAGTATCGAGTTGGTACTCCCCTTGGACGTCGCGACGTGCCCACACCAGGCCATTTTTCGTCTTTTGACAGCTGTGAACAGATCTTCAAAAGGACCAATAGCGTCTTCAACTCTCTGACGTATTCTACGTTCCTGACACGATCTTTATATGTAACATTTAGAAGTTTTCTATAGCACCTCATTTCTATTGCATGTATACTGCCCTGGATATCTGCTGTAATGGTCCAGGTCTAGCAGGCATATAGAACAATTGATAGCACCAAAGAGCGCACTAGTCTAACTTTTATGCCGAGGGCGAGCCGCTTGTCTTGCCAGATAGGTTTCAGCCTAGTCAGCGCCGATGTTGCTTGTGCTATTCTTGTAATTACCTCTGGCTTCGATCCCTCTTCGCTGATCAATGATCCCTCTCTTCAGCATTTTCACGGCTAATGTTTCCAAAGGCACATAGTGGATGATGTGGTCAACATCACGCCGACCGCCTTTACTTCTCAGATTTTTCTAGTACCCAATTTGTTTGCTGGGTCAACCACAGGGGCCGGTTTGTGATCAGAAATATCCCGCACCAAATGGGGATTGTACCCTGATCTCCTGTCTGGGAAGTCAGTGCACTTATATATATCAAGTAACTTAACAATTATTTTCACCAGTTCATTAATGGAGCCCGAAATGGGAGCGATCTTCTTCTTCTCGTGCTCCAGGGTGTGCTGCATGGTGCCATGGTTGTTAGGGCGCCTCCTGACCTGGTACATCTGTGTTCAGCACCTTCTCTGTAGTAGAGTGTGCTCCCCTCTCTCAATATGGCTGGAGCTCTGACTTCGTGTTGACCTCGCTTGCTGTCAAATCTTACCTTCCGCTGGGGTTAACCCATAACCTTTAGCAGGATTACTTGGTATTACAGGATCCCCCAATGCGTAGGGGAGGTAGACTTGGGCAGGAGAGATTATGAGTATTTTTGCCATCACTACTCTATTCTATTTGGAACCCCCCAATGGCAGAGATGAACAGCAACACTGTAACATGGCAGGAATGTCGTCGGAGACGAATGAAGAACATTAGTGATGGACGTAATACCGTGTACATTGACGTCCTTATCGTTTAAATTGTAGATGTACTATCATTTCTTGTATCACCTGGACCTATACGAATACACCGCAGAAAAGTTGGTTGTTAATCGACCCACATCACAGAATCAGAAATCTAGTGCAATCAAATCTCTAACACTTCATCCCCGATAACAGTCAAGAGTATATATTCGTACAAAGGAGATAATTTCAACTTTTTTCACGTTTTGTTTGAATTCACTGAATGAAAGGGCCAACTAGTAGAGTGTTTGCAGTAAACATTTAAATGTGACAATTTTGGAACTTTGTGCAATATGTCAAGGATATTGTAAAATGAATATCTTCACTACATTTAATTAATTATTGTGATTATTTCATTATTGTATGAACACACACACACACACATATATATATATATGTTCTCATTGTTCAATATTTCCACAAATAATTCATAATCTATCATGATCCACAATTGTTTAATAATTCATATATTTATCATTAGTCAGTATTTTACAGATTTATTGATTTACCATGTATCAACTTTCTTATTCATCAACATTATCTCATCATTGTCTCAACATTATCTCATCCTTGTCTCAACATTATTCCATCGTTCAACATTCCTAAATCAATATACCCATCCTTCAATACGTTGCCATCATTATCCCCTCATTCAACATTCCTATATGTTTTCCATCCATCAAAATGGTCCCGTCATTCGCTCGTCATTCAACATTCCTATATGTTTTCCATCCATCAAAATGGTCCCGTCATTCGCTCGTCATTCAACATTCCTATATGTTTTCCATCCATCAAAATGGTCCCGTCATTCGCTCGTCATTCAACATTCCTCAGTATTCAACATTCCTCATCATTATTTCATAACTCACCATGCTAAGCCGTCGGCGGTTTTTTTTGTTGGTTTTTTGGTGTTTTTTTTCCGCCTTATTTCTCTATTCCCCAAGGTGGTATGCCACTGTGGTTTTTATTTTGCATCTGTCGGCCCAGTGCATCAGACTTCGGCATGTATTTTATGTAAGGGTCTGCTTCTCTCTGCATTTTGTAAGGGTTTGCTACCCCAGGTTATCGGTCGGTGCTGTGATGGGGATCGAACCGAGCACCTTCGGATTGTGAGCCGTGTCACTTAACCACTAGCCCACACCATCCTTTCCATCGCCGTTTGAACCAATCTTGACAAGTGGTTCGCCTTACCGAAGATGTCCCAGGCCAACAACTTTTAAGGCTGGCCATATACATCAAGGCCGAGAAATGACCCCCTCCGACATTGATTCCGCCCTTGTGGCCGCCCCTGCAACATCTGGTTAGGTTAAATCAGGAAAACATCAATATCATTCCATGCAGCCTGGTACTCAACCACCCATCTTATGGCTAGTAGGTGCGACAGGTATTTGTTGCCTAAGAACTCCCCTGCCTAGGTCTCTTATACTGCTCAAGAGGATCGCATCATTCACCATGTCCTCTTTCCTTCTCATCTTTCAATCGTCTTCATCCAATCCTCACCATTTTGTATCCACTATCATTCAACATTTAGCATCGTCATTTTATTCTTCAACATTTCACATTATTTGTCATCATTTCCTACCATTCAAATTGCATTACCATCACCACCACCACGATCATCACCATCATCACCATCACCATCATCACCATCACCATCATCACCACCACCATCATCACCATCATCACCATCACCACCACCACCACCATCATCACCATCACCATCACCACCACCACCACCATCATCACCATCATCACCATCACCATCATCACCATCACCATCATCACCACCACCATCATCACCATCACCACCACCACCACCATCATCACCATCACCATCACCACCACCACCACCATCATCACCATCACCACCATCATCACCATCATCATCATCACCATCATCATCACCACCATCATCACCATCACCATTACCATTATCACCATCACAACCACTATCATTACCATCAATCACCATCACCATCATCATCATCACCATCATCATCACCACCATTATCACCATCACCATCACCATCATCACCATCACCATCATCATCATCACCATCACCACCATCACCACCATCATCACCATCACCATCACCACCACCACCACCATCATCACCATCACCACCATCATCACCATCACCATCATCATCATCACCATCATCATCACCACCATCATCACCATCACCATTACCATTATCACCATCACAATCACTATCATTACCATCAATCACCATCACCATCATCATCATCACCATCATCATCACCACCATCATCACCATCACCATTACCATTATCACCATCACAATCACTATCATCACCATCAATCACCATCACCATCACCATCACCACCATCATCATCATTCTTATCACCATCATCCCCATCACTATCACCACCACCACTACCATCATCACCATCACCATCACCACCACCACCACCATCACCACCATCATCACCATCACCATTACCATTATCACCATCACAATCACTATCATTACCATCATCACCATCACCATCATCATCATCATCATCATCACCATCATCACCATCATCATTTCACCATTCTACACACCTCATTGTTATTTCAACAATCCTCGTGATCATCATCCTCATTCTCCATTTTTCAACCATCCAACATTCCTCATCATTATCTCATAATTCGGTATGTTGGACTATAATTTCAAGGATATAAACACAACAGAAAAGCCTTGTTTTGAGTTTGTGCAAACCTCTATATTTCGTTAAGTGTCTGTCCGTCTCGACTAATTGTCTGTGATTTTGTCTGTCTTGCACTACATAATAGCTGTCCATTGTTGTCGATGAGGACCGCCGACATCATCCTTGTCACAGATTTCCCTGTTGGGTGTGGGTGCGCATGTGGCTGAACAGGCCAATGCGAGCACGAAAACATCTGCTACATATCGGGCACACGAGGTTTGTAGAAGGGGATGGTGTTCCCGCATCTCGGGATTTCCGCGTCTCGCGTCTGTTCTGGGCTTTCACAACACGGTCATCTTCACCAGCAGCTACACCCGATTTGACTGCGCTTCTCCAGTCAGATCTCTTTTTCGCAAGATATTCCCAGTTGTCGATGTCTATCTGGCAACTTTTTAGTGAGTCCTTCAGACCGTCTTTAAAACGTTTCTTTGGGCGCCCTCTCTCGCGCCATCCCTCTCTCAGCTCGCCGTAGAGAAGCTTCTTTGGGAGCCGCTCGTCTGACATACGGACGAGGTGTCCGGCCAATCCTAGTCGTGCTTTTTCTAGCAGTGCATGGATGCTGGGCATGTTAGCCCTCGAGAGAACCTCGATGTCAGTGACACGATCTTGCCATCGGATGTGGAATATTCGCCTCAGGCAACCTGTGTGGAAGTGGTTTAACCTCCTTGCATGTCCAGAGTATACAGTCCAGCTTTCGCAAGCGTATAGTAGGGTTGGAATGATGGTTGCACGGTAGACTTTGAGTTTGGTCTTGACGCTGATGCCACGACGTGCCCAGACCATCGAGCGCATTCTACCAAAGGCTGTGCTGGCCTTTGCTATTCTGCTTGCACTACATAGGTGTTCACAAATAGTGACATTTCGTGATTGTTCTATTGTGACATATGTTCGGCATTTCTTCTGCTATTTTGACTTATTTTCTCCTTAGATATCCTACTGTGACATATGTCCTTTCTTCCTCACCTCTTCCACCGCCCAAGAAACCACCCCCACCCAACCTCCCTCACTTTTTTGGGGGCGGAAAAATTAATATTTCAGCTTCTCCTTAAAGGTCTTTCTAAACATTTTTTATATTATCGTTTTATCTATTGTGACTTGCTCTGTTTACCTTCTGTGAGATTCTCTGTATGTGGTTACCATCTGTCACATTCTGTTTATCTATTGTGACATTCTCTGTATCTGTTTAACTATTGTGAGATTCTTTGTTTATGTTTACCTATTAGGATTTCCTGTTAATGTTTACTTGTTGTGACTTCTCTATTTATGTTTACCTATAGCATCATGCTCTGTTTATGTTTACCTATTGTATTATGCTCTGTTTATGTTTACTTACTGTGACATCTCTGATTTTCTTTACCTGTTGTGGCATTCTCTGAAGTATTGTCTTGATCGGGTTAAAGCTGAACTACCACGATGCTTTCCATCGTCAGATCTCTTTCTGCATGTCGTGGGAGTTCGTCATTTCTTGGCCCAAGTAGATGTACGAATTCACGTTTCTGACCGAATCAGTAAAACATATTAACAGTAAATAAAGATATTCTGACTTGGCTTGGTTTCGTTCGTTCTCAATCTCCCGCTACCAAAGCCCTGAAAGGGCTTTCCATGTAGCAGAATGTAGTTCAGAGAACGGAATGTGTTGTGTCGTACTTTACAGCTTGACTGCGATATTTGCACCTTTCGGTCCAACACATCCGAATTCAGTAGGCATTTTTGGAGTACTGGTAAAGCTTTCCCTCATCAATCCCTTCTCCTTAGCCAGTCTGCCTTGTTGCAGCCTGTTATCCAGGATCACGGCGTAGAGGTGTAGAAGGGTCTTGGTAAATCTGGTACGCTGGCCCCCTGACACTAGCAGTTAGCTCTGGTGCACTACTCCCCTCCCCCCCCCCTGACGCTAGCAGTCAGCTCTGGTTGGCTGGCCCCCTGACGCAATAGTCAGCTCTGGTTCACTGGCCCCCTGACGCTAACATTCAGCTCTGGTTCGCTGACCCTTTGACGCTAACAGTCAGCTCTGGTTGGCTGGCCCTTTGACGCTAACAGTCAGCTCTTGTTCGCTGGCCCCCTGACGTTAACAGTCAGCTCTGGTTGGCTGGCCCCATGACGCTAACAGTCAGCTACGGGTCACAAGCCTATGCAGCTCATGCACGGCTCGACACATACATTCCTAGAGTGATTTTGAAAATGGAGGGTGGAGGGGTTATTGACCAACACGCATCAAAGTAACCAGTTGCAATAATATCGAAAGAACAAAGAGAATTGGACCCACATTGGACGAAATACTCAATCAAAAATCTAAAAAAAAAAAAAAAAACGTGGTGCGATAACATGCCAGCGTAACTAATACAGGCAGGAGTAGAGATTAACACACAGCGGGAAACTATGGCAAAACACCAGCAAACCAACACAATTAGAAGAAAGCTATGGAAGAACACCAGAAAACCAATACCACCAGAGGAAGCAATTAACACTAACGAACCAACACAACATGAGGAGCAAACCAACACACCCAGAGGAAACGATGAACACTGGAAAACCAACACAACCAGAGGAAACTATGAACACTAGAAAACCAACACAACCAGAGGAAACTATGAACACTAGAAAACCAAAACAACCAGAGGAAACTATGAATACCAGCAAACCAACACACCCAGAAGAAACTATGGCAGAACACCAGCAAACCAACACAACCAGAGGAAACTATGAACACTAGCAAACCAACACAACCAGAGAAAACTATGAACCAGTAAACCAACACAACCAGAGGAAACTATGGCAGAACACCAGCAAACCAACACAACCAGAGGAAACTATGAACATCAGCAAACCAACACAACCAGGGGAAACTTTGGCAGAATGCCAGCAAAACAACACAACCAGAGAAAATTATGAACATCAGCAAACCATCACAACCAGAGGAAACTATGGGAGAACACCAGCAAACCAACACAACCAGAGAAAACTATGAACACTAGCAAACCAACACAACCAGAGGAAACTATGTACATCAGCAAACCAACACAACCAAAGCAAACTATGAACATCAGCAAACCAACACAACCTGAGGAAACTATGGCAGAACACCAGCAAAGCAAAAGAACCTGAGAAAACTATGACAGAACACTAAAACCTGAGAAAACTATGACAGAACACCACACAACCAGAGAAAACTATGACAGAACACCACACAACCTGAGAAAACTATGACAGAACACCACACAACCTGAGAAAACAATGACAGAACACCACAAAAACTGAGAAAACTATGACAGAACAGCACACAACCTGAGAAAACTATGACAGAACACCACACAACCTGAGAAAACTATGGCAGAACACCAGCAAACTAACACTACCTGAGGAAACTGTGACAGAACACCAGCAAACTAACGCAAATGTAAATTTGTAGAACCTGTGTTTTTTTCGTGGCTGCATACGACTGAAAAACATGGACACTTATTCAAATCTTGAGAAAATAATAGTCTTTCAAGTCGAAGCGTTTTAGAACGGTTATCAGAATACATCATCATCATCAGCCACCTACCCTGAAAGGTCATCATGTCACCAATACTGCAGATTGTCGAACCAGTTCTCGCCCACTAAGTTTTGTGTCAGGATATTTGTTGTATCTATGGACCTTTCCGTCCACTCTCTGATGTTGTCTTCCCTAATCTATTTATGTCTCTCTCTCTCTTACGCTTCCCAGGCACAGAACCGTGCAGGACCGTCTTGGTCAACCCGGACGATCTTGAAACATGTCCATACCATGTGAGCTTGCGTGTTTTTACCATAGCCAAAAGCCTTATTTGGGCGTATCTCTCTTTTAACGGTGTCCTGAGCTGCCTTATACGTGACGTGGTCTAGATACAAAATGTCAAGGATTCGAGGCAGACATCTCATCTCCACTGCACACATTTCTCGCTCTAGAACTGATGTCAGAGTCCAAGTTTTGCACACGTAAAGGTACACGGAAGTGACAAGTGCAAACATTAAACTCAACTTGGATTTCAGGTTGATGTTTTTCTCCCTCCACGTCGGCCTCAGTTTGCTCATAGCAGCCGTGGCCATCACTGTTCGTGCCTGTTCTGGAACCTTCCACATCTATCTGGGCTGCCATGTATTTACACTGTTTAACAATTGTTCGCCTTTGATCGCAATCGGACTTGTAAGGCCCTCTGGAACGTTGACCATGATTTTACTCTTCTCTGCACTAATTTCCATTCCAAACTTTTGAGTGGTATTGTCGAGGTTTGAGATTATTCGCAAGTTCTAACTCCGTTCTAGCCAGCCCCGTAGTATGATCAGCAAAACCGGAGGTTGGTGAGTGTACGATCACATATTCTGAAAGTACCCACGTTGTCCTCCACAGCTTCGGACATATTACATCAACCAAAAATTTCCGCCAATAGCCTGGACGCACGCCTATACGGATGGCTCAGCCAAAGATGCCATTGGAAACGGGGAAGGAGGCATCCCTATAAAACTAACAAGCAAAGTATACTCGGCAGCATTTGCCACTGGGAGACGCTGCAGCAACTTCAGTGCCACGAGACAAGCAGCTGAAACCCTTATAGACCATAAGGAGCAGGTAGAATAGCAAGTGGTCATTTTCACAGACGCCCTCGCAGTGTTAATGGCGCTCAAGAACCAGCACAAAAACTCGGTGATCTGACAGACTCGCTCGAATGCCTGTCCCAGTGCTTCAAAGAAAGCACAGTCCAGTGGATACCAGCCCACTGCAACATTCCATGCAACGAGGAGGCGGACAGACTCGACAGAGAGGGAGGAATGCTGCAGCAGAGTCATACAGAAATCACATACAATGAGACAAGGGCATTCATTGGGGCGGCGTGCAGTGCAAGGTTGGAAAAGGACAACCCTGGCCATATAGAAAATGATGCCTACTATCAACTCTCCAGGAGAGACCAGGTGATAATTCTCCCGCTGCGCACAAGTCACAGCGGACTTGGATGCCATCTGTGCAGCAGGTTCAAGATTGGCACTACAGACCTTTGTGCCATATTTTGCAGTCCTGTCCACTGTGTACCGACAACATAAGTAGCGTTTGGCAACAGCCAGTGTCATTTCGCGAGAAGCTGTACGGAAGCGTACAGAGCCTTGGGTCGACCGATGCTTTCGTTAGAGTCATTTAAGTTGAGGTCTGAAGATGAACGAGGAAAAAGAAGAAGAAGAAGGACATAATACGTTCACGAAAAACGTTGAATAGGGTCGGTGAAAGAATACATCTTTGTCATTCATCGTTTCACGTGTACATAATATAATGGACCGAAAAAAACAAGAAAGCACATTTGATGGAGATCTGGCTCATAAGTTATATCATGAAAAAAACATTGAAATACTTCGGCCACATACAAAAACACAACGGTCTTGGAGAACGGTAATAGAAGGTATGGTGCCAGGCAAGAACGACAGAGACACACAAAGAAGGCGATAGCACAAAGATGTCAAGGAATGATTGGGCAAAGCTCTGAAGCGTGCTGGAGATTTGGCAAGAGATTGAGTTTCTTCTAGAAGTGTTGCAATAAGAGCGACATTCTGTAATGAGCGAATTACATTTTTGTGTGTGTGTTCCTAATTGTATCTTTATTTGCCATGTTTTGAATTATCTTTTTGCCATGTAGACATTTGGATCCGGTCTTGTAAGTTAGATGGTATATTTTGACAAAGTACAAGTTTGTGCATTGTCACCAAATGTCATTTGTACGTCCGTTTGCAATCTTGCCGTCCCACCTTTAACATTCTTGATTGATTGGTTTGGGGCTGAAAAAGCAGCAATGAATGAGATAATATCAGCCAGGGACTAAAAACTGGCTGCTTGAGTCAGGGTCAGCAAAGATGAGCGAAGACCCTAAGAACAACATAACAGCACCAACGCCAATCCCTACTGTACGCAAACCCACCTGGAAGCAGCATATCATTCCAGAGGTGGTAGAAAATATACCAGGTATTGGAAACAAGAACAGCCAGACTGAAAAAGAAAGAAGAGACATAACCCTGAGGTACATAGCGAAAAACTACCCAAGCATGGACTGGACCCATGCATACACCGACGGTTCTGTAACAAATACAACACAGAATGGAGGGGGAGAGGTATCCCTGAGCCTAACAAACGGTAGAAAATAACACTGTCAGTGGCAACTGGAAAACTCTCAAGCAATTTCATAGCGGAGGCATAGGCACTGAAGGCTGCAGTAAAAGCAATGCTGACAGGCGAAAGCAATGAAAGCCAGATAGTACTGTTTATAGATGCCCTGTCCGTGGTTACAGCACTAAAAAGCCAGAAAAATACAGAATTTAATGATTTGAGAGCAGTACTCTGTCAACTATGCCAGCAGTCCGCACCCAAAAGAGTAGTGGTACAGTGGGTTCCATCCCACTGTAACATTCAAGGCAACGAGGAGGCAGACAGACTGGCAAAAGAAGGTGCAAGATTACCACAACCAGATTCTAGTGTGAACTACAAAGAGTCCAAAAGGTTTATTAGGGCCAGACACATGGCCAAATGGGAAACAGAACATACTGGCTACACAAAAAATGATGCCTATTACCAGTTGAACAGAAGAGAGCAGGTCGTGATCTTCAGACTCCGCACAGGCCACAACAGACTGAGGTACCATCTATTCAATAAACTGAAGATAGGTGACACTAACGAATGCACCTGTGGTACATGAAAAATGACCGCTGAACATCTGCTGCAAAATTGCCCGACATACGAGGACCAGAGAAAGCACATGTGGCCATCACCAGTGGAAACACTAGACAAGCTCTATGGCAGTGTCGACAGCCTCAGGATGACAGCTGCTTTCTTCGAACAAATTCAAGTTGACGTCCGACAGCGTACGAAAAAGAAGAAGAAGAGTCAGGGTCAGCGAATCACAGCTAACAAAGACGCAATTCTGCCCTCCAGCGGCGGCCCTGAAAACAAACTGTACCCATGCAGTCTAGCTAAGAGATGAGGTATTGAAGTGAGGAAGCAAATTCGATCCACAAATTTGACGTACGGAAACCGGAAACGTCAAACCGAAAAGAATATTCATGTCGAACATCAAAGAAGATGGGTCCAGGTGAGGCATACGCCCACAACTGCAGCTGTTTCCTTTGCAGGAAGCCTGTAGACGACCGTTTCATGTGACATGTTTATGGCTATTATTCAGGAGCCAAGAAACATTAAATCAACCTCGTCGTGCTGCTGGTAATTGGCTATATTACAGCAGACTGGCCAAAGAGGTGAGGATTAGCAATTTTATCCCAATTTTGGTGAGATTACATCTACTTCTTCTTCCCCGTATTCTTTTTTTTTCTTCTTTATATTCTTCTTTACTTCTTCCTCGGTGTCCGTCCTGAAAAGGACGTATTGGCGGTTTTGTCTTCAAACTGCAACACACATTCTATTTTATTCTAAACCTATTCTATTATATTCTGTTATATTATTCTATTCTATTCTATTTTATTCTATTCTATTCCATTCTTTTCTATTCTATTTCATTCTATTCTGTTCTATTGGAGGCAATATAGGGCCTTTGTCAGCTGTGGTTCATTGACCCTGAAATAAGCGTCCAGCTATGAATAACTGACCATGATACAAGTCTCCAGCTATGAAACACTGACCTTGATACAAGCGTCCAGCTATCAAACACTGACCCTGATACAAGCGTCCAGCTATCAAACACTGACCCTGATACAAGCGTCCAGCTTTGAGTGGCTGGCACCGGTCAGCGTATTGACTGTGCTCCATCGTCAACCCCATGTACTGTTCCCCCTATGAGAAAGGGAAAGAGAGTACAAGAAAAGGCAGCTCTATCAGGAATATAAGGTTGTCACCTCTAAAGACGAAAGTATGAAAAGGCGAAGGTTCGGAACCCGTACCTTTCAAGCGAGATCATACATTGATCATATCAATATATAGGTCATGCACAATCATCTCGGAGGCCTGGCTACACAATATGCAGGTAAAAGACATTTGGCAGTACAATATGGGTAACAAGCAGATTGGCAACCTCTCTAAAGACAAACCAATTTTGAAAAGAAAAAACAAATTAATTAAAACCCTACCCAATATCACATATATCTTTCCCAGGCCTTACAAGCAACAGAAATTAAAATATATTTAAATAACACGTCCCTAGCACGCCCTTAACACGTCCTTAGAAGACTTCTAAACTTCACTTATGAAGACCGAGTTACAAATGAAGAAAAACGAGATAGAGTTACAGCAGCAAAACGGCCTTTTGAAGATTCTTGGCAACTGTCAAATGACGGAAACTCGCTTGGTACGGGCACATGTGGTAATCAAATGGTCTTGCAAAAGCGATCTTGCACGGAAAGGGGCAAAGCAGACGACAAAGAGGTCGACCCAAAATGATGTCAGAGGACACCATAAAAGAATGGACCAATCTCCGACCAGAGATGGCACAGGCAGCGACCGCTGACAGAGAGGGGTGGCGTGGGAGTGTGAGGACGTCTTCATGTGTGCCCCGACGACCTCACCGGTTACGGGATGACCTGACCTGATGGGATGACCTGACCTTACGGGATGACCTGACCTAACGGAATGGCCTGACGTGACGGGATGACCTGACCTAACGGGAAGGCCTGACGTGACGGGATGACCTGACCTAACGGGATGACCTGACCTGACGGGATGACCTGACCTAACAGGATGGCCTGACGTGACGGGATAACATGACGTGACGGGATGACCTGACCTCACAGGATGACTTGACGTGACCTTAGCAAAGAACGTCACATTGCAACCACCAAACTATTTGGAATAATCAATAAAACGTTTAGGCGAATAGGGCTCGTCGCGTTGAATGACAAGGCCCCGAGCACGTCTGAAGGCCGCGTCCCAGGGGGGCCTGCAGTGCTGCTGGGGAGAAGGCGATCTGTTTTAGCCAGGTGTTACGAGGGCGGCGTCGAGGAAGTCTCTAGGATGAGCACGGCGTCTTCCCGTAACTCACCGGCACAGCATGTCGGAGTATCTCGTAGGCTGGGATCTCGTGAAAGGCGAGCAACATGACCGAAAAGGGAGAGACGACGGCGATCAATTGTTGAGACAATGCCTGCAAGTTGTGTACGTCGAACTACTTCACTGCTGGAGATCATGTCATGCCAGACGATTCCGAGCGTGCCCCTCAGGTTGCACAGGTATTTAGTTTAGTTATAAGTTTTTTGGCAGGTGTGTAGTGCGGTAGGGTTCCATTACTTTCCGGGCGTGGAGAATCGATCGTAACAAGAGAAAAAAAACCGTGTCTGTCAAGCTGGACATTCCTAGAATCTTTCCTGGCGCGTTGTGTTTGTGAAACGGAAGTTTCACCCTATGACCATGCTGCCTCTGGGAATTAAATTCCCATATAGGAATTTACTAAAGATAACTTCGACTACCTGGCATCAGGCATACAAGTGTGTTTTTATCAAGATCAAATAAGGAAACATATATAGATGTATCCCCATACTTTGTAGGGGGCAACACTTCAAGCTACATGAAAATAAATCACAATTTTACACGAAATGTATATAAAAAAGTTCATAAAATATTATGTATTTGTGCAACAATTAACCACGTAATAATGTTGACATCTACTGGTTTCATAAAAGCCACATACATGAAGATGAAAGCTGTTAGTGCTTATTCATTATGCAATCCCCAGTGCTTTTTTTCTCTTTAATGTAAAGGAATAACAATTTTCAATGTGCTGTCAACTTTTCCAAGCAAAGTTCGAGATTCTCGCGCAATTTGGTATGCAGAAAAAAACCACACTGTCAGCACAAACGAGGCGCATTTTCTTGCGAAGTGGCGAATGGGAAACAAAACAATACAAGCAAACAAAACTCAAGTACACTAAAAAAAACAATGATAAATATCCTTTGTTTTCCATAACATAGAATTGGATTGTACGTGGATTTTTAGTCATCATCATCATGTAGCATGTCTTTTATAGAACGTTGCTTCCATCACAGTCTGAAAGAAACTCTTTCCCTTGCTAAAACTCCAGCCTCCGCCACAGACATTCTCAGACATTCCTGGATATCTTGGTGCCATCATCTTCTTGGTCTACCTCTTTCTCTTTTTGCCTGGCGCCATAGCTTTCATAACTGTTCTTTCAATGCCTTTGTATCTCTTGACGTGTCCAAAGTATTAACATGTTCTGGCCATAATGGAATTGATAAACCAGTTCTCCTCTATGCTCAACTCTAGCCGAATGTCTATATTTGTCTTTTTCTCTGTCCGGGGTATTCTGTGGATCATTCTGTAACACTTTGACTCGAAGGATTCGATTTTTTGCCTGGAAGTTTTGGTGATCGTCCATGATTCGCAGCCATAAGCTGCCACAGAAAAAACACAGGCTCACGAAACTGTTACTTTTATCATTGTGTTAGTGCTCTGCCATAATTTCTTCAGGCTGTTCAGTCTCTGCATTGCCGTGGCTAGTCTTCTCCTGGTGTCTATCGAGCAGTCGCCATTTTTGTCAATTCTGGAGCCCAGATATTCAACATTTGTGACCTGATCTATTTCCTCACTACCCACTGTAAATTTATGTTGACATTGTGTTTTGTCGGTGGTCATTATCTTCGCTTTATTTATGTTTATAAACAGGTTTTGATCTTTGCTGTGTCCATTAGCTGTTCTAGCCCTTCTGCACTTCTTGATAGTATCGCTGTGTCGTCTGCGTATCGTAACTCTAGAATCTCGTACCCGCCAATCGTAAATGTATCAAAACTTTTCAATGTTCTCGTCTTCTCTAATATTTCTCATTATACATTCTGCATATATGTTATATATATAAGGTGAGAGGATACATCCCTGTCGGACTCCCTTTTTTACCGCAAACCAATCTGATGTTTGCCCAGATACTCGGACAGCGGCTTGTTGATCTTGGTATAATGTTTCAATGAGATGTATAATGTGCACAAGAAACCCCATTTCCTTCATGATGTTCCACATATTTTGATGTTTTACCGTATCTAAGACAATAGTGTAATCAATGAAACATGTGTGTATATTAAACTATCAACATTTTTCGAAGATATTCCTCATATTCAATATGGGGTCCCTGGTCCCTCTGTCTTTCCTAGTACATTTTTTAAATTATTTGCGTGAGCGCTTGGATTGTGAAATGGGTATAGTTCATTGTCAAATTTGAACGAAACGAACACAAATAATAACGCCAACAGATATGCACATGCACATTACTTACTGTTTTGAACTTTCTAGATACAGTTATTTACAGTGTTGGTCGTATTTTAATGAACGTTTTCTTAGTTGTTGAGCAAATGCGATAGTTATATCATTAATCCAATTGCAATGGTAAAGCATACATTTAACAGGATGAGACAGCCACTACTGTCTAAGAAGAAGTCTCAGAACTTAACAATGAAGACCATGTGCAATCAGTTTTATTGTATGCAGTAGAAACCTGGGCCAGGGCCAAGAAAATGAAGAAGAGTATTGAAGTCTTTGAAGTATAGGTATTCAGAAGACTTGGACGAGATTTTTGGAAAGATAGAAAAACCGATAGTGAGGTTCTGGAACAAATCAAGGTGAAGAAAATACTTCTGATGGAATTGAAAAACGGAAAACCAAAATAATTTGGTGATAATAAGAGACATACCAGTTTGCTAAAAGTTATATTGGAGGGAAGAGTGGAAGACAAGAGAGCCAGAAGGCGGCAGAGTTACATATGGACAAACATGAGCACCTAGTCGGGACACAATTTGAGGGAGTGTACAATCTGACACAAGACAGAGACAGCTGGAGATTAATTACCTGGTCAACCGCCGATTCGGAGACGGCACTTGATAATGATAGTGAGTTCTTGAACAAAAATCAGCTTTGTAACAAAACTACAACAAATAAACGGTATATATTGATGTCCTAGTTACACATTACGTCTCCATCAAATCTTGCCACTGACCAAAGGTAACTCGTGACGAGAGAGTGATGTTGAGAAATGGCGAAGTTGCTTCCTCACGTTAATCAAAATCACAAAGAGAGTGGTTTTCATCCGATGTGATGCACGAACATCATGGACACAGCAAGAGAAAAGACTGTCCACACGGCTCAACAAAGAGAGTGGTCTTCATCCGATGTGATGCACGAACATCATGGACACAGCAAGAGAAAAGACTGTCCACACGGCTCAACAAAGAGAGTGGTCTTCATCCGATGTGATGGACGAACATCATGGACACAGCAAGAGGAAAGACTGTCCACACGACTCAACAAAGAGAGTGGTATTCATCACTTGTGATGGACGAACATCATGGACACAGCAAGAGAAAAGACTGTCCACACGGCTCAACAAAGAGAGTGGTCTGCATCCGATGTGATGGACGAACATCATGGACACAGCAAGAGAAAAGACTGTCCACACGGCTCAACAAAGAGAGTGGTCTGCATCCGATGTGATGGACGAACATCATGGACACAGCAAGAGAAAAGACTGTCCACACGGCTCAACAAAGAGAGTGGTCTTCATCCGATGTGATGCACGAACATCATGGACACAGCAAGAGAAAAGACTGTCCACACGGCTCAACAAAGAGAGTGGTCTTCATCCGATGTGATGCACGAACATCATGGACACAGCAAGAGAAAAGACTGTCCACACGGCTCAACAAAGAGAGTGGTCTTCATCCGATGTGATGGACGAACATCATGGACACAGCAAGAGGAAAGACTGTCCACACGACTCAACAAAGAGAGTGGTATTCATCACTTGTGATGGACGAACATCATGGACACAGCAAGAGAAAAGACTGTCCACACGGCTCAACAAAGAGAGTGGTCTGCATCCGATGTGATGGACGAACATCATGGACACAGCAAGAGAAAAGACTGTCCACACGGCTCAACAAAGAGAGTGGTCTGCATCCGATGTGATGGACGAACATCATGGACACAGCAAGAGAAAAGACTGTCCACACGGCTCAACAAAGAGAGTGGTCTTCATCCGATGTGATGGACCAACATTACTTACACGTGCTGCGGTTTGCACTTGTTTTGATTTTTTTTAAATAAAAAAATTCCCCATAAAACATAGTAATTGGTAGATAGGCTGTATGGATATTTAAAGGGGCACATAGGCAGTGGTTTCGGGGTAAGGTGTTCGTCTCGCGTGCTGGGGGTTGCGGGTTCAGATCCCGGTGTAGATTATGTGCTTGCCACATAATCTGAAGTTTTCTTTTTGCATATGTGTCTAGTAGGCACATTGACATTGCAAGTAAATATCAAGTCAGTACGTCTGCACGTAGCTGAAACTGTGAGACCGACAAAGGCAAAACAGAGGAAGCTCTGTTGGTCAACAAATTCATATGGAGGTTAATGGCTAAAGGCTGGTAAGACATGGTGAGCAACGAAGAGCTATTGGAAAGGTGCCAACAACAAGGGCAGCAATAGATCCAAGGAAGGTAGTTTCTTCTTCTTCTTCTTCTTCTTCTTCTTCTTCTTCTTCTTCTTCTTCTTCTTCTTCTTCTTCGTTTTTCTTATTTTTATTATTATGACAAATGTTGCCAGACAGAACCTGACATGGTATCCACGCGTAATACCTTGTCCGATTCGTTGGTAAGTCCGCGAGGATGGAACTCTTCACTTTATTTACACAAAAATTGGCAGACATCTTGTAAATTTAGAGAAGAAACGATTCACACACATACACACAAATAACACACACACATTAAAAATTCAAATGTTGTAGGCAACCAGATATACAAAACTAACAATTCAACAAAATACTAGTACACCAGATCAGGACATATGTTCGTCAATAGAATATGAAGGAAACAATAGCAGTTTTGTAATTAAAGGGTCCCCCATTCCCGCACCACTCTCCTGACTCACATCCTCCAATGAACTCTTTCGCCACCCACCAGGGAGATCTCCGCTGTCCCACCCACTTCAACACCCCCCCCCCCCCCCCAACCCCGATCTCTCTGTAACTTTCTATGTCTTTCTCTTTCTCAAAATTTCTGCCTCTTTATTCGTCCATCCACCCATCTTCTTCTCTCTTCAACTTGTCTACCCCCAACCCACCATGCCAGCCATTCCTTCTCCAATCCAAACCTTTCTTCCCCTCCTCCCTTCCTGGCCTCTCAATCTTCTCACCTCTTCCTCCTTCATAGATTAAATACAAAACCTAGCAAGCCCGTGCAGAACAGATGAACGTCAGTAAAATATGAAATAAACAGCAATTTAGCCGTTACACATTCTCCCATTACCGCAACTCCCCCTTCCCTCACATTCTTATTACACTCCAGCCAGCACATCTCTTTCCTACGAACTCCAACCCACACCCGCTCTCTCTCACTCTCTCTCTCTCTCTCAACCCACCCGTCTCTGCCTCCTTCAACCTGCCCAATCTACTCCTGTCTCCCACCTGTCTCCCAGAACGCAATCTACCTTCCTCAATAGCCTATTACGACAGGAAGTAAAAATGATATCAACAGAAAAAACGAACGTCAAATGGGCTACGGTTGCAGAGCAACAGAGACCTGACTGAATACCAGAATTTCAAATGTTTTAAGTATAACATAAAGTTAAGCGTCCATTTACGACTGAGTGTATCGGTCCAATATCGGGCCTCGAAAGAATAGTAGCATTGTATTTGCAATAGGCGAGTAAGCAGGGTTATACAAGGGATGGCTTCCCTGATCCTGTAGAAAGTTGAAGCTACAATAACTGAATTATATAGAGACAAGTATTTGTGATGTATTTGTTGTAGGCATGCTCCACAGGGGGCTGAGACAGTTTAATGGACTCAATTAAGACTGGCTATACAGAAATATGATAAGAGAGTGAAAGGAGCCCTGAAATAATTTCTATTACAAGTAATAACTCTTTCCCTTCTCTTAACAAGTAGACGATTGTTTTAGATAACAAGAAAATAAGAACGACATTAATCATCATCATCATTATCTTCATTATCTTCAACATTATCGCCATCATTCGTTCACAAGCCTGTTGCTAGATAATGGGAGTAGGTGCAATCTTCTTCTGCTTCCTCTTCTTTTTTCTCTTTTCTTCTTCTTTTTCTTCTTCTTCTTTTTTTCTGTCTCTCCTTCTTCTTCTTCTTTCGTTCTTCTTCCTCTCAACTTCTTTTCCTTCCTCGTCTTCTTGTTCTTCTTCTTCTTCTTCTTCTTTCTCTTTTCTTCTTCTTCTTCTTCTTCTTCTTCTTCTTCTTCTTCTTCTTCTTTCGCTGTTCTTCTTCTTCTTTCTATCTACGTCTTCTTGTTTTACTTTTTCTTCTTCTTTTTCTTCTTCTCCCTCTCTTCTTCTAATTAGTCTTTTTCTTTCTCTATTTTTCTTCTTCGTCTTCCTTTTCTTATTCTTCTTCTTTTTCTTCTTTCTCTCTTTATCTTCTTTCGCTGTTCTTCTTCTTCTTTCTCTCTACTTCTTCTTCTTCTTTTTATTCTTCTTCTTTTTTTTCTTCTTCTTCTTCTTTTTCTTCTTCTTCCACTTCTTCTTCTTCTTCTTCATTTCACTTTTCTCCTGCCTGTGCCTTTCAGCATCATGTTATGAAGAAGTTGTTTGACCTGACCCTTAAATGTGCTTTGTTCACTGATAAAATGCCTACTTCTTCTGTCCATCTTGGGCGTGGTCGCCTCTTGGCTGTGTATCCATTGTATCTGTGTAGGTAAACTCTCTGAGGGATACAACCTGGTGTTTGACGTGTGACGTGACCAAACCATTTGGGTTGTTGTCTCTTGATGAGGTCTAGCACTGGTGTTTTACCTATTCGTCTCCTAATATCTTCGTTTCTGATTATATCCATTCTTCATGCTCCAAGCATTCTGCATTGGCATTTCATCTCTGCTATTACGATGTGTCTTTCATCTTTGTTTGTTAATGTTTAATTCTGGCATTATTAGCACAATGTGGGTAGGCATATTGTGTTGTTTGGTGTGTTTTTTTTTCTATCCATTGTCACGTTCTTACACTATAATATCATGAACATTTTCCCCAATGATTTGACGTGCTTTATTACATAAGTTTTGGATTTCGAGTTCTCATATGCCGTCTGCTGAGATTGTGTTACCCAAGTACGTGAAATTGTCACCTACTTTACTGGTTGGTTTAAGCTACGAGAAGCTGCCCGGACCTTGTGCACTATACTTTTGATGTCTCTGTCTGTTCCTACATCTGGTGCCTGCTGTCTATTCCTCTATCTGGTGTCTGCTGTCTGTTCCTCCATCTAGTGTCTGCTGTCTGTTCCTCGATCTGGCGTCTGCTGTTTGCTTCTCCATCTGGTGTCTGCTGTCTGCTCCTCCATCTAGTGTCTGCTGTCTGTTCCTCGATCTGGCGTCTGCTGTTTGCTTCTCCATCTGGTGTTTGCTGTCTGCTCCTCCAACTGGTGTCTGCTGTCTGCTCCTCCATCTAGTGTCTGCTGTCTGCTCTTCCATCAGGTGTCTGCTGTCTGCTCTTCCATCTGGTGTCTGCTGTCTGTTCGTCCATCTGGTGTCTGACGTTCCTCTATCTAGTGTCTTTTGTCTGCTTTTCCATCTGGTATCTGCTGTCTGTTCCTCCATCTGGTGTCTGCTGTCTATTCATCCATCTGGTGTCTGCTGTCTGTTCCTCTATCTGGTGTCTGCTGTCTGTTCCTCCATCTGGCGTCTGCTGTCTGTTCCTCTATCTGGTGTCTGCTGTCTGTTCCTCCATCTGATGTCTGATGTCTGTTCGTCCATCTGGTGTCTGACGTTCCTCTATCTAGTGTCTGCTGTCTGCTCTTCCATCTAGTGTCTTTTGTCTGCTCTTCCATCTGGTGTCTGCTGTCTGTTCCTCTATCTGGTGTCTGCTGTCTGTTCCTCCATCTGGCGTCATCTCTCTGTTCCTCCATCTGGTATCTGCTGTCTGTTCCTCCATCTGGTATCTGCTGTCTGTTCCTCGATCTGGTGCCAGCTGTCTGTCCCTCCATCTGGTATCTGCTGTCTGTTCCTCCATCTGGTGTCTGCTGTCTGCTCCTCCGTCTGGTTTCTGCTGTCTGTTCCTCCATCTGGTGTCTGCTGTCTGCTCCTCCGTCTGGTTTCTGCTGTCTGTTCCTCCATCTGGTGTTTGCTGTCTGCTCCACCATCTGGTGTCTGCTGTCTGTGCTTCTGTACGGGTCGGAGTGCTGGGGAGTAACGGATAGAAAAACACAAATGGGGTCATCTTGACATATAATCTGCCTAAGAAAGCTACATGAAATGTTCTGGTCAAACATGACCACAAGCCGAGAGCTGCTGACTCGTAGCAATCAAGGGGACATGAATACCATCATAACTGGCCAACGCTGGAATTGCATAGGCAGTACCCTAAGAGAAGAACAAGGCACCATCAGCAGAACTGCCTTGGTGGGGACCTCAGAGGAAAGGCCACAGACAGACCGGCATTAGACAACTTGGCGAATAAACGTAACGGCTGAGAGAAGAATTATAAATATAAGTTGGGGCATTGTCCGAAGGATGTCTGCAGACCGAGTAAAGTGGAGGGAGTTTTTTTTTTATTCCTCTTAAGACGGCACCAGGTGAGATAGTCACCGACCGCTTTGTCAGTCACAGACTAGGCAATTAAGAAGTGGCGGAAGTTGATTACTGTTCTTAAGAAAGTCACCAGACGTGATAGTCATTGACCGATGTGTCAGTCACAGACCAGGCAATTAAGAAGTGGAGGGAGTTGTTTCTGTTCTTAAGAAAGTCACCAGACGTGATGGTCAGTGACGAAAGAACTAAAATGAAAATATAATTACAACTGTTTAAAAATAATTAACATTATTGCTCCAAGCAGAGCGTAAGGAATATTACCCGTTTACGGAAAGGCTGAATGTGAGCTTTTGCAATAGAGAATGTCATTAAATAACGGCAATTTTATTATAAAGTGCATGCATGGGGGTGCGGGGGGAGGGAGTTGTGGTCGGGAGAGGCATTTTTAAATCTACAGAAGAATGAAGGCTCATTATGGAGACAGTTGTTTGAGTCAGAGGAGAGTGTATGAATGGCTAGAAATATTTCAAAATGGAAGACAAGCCGTCATAAATGAACCTCGGCGTGGAAAAACAGCAACTCACACAGTGAAACTGTTTATCGACTAGTTAGTCCGTAGCAAATGGGCGAGTCACTATTGATGAAATAGTCTACCATGTCAACGGTACACGGCTCGATTCCTTGTATGGACACCCTCTAGTCGATCACTCGGTCGGGATCAAGATGCTGAGCAGCGCATGAGCTGCAATGGTCAGCGACCCATAGCTGACAGCTAGCGTCAGGGCCAGCGAACCATAGCTGCCAAGACCCTTCTATACCTCCACACGGTGATCCTGGATAACAGGCTGCAGCAGGGCAGACTAGCTAAAGAGAATGAATCGAAGAGGGAATGCTAACCCTGTACTCAAAAAATGCTTGCTGAAGTCGGACGCGTTGGACCGAAAGGTGCAAATATCGCAGCCAAGCTGTAAACTACAACACAACGCATTCCGTTCTCTGGACTACATTCTGCTACCTAAGCCCTTTCATGGTTTGGTAGTGGGAGATAGAGAACGAACGGAGAAGCAGAGAATCACTCGGTCGGCACGTAGTCCGTTCTGGAGTCCAATACCCGTTGCATTAACCATCCATAAGCACGATAAGAGGCGAAGTCACAGACTGCATGCAATGAGGATGATGTCTTTCTATTTTCACATAACTAGATCGTGTGTGGACGGCCGATGATGATGATGGGGGAGGTCGTTTCCCATCCATCCCTGAAGATCACAGTCTGCTTTAAGAGCTGGTGGGTAGGAACATCTTTTGCAAGGCTGGTCACAAATCTACATCTTGCTAAAACGGCGACGGTTTAGCACTGTGAATATACTTTCGAATTATGTCCGCTGGGTAACTATGCCATTTGTAACATAGCCAAATATGTGGATTGCCTGAATTCACCTCTGGCTGCCCTCATAAAAGACTTCAATTCGCTTCTGATTGCCCAGCATGCAGGTTTCTTAACGGTCCATCGGAATGGGGACATCATAGGTTTTGTAAATTCGTAGCTTTGTTTTCAATGAAAGTCTCCTTATTCCAGAATCGACGCAGGGCATTCATGGAAATTGCAGCAAAGCCGACAGTTGGAATTATGAACTGAGTGTTAGGTGCATCAGATCTTCATTTGCTGTCCAGGGAAAGGAAACTATCAATGAAGTTAGGATGCCTGCCATGGACAATAATTCTTTCCTGCTGTGAAATTGCAGCCAATGTTTTATTTCTTGTTTTTTCCTTATGATATGCGCAGGTCTAATTTTGATGCACCGTCTTCTTTCTATTGGTTTGATAAGTTCCTGAGGGTGGGAGCTGGGTACGTGTAGACGAGATCAGTCACTCGTAGCTGTCCTATGGTGACTCCTGGGCTGTACATCTCCTGCTGACCAAGGATCCAGTCCATGGCGCAGCCGAACAATGCCAAGATAAGGATATATCCAATCTGGACACATGATGATGTTGCTTACCTTCCTGCTGGAGAGATTGTGATCCAGTCAGACTATTGCACCCCATTAACATGCCAGTGAGAATGAAGTCTAACACAAGACTACCTACCTCAAGAAACAGATATATCTGACAATGAAGTCTTTAACACAAGACCACCTACCTCAAGAGACATATATCTCTCAGAATGAAGTCTAACACAAGACCACCTACCTCAAGAAACAGATATATCTGACAATGAAGTCTTTAACACAAGACCACCTACCTCAACAGACATATATCTCTCAGAATGAAGTCTAACACAAGACCACCTACCTCAAGAAACAGATATATCTGACAATGAAGTCTTTAACACAAGACCACCTACCTCAACAGACATATATCTCTCAGAATGAAGTCTAACACAAGACCACCTACCTCAAGAAACAGATATATCTGACAATGAAGTCTTTAACACAAGACCACCTACCTCAACAGACATATATCTCTCAGAATGAAGTCTAACACAAGACTACCTACCTCAAGAAACATATATCTCTAACAATGAAGTCTTTAACAGAAAACTGCCTACACCAAGAACCCGATATCTTTGACAATGACGTCTTTAACAGAAAACTGCCTACACCAAGAACTAGATATCTCTGACAAGGAAGTCTTTAACACACGACTACCTTCTTCAAAATCCAGATATATCGGACAATGAAGTTTGTAATACAAGACTATTCACCACAAGAACTAGATATTTCTGCCAATGAAGTCTTTAACACAAGGCAATTTACATTAAGAACCAGACATATCTGACATTGACGTATCCATGACAAGTCTAAACACATCATCAAGCAGTGACCTCGTACATGGAAGTCTCCAACACTTCATCCCATACAGCAGCGTCTGCTATGAGACTATCCACTTTACACAACCTGAAACCTCACACCATAGTCCTTATAATTCTACACCCCCAAAGGCAATATTCTTTCTGTGGCTAACTCACATTTTTTTACAGTTGAAAGCTCTTGTTTCAAGTTCAACCTCAGAAATTCCAAACGGGCTTTATAACACAATGGAGGCAGATCGCCAAGCAGATATTAGGAGTAAGAATCATTTCCCCTTAAGCTATCTTTCAGGCAATTAAATAAAGTATAGTTTATCTTTGCTCCAAGCCAGGATTCATATCTTCTATAGCGTGATCTTCCATACAAACCTAGCAGTAAACAGTAATCGAGCACTGTCACAAAGAAGTACGGCCCTCCGGAACAATAATTTTCACAGCACGAAATACACGATATTTCATCCGTTCAATTTATCGAGTTTGGCTTTAGCGTAAAATTTCATCTTCTAACCGATGGTCAAGGGGGGTTGTCAGGATAATTTATATATAACATGGCCTTCAAATGGGTGGGATGCTGCCATTCGCGTGCTAGACACCGACACCTATAATTAACGTTGCTTTAAATTACAGTTAAGGAATTTATACGTCTGGAATAATCAACTTTATTAAGACAGCCAAACTTAATGAAAAATAAACTGTGGAATAGTTCATTTAATTTTGTTAGGGAATTTAAACCAGGTAGTAAGGCGTTCATAACTATTGTTGTAACTGGCCGAGGAATATCTTTTGCGGCTATGCATTTCAATGAAAACGGGTACTATAATTTGGGGCAGTTAGATTTCCATTTGAGCGGAAACTATAATTTTCAGTTTCTTTTAAATGCTTGTACTCTTATTGAGAATTATAGATGAGTCTTCTGCTTTATACACCAGTTGTATGTACTTCTGTTTGTGTTCACTTAACGTGATGAACGGTTCGCTCTCAAAACAAAGGGAGAGGTTCGAGTCCCAGTGGCGGCATGATACTGTCATCTTCTCTGTAAACGGGTACTTGCCTGGCAGATGTAGAAGACAAGGGGGTAATAACTGGACATGATCAACTTGGGGTCTGCTTGAAAGACAGGGTAGTACGGACGAGAATTTATCAGATCAACTGTGGGCAGATCATATGGTAGAGAAGACAACTGGTCACTTCCCCACGAGGATGACAAGATGTGAATGAAGAGAACTGATCACTCTCCCTTTGGGAAGACAACTGATCACTCTCCCTTTGGGAAGAACTGATGACTCTCCCTTTGGGAAGACATTTGATCATTTCCCCACGAAGAAGATAAGATGTTAATGAAGAGAACTGATTACGCTCCCTTTGGGAAGACAACTGATCACTCTCCCTTTATGAAGAACTGATGACTCTCCCTTTGGGAAGACAACTGGGCATTTCCCAACGAGGAAGACGAGATGTGAATGAAGAGAATTGATCCGTCTCTCTTTCGATAAAGACCGCAAGGAAGACAGCCCATTACTTCACCTCAAGGAAGACATTATAGAAGAAGAAGAACTCTTCACCTCATTCTGGACACCTTGAGTCATCAAAGTGCGGATTTGGTTATCTCAACTCGGGTAAGACAAGATAGTGAAAAAGATCAGGTAAGTTCCCCCTTGGAAAGACAAGATAATGAAGACAATATCTGGTAACTTCCACCTAGGAAAGACAAGATAATGAAGAAGGTATCTGGCAACTTCCCCCTAGAAAAGACAAGATAATGAAGAAGATAACTAGTAACTTCCCCCTAGGAAAGACAAGATAATGAAGAACATATCTGGTAACTTCCTCCTTGGAAAGACAATATGGCGAATAGGTGATCTGGTAACCTCCATCTTGGGAAGACAAGATGGCGAATAGGTGATCTGGTAACCTCCATCTTGGTAAGACAAGATGGCGAGTAAGGAAATTGACCACCTCACCATGGATAATACAAGATAGCAAATAAGGAATCTTGTCAACTCACCCCACTTAAAGCTGGGACAGTGAAAGATGCAACCTCTCACCTTTTCTCTTTAACGACACAATAGACAGACAAGTTGATATATAAATAGATGGATGGATGGATAGATAGATAGATATATGGATGGATGGATGGATGAATGGATGGATGAATGAATGGATGGGTGGGTGGATGGATGGGTGGATGGGTGGGGGGATGGGTGGGTGGTTCGAGTTTTTGGCTGAATTGGTAAATAGTTGGATAGATGGATAGATGGATAGATGTAAAGATGAGTAGATGAAAAGATAGATAGATAGATAGATAGATAGATAGACAGACAGACAGACAGACAGACAGACAGACAGACAGACAGACAGATAGACAGACAGACAGACAGACAGACAGACAGACAGACAGATAGATAGATAGATAGATAGATAGATAGATAGATAGATAGATAGATAGATAGATAGATAGATAGATAGATAGATAGATAGATAGAGAGAGAGATAGATAGAGAGAGAGACAGATAGATAGATAGATAGATAGATAGATAGATAGATAGATAGATAGATAGATAGATAGATAGATAGATAGATAGATAGATAGATAGATAGATAGATAGATAGATAGATAGATAGATAGATAGATAGATAGATAGATAGATAGATAGATAGATAGATAGATAGATAGATAGATAGATAGAGAGAGAGATAGATAGAGAGAGAGATAGATAGATAGATAGATAGATAGATAGATAGATAGATAGATAGATAGATAGATAGATAGATAGATAGATAGTTAGATAGATAGATAGATAGATAGATAGATAGATAGATAGATAGATAGATAGATAGATAGATAGATAGATAGATAGATAGATAGATAGATAGATAGATAGATAGATAGATAGATAGATAGAGAGAGAGAGAGATAGAAAGATAGATAGATAGATAGATAGATAGATAGATAGATAGATAGATAGATAGATAGATAGATAGATAGATAGATAGATAGATAGATAGATAGATAGATAGATAGATAGATAGATAGATAGATAGATAGATAGATAGATAATTCCCAACCGTTGTACCAATGAAGTATTGCGCTGCGAGAAACAGTAAGTGTCCGAATGCAGAAAGTTTCAAGCGCATCCTGGTCTCCAGGGAATTGAGACTGGTAGTTCGTCCTATTGGAAATGAACGATAAACTCGGAGGTACCATATACACGTTGTGCACATAAAAGAACCATTAGAAGTTGAACGTTGAAAAATGCAGGCTGTTAGCCGCTATGTTTGCCCAAGTTCTAAAGATAACACAATTCATACACAATAGTGGACTGCATGGAGACTAAAAGGAGGCAACCTCCTCATCATGCAAAGATACAACAAGCCAGTCAACTGTTAGTATACACGCTCAGTTGCAACTATATACGCTTCCACAATCAGTCCGGTCAGGTCATCCCGTTACCGGTGAGGTCGTTGAGGCACACATGAAGACATCATCACAACACCACGCCACCCTTCTCTGTCAGCGGCCGCTGCATGTGACTCTTTTGGTTGGAGATTAGTCCATTCTTTTATGTTATCCTCCCATCTCTTTTTGGGACGGCCTCTTCGACGTCTGCCATGCGCCTTTCCGTAGAGGATTGTATTTGCAAACTATTTAATCTCGATATGTGACCGTACCAAGCGAGTTTCCTTCTTTTGACAGTTGCCAAGAGGTCTTTAAAAGGCCGTTTTGCTGTTGTAATTCTATCTCGTATTTCCTTATTTGTAACTCGATCTTTGAACGTGACGTTTAAAAGTCTTCGGAAACATCTCATCTATGCATGTATCCTTCGTTGAAGGACAGCTGTATCTGTCCATGTCTCACAAGCATAGTGAAATATTGACATGACCAGTGTAGGCATTAATCTGATTTTCATGCATAGTGCTAACCGTTTATCTTGCAAGATTTTGTTAAGTCGTGCAATAGGCGCAGATAAGATAGGCGGGACATCTTGTCCGAATGCCAGATAACCGTCTTCCACAGCAGCTGCTATGCAACGACTCTCTTATCAATTGAACATGAGAAACGCTACATAGTCTCCGTGACAATGCATCTGAAAAGCTTCAACATTGATGTCCCTCGTAGATGTTTGCGCAAACCCGTTCTACATGGCTCTCTAGCATCCCCAAAGGCGTTCAGATTGCAGAGCCAACTTCAACTACGAGGCTCAAAGATAGCGAGTCGTACAAAATAACAGAACGTACACTGACCCAACAGCCGACACCTCGTAGGTGTGTCCCAAGTGTGTCAGAGCATGCCGTACCAGGATTAGTCTTTACAGCTATATGAGATCACATCTTGCAGCACAAGTCTGATTGTCGCTATCTTCTCTTACAAGGGACAACTATTATTATACGCAAAACGATTACCCCACCCGAAATAGTAGAAGACAAACTATTGAAGGAAGACAACTCCAATAACATA
Organism: Ariolimax columbianus; assembly: GCA_036924085.1. NCBI lineage: Eukaryota > Metazoa > Mollusca > Gastropoda > Stylommatophora > Arionidae > Ariolimax > Ariolimax columbianus. Next base: position 81,456,910 of record JAVGWX010000012.1, read on the forward strand.
CGTTTCAAACCAGTTCGTCAATATCCAAAATCAATTCTCATTTTCAATATGTGATAACGAGTAGAATCGATCTCGATTGCTATTCTCCCATCAATCTCTATTCCGTTGTTGGCTTTTCTCGTTAATATTATAGCAATTTGTTAGTTTCCTACAGTCTTATCTCGATCTGTGCTAGGATCCACATCGAGCTGAGTCCCGACCGCAAAGCTCTCTGGCGCCATGAGCTAGTGAATTCAAACATCGTGTGTCAATATTGTTCTGTCTTCAAAAATATCACTTTGAGCAACAAAGGTGTGCAAACCGCTGGCCTGTTTCTTGGATCGTCCACTAGCTTACAAGCACAACAGCATCACTACCGAAAATTAGCAGTTAAGACGACGCTGCAGGCTAGGATGAAGTGTTAAAAACTGCGATTGCTTGAGACCAATGTTATTTTTGACAAACTATGTATAAGTTTAGTAGGGTGCTAGATTCTCATGGCAAAGTCTAGAATTCTATACCTGTTTTTCAATACGCTCCAATCAACCCAGAAGTGAACAGATACCTGATTTACTTAAGGAAGAAAAGTCAACGCAAAACTGGCATACTACAACATTAAACAAAATAGAGAACTAGTGCAACAACGTCCCTAACACTTGATCCTTGACAGCACTGTCTTCTATAGAATTGCCTTTACCTTGTACATGCTAAATATTCATTTCTATAGAACGTGATTTCTGAGGAACATTTTGTATTCCATTTTTAATTTCACATGTATCATCTTTGGCGCAGGCTTCCTGCAAGCTGTAACATGTGATCCTGGCTTCCAATCAGATATAATTTGTCTGATACCAGGTAGTCAAATCTTGTTTAAATTTGTCCGTTCTTATACCTTGGAGTATCAAGTAGGATAAAGGGATTTCTACAAGGCAATTATATCTCGCATTTATCGACATTAACTGATGGTGGGCCAGGCTTCCTAGGAGGAGATAGCACTGCTGGTGGTCAAATACTTGGATGGTACGAGAACGAAACAAAGTTGCATACGCTTTTAGACCTCAACTTATACATACATACGTACGTGCGTGCGTGCGTGCGTGCGTGCGTACGTACGTACGTACGTACATACATACATAATACATACATACATACATACATACATACATACATACATACATACATACATACATACATACATACATACATACATACATACATACATACATACATACATACATACATACATACATACATACATACATACATACATACATACATACATACATACATACATACATACATACATACATACATACATACATACATACATACATACATACATACATACATACATACATACATACATACATACATACATACATACATACATACATACATACATACATACATACATACATACATACATACATACATACATACATACATACATACATACATACATACATACATACATACATACATACATACATACATACATACATACATACATACATACATACATACATACATACATACATACATACATACATACATACATACATACATACATACATACATACATACATACATACATACATACATACATACATACATACATACATACATACATACATACATACATACATACATACATACATACATACATACATACATACATACATACATACATACATACATACATACATACATACATACATACATACATACATACATACATACATACATACATACATACATACATACATACATACATACATACATACATACATACATACATACATACATACATACATACATACATACATACATACATACATACATACATACATACATACATACATACATACATACATACATACATACATACATACATACATACATACATACATACATACATACATACATACATACATACATACATACATACATACATACATACATACATACATACATACATACATACATACATACATACATACATACATACATACATACATACATACATACATACATACATACATACATACATACATACATACATACATACATACATACATACATACATACATACATACATACATACATACATACATACATACATACATACATACATACATACATACATACATACATACATACATACATACATACATACATACATACATACATACATACATACATACATACATACATACATACATACATACATACATACATACATACATACATACATACATACATACATACATACATACATACATACATACATACATACATACATACATACATACATACATACATACATACATACATACATACATACATACATACATACATACATACATACATACATACATACATACATACATACATACATACATACATACATACATACATACATACATACATACATACATACATACATACATACATACATACATACATACATACATACATACATACATACATACATACATACATACATACATACATACATACATACATACATACATACATACATACATACATACATACATACATACATACATACATACATACATACATACATACATACATACATACATACATACATACATACATACATACATACATACATACATACATACATACATACATACATACATACATACATACATACATACATACATACATACATACATACATACATACATACATACATACATACATACATACATACATACATACATACATACATACATACATACATACATACATACATACATACATACATACATACATACATACATACATACATACATACATACATACATACATACATACATACATACATACATACATACATACATACATACATACATACATACATACATACATACATACATACATACATACATACATACATACATACATACATACATACATACATACATACATACATACATACATACATACATACATACATACATACATACATACATACATACATACATACATACATACATACATACATACATACATACATACATACATACATACATACATACATACATACATACATACATACATACATACATACATACATACATACATACATACATACATACATACATACATACATACATACATACATACATACATACATACATACATACATACATACATACATACATACATACATACATACATACATACATACATACATACATACATACATACATACATACATACATACATACATACATACATACATACATACATACATACATACATACATACATACATACATACATACATACATACATACATACATACATACATACATACATACATACATACATACATACATACATACATACATACATACATACATACATACATACATACATACATACATACATACATACATACATACATACATACATACATACATACATACATACATACATACATACATACATACATACATACATACATACATACATACATACATACATACATACATACATACATACATACATACATACATACATACATACATACATACATACATACATACATACATACATACATACATACATACATACATACATACATACATACATACATACATACATACATACATACATACATACATACATACATACATACATACATACATACATACATACATACATACATACATACATACATACATACATACATACATACATACATACATACATACATACATACATACATACATACATACATACATACATACATACATACATACATACATACATACATACATACATACATACATACATACATACATACATACATACATACATACATACATACATACATACATACATACATACATACATACATACATACATACATACATACATACATACATACATACATACATACATACATACATACATACATACATACATACATACATACATACATACATACATACATACATACATACATACATACATACATACATACATACATACATACATACATACATACATACATACATACATACATACATACATACATACATACATACATACATACATACATACATACATACATACATACATACATACATACATACATACATACATACATACATACATACATACATACATACATACATACATACATACATACATACATACATACATACATACATACATACATACATACATACATACATACATACATACATACATACATACATACATACATACATACATACATACATACATACATACATACATACATACATACATACATACATACATACATACATACATACATACATACATACATACATACATACATACATACATACATACATACATACATACATACATACATACATACATACATACATACATACATACATACATACATACATACATACATACATACATACATACATACATACATACATACATACATACATACATACATACATACATACATACATACATACATACATACATACATACATACATACATACATACATACATACATACATACATACATACATACATACATACATACATACATACATACATACATACATACATACATACATACATACATACATACATACATACATACATACATACATACATACATACATACATACATACATACATACATACATACATACATACATACATACATACATACATACATACATACATACATACATACATACATACATACATACATACATACATACATACATACATACATACATACATACATACATACATACATACATACATACATACATACATACATACATACATACATACATACATACATACATACATACATACATACATACATACATACATACATACATACATACATACATACATACATACATACATACATACATACATACATACATACATACATACATACATACATACATACATACATACATACATACATACATACATACATACATACATACATACATACATACATACATACATACATACATACATACATACATACATACATACATACATACATACATACATACATACATACATACATACATACATACATACATACATACATACATACATACATACATACATACATACATACATACATACATACATACATACATACATACATACATACATACATACATACATACATACATACATACATACATACATACATACATACATACATACATACATACATACATACATACATACATACATACATACATACATACATACATACATACATACATACATACATACATACATACATACATACATACATACATACATACATACATACATACATACATACATACATACATACATACATACATACATACATACATACATACATACATACATACATACATACATACATACATACATACATACATACATACATACATACATACATACATACATACATACATACATACATACATACATACATACATACATACATACATACATACATACATACATACATACATACATACATACATACATACATACATACATACATACATACATACATACATACATACATACATACATACATACATACATACATACATACATACATACATACATACATACATACATACATACATACATACATACATACATACATACATACATACATACATACATACATACATACATACATACATACATACATACATACATACATACATACATACATACATACATACATACATACATACATACATACATACATACATACATACATACATACATACATACATACATACATACATACATACATACATACATACATACATACATACATACATACATACATACATACATACATACATACATACATACATACATACATACATACATACATACATACATACATACATACATACATACATACATACATACATACATACATACATACATACATACATACATACATACATACATACATACATACATACATACATACATACATACATACATACATACATACATACATACATACATACATACATACATACATACATACATACATACATACATACATACATACATACATACATACATACATACATACATACATACATACATACATACATACATACATACATACATACATACATACATACATACATACATACATACATACATACATACATACATACATACATACATACATACATACATACATACATACATACATACATACATACATACATACATACATACATACATACATACATACATACATACATACATACATACATACATACATACATACATACATACATACATACATACATACATACATACATACATACATACATACATACATACATACATACATACATACATACATACATACATACATACATACATACATACATACATACATACATTGTCCGTCTCTACATTCTTTTAAACATCAACTTGAAAATAGCTACATAAATAAGTGGTCATTATGATGTTCCTGTTTTCTTACAAGAGCTTGGCGAATAATATTACATTTAGTGGTTAACAGTGTTTTCTACGTTTACTTGCTTGATGAACACTTTTGTAGCAGATGTTTTGCTATGGTTCTATCAGCACTCGAGCTCTCGTCCTTCGGCCTAATGCTTGTAATGGTATCTTCCCAAAAAAGCTAGTTATTTATTGTAATTCAGAATGTTCCAACAAGGAGACATATAGAAAAAGAGTTAACTATTAACGGAAATACTGTTGCAGACGCCCAACTGCCTGAACAATAGTTCCATATTTTGACCACATTCTTTTTAATGGCGATGCTAGATTCTGTCTTCTGTCAACTCAGGGATTACTGGTCAGTTTTCAGCTGTTCGCCAAAGAACTGGCCCATAGTGCACCGGGCTCTTTCATTCTCATCCTCAAGAATTTGTCTTTGCATAGCAGCTGTACACGACGTTTTCCATTCGGATTATTGCAACAGTGTGGACTTTCGTTTAAATGACAGAAATAATGTACAGCCAAATAATTAGGTATTAAGAATAATGAAGTTTTCTTGTAAAATATGTAAGGAAGGTGTGGATTGAATGGCTATCCCATTACCTTGAAGTAAGACGAGTCAATTTCAGAGCTGAAGCAACACTGTTCATGCAGCAACGAGGATTCTTGTCAGGCAAAACACAACTACAAGGGCAGCGCATGAATTGCAGTGGTCAGCGACCAATAGCTGACTGTTTGCGTCAGTACCAGCGAATCAGAGCTGCCAAAACCCTTCTACACCTCCACGCTGTGATCCTGGATAACAGGCTGCAGCAGGGCAGACTGGCTAAGGAGAAGGGCTCGAAGAGGGAATGGTAACCCGGTACTCAAAAAATGCTTACTGAAGTCGGATGTGTTGGACCGAAAGGTGCAAATATCGCAGTCAAGTTGTAAACTACGACACAACGCATTCTGTTCTCTGGACTACATTCTGATACTAAGCCCTTTCAGGGATTGGTAGTGGGAGAAGCAAACCCTTAGAAAATGCAGGAGGAAGCGGACCCACAAAAAATGCATGCTGAAGTTGGATGCACTGAGTCGATAGACGTAAACTAAAAACTACAGTGCAGCGAACACCGCATTGGGGATTAGAGAAATATGAGGAAGGCACACACAAGAAATTGGAGCACAGATCTTCAACAAATATACGCGAAGTCTGCCTGCTCTGTGCCATTCTTTCTAATTCAGTACATGTCGTCGTTGTATCATGTAAGTTTGTCATAACCTCTCTTTTCCACGTGTTTTTCTTGCCTTGAGAATTCTAGAACAATCCTTAATATGATACATATCTATCGATAGCGCCTTCTCTTCAAGGCAAGTGCCATTGGTAGTTTCCGATACTTCCATACAATCTTTTAATTAGCGATTGTATGATAAGATTTCAATTTGTCTATTCGACGCAGGAATCTATTGAGGACCGCCATAACGTTCCTAATTGTACCTACAGCCTGGCACACAGCTCCTCTCAGAGGAGCAGCGTCAAGCGAGGCTGCAGCTGAACATCGGAGACATGCCAGAAAAGCCCGTGAAGTATCACCTTCTTGGGAAGCGAACATCCAATGCCCTCACTACCTCCGATTATGCAAATCCCAGATCGGACACGTCAGCCATCTTCGCGTTCATCCATACACCCGACTCACAGAATACTCAACTCAAAAGACTGGTTGAACGAAAAGAGAAATGGTCTTCATCACGCGTGATAGAAGAACAACAATTATCCTTGTAGTTTCCGTCACTCTACACGTTACAGAGCTATACAATATATCGGGCGTCACACTAGAGTTAAAAGATCTCTATTTTGGGGGAAATTTAATTTCTTTGGACTCCAATAAGTTCCCTAATCCAATCTGGCTCTGTGAGGAAAGTTTCTTTTCCAATCAGGGGTCAAATGTCAAGCTACAATAATAATAATAATGTTCGCTTAGGCTTCCGAGGCCCGTTGCGTTGGATGAACACCACTATGTCTAGTTGTAACTGCGTGCTGCCAGGCTTCATCTAAGGCAGATGGGGAGGCTGCTACCTGTTGTAGCCACGTGTTTCGGGGACGACATCTCCGGCGCTTCGAGCCAGCAGGGTGGAGGCCGTTAGCATTGTTGACTGTCTTTTGAAGAATCTGGTGAGCTGGGACCTTCTTGTCCAGTCGGACAACATGACCGAACAGGGAAAGACGGCGACGTTCCAGAATAACCGAGACAGGGGGGGAGATGTGTCCTTGCAGAAACATCTACATTCCGGACGAATTCGTACTAACGAATGCCAAGGATGTGTCGCTGATTTCGCATATGAAAGTCCTCCGGATATACGAGTACCAGAGAAAGCACATGTGGCCATCACCAGTGGCACCACTAGACAAGCTCTATGGCAGTGTCGACAGCCTCAGGATGACAGCTGCTTTCTTCTAACAAATTCAAGTTGACGTCAGACAGCGTACGAAGTAGAAGATATGAAAAGCCTCAAGTCTGGAGGTGTTACTTTTTTCAGGATCAAGGTCTCGGAGCCATACATTACAATACAATATCCTCATCTTCATTCGTGACAGTTGTCCGGGGTCGTTATTGTGTTGTTTTCGTTTATTCTTTGTTGCTGACAAGGACCTTTGTGCCCGTAATGTATGTATGATTTGGTTTCTGTCCTGGAGCCGTCTCTCAGCCATTACCTATCTTTTTTTAATTGCCTTGCGCTCATTCAGATATTGCTCAACTGGGGCTCATGATAATTTTGTATTTCTCCACCACACTCCCCCCCCCCCTCGTAAACAAGATGAGCCATTTTTAAATTGAACTCTAACACTTCATCCACGACAGCTGTGTCTGCTATGGGACAGCGTTTTTCTTGTTACTTTAACTTTAAGTGAGGGCTCGACTTCATCGCCTCGGATTTTCCCCATATAGCTCGATCTCTCTCAGCAGATGAGTACCCATGGGTACCCCAACTGTCGAGAGCATCGCACAAAGCACGAACTCCGCAGCTCCAGCGATGAACCCAGGGATCTCCGGAAGAAATTGACATCATTGATCCACCGTCGCAGCTCGAATTTGAATCCCGACCGTCTGAACACGAGGTAAACGGCTTGACCACTTCGCCACATAGAAAGGCCTTCAAGAACACTTGCGTATAACCAAACTTGTGATAAATGGTATCGCTATAATAGTCGCCCGCCTTAAACTCTCAAACATGGAAGAGGACAATGTGATGAGACGGGACCCATCAAACAGGTCGCATCTTTGTATTTCTTCACGCTAGAGCACATACAATGGTCATTTATTTTTAAAATGCAGTCTTGACATGTTGACTAGAAATGTCGAGCGGTCAAAGTATATGCAGAAGTCTGGTTTTACGCTAAATTGTGAATGCGTGTTTGGCTTGGCTTAGCTTCGTTCGTTTTCAATCTCCCGCTACCAAACCCTGAAAGGGCTTAAGTAGCAGAATGTAGTCCAGAGAACGGAATGCGTTATCTCATAGTTTACAGCTTGACTGCGATATTTGCACCTTTCGGTCTAACACATCCGAATTCAGCAAAGACTTTTTTGAGTACCGGGTTAGCATTCCCTCTTCGATCTCTTCTCCTTAGCCAGTCTGCCCTGCTGCAGCCTGTTATCCAGGATCACCGTGTGGCTTGATATGATACTTAACTTAACTTAACTTAACTTAACGTAATTATACTGGTTTAGAAGACCCTGCAGAGTATGTAAACAACCAGTTACATTTACATCACCTTGCTCTAAAAGCTATGCGCATCCAGTTTATTCTTAAATGCATTAACTGTCCCTGCCTCCACTACCTCACCTGGCAATGCATTCCAAGCAGACATAACTCTCTGACTAAAAAAATATTTCCTAATATCTAATCTGGACCTCTCTTTAGTCAGTGTGTAGCTATGCCCTCGTGTTATTGTAGGTGGCTGAATTTTAAAAAACTTGTTATAGTCTAATATATCGATTCCTCTGATCATCTTATAAACCTGTATTAAGTCACCACGAATTCTTCTCTTCGAGACACTGTAGGCCGGTTTTTCTGAGTCGTTCCTCATAACTGTAATTCTGGAATCCCACTATCATCTTTGTCGCTCTTTTTTGTATTCTTTCTAGCATGTTTATGTCCCCTCTATGATAAGGACTCCACACCTGTACACAGTACTCCAATCTAGGTCTAACTAAAGCTTTATACAGTTTGACGATCACTTCCTTGCTCCTATGTTTAATATTTCTTTTTATCATACCTAACATTGCTTTTGCCTTTTTCCCTGCTACCTTAACTTGCTCACTCACCTTTCCTGTATGATCTATTATAACCCCTAGGTCCCTTTCCTAATCTATCTTTCTAATATTGTTTTCTCCCATTCTGTAATTATGTTCCATATTGGATCTACCCATGTGGATGACTGTACATTTATCTACATTAAACTCCATTTGCTCGCTTACTGACCATTCTCGAATTGTATCTAAATCCGACATCAATATTTCCACTTCTGCTTTAGATGAGACACTACTGCATAGTTTTTGTGTCATCAGCAAATTTTGCAATCATGGATCCCATATCACTGTCTAAATCATTTATATATATGAAGAACAAAATTGGTCCCAAAACCGAGCCCTGTGGCACATCACTTTTCACTTCACACCACTCAGAGTACTCCTTATTTATGCCCACCCTCTGCCTTCTTCCCGTTAACCAATTTTTAATCCATTTGGCAACTTCCCCACCTATTCCATGTGATTTTAACTTTCGAAATAATCTTTGATGAGGTACTCTATCAAAGGCCTTTGCAAAGTCTAGATAAATAAAGTCCACTGGCTACCCTTTATCTATGATTTTAGTAACCTCCTCCATGAATTCTAATAGATTTGTTAAGCATGATCTCCCTCTAGTAAACCCATGCTGACTATTTCTAATTAGATTAAATTTGTCTAAATGCATTACAATGTTTTCTTTGATTATTGACTAACAATTTACAGACTATGCTCGTTAAACTCACTGGTCTATAATTCGCCGGATCTGATTTTTTGCCTTTTTGAATCATGGGATCACTCCTGCATCTTTCCAATCCCGTGGAACAATCCCTTTTGTAAGTGATTGAGAACATAATATAGCCAATGGTTTTGCTAGTTGGTCTCTAATTTCATACAGCAATTTTGGATGAATACCATCTTGACCTGGACATTTATCCACTTTCATGTATGGAGAGGAAACAGCCTTACAAACAACGGTGTCCTTTGTAAGAGAAACCGAAACCTTGATCTAAGGACGAACGAAGAAGAAGAAGATACAAAGAAGTGAACCGTTCGCTCATGGTTTTAAAACGTGGTTAATTTGTCATTAAAAGGGTGCACCAAGCTCGCGTACACATTACCCAACCTCCCATCGTCTCAGTTTCTCGCGAAGCCATATCTCTGTATTGCATTTGCTCCATCGTGTTGTATATACTTACACGGAAATCTTTGTTTCGTTGAGTCAAGATCACACACTTGAAGGCAATCGGGGTGTCTTTGTTATTTTTTGTTAAGACATCTTCTTTGGTCATCTGTGCTTTGTAAGATGAAGACCTGGGGTTTCAAACATGTAAACTATTGATACCCTGTGCTTCTTTCTTTGCGTTCCGGATCTTTTGGTTATGCTATATCTGCAGGCAAGTCACCATGATGAAGTCTGTAGTCTTCACCAGGTCGGAGCGGCTGCTCCACAGCTTTTGTCTCAGCTCCGCACCCTCTGGCCAGGTCTGGCATCTCATTTCCCTATAGATTGGGCATTCCTGTAAAATATGCTCAGGGTACTGGCCACCTGTTCCACATGGGCATTCATCGGTGTGTGAGATGTTCAGTCGGTATAGATGTTCTAGTAAGTAGTCTGCAGTGTCCAGTTCTCGGGCGATATAAGGAAGTTTGTTGATCTCTTTTGAATTGAGGAATTTGGTCTGGTGTACTGAATACGTTTCTGTTTTATCTCCATTGTTGAATATACTGATTTCTGATGATGTTCTTTGTCCTTGTGTATGGTACTCGATAATTAAATTGTGCTTTTTTGCTGCCATCATTTGCTTTGGCGTCAGCTCTCTCGTTTCCCTTGATTTCGCAAGGGGAGGATAGATACTGGGGCGCTATTGTTGATATTTTGCTATTTTGTAATTGTTATTTGTGGATAAACTATGTTTTTTTTTACTGCAAAAGAACATCTGGCTGTTGAAAAAAGATTAGAGTAACTGTTTTGTTCTGTTAGGATATGACGTCACTGCAAAACTAAAAACAAAACTGAAAGACAAAACTGAGACAAAATAGAAAAACAAAACAGAAAAATAAAACTGGGAGAAAAAACCGAAAAACAAAACTTAAAGGCAAAACTGTCAGACCAAACTGAAAGACAACACTGAAAGACAAAACTGAGAGACAAAAGTGAGAGACAATACAGAAAGATAAAACTGAAAGATAAAAATGAGAGACAATACAGAAAGACAAAACTGAAAAAACAAAACTCCTATTATCGAACTACAAATGTGAAAGTTGCAACAAAAGTGAACTTCAGAAAAATGTATGTAACAAAATATGTATGGGGCAGTTTCGTATCTTCACAACTAACAAAATTCTAGATGGCATTTGTCAGCACAAAGAAAGGTTCGATAATAACAGCAAGACACATCCTGATTTCAACTCCAGCGGTTCACAAAGGAAGCTTTAATAACAAAGTCAATCATTACTAGATGTGCGTAAACAGGAACTTAGAGAACTATTCAAGATATTGATTCTACTTCCGAGACAAATTAAATTATCAGAAAGGGGAGATAAAAAGAATGCACACAGGGGCTATAATAACAATAATTTATTGGGAATGCCTGATGGTTTTCGAAAAAAACGTAAATATATGATACAGAACAACAGTCGAGAAGTGCAGATCTCTTTTTTCTTACATCCCTTTCCTTTGTGTTGACTGGTGGAGTTTAATGTTTGTGTGTGTTTAATACTTGGTATTTATTCAGATATCAAATTGATCTCTCTCAGCCCATGAATGGTATTAGTCTTCCGGCGAGGCAACATGTGTGTGTCTCTGCTTCATGTTAGTTCTTCCGTGTCGTTTTCATAACATTACGCTTTGTATTGAACCCCTAATCTTCGTCAAGCCATCTGCGTTTCGTCTTGGTACCTACGTTTGGTTTAGGCCTTTTCTTTTGGCATCTACTTTTGGTCTTGGACCCTCACAATCCTTGACCCTCACGCCTTGTTCACCCCTCGTCTGTGTATTCTTCTTCTTCTTCATCGTACGCTGTTTACAGCGATATTTACGTTGCACTGATTTAATTTGTTAGCCAGTGGCTCAGTGCATCCGATTTCAACAGGGTCTGTGTATTGACATTTACGATTTGTCTGTGCAACACTTCGCTTTTGTCACATGTTTCGTCTTTACCCTAAGATTCGTCTGGGATCTTATGTTTCATTTTGGTTTCTTCATTTATCATGGCACCCACCCTTCGTCATGGCACCCACCCTTCGTCATGGCACCCACCTTTCGTCATTACACCCACCCTTCGTCATGGCACCACCCCCCCCCCTCCTTTGTCATGGCACCCACCCTTCGTCATTACACCTACCCTTCGTCAGGGCACCCACCATTCGTCATTACACCCACCCTTCGTCAGGGCACCCACCATTCGTCATACACCCACCCTTCGTTATGGCACCCACCCATCGTCATGGCACCGACTCTTCGTCATGGCATCCACCCTTCGACAGGGCACCCACCCTTCGTCATTACACCCACCCTTCGTCATGGCACCCACCCATCGTCAGGGCACCCACCATTCGTCATACACCCACCCTTCGTCATGGCACCCACCCATCGTCATGGCACCGACTCTTCGTCCTGGCATCCACCCTTCGACAGGTCACCCACCCTTCGTCATTACACCCACCCTTCGTCATGGCACCCACCCTTCGTGATGTCACACACCCATAACCTGTGCCCCTCCCTTCGCCTTACCACATAATCTTCTTTTTAGTCCCATAGTCCGAATTAGAAACCCATGTTACCACCGACAAAGCTCTTCAGACCATACTATCAAAAGCTCATCTACCAATACAAACGGAGAACTGACAGCACGGGTCAATTCACGTGTTCAAAAGTCCGAATCCTTGGATATTTGTATCCATTTCTGGAATCCTATGAGGGATTTTTTGGTGTGGTTGAAAGATAAATACCGCACGCCCCATTAGATATTGCTCAGTGTGCAGGATAAGTTAATATTTCAACAGAAAATGGAAGGAAAAACAATGCCATATTTGGTGCATACATAAAGAAGAAGAATAAAGTAGCAAGCGGAGAGGGTTTAAGTGAAACCTTCACATTTTTTATGAGCAAGATTTGTACAGACAGCAAAATATTCACAAATACGAAAATATTCCCAAATGGGAAACTTTCACAAATAAGAAACTATACACAAATAGAAAACTATACACAAATAGGAAACTATTCACAAATATGAAACTATACACAAATAGGAAACTATACACAAATAGGAAACTATACACAAATAGGAAAATATTCACAAATATGGAAATATGCGCAATAGGATAATTTTCTCAAATATGATAATGTACACCATTCCTCCAACCATCTCTCAATGACAACCCTTTCTCAATCACCAACAACCACAAACTCAAGGACAACCATTCCCTAATGGACAACAACCACAAACTCAAGGACAACCATTCCCTAATGGACAACAACCACCACTCAAGGACAACCATTCCCTAATGGACAACAACCACAAACTCAAGGACAACCATTCCCTAATGGACAACAACCACAAACTCAAGGACAACCATTCCCTAATGGACAACAATAACCCCTCAAGGACAACCATTCCCTAATGGACAACAACCACAAACTCAAGGACAACCATTCCCCAATGGACAACAACCACAAACTCAAGGGCAACCACTTCTCAATCGAGAACAACAACCTCTAAATGAAAACCCTTCCTCAATAAACTTGTCTTTCATCATCAACATGGGGACCACCTCTACAACCAATTACAACAACAACAGACGAACATAGTTCCACGCCTTCCTTCTGGCACTTTCCACCTGATATGCAGTTTTTCTCTCGCTCAATCGACTCCATCTACACCTCCACTAACTCTCGTCCCCCAGTCGGAGGCGACCATCTTTCAACTCCATTCCTCAATCCACAATCGACATTCATCACAATTTTCCAGCAATGATTTCTATAAACACCCGCCAGTTAAACTGCAAATGATCCGGAGACAATTTGACCCCAGCTGTAACTCCCCAACTCTGATTGTTTCAGTTTTTCTCAACTCCTCCTGCAATGATCTTTCATGTGAAGTATTTCTCCAAAACAACATTAGAACGGTCGTGTTTCAGTCAATAATTGCGCTCAAGATGCTGTTAAATCTTGCGTCAAATGGAAGCAACCAATTGACTTACGAATCATCTTGTAGGTTGGTCATGCCGCGGGATTAAATGTGGAAATAAATGTCACATGTTGGGAATATGTAATTGCCCGTTTGCAGGAAGCACGTGAACATATCTTCTAATCGATGGACAGGTGGAGTGGCCACATCGCGCTGAAAGGTCGGCTGAAAAGGTTATTTGTTAAAGGTCGTGAAGTAGATAAAAAAAACGTTGGGGAGAGATAATTAGATTGAAGTTGGCTTGTTTTTAACATCTCTCTCTTAATTGTATTGTTTACTCTTTAATTTGTTTATCCATATATTTGTTGTTGTTTGCGAATACCTACAATGAGTATATGACTCTTGTGCGCCCTGGTACGGACGATAAGTGGCCGGTTGCAGTAGGTTTCGTCAAATGCCGAGCGTGCTGATGAAGGTGGGCCGGGTTCCGCCAGGGGGTTGTGCTATGCTTGGCCTCGTCTGCGTGTCACTCACTATTACCGGTATCACGTCGATCCTTAACTTCGTTAGCCAGGCATACATGAAAACAGTCCGTTTCCAGTGAGGGCTACTAGGAAGGAAAGGTGAGGGTCTTGGCCAGCATGTTTTGCCCGACCCAGACTAGCATGTCTGATCAGTATGTTTTACCTGACGCTGACTAGCATGTCTGATCAGCATGTTCTACCTGACCCTGACTAGCATTTCTGATCAGCATGTTTTACCTTACCCTGACTAACATCTCTGATCAGCATGTTTTACCTGACCCTGACTAGCATGTCTGATCAGTATGTTTTACCTGACGCTGACTATCATGTCTGATCAGTATGTTTTACCTGACGCTGACTATCATGTCTGATCAGTATGTTTTACCTGACGCTGACTAGCATGTCTGATCAGTATGTTTTACCTGACGCTGACTAGCATGTCTGATCAGTATGTTTTACCTGACCCTGACTAACATGTCTGATCAGTATGTTT
This sequence comes from Ariolimax columbianus, assembly GCA_036924085.1. Classification (NCBI taxonomy): domain Eukaryota; kingdom Metazoa; phylum Mollusca; class Gastropoda; order Stylommatophora; family Arionidae; genus Ariolimax; species Ariolimax columbianus. The sequence goes on from JAVGWX010000012.1 coordinate 81,473,825, forward strand.
TACCTGACCCTGACTAACATGTCTGATCAGTATGTTTTACCTGACGCTGACTAGCATCTCTGATCAGTATGTTTTACCTGACCCTGACTAACATGTCTGATCAGTATGTTTGACCTGACCCTGACTAACATGTCTGATCAGTATGTTTTACCTGACCCTGACTAACATGTCTGATCAGTATGTTTTATCTGACCCTGACTAACATGTCTGATCAGTATGTTTTACCTGACCCTGACTAACATGTCTGATCAGTATGTTTTACCTGACCCTGACTAACATGTCTGATCAGTATGTTTTACCTGACCCTGACTAACATGTCTGATCAGTATGTTTTACCTGACCCTGACTAACATGTCTGATCAGTATGTTTTGCCTGACCCTGACTAACATGTCTGATCAGTATGTTTTACCCGACCCTGACTAACATGTCTGATCAGTATGTTTTTACCTGACCCTGACTAACATGTCTGATCAGTATGTTTTACCTGACCCTGACTAACATGTCTGATCAGTATGTTTTGCCTGACCCTGACTAACATGTCTGATCAGTATGTTTTGCCTGACCATACGTTAGTCTTCCTTCCCTTCTCCATCCCCCCCCCCCCCAATATATTGGTAAACGTGTGTCTCTTCATATTCCTTTTTCTCTAATGTTTTTCTTTGCGTGGAATTATATTTACTGTGTGCTGTTCAGGAGAGAGACTTTCGTCTGCTCACACAGAACATACTGATCAGACAGGTTAGTCAAGGTCCGACAAAATATACTGATCAGACATGTTAGTCAGCGTCAGGTGAAACATGCTGATCAGACATGTTAGTCAGGGTCAGGTAAAACATACTGATCAGACATGTTAGTCAGGGTCAGGTGAAACATGCTGATCAGACATGTTAGTCAGGGTCAGGTGAAACATGCTGATCAGACATGTTAGTCAGGGTCAGGTAAAACATACTGATCAGACATGTTAGTCAGGATCATGTAAAACATGCTGAACAGACATGTTAGGGTTATCATCATGATTACGACTATCACCATAATCACCACCCACATCATCATGACTACGACTTTCACCATAATCACCTTCCACATCATCATGACTACGACTCTCCCCATAATCACCATCCACATCAACATGACTACGACTTTCACCATCATCACCATCCACATCATCATGACTACGACTATCACCATAATCACCATCCACATCATCATGACTACGACTATCACCATAATCACCATCCACATCATCATGACTGCAACTATCACCATAATCACCATCCACATCATCATGACTACGACTATCACCATCATCACCATCAACATCATCATGACTACGACTTTCACCATCATCACCATCCACATCATCATGACTACGACTATCACCATCATCACCATCCACATCATCATGACTACGACTATCACCATCATCACCATCCGCATCATTATCATCATGACCATCGTCATGACGATCCTCATCTTCATTATCACGATTGCCACATTAATCAACAACCTCACTATCCTCAACATTACCATTACATCCTTTACCACCATTACCATCAACTTATAGATTACCACAATGAAGATCGCAGTCACCAACAGAATTATCCAAATGGAGACGGAAGCATTGACCTCAGCACTGAAATGGATGTATGAGACTTCTATATCAAAGGCAGTCATCGTGACAGACGCGCAAGCTGTACTTTAGAAGGTGCAGAAGAGATGGCTGTGGTACGAGTGGATAGAAGCTGTTGAGGCCTCAAAACTTTAGGTGTTGACATGGATCTACTGTCCCGCTCATGCCGGGGTTCAGAGCAATGAAAGAGCTGACATTTTGGCTTCACAAGCTCCCATCATGGGCGCATTGGTGATGGACAGGTGACATTTTGAAATCAACCAATGACCACCTGCTGGATGAGGATACCGGAATAGATGAAGCAACAATCCACAGACTGCAAAGTTTCGACATTAAACGAGGCTTGAGCTGAGTGGGGTACATCAGAGGACGGGGCAGGAGAGTGTACAACCAGCGAGCTACAGGGACCATCAGCATCCATACCGTACGCCATTTGATGAGAGAGACTGAGCACCTATGGGTATGCCCGCAGTGCAGTGACGTCGATTCTTAGAAACAGAAACATTATTATCACTAATATAATTGTTCCTACGTCATCAAGCATAAAAACATGCGTAATCGAGGCCCGAAAAGAGAACACAGGATAGAAACACTGCCACCGGCCAGCCATGTCGGAACAGAAGTCTAAGAAATTGTGGGCATAGGGCCACTTACACCATCCTGGTGAAGCCATAAAACTGTGTCGTATGTGTTCGTCCTGAAATGGAAGTTGCGTAGTCTTGTCATAGTTTACAGCCGCTGAGATCAGTGCGTCTTTCCGCCCGACACATCTTATTCCAGCTGGCTTGTTTAGGTACTGGGTATGTCTTCAGATTGCGATTCCTCTCCCTTAGTCAGACTACGCTAGTGCAGCCTGTTTCCAGGGCCGCCGCTTGGAGGCAGATAGGATCTTGCTCAGCTTTGGTATGCTGACCCTGGTGCAAGCAGCCAGCTATGAGCTGTCCGCTCAAGGACTTGGTCTCTGACTGATCAAGACCTGACCTGACATCTGGGTCAGCTGAAACATACAGATCAGGAGCCTAAATGGCATCTGGGTCAACTGGAACTTCCTTACCAAGACCCAACCTGACATCTGGGTCAGCTGGAACGTACTGATCAAGACCCGACCTGATATCTGGGTCAACTGGAACGTACTGACCAAGACCCGACCTGACATCTGGATCAACTGGAAAGTATTGATCAAGACCCGACCTGAAATCTGGGTCAACTGGAACGTACTGATCAAGACCCGACCTGCCATCTGGGTCAACTGGAACGTACTGATCAAGACCTGACCTGACATCTGGGTCAACTGGAACATACAGATCAAGACCGGACCTGACATCTGGGTCAACTGGAACGTACTGAACAAGACCAGACCTGACATCTGGGACAGCTGGAACATACTGATCAAGACCCGACCTTACATCTGGGTCAACTAGAACGTACTGACTAAGACCCATACCTCATGACCACGTCAATCTCCTAGACAATCGTTGCGACACAACTGCCAGGCCAAAGAGGTGGTGATCGGGACTGTCATCCCGATAGTAGAAATCTTACCACCGAGTCGTACATTGCACTACAGAAGGACCCAGATTCACCTCCTCATGTACATATTGTCACCTAAAAAGATAAGAAGTGTCACCATAACCCTACCAGAAAATTGAAAAAGTTAAATGAAATCACCAGGTGAGATCACGTGATTATCTTCTAGCTGTGCAGATAACACATACAAAAATCTAGATTTAACCGAAATAACAAGTACGAACCATTACAAACCTATGGGACAGCTGCCGTGACAGCGGAACAGTTATTGCAGTTCTGCCATCATGCACTGCTGAAAGGAGAGGCATTTGGTAACGGCCAGGGTCCTTCAATGAAAAAAAAAAAAAGTGTACAGATTTTTGAGTTATCTTTTACGTTTCTTAGAGTCATTGAAGTAGATGTTCGAAGAAGAAGAAGAAGAAGAAGAAGAAGAAGAAGGAGACGAAACAGAAGAAGAAGAAGAGTAAGAAGAAGAAAAGAAAAAGATAATGATGATGTTGAAAATGAATCAGTACATCAACTTATAATAACAACAATAACAACAACAACATTCTAACAACCTCAATTTTTCCCGACAAAAACAGTGAAAATATTAAAGAGACAGTTTATGAATAAAACCGAAGACCTCACGATTTTAATGCAAAAGGCGAAACCTTTGAAGAGAAGCCTCGATATGGAAACACTTGTTTGCACCAGCAACGACCAAACAGAATCGAGCTCAGCTGAGAGAGGGACCGGATCGATACCTATTTAAGAACGCTAACCACAAACATCAGCGATCGTCGCAGTAGGACACAACGATTCCTGAGGACATAATGAGCGCCAAACACGTTATTTATTATTTAAATAATAATAACGCAACACAGGCATATCCAACAGCGAAGATTGTCGGGTTATTGTTGAGTCTCTGCGGTTGGAATCAAAATTATGGCCATTTGAACAGGTCATCAAGAGCTGTTAGTTTTGTATCATTACTTTCTTGAGAGGTTAAATGCGAAAGTCTTGATGTTTGTGTGTTTGTTTTTTTCTTTCAGAAAGAAATTGGAAGCAACTCCTCAGATGTTGTGAGTGGTCTAGTCAATTACTGTATTGACAGGCCCAAAGTCATGTTTGGCGTGGTTAGTAATGAGCGAATAATCAGTTGCGAGTTTTTGGATAAAATTGGCTCTTTGTTAAATTTTGTCTCAACCTTTGCACGTCAGATTTTCATTTGAAGATTAATGTACGCACGTCAAAGCGTTTGTTAGCAAATGTATGTAATTTCTTGTTCGTGCCTATTTGTCAGAGAACTACTTTTTCTACAAGGTTCGATAAGAAAAGAATGCAGTGACGTTAAAGTCGTAGTTAACAGTGAGGCTGTGCTATCTAGGAGTTCGGTCCGACAAATTCGTTTCATCAAAGCATTTGGGGAAACAGATCTTCGATCCCTATTTTCGTACGCAGGCTGCACGGGTGCAGTCTGTTTCCAGTGGGGAGGTGGGACAGGGTATTGGTCTGCAATGGTACGCTAAGCTTCGCGCTTACAGTTGTGGTAGATTGGTTAGTTGTTTGGTTGGTTCGTTGGTTGGTAGGTTGGTTGGATGAATGGTTGGCTGGTTGGTTGGTTGGATGATTGGTTGGCTGGTTGGTTGGTTGGATGATTGGTTGGCTGGTTGGATGATTGGTAGGTTGGTTGGTTGATTGATTTGTTGTTGGTTGGTTGGTTGGTTGATTGGTTTGTTGGATGATTGGTTGCTTGGTTGGATGGATGATTGGTTGGTTGGTTGGTTGATTGGTTGGTTGGATGATTGGTTGGTTGATTGGTTGGTTGGATGATTGGTTGGTTGATTGGTTATTTATGTTCAACAGTGTCATAGGAATGTGTGCACAGGCAACACTCTGGAGTATGTTCTGGTTGAATTCTGTTCAAGTCACTGTTAAAAAGTATGTGTTGAGTGCGAAGTCGGAAAATGGTGCATTGATTTCTCCAAGAAGGTTGATGTTGTCTTTAGAGATTTGGGATGGTTTGCAAATTTCTCTCCCATTATTCCCCATTTCTTCATTCAAGACTCTTTGTTCAAGATCTTCAGTAATTTGTTTTACTATCGGTAAAGTTGTTTATGTGAATTAATGTTCTTGATTTGATCCCTTCTTAGCCAGTCTGTATGTCTTGTCATTGCCAGGTGTATTTGAGTGACTGATTAGTGATACGCGATGTGCTAACATAAATCCGCTCCATATTACTGAAGATGGATGTTGGTTAATCATCAAAGTCATTTCCATCAGCAGGAGCTAACAGCTAGGATTCATGCTAGGTACACAATTTCTTATCAGTGGTACCCCAGGGTCTTCTATCACGTCTTTCCTGTTCATCCTGGCAGTGGACTGGATTATGATAGTAACACGAAATGAGAGAAATGGAATCCAGTGGATCTTGAGTAAACAGCTGGAGAACCTAGATACTGCGGATGATATAGCCCTTCTATTCCACAGCCAAATGCAAAGGAAACTGGACAGACTGAATTAAATCTCTAAACAAGTCGCTTTGAAGATCCATTAGGAAACGTAATTATGGTCAATGCAGCAAACACAGAACCAGTCAGGCTGAGTGGAAAGCCACTGGAAGTAGATTTACATACCTAGGAAGTATCATCAACAAAGAAGGAGGGAAACACGAGGATATAAAAACAAGGATACAAAAAGCAAGAGTTGCAGTCGGAATGTTGAAACCAAGATGGAACAACAAGTAAATAAGAAGGAAGTAACAAATAAGAATTTTCAATTCAAATGTGAAGCCAGTTCTGTTGTATGGAGCGGGAACCTGGAGGATGACCACAGGAAATGACAGGAGACTGCAGGGTTTTGTGAACAGATGCTTGGAGGATGACCAAAGGCAATGACAGGAGACTGCAGGGTTTTGTCAACAGATGCCTGGAGGATGACTAAAGGCAATGACAGGAGACTGCAGGGTTTTGTCAACAGATGCCTGGAGGATGACTAAAGGCAATGACAGGAGACTGCAGGGTTTTGTCAACAGATGCCTGGAGGATGACTAAAGGCAATGACAGGAGACTGCAGGGTTTTGTCAACAGATGCCTGGAGGATGACTAAAGGCAATGACAGGAGACTGCAGGGTTTTGTCAACAGATGCCTGGAGGATGACCAAAGGCGATGACAGGAGACTGCAGGGTTTTGTCAACAGGTGCCCGGAGGATCACCAAAGGCAATGACAGGAGACTGCAGGGTTTTGTCAACAGATGCCTAGAGGTTGACTAAAGGCAATGATAGGAGACTGCAGGGTTTTGTCAACAGATGCCTGGAGGAGGACCAAAGGCAATGACAGGAGACTGCAGGGTTTTGTCAACAGATGCCTGGAGGATGACCAAAGGCAATGACAGGAGACTGCAGGGTTTTGTCAACAGATGCCCGGAGGATGACCAAAGACAATGACAGGAGACTGTCGGATTTTGTCAACAGATGCCTGGAGGATGACCAAAGGCAATGACAGGAGACTGCAGGGTTTTGTCAACAGATGCCTGGAGGATGACCAAAGGCAATGACAGGAGACTGCAGGGTTTTGTCAACAGATACCTGTAGGATGACGAAAGGCAATGACAGGAGACTGAAGGGTTTGTCATCAGATGTCTGAGAAAGATGCTTGGTATAAAATGGTTTGACAAAGTTACGAACGACCGACTGTGGAAGAAAGCGGGACAAGGTAAATGGAAACAGAAAATCTTAGGAAGAAAGTGGAGATGGATGGGTCATACATTAAGAAAGAACCAGGCTAGTATTACCAGGCAATCTCTGTCATGGAACCCCCAGGGAATGAGAGGCATAGGCAGACCAAGGAATACTTGGAGACAAGATCTGGAGGCGGAAATAAAGAAAACATGAAAAAGCTGGAAGGAAGTGGAAAAGATTGCAGAGGACAGAGCTGCTTGGTGAGGGTTGGTTGATGGCCTAAGCATCACTGGGTGATAGAAGGCGATAGAGAAAAATTAAGAGACAACTTCTTTGCGGGCGGAGATGGTATGGGGTGGAGGTGAGGGTGTGAACCTTGATCAGGTTTGTAAATTTGCTTCTCGTTTGATCTTAGCAGTGCATCGCCATCCCTGTCCTCTGGAGTAGAAAAACTCTGCCGTATCGGGTTAATACTTTGATCTGATGATAAAAACCGATTGTTAGAGCAAATAGCGTGTACGTTGACTTTGAATCATTTTAAACATTACAGTAGTTATTGATCGAATGTCGGAGTGATGTAGTGGTTACAATACTTGTCCCTTCGAGCAACAGAGTGGATGGCACGCTCCAGAGTACCCAAATATAAATGATGTAAATGGTTACATGGCTTACGTAACGCAAAATCACGAAGCAAAGAACTGAAAAAGCGACAACACACTGAAATGTTATCTATTTTAAAATGAACTTCACTTTATATAAGCTCAGGTTCATATGGGAACTAGCCATTGTTGTCGCCTTAAAAATACTCCCTCCCACTTTCCTGTTAACACATTGCTTCCAACTCGCCTGTTTTGCTTCTGTGAACAGTTCTGTCAGATTTGGTCATGACAGACAAATTGTGTCTCAGTATAGACAATTTTTAAATTTGCCAGAATTACGTCGCAAGCTTAATTCGATTTTTAAAAATTGCGAATATAATTAGGAACGGGATTTTCACCAGAACCTGACTTCCCACAACATCAGCTAATATCGCGACAAAGAGGGGAATAATCTAGAACGCACCTAAGTGGAAGACAGTAAACACGCAGGAACGGACGCTTTCTTGAAATTAGTACCGGCATGAAAATATAGTTCGCGGGTTATAAAAACAAAGGCAAACCGGGGAATCAGAGAAGTCAGAGAAAACGCCGAGAGAAAGTGGACTGTAGTTTAGAGCCAAGGACAGACTGATTCTGACGAGATTTCGATATACATTAGTGGACAAAAGAGCTTCATCCTCTGTTCACAGAAGGGTAAAATAGATTTTTGTCAAAGAAATTATAATTGTGTCAAAGCCATCGTAGATCTGACAGAAGCATTCTAGATTTTGACAGCAAACTCGCAATACAAAAGTGCAGCCTTTCTTCAAGATTTAGATCGGCTAAGAGGTATATTTTCGCCAGATTATTTGTAGCCAGCGACATACACGTGGCCGACCTTCGCCATTTTAGAGTCATCGCTGATGTGACAGATGCAGCTTAGATTTTAACATCCACCACGGAGGAACAGAGCTACGGGCGATCACCTGGGTTAGACAACGAATTTCCTATCTGTTTTAATTACACGTCCTTTTCGTGAATTACAGAAGTCCAAGTTCGTAGAGTAGACTGATTAAAATAGTTGTAGGTTTAGCTGTAGTTAGAGTTTCAATTCATAGATAGCCATTAGATAGGAGAGTAAGGCAAGCTGTATGTGATAAAATGGAAGAGAAATTGTAAAGTGTATAAATAAACTTTTTTTTAATTGTTTTGGAATAGTGTCCTTAGTTTATTGAGAGAGTAATAGTTTAGATGATAGATTGAGGAGTGTAGAAGTGGAGAGTCAAGGCGAGGATTCAGTGTGCCAGAAGTGGAGAGTAAGGGAGAGGCTCCAGTGAGCCGGGAGTGTAAGGGAGAGGCTCCAGTGAGCCGGGGAGAGTAAGGGAGAGGCTCCAGTGAGCCGGTGAGAGTAAGGGAGAGGCTCCAGTGAGCCGGGGAGAGTAAGGGAGAGGCTCCAGTGAGCCGGGGAGAGTAAGGGAGAGGCTCCAGTGTGCCGGGGAGAGTAAGGGAGAGGCTCCAGTGTGCCGGGGAGAGTAAGGGAGAGGCTCCAGTGTGCCGGGGAGAGTAAGGGAGAGGCTCCAGTGTGCCGGGGAGAGTAAGGGAGAGGCTCCAGTGAGCCGGGGAGAGTAAGGGAGAGGCTCCAATGAGCCGGGGAGAGTAAGGGAGAGGCTCCAGTGAGCCGGGGAGAGTAAGGGAGTGGCTACAGTGAGCCGGGGAGAGTAAAGGAAAGGCTCCAGTGAGCCGGGGAGAGTAAAGGAAAGGCTCCAGTGAGCCGGGGAGAGTAAAGGAAAGGCTCCAGTGCGCCGGGGAGAGTAAGGGAGAGGCTCCAGTGAGCCGGGGAGAGTAACGGAGAGGCTCCAGTGCTCCACAGTTCTGGTAATCAGTATTGAGGATCTAAGTGCTTAGTTTTTAGTTCTTCTTCTTAGTCGACCTGTACTTCTACAGACGTGGATGTCCCTGTACAGGTCCCAGCTCTGGTGTGATCTGGATGTAGCCGGGATGAGGATTTCCTACTTAGTGGGCTAGGCTTGAGCAGCTTATTACTCCACTGCGTTGGAATTAGTACGGCGGAGGGTGGTTAATCGATGTGCGAATCCATCTTTATATACCCAAATGTTAGAGCAAAGTAGACTCACAGCCTGTTAGGCGCCATTTATGATGCTGTAAACAAACCACTTAACCGTGGCTGGTGTAATGCCATGTCAGACAGTTAGTTGCCTCTTACGACAGGCTCTCTATGAGGCACTTGTGCTATTCCTGTCCTTGTCATAAACAAAGACTCCGGTGGACCACTGGGGCAACAAAGTTAGAACATCTAATAACAGTGTCAGTGTTGTTGTGTGGTTGAGAAACACGGAGAGCGACCAAGGGCACACAACAAAGACTCCAGGCTGTCGTTAACAGATGCGAACGAAGAATATTGGGTATAAAGTGACACGACATGGTGAGTGAGGAAGACCTGTGAGACAGCCGCTGGAATTAAGATACGAAACTCAGGCTGAATAGAACGCAAGCTGCGGAATGTACCGTTCAACATAGCCTGGCAGGACACCTCTCCAGGACTGGTTTGACTAGCCAGCTACGAACCAACTCCAGGATTGGTTTGATCCGCCACCTATGAACCCACCCCAGGATTAGTTTGATCAGCCACCTATGAACCTACTCCAGGATTGGTTTGACCAGCCACCTATGAACCCACTCCAGGATTGGATTGACCAGGCACCTATGAACCCACTCGAGGATTGGTTTGATTAGCCACCTATGAACACACTCCAGGATTGGTTTGATCAGCCACCTTTGAACCCACTCCAGGATTGGTTTGATCAGCCACCTATGAACCCACTCCATGATTAGTTTGATCAGCCACCTATGAACCCACCCCAGGATTGGTTTGATCAACCACCTATGAACCCACTCCAGGATTGGTTTGATCAGAAATCCTATGAACCCACTCTAGGATTGGTTTGATCAGAAATCCTATGAACCCACTCCAGGATTGGTTTGATCAGCCACCTATGAACCCACCCCAGGATTGGTTTGATCAGCCACCTATGAACCCACTCCAGGATTGGTTTGATCAGCCACCTATGAACCCACCCCAGGATTGGTTTGATCAGCCACCTATGAACCCACTCCAGGATTGGTTTGATCAGCAACCTATGAACCCACTCCAGGATTGGTTTGATCAGCCACCTATGAACCCACCCCAGGATTGGTTTGATCAGCCACCTATGAACCCACTCCAGGATTGGTTTGATCAGCCACCTATGAACCCACTCCAGGATTAATTTGATCAGCCACCTATAAACCCACTCCAGGATTGGTTTGATCAGCCACCTATGAACCCACCCCAGGATTGGTTTGATCAGCCACCTATGAACCCACTCCAGGATTGGTTTGATCAGCCACCTATGAACCCACTCCAGGATTAATTTGATCAGCCACCTATAAACCCACTCCAGGATTGGTTTGATCAGCCACCTATGAACCCACCCCAGGATTGGTTTGATCAGCCACCTATGAACCCACTCCAGGATTGGTTTGATCAGCCACCTATGAACCCACCCCAGGATTGGTTTGATCAGCCACCTATGAACCCACCCCAGGATTGGTTTGATCAGTCACCTATGAACCCACTCCAGGATTAATTTGATCAGCCACCTATAAACCCACTCCAGGATTGGTTTGATCAGCCACCTATGAACCCACCCCAGGATTGGTTTGATCAGCCACCTATGAACCCACTCCAGGATTGGTTTGATCAGCCACCTATGAACCCACCCCAGGATTGGTTTGATCAGCCACCTATGAACCCACCCCAGGATTGGTTTGATCAGTCACCTATGAACCCACTCCAGGATTGGTTTGATCAGCCACCTATGAACCCACTCCAGGATTGGTTTGATCAGCCACCTATGAACCCACCCCAGGATTGGTTTGATCAGCCACCTATGAACCCACCCCAGGATTGGTTTGATCAGTCACCTATGAACCCACCCCAGGATTGGTTTGATCAGCCACCTATGAACCCACCCCAGGATTGGTTTGATCAGCCACCTATGAACCCACCCCAGGATTGGTTTGATCAGTCACCTATGAACCCACTCCAGGATTGGTTTGATCAACCACCTATGAACCAACTCCATAATTGACATATAAGCTATACCATCATAACAGAAGAGATAGACACATTCAAATAATATGCTAAAGATCAAAAAGGATATAAAATAGTACTTATGGAATGCCACATGGGAGCATGTCCGCTCGCCACACTACTAAACGACCACTTGACGTGTTCTTGATTCACCGCTTCCTTTCTCTTAGAGAAGCATAGACACCCCTTTCCTCTACATCCTCATTATACCCCCCTCCAACCCAACCCCAATCCGCCCCCCTACCCCCACACCACAGCACTTCCAACTTCCGTCCATTTGACAATATCCGAGCATTTCATGGGCAACTGCAATAGCAGTGGTTTTACAACGTAAGATTTGCTAGCCCAATATCCCACCCTCTTTAGTAACTTTTCACAATGTGTTTTGAAAGCTGCAGACATACTTCTGTCAACCTGCGTGGCCGCAGACTTAAATATACTCAAAATTGGCTACAGTAAAGTCAAGGTTTGTCCCATAGTAGTTACACTACTATCTGGGAATGAAGTTGGAGACTTCAGTATACTACGTCAAGGTTTGTCCCATAGTAGTTACACTACTGTCACGGAATGAAGTTGGAGACTTCAGTATACTAAGTCAAGGTTTGTTCCATAGTAGTTACACTACTGTCACAGAATGAAGTTGGAGACTTCAGTATACTAAGTCAAGGTTTGTCCCATAGTAGTTACACTACTGTCACAGAATGAAGTTGGAGACTTCAGTATACTAAGTCAAGGTTTGTCCCATAGTAGTTACACTACTGTCACAGAATGAAGTTGGAGACTTCAGTATACTACGTCGCAACTTGTTTGAGGTAAATGGTCAGTTCTTTTCTTGTCTGTCTGTCTTTTTCTTTTCTTTTGTCGTATGTCATTTTACATGGGTTGACCTGAGCGTGACGGTTGTGGGAGTTGAACTTGTAACTTTGCTGTGAAAAGCGAGTACTCTACTACCACACTGACTACATGACACTGAAAAGGCTGAAAACCCTCCGATCTACTCAACAATCTAACTTCAGAGACATCTTTAAACGCCACCTGGCCCGTCTTCCATAACTCATTCTTGGCCCTCCCTTACCACTCCGACAAGCCACACATACACGAAATATACTTTCTTTACAGTGTCCCAAAGAGTAGCTTTTGATGTCGACACGCATAGGCTTGGCAGGGAAGTACACGGTGTCAGGACCCAGACGACTCAAGACTGTCGCCACTACGGCCAGACCTCGAACAGGCTTCGCCCTGTGACGCCAACATTTGCGGTCTAGCACTCTCAGCAACCAACCCTCGCCAAATGTCAATATTATCCATCCCGATTAGGAAGGCCAGGACATGAAAGATGAGGCAAAGAGTTATCGCGCTGTGTTCGTTTTATTTCTTAACGGCTGTCGTTATTACTTCTTTTTTTTATTTCCGCTCCGTACGTGAACGATCTTCTTCCCTGTGGCTTCCTCGGTTGAGCTTTTGATACAAGAAAGAATAGATCCACAGCCCCCTGCAAATGTTATGTTCTGTTAAGAATCTACGTTATTACGCTCATGAGAGCCCTATAGTTGTAGAGCACCACTTAGTCAATAATGAAGATTGTGGATACTGATTGTTCCCATAGCTCGCTGGTTATAAACACTCCTGTCTAATTGCGTCTTAATCCACCCCCAAACAAAAGAAATAGCTATATTTAGCACCGAGGTAGTGACGTCACATAATTGTCCACATTTTAACTCTTGGGGGTGTCTAAGTTCTGCTTTCGCTAATTCCTGCCGTCCAGACGGCAACCCATTTCTTGAAACTTTTAGCGTTGGTCTATGATACGAAGGGTAGTACCAAGTTTCTACACCAGCATGCACTATCCATGATGTCAGACAATCTAATTACAACCCTGTTATCTGACCAGAGCTATAATCCTAAAGCTAATCTTAAACCATAACCCTAACTCAAATCATAACCGTAATCCTAATTCTCAAGAATAATCCTAACCGTAACCATAACCATAGACCATAACAGTCACCCTAACTATAATCCTTCACAAAACTGAATATTATCATCTTTTCTAAACTTCTATCGTTATCTAAGTCTTTACTTACATATTGATAATAAAATTATATCGACCTGTCCTCCCTTTCCAGGAAATGGAATGTTCCGTTACGTACAATAGGAACTCAATTAACTTTGTTTGGGGTGAATTACGACGCAAGTACACTCTTCTTCTCTGTCCTACCACACGTCTCTGCATGATCGACACACATAATTCTCCACAATTTTGCATTTGTGAATTCCAAGATTATAGATTGCAGTATGTTCATCCAAGAGGCGGCCATTGATCAGCCTCAACATATATACACGTCCAAAACTCCAATTGCGCATGTCCACAAAATCAGGATGTATGCTCTTTCATTCCAGACAAATTGAACATATTGGCTTGGCTTCGTTCGTTCTCAATTTTCAGCTACCAAACCCTGAAAGGGCTTAAGTAGCAGAATGTAGTCCAGAGAACGGAATTCGTTGTGTCGTAGTTTACAGCTTGACTGCGATATTTGCACCTTTCGGTCCAACACATCCGACTTCAGTAAGCATTTTTTGAGTACCGGGTTAGCATTCCCTCTTCGATCCCTTCTCCTTAGCCAGTCTGCTCTGCTGCAGCCTGTTATCCAGGATTACCATGTGGAGGTGTAGTCGGGTCTTGGCAGCTCTGGTTCGCTGGCCCTGACGCTAGCAGTCAGCTATGGGTCGCTGACCACTGCAGCTCATGCGCTGCTCAGCGTCTTGATCCCGAAAATATTGAGGCGGTAGATAAACGCAAGATCACGACAGTTTGACGTCACTATTTTCGCTATCCACGCGTCTGTTGGATCCGAAGCAAGGACTGGGAGTCAGGAACGATCACTACACTCATTAAAGAGGTCCTATATAACCACTTCCTAGCAACATTCTGACACTGCAGGCTTTTGTCAAGTATGCACTAATCCGATCAGCAACGACTATGCCTCTCACTCTAGCGGAGAAGCACCAACTGGCTTTATTACCGCAGAATACAGATTCATCGGTATGTGTAGCTAATTAGCTAGTTACTTGGGTGACGAAGTGGTTAAGCCATCGGTCTCGTGATCAGGTGGTGTGGGTTCGACTCCGAACTCCGCCGTTTTTTTCACGGGTGCTTGATGCGGAGTCCCCTGCATCTCGTAGTCGCCCCCTATTCGTCTGGTCCTTGACTTGCCACTGGGGTCGGGCGGCTCGAGACGAAAGAGTGAGGATAACAAGTAGCGCTGTTAATCCTTACTAAAAATAGCGCTAACAAAATTAATTATGCCATCATTGTCTACGATGGACGGTGGTCAGCTAGTTAGTTAGTTAATTGGTCAACTAGTTAGTAGTTAACTACTTAGTAGTTAACTAGTTAGTAGTTAGTTAGTTTAGGTATTTAGTTAGTTAATTAGTTAGATAGTTAATTATGTAGTTAATTTGTTAGTTAGTTAGTTAGATAGATAGTTAAATAGATAGTTAGATAGTCAGTCAGTCAGTCCGTCCGTCAGTTAGTTAGTTAGTTAGTTAGTTAGCTAGTTACTTAGTTAGTTAGTTAGTTAGTTAGTTAGTTAGTTAGTTAGTTAGTTAGTTAGTTAGTTGGTTAGTTAGTTAGCTAGCTAGTTAGTTAGTTAGTTAGCTAGTTAGTCTGTATTTGAATTATAAACAAACAAAAAAGTAAAGATCCCGTCCCGCCATGCGGCGCATAGGAAATATGGCCCATATTATTGTCTAACCCACGGCACTTAGTGGATGATGTGGTCAGCATCACGTCGGCCTCCTTTACTTCCTGTACTGAACCGGTATCGATTTAAGGCTGGGTCAACCCCGGAGCCATTGAAAAACCTTTTTCGCTTCAACTCGGAAATGAACCCAGGACTACTCAAATGCGAAACTAGAGCGCTAACCCTGCGGAAGAAATTACGCTGGTTGTCAACATCACTCTCTGATCTAGAACTGTCTTGGACCATATGACAGCATCAGAATCCAGAGCATGTTTTCTTAATAGTTGTCTAACCTCGAGCACGGCTTTTTCACTGCGGCCTTCAGGATCCTGATAACTCCAAGGAATTCTGTCATTTTTATCTCCAGTGTGAATCCATTATTCTCCGTTGTTTATGGTCTCACCTGTGAATACCTGATCAATTCATCTCTCTGCCTGTACCATCTACGGTATCCCTCTCTTGAATATCTGGCCCTCAACATTAGCTGTGTTGGTATGCAGTTGGTGCCGATTGCATACGCCTTCTCGCTTGTAGGCCTTGATCCTGACCAATGTGTTGCGGGTTTTCAAGGACATACGTTCAAGAATTCATCCCATCTTCGCGATAGGTGTATGAGGATGCCTATCACATGATCGGAAATCAAATAGATCAACTGATTGTATCGGATGGAAATCAACTGTTTTCCAAGTTGGCAGGTTTGACTGTCATACTAAACCCGCTAGCATCTCTGTGTGAAGGGTTTTGATCCTTCCTTATAAGACATGCTGCCTCCAGATCTCAAATTAGAAGTCTCCTAGCGCCACATCGGACCAGGGTAATAATAGGAGAGACAGCCTGTACTATTGAGATGTTCCAAGACGCGTGACGTCACAATGGTAAAGTGCATGATATTTCACTGGTAAGGAGTGGGGAGGAAGACTAACGTCTTGGCAGGCAACATATACAGATCAGACATGTTACTCAAGGCCAGACAAAATATACTGATCAGACATGTTAGTTAGGGCCAGGCAAAATATACTGATCAGACATGTTAGTCAGGGTCACGCAAAATATACTGATCAGACATGTTAGTCAGGGTCACGCAAAATATACTGATCAGACATGTTAGTCAGGGTCACGCAAAATATACTGATCAGACATGTTAGTCAGGGTCACGCAAAATATACTGATCAGACATGTTAGTTAGGGTCACGCAAAATATACTGATCAGACATATTAGTTAGGGCCAGGCAAAATATACTGATCAGACATGTTAGTCAAGGTCACGCAAAATATACTGATCAGACATGTTAGTCAGGGTCAGGTAAAATATGCTGGCCAAGACCCTCAACTGTCCTTCCTAGTAGCCCTCCCTGGAAACGGGCTTTCTTCGTGGCAGCCTGGCTAACGAGTTTAGGGATCGACGTGATTCCGTTGTAGTGAGCGGCACGCAGATAAAGCCATGCATAGCACACCCGCCTGAAGCATCACATACCACCTTTATCAGCACGCTCAGGATGTGAGAAAAGCTACTGCAACTCATCACTTGACTTTCTTTTCAGGGCGCATAAGGAAATACACATCCTCACTGTGGGCATTAGAAAAAACACAACAACTCTTGTAAAGCGCACGATATCACACTTGTAAAGCGCACAATATCACACTTGTAAAGCGCAGGATATCACACTGGTAAAGCGCAGGATATCACACTGGTAAGGCGCACCATACCACACAGGTAAGGCACACGATATCACACTGATATGATGCACCATAGCACACAGGTAAGGCGCACCATATCACACTGGTATGATGCACCATATCACACTGGTAAGGCGCACTATACCACACAGGTAAGATGAATCATATCACACTGGTAAGGCGCATGATATCACACTGTCTTGATAAAGTCGATGCAATCTGCTCAACTTGTCGGTATGAGTGTACGATTACACACCGCAGAGTAATGTCTAACACTGACCCCCCACCTTTTGGCAGGGTCATGGGCAACATATTTCCGAGACCCCACCTTACGTCAGGGTCATGGGCAACAAATTAACCCCGACCTCGCAAAGAGTCAGTGCCATTGTTATAAACTGACCATGACCTCCAAATGAGTCAGGGGCACGAGCAATAAACTAACCCTAACCTTTCAACGAGTCAGGTCACGTGTAACAAACTGACCCTGGCCTCACAACCAGTCATTGTAACAGTAACAAACTGACATTGACGCCCACTTCATGTCAGGATCAGAAGTAACATATTTACTAAACCCAACATCACGTCAAGGTCACGGGCGTCAAGCTGGGCCCTGACCCATTCCCCACCTTGCGTCAATGTCATTTCGAAAATACTGACGTGTCGTTCACGCTGTGCATAATCACGTTGCAGTAGCCTGGCCAGCATAGGTGGGGATTGACACTGGATCCCCACAGCAGTAAACCTACTGTGAAAACTGGCTTTGCACCGAAACCAAAATGGCACAGTTCAACTTGGGATAACAAACAAGAGACTCAACAACACTGGGCCATAGAAAATCCGCCAAGCATAAAATAACTGGATAGGATTAGTTTCACAGAACAACAGGTGTGCCGTAGGTGTACGGCTAGCAACCTCATAATGTGAAACATGTGGATACAGATATAATTACTGAAATAATATGGCAGGATTTTTAGCCAGGTCTTATAACTTCGGGTGTGTGTTATTGCGAATCCTTGCATTGTAGTACGCCAGTTGTCACTGTCGGGGCAGTGGTGGTGTAGTAATAATAGTGGTGGTAGTAGTAGTAGTAGCAGTAATAGCAGTAGTAGTAGTAGTAGCAGTAGTAGTAGTAGTAGTAGCAGTAGTAGCAGTAGCAGTATTAGAAGTAGTAGTAGTGGTAGTGCTGATGGTGGTGATGATAGCGTAGTAGTAATAGTGATAGTGGGGGGTTGTCGTGGTGGTAGTAGTAGTAGTAGTGAAAGTAGTAGCACTAGTAGTAGTAGTGGTGATAGTAGTAGTAATATGAGTAGTAGTGGTATTAGCAGTATTATCATTAGTGAAAGTATTAGAAGTAGTAGGGGTGGTGATAGTAGTAGTAGTAGTAGTAGTAGTAGTAGTAGTAGCAGTAGTAATAGTAGTAGTAGTAGTAGTGGTGATAGTAGTGGCAGTAGTAGTAGTGGTGATAGTAGTGGTGATAAGTAGTAGTAGCGGGGATAGTAGTGGTGGTAGTAGTGGTCATAGTAGTGATAGTAGTAGTAGTAGTAGTAGTAGTAGCAGTAGTAGTAGTAGTAGTAGTAGTGGTGATAGTAGTGGCAGTAGTAGTAGTGGTGATAGTAGTGGTGATAAGTAGTAGTGGCGGTGATAGTAGTGGTGGTAGTAGTGGTCATAGTAGTGATAGTAGTAGTGGTCATAGTAGTGGTAGTAGTAGTAGTAGTAGTAGTGGTGATAGTAGTAGTAGTAGTAGTAGTAGTGGTGATAGTAGTGGTAGTAGTAGTGGTAGTAGTAGTGGTCATAGTAGTGGTACTAGTAGTGGTGACAGTAGTGGTAGTAGTAGTGGTGATAGTAGTGGTAGTAATAGTGGTCATAGTAGTGGTAGTAGTAGTGGTGATAGTAGTAGTAGTAGTAGTGGTGATAGTAATGGTAGTAGTAGTGGTCATAGTAGTGGTAGTAGTAGTGGTGATAGTAGTGGTAGTAGTAGTGGTGATAGTAGCGGTCATAGTAGTGGTAGTAGTAGTTGTGATAGTAGTGGTAGTAGTAGTGGTGATAGTAGTGGTAGTAGTAGTGGTGATATGTAGTAGTAGTGGTGATAGTAGTAGTAGTAGTAGTGGTGATAGTAGTGGTAGTAGTAGTGGTGATAGTAGTGGTAGTAGTAGTGGTGATAGTAGTGGTAGTAGTAGTGGTGATAGTAGTAGTAGTAGTAGTGTGATAGTAGTGGTAGTGGTGATAGTAGTAGTAGTAGTAGTGTGATAGTAGTGGTAGTAGAAGTGGGGATATTAGTGGTAGTAGTGGTGATGATAGTAGTGGTAGTAGTAGTGGTGATAGTAGTGGTGATATGTAGTAGTAGTGATGATAGTAGTGGTAGTAATAGTGGTGATAGTAGTGGTAGTAGTAGTGGTGATAGTAGTGGTAGTAGTAGTGGTGATAGTAGTGGTAGTAGTAGTGGTGATATGTAGTAGTAGTGGTGATAGTAGTAGTAGTAGTAGTGGTGATAGTAGTGGTAGTAGTAGTGGTGATATGTAGTAGTAATGATGATAGTAGTGGTAGTAGTAGTGGTGATAGTAGTGGTAGTAGTAGTGGTGATAGTAGTGGTAGTAGTAGTGGTGATAGTAGTAGTAGTAGTAGTGTGATAGTAGTGGTAGTGGTGATAGTAGTAGTAGTAGTAGTGTGATAGTAGTGGTAGTAGAAGTGGTGATATTAGTGGTAGTAGTGGTGAGGATAGTAGTGGTAGTAGTAGTGGTGATAGTAGGGGTGATATGTAGTAGTAGTGATGATAGTAGTGGTAGTAGTAGTGGTTATAGTAGTAGTAGTAGTAGTGGTGATAGTAGTGGTAGTAGTAGTGTTGATAGTAGTGGTAGTAGTAGTGGTGATAGTAGTGGTAGTAGTAGTGGTGATAGTAGTGGTAGTAGTAGTGGTGATATTAGTGGTAGTATGTTTAATGGACATGTAGGCAATGACCTCTGCGCGCTATGGACTAATGAACAAAGCGCTGAACATGTGCTACAAGACTGTCCCATGAATGGACTGCCCCATGTACGACTGTCCCATGTATGACTGTCCCATGAATGGAGTGCCCCATGTATGACTGCCCCATGACTGCCCCATGTATGAACTGCCCTATATATTTCCCTTTACTGAAGATACACTGATCCAACGGATAAACCCGACACACAAAATTGAGTGGAGCTAACTAGAAGACCCAAACAACGGTTTGGAACTCCAGCGCAATTCCCCTGACGGTGTTGTTGTTGTTGTTGTTGTTGTTGTTTGCGAATGCCCATAATGAGTACGTTACTGTTTTGTACGCCCCGAAATTTTTCCATTTTAAGTGTTTGCCTCACTAGTTTCTACTGGCTGAGGTGCGCCCATTCCACCCCAGACCGTAGCCAATTGGACGATATGAAGACGCATAAACCAGTGCTTGGATGCATGTGTGCGTCTGTATGATGCTCTATGCTAGGTTTGTGCGCTCTCGGAAGCCAGCCCAGCCAAAGTGCAATGGAAGGGCCTCACCCTGAGGGCGCGTGTGAAAGTTGTGCAAGAGTGTGATTGTATGACAAGAGTAAAATGTAACAGAGTGAGGTAAGAAGAAAGAGGAAGAGTCGTCCCTCTGTCTTACTCCTTACAGTACATATTGTGTGAATAATGAGAAGTATATGATATTTAAAAAAAATGCTGATGAAGGTGGACTACGGTCCTCCAGTGGGTTGTGCTATGCTTGTCTTCATCTCCGTGTCACTCACTACTATGGGGATCAAGTCGAATTCTTACCGTTAGCCAGGCTGCCATGAAAACAGTGTGATGGTCTTGGCCAGTATGTTTTATCCGACCCTGACTAACATGTCTGATCCGAATTTGTTTTCTCCTGACCAGACGTTAGTCTCAGCCCCCCCCCCCCCCCCCCCACCCCCACCCTCTAGTCTGACAATGTAAATGTCAAAAAGCTGATATACAGAGAAAGCCCTCTTGTCTTACAAGACTTGGAACCTCTGTCGTAAACCACGATCTGGTGAAACCCTTAAACATCGGAAACAGGTCGGATTCTCTCACTTTCTATCGTTGCGTCAGAGTTTAAGTAGCAAGCTGAACCAGAGAAGACATGATAGACGGTCATGCTCGTCCGGAGCGTCCTTGGCAACCACTTTAATGTGTTTTCCCTGACGGTTAGGACATTCAGAATGTCTGTTGTCGGTCTATGTCACTCCTATAATTTGTGCCATTCTGGATTGTGACACAGGTGTGAACCTCGCCAGACATTTATGGCCATCTTGGGTGTCCGAGTTCTGGCAGAAGTAAGCATACATTATCATCATGCTTTACACTGTCTGCCGTAAGCGTATGTGGACTTCTACAGCTGCTGTAGCTAATCAATTAATCAATCAAAAATTGTTCTGCAAACTGTCTATTGATTTATTTATTCAGATTGTCGCTCTAAACATGTGTAGGGTCCTCATGACAGCTGAGTTGTTTACATGAAGCCTGTACCTAAATATTTCAAATTTATGATTAAATTGCAATACTTTTACATGATGATTTTTCAAGCACCATGCACAACTCTCTTTAGTCTCCTTTTTCTACGTGCTTTCGATGTTGCAATGGTTACATTCTTGTCAACACAAGTATCATTATCGTGCAACCTACAGAGCATAACTCTTCGATAAATACATGACACTCCTCTCATGTCCAATAGCAACCCCAGCAACTCTCTCCACGTCCTCTTGTCCTATAACATTCCCACCAACTCTCTCCACGTCCTCTTGTCCTATAACATTGCCACCAACTCTCTCCACGTCCTCTTGTCCTATAACATTGCCAACAACTCTCTCCACGTCCTTTTGTTCTATAACATTCCCACCAACTCTCTCCACATCATCTTGTCCTATAACATTGCCAACAACTCTCTCCACGTCCTTTTGTTCTATAACATTCCCACCAACTCTCTCCACATCATCTTGTCCTATAACATTCCCACCAACTCTCTCCACGTCCTCTTGTCCTATAACATTCCCACCAACTCTCTCCACGTCCTCTTGTCCTATAACATTTCCACCAACTCTCTCCACGTCCTCTTGTCCTATAACATTCCCACCAACTCTCTCCACGTCCTTTTGTCCTATAACATTCCCACCAGCTCTCTCCACGTCGTCTTGTTCTATAACATTCCCACCAACTCTCTCCACGTCCTTTTGTTCTATAACATTCCCACCAACTCTCTCCACGTCCTCTTGTCCTATAACATTCCAACCAACTCTCTCCACGTCCTCTTGTCCTATAACATTGCCAACAACTCTCTCCACGTCCTCTTGTTTTATAACATTCCCACCAACTCTCTCCACGTCCTCTTGTTTTATAACATTCCCACCAACTCTCTCCACGTCCTCTTGTTTTATAACATTCCAACCAACTCTCTCCACGTCCTCTTGTCCTATTACATTGCCATCAACTCTCTTCACGTCCACTTGTTCTATAACATCAACTTCAACTCTCTCCACGTCCTCTTGTCCTATAACATTGCCACCAACTCTCTCCGCGTCCTCTTGTTCTATAACATTCCCACCAACACTCTCCACGTCCCCTTGTTTTATAACATTCACACCAACTCTCTTCACGTCCTCTTGTTCTATAACATCAACCTCAACTCTCTTCACGTCCTCTTGTCATATAACATCAACCTCAACTCTCTTCACGTCCTCTTGTCCTATAACATCCCCACCAACTCTCTTCACGTCCTCTTGTTCTATAACATCAACTTCTACTCTCTCCACGTCCTCTTGTCCTATAACATTGCCACCAACTCTCTCCACGTCCTCTTGTTCTGTAACATTCCCACCAATACTCTCCACGTCCTCTTGTTCTATAACATCAACCTCAACTCTCTTCACATCCTCTTGTCCTATAACATCAACCTCAACTCTCTTCACGTCCTCTTGTCCTATAACATCCCCACCAACTCTCTTCACGTCCTCTTGTTCTATAACATCAACCTCTAATCTCTTCACGTCCTCTTGTCCTATAACATTGGCACCAACTCTCTCCATGTCCTCTTGTTCTATAACATTCCCACCAACACTCTCCACGTCCTCTTGTTTTATAACATTCCCACCAACTCTCTCCAAGTTCTCTTGTTCTATAACATCCCCACCAACTCTCTTCACGTCCCGTTGTTCTATACCATCAATTTCAACTCTTTTCACGTCCTCTTGTTTTATAACATCCATACCAACTCACTTCACGTCTTCTTGTCCTATAACATCCACACCAACTCTCTTCGCGTCCGCTTGTCCAATAACATCAACCTCAACTCTCTTCACTTTCTCTTGAAGAAATGAAGCCAGAAAGAAAATTGACATCCAACCTCATAAACACGATATGGCTTCGAACAATTAAGTTTCGAAACTTCATCACAGACAAAAGTGTCTGCTATGTGAGAACACATACCATTAATTACAAAAGTATTACAAATTAGTCTCAGAGACATATAAATGTGGAGATAATTCGGATCTATTACTCGTTGACGTGAAACGTTCCATCATCATCATATGGTTGATCAGTCCTGAGGCTGGCTGTAAGGTTGTCTGAATATGTCTCTTCATTTCAGCCCAGCCTTTGGTTGGTCAGTCCTGAGACTGGTTATAAGGTTGTATGAGTATGTCTCTCCATTTGACCCTATTCTCTGGTTGATCAGTCCTGAGACTGGTTGTAAGGTTGTATGAGAATGTCTCTCTATTTGACCCTATCCTCTGGTTGGTCAGTCATGAGACTGGTTATAAGGTTGTATGAGTGTCTCTCCATTTGACCCTATTCTCTGGTTGGTCAGTCATGAGACTGGTTGTAAGGTTGTATGAATATGTCTCTCCATTTGACCCTATCCTCTGCAGATCTCTTCATTTCAGCATGTTGTTACTTGAATGTCCCTGCATGCCTGAGATGTAAAGTCTTGGTCGCCCCTGTCCTCTCTTCCCTTGAATATTGCCCTCTAGTATCTTCTGTAGAAGACTTTCATGTCTCATAATGTGTCCCAGCCAACTCAAACAACATTTTTGTATCATATACCCACGTCATTGAGTACATTGTCATTAGATCTTCTTTCTGTGCAACTCACTCTTTCCGTCCTACGGTACCAGCACATTTCAAACGCTTCCAACCTTTTTCCATCCTTCTTTGTTAGTGTCCATGTTTCAGTCCCATACAGTGCAATTGGCCATATATGAGTGACGATTATTCTTTTCCTCAGTTCTATCATGATATTCTTTGAGGTTAACAATTTCTGTTTCTATCTGAAGCCCTTTTTAGCCATTATAATCCTTGTCTTAATGTCTATCTCATTGCCGGCATCTTCTGTTATAGTTTGCCCCAAATATGTAAACTTTTGTACTTGTTCGATTATTGAAAAGTTTAGGGGAGAGAATTCATACTGCAGATTGGCCACAAGTAAGAGAAACTTGGTCTGACCAATAAACGACAAATTTGACACACAGAAACGTCCGCGTATGGGGAAACAATCAGACTATAAAACACGTCTGCCAAGTTCGTTTTCTGCTCCGCGTGAGGAGCATAGTGACAGCGCTGACCTCTCCAATCCAGTTGTTGTTGTCGTTATTATTGAATGCTCACAATGAGAAAGTTTATTCATTTGTGTGCCCTGACAAGGATGTTAAGGGGAGAGCTGAAGTAGCTGTCGTCACATCCCGAGCGTGCTGATGACGGTGGATCATGGTCCTTCAGGTGGTCCATCATGCCTCTTCATCTGTGTGGTGCTCATTACTACGGGCATTACGGTGATCCTTATCTCGTCAGCCAGGCTGCTTTGAAAACTGCCTGTTTGCAGGGATGCTACATGGAAGAGAGATTGTGGTCTTGGTCAGTAAACTGTGTTTCACTGACGCGACGTCCATGTCAGTATGTTGCCCTGACCCTGACGTGACGTCCATGTCAGTATGTTGGCCTGACCCTGACGTGACGTCCATGTCAGTATGTTGTGTTTGACTGACGCGACGTCCATGTCAGTATGTTGTGTTTGACTGACGCGACGTCCATGTCAGTATGTTGGCCTGACTCTGACGTGACGTCCATGTCATTATGTTGGACTGACCCTGACGTGACGTCCATGTCATTATGTTGGCCTGACCCTGACGTGACGACCATGTCAGTATGTTGGCCTGACTATGACGTGACGTCCATTTCAGTATGTTGGCCTGACCCTGACGTGACGTCCATATCAGTATGTTGGCCTGACTCTGATGTGACGTTCATGTCAGTATGTTGGCCTGACTCTGACGTGACGTCCATGTCAGTATGTTGGCCTGACCCTGACGTGACGTCCATGTCAGTATGTTGACCTGACCCTGGCGTGACGTCCATGTCAGTATGTTGGCCTGACCCTGACGTAACATCCATGTCATTATGTTGGCCTGACCCTGACGTAACTTCCATGTCCATGTCATTATGTTGGCCTGACCCTGACGTAACGTCCATGTCAGTATGTTGTGTTTGACTGACGCGACGTCCATGTCATTATGTTGGCCTGATCCTGACGCCGCGTCCTGGTCAGTTGTTGCGCCTGACCCTGGCGTGACATTCATGTCAGTATGTTGGCCTGACCCTCACGTGACGTCCATGTCAGTATGCTGTGCCTTACCCTAGTGACGTTCAAGTCAGTATGTTGTCCTTGACCCTGGCGTGACGTCCATGCCAGTATGTTGTTCCTGACCCTGGCGTGACGTCCATGCCATTATGTTGTGCCTGACCCTGGCGTGACGTCCATGTCAGTATGTTGTGCTTGACCCTGACGCGACGTGCTGGTCAGTTATATTGTGCCTGACCCTTCTGCGACGGTCGCTTTTGGTCGCTGACTGTTGGAGCTCATGCACCTACAAAAATAGGAATCCTTGCCCAATGAATTCTCCAACACCTCCTCCCTGACAGCAGTGTGTGATATGGAATTCCCTTCAACATTAACTGCCTTCATTAGTTACTTTTAGTTGGTCTCGAACAGGGCGAAGAATCTGGGAAATCCCAGCCCAAATGAAAAGATGTATAAATATTTAGTGACCGAGAATTATTTGTTCATAAAATGACAACTGACATTTAGTGCAAAATAATGTGACATCCCATTATGAACAACAGATTAATTAGTGCCACAATGTGAATGACACTGGCAGTCGCGATTCGTTACCAGTATAACTCAACAATACACGGTACTTTCTGTAGGAAGAGGTTGAATCGCAGAGTGGTAGAGGGCTAGATTTTGAGAGTTAGAGATACAGAATTCAACCGGCATAATCTAAACGCTCTAGTTGACTCCAGGGTACCTGACTTTCTGTTAAGGAAAGAAGGAGTGAGAGGAAGAAAACTGTGCACTCAATCTAGTAAAAAGTTCATGCCTAGTACAATAAAATCTCTAACACTTCATCCTTGACAGCAGGAGCAGATTTGCCACTACCTTTTCCATCCGGGCAGGAGGAAGCAGCCGGGGTTTGGTAAAGGTTTTTAGTAATCAGAATTTACACAATCAACATACATACATTTGCAGAGATGTCGACGAAAAGTGCAAGGTACGAGTTAGAAGTAGTAGTAGTAAGAGTAGTAGTAGTAGTAGTAAGAGTAGTAGTAGTAGTAGTAATAGTAGTAGTAGTAGTAGTAGTAGTAGTAATAGTAGTAGTAGTAGTAGGGGTAGTAGTGGTACTAGTGGTAGTAGTACTAATAGTAGTATCAGTAGTAGTTGTAGTGGTAGTCGTAAAAGTAGTAGAAGTAGTAGTAGTAGTAGAAGTAGCAGAAGTAATACCAGCAGTAGTAGTAGTATTAGTAGTGGTAGAAATAGTAGTTCTAGTAGTAGAAGTAGCATCAGTAGTCGTAGTAGTAGTAGTAGTAGTAGTAGTAGTAGTAGTAGTAGTGGTGGTGGTTCTGATAGCAGTGGTAGTAGTAGTGGTGGTGGTAGTAGTGGTAATAGTAGTGGTGGTAATAGCAGTGGTAGTAGTTGTGGTAGTGGTAGCAATAGTAGTAGTAGTGGTAGTGGTAGCAGTGGTAGTAATAGTGGTAGTAGTAGTGGTAGCAGTAGTAGTAGTCGCAGTGGTAGCAGTAGTAGTGGTGGTGGTAGCAGTGGTAGTAGTAGTAGTGGTAATAGTAGTGGTGATGATAGCAGTTGTAGTAGTAGTGGTAGCTGTGGTAGTAATAATTGTAGTAGTGGTGGTAGCAGTAGCAGTAGTAGTAGTAGCAGTGGTAATAGTAGTAGTGGTAGTGGTAGCAGTGGCAGTAATAGTGGTAGTAGTAGTGGTAGCAGTAGTAGTAGTAGCAGTGGTAGTAGTGGTGATAGCAGTGGTAGTAGTAGTAGTGGTAGCAGTTGTGGTAGCAGTGGTAGTAATAATGGTAGTAGTAGTGGTGGTAGTAGTAGTGGTGGTAGTAGTAGTGGTGGTGGTACCGGTGGTAGTAGGTAGTGTTTGTACGTGATATGAGATGACGGCGACAGCACTGAGCCTGTGACTTCCGCTTTACCCGGATCTACGTATGGCAG
This sequence comes from Ariolimax columbianus, assembly GCA_036924085.1. Taxonomy (NCBI): domain Eukaryota; kingdom Metazoa; phylum Mollusca; class Gastropoda; order Stylommatophora; family Arionidae; genus Ariolimax; species Ariolimax columbianus. The sequence continues at coordinate 81,501,301 of JAVGWX010000012.1, forward strand.
TGGTGCGTCGGTCGGTAATCTCGCTCTGTCGCCATAAGCCATCCAACACGAGGTGAAGTCAAGAGGGCTGGAGATATGACAGAACACAGCCGGCAACAATGGCGTCGTTCTGTCTTGTCTGCGCTGTTTGTTACTTTATGCGCTGCTGATTCACCTTCCTATCCGTTAAAGAAGTCAATAGTCTCATCGGAATGGTCTGCCTAGTTCAGACTTCACGTGCTTATGTTATAGTTGCTGTTGCGGATCCAGCAGCATCGGGGCTCTCGTCCTTCGGCCCAATGCCGTGGCATCTAATCTGTAGATGATCGTTTCTTGTTTTTTTAGTCATGTACAAAGTATTACGTTTATCTGGCCCGGAATAAAGAAGCATTTTTCTAGCATTGTTGAGATGATGATCAACGGTTTCGTATGGCTGTGTATACAGCTGGTACTTTGTAGTGGGTTGTGGTTGGATCCTGTTCCGGTGCTTGTTAAGTGCAATGTGTTGGGTTCTTAGCTGGAGAATGGTGATGTGGTCACTGGTCAATTCTTATGAGCTGATTGGCTTGGGTTTGTTTGTTCTCAATCCCCCACTACTTTTTTTTATTTTTTTTTATTTTACTTGTTTGCCGCAATAGTTTCTACTGGCGGAGGCGCTCTATTCAACCCCAGACTGTAGTCGATTCGGCGATATTAAGACGAGTAAGCCAGTGCTTGGATGTATGTGTGCGTCTGTATGTACTCATGATAGGTTTGTGCACGCTCAGAAGCCAGCCCAACCAAAGTGCAATGGAAGGGTCTCACCCTGAGGTCGCGTGTGAAAGTTGTGCAAGAGTCTTATTGTAGGACAGAGTCAAATGAAACAGAGTGAGGTAAGAAGAGAAAGCTCGGAGTTCTCCCACTATCAAACCCTGAAAAGGCTTCAATAGCAGAATGTAGTCCAGAGAACACAAGTCGTTGTGTCGTAGTTTACAGCTTGACTGCGATATTTTCACCTTTCGGACCAACACATACGACTTCAGCAAACATTTTTTGTGTACCTGGTTAGCATTCCCTCTTCGATCCCTTCTCCTTAACCAGTCTACTCTGTTGCAGCCTGTTATCTAGGATCACCGCGTGGAGGTGTAGAAGAGTCTAGGCAGCTCTGGCTCGCTGGCCCTGACGCTAGCAGTTAGCTATGGATCGCTGGCCCTGACGCTAGCAGTTAGCTATGGATCGCTGGCCCTGACGCTAGCAGTTAGCTATGGATCGATGGCCCTGACGCTAGCAATTAGCTATGGATCGCTGACAATTGCAGCTCATGCGCTGCTTTTGTAAGTGGATTGATGCTGACATTTGGATTGGGGTCTAAATGTCTGTTTTTGTGTTTAGTTTGCTGTTGTTAATGAGATGTTTTGCTACTTGTGAAGTTGTTGCTGTGGGGGGATGTTCCAATTTTGATCTATTCTCTGCGAGTCTGCCTACCTTGTCGTCGCGTGGTGTGTTTGAATGTTCAGTGATCCATGACAATTTTAACGGCACTACATCACCATCAATCCCATCGTTTCTTTCAGGGCATTGACAACCCTCCTTCAGAAAGTTTGATCTTGAACTGCTTTATCTGTCTCTCTCCAGTTGAAGCCTAGGGACTGAAATTAATTGTAAGTCTCTTCTCTAGATGCGCCTTGGACTACATCTCTTCCTCTTGACTGTAGATTCCAGATTACGACATGTCTGGCTACTTTGATGGGTCTTTCCGTAGCGCCTGTCCTCATTTGTTTAGCGATCTGTGCCACGTTCACTGCCTGAAACACAGCCCTAACATTCCAGGTGGCTATTTTTGTTTGCTTTGGGTACTCAAAAGAATAATGAAGCGGTTTTCCCTTCACTGCATCATACTTCTCATATCCTGAGATCCTTCCTTTCCCAAGGCTGTCTGTTTTTGTTTGGTTGTCAATGTTTCCGTAGCGAACTCAGTATTAATGGATCTAGTTGGTTGACCTTGATTCAATCTATTATTTTATAGGTGGAATGTTTATTTTTAGTCTGGTCTCTCCTCATTGACCTGTCCAGTTTGGATGCCCCTTCTGGAAGCTTTCGCCTCTCCTGACATAGCTCTTCGAATCACTGAGACACGCAAGACCCTCTCACCACCTCAAGGTAACCCAACACGAGTTGGACTTTGACGACACCTGTAGCGTAATGTGATCTAGGGCTAGTTTGATCAAATCAGGTGTGCTAAGTCCAAGACTTTCTAAAGTTTGAAGAGCGGATATCGAGTCTGTAATTAATAACACCGCTTTGGGTCTTCAGATGGTACAGTGCAGTGATTTCAGCTCTGCGGTTGGAGCAGACCTCCGTGAAAGATAGTTCATCGGAGGATCTGTCCGAGCATTCTATGTAGTTGCACTTACTTACTTTGCTGATGACCATTCTTTTCCTCTTCTTCCTTTTCAATCTTCTTCTTGTGTTTCTTTGTGCTTGACGGCCCCCCACAACTTTTTTTGGTATGGTCAATTCCCTCAACAAGACTGCTCATCTTTGGTTTGCCCTAATTACGGACAGCCCTGCAAGATATGTTCTGGTGTTTGCATGAGTTTTTCCAACCGCACGTGGTACTGTCTCTGAGACTCATTCTGTGGAAGTGGGCTTTGAGTCGGCAATGTCCCGTTCTGAGTATGAAGATCTGTGTCTGTCCATCTAGGCCTCGTTTGTCTATATTGTCATTTTCTGGCTTGTATTAGCTGTGCTGGTCTCTCCATTCCGTCCTCAGCAATGGTTTTATGAGTATGTTTGCTTCTTTATAGCTCTGTGAATGTCGTCTACGTTCTCCACCAGTACAGTGATTTTAGCTTCGTAATTTCAGCAAATCATCTTGAAAGACAGCTCATCAGAAAATCTGTCATTGTTTGCATTAACTTCGATGATAACAAATTCACCAGAGTAGACATAAACAGTTCTTTTATCTACTCACATGAGTCCCTTGATCTAAAAGTTTTATTGTATCCCTTATTAATTTTGTCAGTATTTCTGGTGGTTTCATTGCTCTCTGTCTTGGGGAATAGAAAAATAAGGCACCCGAACAAAAGAGAGAAAAAAAACCCACTGCACTCTGCGACGTTTTGAAGAAATTAAAGGCTCTTGATGATGATATTCGAGAAATTTCTTGTAGCATTATAGCTCGGAGGATTCAAATTTCTTTGTCAGTGTTCTTCTAATTGTCATTTCTAACAACCACAGTTTTTTTATAGGAAAGACTGATATCATCATTATTTATTGTTGGTGTTATTTTGCTTTCTTTTTGTTCGTTTTTACCACACGTTCGACATTTTATCTAACCTCTTCGTTGACATGGCCTTTCTTTCTTCTGACTAAATTTGTGCAGTCTCCTTTGTTACTCATATCGTAACTCAGACATTTTATGTAAATCTATAATTATCTTGTTTTTATCATGATTTATTTCTGATACTTGTTGATGACCTACATTCTGTCATCGATCCCCACAATCTCGCACTCCTAAACACATGTGACGCAGACCCCGCCTCCGTGGTCCCGACCTGCGTCTCAATCACCTCACCCCTGGTCTAATCGTGCGTCCCTCGCCTTGTACAGCCAACACCGTCAAACACCTCTAGTGATGGAACTGACAGTCAAGACTCCATGACCCCGCCCTCTTCTTGCTCGGCTGGATTACTACATCCATTCTCAGCCAATCACAGCCAGCTTTAAGCACGCTCCAAGAAATGTATCCTTCCGCAGTAAACAATGGCGCCCAAAACTTCTCAAGTTTGCAAGTCTTTGAATTATTTACATCAATTTTTCAAAAACATGTGATAATACTAATAATAATTAAGTAAAATTCGATTTTATGCTTTAGGGAAAGGACTACTGTTGCCTTTCTAGCATGGCATGTACAAGGTTACTAAATAAGGCGGCGTTTTAAGGCTAGTCTTAGCAACCTCATTATGTAGTATATTCGTTGACACGTTATAAAATGCGCGGATACACGTTTACAGTAAAACGGACAAGCTCTGGAGGGAAACCATATAATCAGGTGAAGCTTAAAGAATAATTGACGTAAGTGACATGTGTATGCCACTCCCCATCTGAATTACACCAGGCGGTTTGGTAGGCCTAGTTAAAAAAATATCGAACTCTACTTTCGCCATGTTTTGAAAAAGGTATTGTTTCAAAGAAGTTGTCGGCTGGGGTTAATATATTGAACTCTTTGTCAAAAGCTGGATTGATTGGTTATTGACCCTGCATCCTGTCGGCTCCTGCTCTTTGGCCCAATGTCATATAGTGGTATATGTAATGTTAGTGAGCTGTTGTTTAGTTACGTACACAGTGTTCCATTTGTCTAGATTCAAAAAAGGTAGCTCTTTTCTAACACCGCCTTGCGCCAGACACTAAAAATATTACTCGTTCTAATCGAACAAACATTCTTTTCAGACGCTTATTACTTCCATGTCTTTAATATTGTTTTTTTTGTATATACTGGAACTGTGCTATCGTTATGTCAACTAGACAGCTGCTTATGTTTATTTGTTTTGCTAGGAAGCGTCTTTTTTTTAGTTTGCTTTCAGGCGCTGACTTGAATTTGTTCTCCCCAAAAAACAGCGGTCATCCGGAGTCTGTCGGCACTCCCTTAGAGCTTCTCTGGTGCTGGCACTGGTGATGGTCACATGTGCTTACTCTGGTCATTGCTACATGTGCTTTCTCTGTCCATGGCTACATGTGCTTTCTCTGGTGATGGCCACTTGTGCTTTCTCTGGTGATGGCCACTTGTGCTTTCTCTGGTGATGGCCACATGTGCTTTCTCTGGTGATGGCCACATGTGCTTTCTCTGGTGATGGCCACTTGTGCTTTCTCTGGTCATGGCCCCGTGTGCTTTCTCTGGTCATGCCACATGTGCTTTCTCTGGTCATGCCACATGTGCTTTCTCTGGTGATGGCCACTTGTGCTTTCTCTGGTGATGGCCACTTGTGCTTTCTCTGGTGATGGCCACTTGTGCTTTCTCTGGTGATGGCCACTTGTGCTTTCTCTGGTGATGGCCACTTGTGCTTTCTCTGGTGATGGCCACTTGTGCTTTCTCTGGTGATGGCCACTTGTGCTTTCTCTGGTCATGGCCCCGTGTGCTTTCTCTGGTCATGGCCACATGTGCTTACTCTGGTCTTCGAATGTGGGCAAATTTTGCAGCAGATGTTCATGGGTCATTTTCCTAGTGCTACATGTGCATTTGTCAGTAGCACCTATCTTCAACTTATTGAATGGATGGTACCTCAGTCTGTTGGGGCTTGTGCGGAGTCTGAAAACCACCACCTACTCTCTTTTGTTCAAATACTAACAAGCATCATTTCTTTGTGTAGCCAGTATGTTCTGTTTCCCATTTGTTCATGTATCTGGCCATAATAATCCTTTTGGACTCTTCGTAAGTTAGACTAAAATCTGGTTATGGTAATATTCCAGCTTCTTTAGCCAGTCTATCTGGGCTCCCTCTATGGGAAATTACAGTTGGAGAAAAGGTATCGGGTCAGGTCACTACTTCGGTACAAGGATGTATGCAAGCGGGATATGAACGACGCATGCATCGATTTGGAATCATGGGAACAGGACGCCATGTATCGTGTTACATGAAGGGGCATGATTATGCATGGGATGCAGACCAAGGGGATGTTGATTGCTGATAGGCTAAATATTCAGCGTTTGAGAGGACAAGCCATACCATGATATGCTTCAAACGGTCCTGACTTTGGAAGGCGCTTCTCTGCCCGGATTAGTCTTACGAGTCATTTTCGTTACTGTCATGGACTGTAGTTACATCCCTTTTTCTCAAAGCACAATTACCATCGTCTGACACGATAGAAAGACTCAATGAATAGTTGACAGAGTACCGACCTGAAGTCATTTTGGTCTGCATTTCTCTGTTTCTATGAAGCGACTTTACCGCACTCTTATCATACTCCAAGATGCAGTCTTTTTCATTATGCGGCGAAGGATGTAAAAATTGACGTTTCCCGCAGGCCGTTGGTTGTACACACTTCTGCCGCGTGTTATGTTGCGCCTTAGCCCAGTTGAACCTCGTTAAAGCTCGGCAACTTGCAAATTATTGGATTATCTATTGTGACGTCCATCTTTCCTATGGCGGTCATTGATAAAATGAATTAAAAATTTCACTCCAATCCTGATCGAGTGAACCAATAACTGGTGTCTGTGAAGGCTGTCCTTGAATTGATCCCCGGCATGGCCAGGACAACAGATCCACACTACCTCCTGCAGGTTTGAGGTCACTATGGCTGCTATCCACTCGTGCCTTAGCCATCCCTTATGTGACTACTTCCAAAGTAAGGACGAAGTCTGATACGATGACTGCCCCTGTTCGAGATATCTCAGAGCTGCAGCTACTACTTCAATCTCCATTCTTGAACTGTCGGCCCTTGTTCTGCATGCCTCACTCAGTCGACCTGACCTCCCGCTCTACCAGAGAAGGCCCAACCAGATATCTCACTTCGTTGCACTGATCCATCGATATATATGATGGTATCGATATTCTGAATATCATTATTTAACAGTTAGATAGGGACCAAGACGCTGAGCAGGGTATGGGCTGAAGTGGTCAGCGACCCATAGCTGACTGCTAGCGCCAGGGCCAGCTACCAATAGCTGACCGCTAGCGTTAGGGTCAGCGACCAATAGCTGATTTGCTATCGTCAGGGCCAGCGACTAATAGCTGACTGCTAGCGTCAGGGCCAGCAACCAATAGCTGACTGCTAGCGTCAGGGTCAGCGACCTATAGCTGACTGCTAGCGTCAGGGCCAGCGACCAATAGCTGACTGCTAGCGTCAGGGTCAGCGACCTATAGCTGACTGCTAGCGTCAGGGTCAGCGACCAATAGCTGACTGCTAGCGTCAGGGTCATCGACCAATAGCTGACTGCTAGCGTCAGGGTCAGCGACCAATAGCTGACTGCTAGCGTCAGGGTCATCGACCAATAGCTGACTGCTAGCGTCAGGGTCAGCGACCAATAGCTGACTGCTAGCGTCAGGGCCAGCGACCAATAGCTGACCGCTAGCGTTAGGGTCAGCGACCAATAGCTGATTTGCTAGCGTCAGGGCCAGCGACCAATAGCTGACTGCTAGCGTCAGGGCCAGCGACCAATAGCTGACTGCTAGCGTCAGGGTCAGCGACCTATAGCTGACTGCTAGCGTCAGAGCCAGCGACCAATAGCTGACTGCTAGCGTCAGGGTCAGCGACCATTAGCTGACTGCTAGCGTCAGGGCCAGCGACCAATAGCTGATTGCTAGCGTCAGGGCCAGCGACCTATAACTGACTTCTAGTGTCAGAGCCAGCGAACCAGAGCTGTCAAGACCCTTCTACACCTCCATGTGGTGATCCTGGATAACAGGTTGCAATAGGGCAGACTGGCTAAGGAGAAGGGATCGAAAAGTAAATGCTAACCCGGTACTAAAAAAATGCTTCCTGAAGTCGGATATTGGACCGGAAGGTGCAAATATCGCAGTCAAGCTGTAAACTACGACACAACGCATTCCGTTCTCTAGACTACATTCTGCTACTTAAGCCCTTTTCGGGGTTTGCTAGCGAGAGATTGAGAACGAGCAAAGCTAAGCCAACAGTTATATAACCCCGAGCTATGATCTCCTTTTGCCCCACTCTCTGCATTCCCTGCATAAGGGTATGGTGGCTCTGTAGTAATTTGTCATTCTAAAGGTCAGTCCAATAGCAACATTTGGCGACGTGGATTAACATAATGTTTCATGTACTAAGCCGCAGCCTATGTGAGGTTCGGTGGCCAGTTTCCGTCCTTGCTGTTTTTATCTTCCCTAACGCATACGTCAGATACCCATTTACAGCCGGAGAAGCGGTCGTAGCAAGCACAAACTACGTCTGATATTTGTTTCTGCCCGCTGGTGATTTTGAAGCCTGGCACGCTGTAATCACAGTCTCAAGACTGTCGAATAGACTACACGTCCCACTGTCATTCTGTCGCCAGTGTAAATCTATTCTTCTCTCTTATCTATCGACCCAACTGTGGTCACTTGTCTAATAGTACCCTATCCCTGTGCCATTCAGGGCGCTCCTCTCTCGATTCATTATCCCTTGAAGTCTGAGTTGTCGGAGTAAGTTCGTCTGTCTGTGGGAGACCGCATTCAAGCTTTGGTATGTGCAATTTTACTTCTGTAAATCAGCCACCATTCACGGCATGTTCAAGATCGGGGTAACTCTCCTTCATCACAGAACGAGTTGCATCCCTTCCCTAAGACAAATGAGGAAAACAGATTAACAGGCTAACGACTTTCAGGCGGCGCGTGTGTATACAAATATCTACGAGCCAGTTTAAATTTTTCATAACAAAAAAATAACTGGCAATTTGTCATTGTTATATGTAAAGATAAATTCAACCACAATAAAATTAATTATTCACTTTATCGTCCCAATGTCAAGCGCAGGCCACCACAGCAGCTGACTCCTTTCAAAGGAAGCCTACTTCAGAGTTTGTGCAGTGGTTGATTATAGATCAGAGACAATGATACGAAAATATTTAATTATAAAATCGTATGAAAAATATACGCTTGACGTACGTCTGTGGGGGCGTATATATATATATATATATATATATATATATATACGAGGCGTGTTCAAATGACACCAGAACTGCACCAAGTGAACATACGAACGATGCGCATGATGACGTACTTCAGGTATAAACAGCACATACCAAACGTCAAGTTTGCAAAATTTCTTTATCCGCAAATCATAGTTTCCTCAGCAGGCCGTTGAAAATATGGCGGGTGTGATACGGAATCCACCCAGAGTTGATCAGGAAGCGGTGATTCGGTTTCTAACAGCTGCAGGATGTTGACTAGTTGATATTCATCGCAGAATGTATGGTGACAAAAGTGTGCTGAAGACAACAGTGAAGAACTGGACAACGATGTTTAAAGAAGGACGTGAGTTAACGCAACAAAATGCGCCTGACCTGGTCACGGAAGATATTTCGTTAACTCATATCTTTTTTTAAACATCGTTGTCTAGCTCTTCACTGTTGTCTTCAGCACACTTTTGTCCCCATTCACTGCCTGCATTCTGCGATGAATATCAACTAGTCAACATCCTTAAGCTGTTAGAAACCGAATCACCGCTCGCTGATCACCTCTGGGCGGATTCTGTACCACACCTGCCATGTTTTCAACGGTCTGCTGGAGAAACTTTGAGTGGGAGGATATGGAAATTTTGCAAACTTGACGACTGGTATGTGTTGTTTACACCAGCCCTACGTCATCAAGCGCATCGTACGTATGTTCACTTGTTGCAGTTTGGTCCGGTTTCATTTGAACACGATTCGTACATGAAGATTTATGTTCATCCCTGACGGCAGTTGTTGTCATAGGACTGACCTTGACCTTTTACGCGCTATTCAAGGCAGACTGAACTCATCTCCGTCGTTTGCCTTGAAGCCCTACTCCATGCCAAGGTCTTGTCCCAGTCCATCCATCCATATCTGCGTTGGACGTCCAGGTGGACAAATAAAGGTCTAGTCCCACCCATCGCCAACTGCAGTGGTAAACATATACTCAGACTGGAACCCAAAATGTAAGAGAAAACGTTCAATCCCTCGGCCATCCATGTCCTCGCCAGAACACGTGCAATAATTGCAGTTATCAACTAATTATTAGATGCGATAAATGTGCGACTCCGCTTCTGAATTACACTCCAGCTACAAGGAAGTCACAGAATATAACCCCAGGACATATGTCTATCATTGTCATTTCCAGACAGGTATGAACTTTTAAAACCAATGTGTGTAGAAGAAACAGCACAGGTAGAAATGACTATACTTTACGCTTAAGATGTGTACACGTTTGGTGGGTTTTTGTCTGTTGTTTATCTTTTGGTGTAATGATCATCGAATTGTGGATGGCTTAATTTTTAAAACTTATGTTGGTTGATGTTGAATTTATGGTTTTAGTTTTTACGAAGATAAGTTGTTGTTGTTGCTGTTGTGTGTTGCTGTTGTTATAAATCCAGTGATATCCAGTCTCTTGTCATTTGTAAGGATCTTAGCGTGTTTTTCAGCGTATTTATCTGGCCTCCACGGAGGAACCATTTTCCAATCATCCATGAGCGCTGAGCATGCTTGTTCTACTTCATCTTCTTTCGTTCTCATGCTCCCGCTACCTAGCCCATAAAAGGGTTTGACAAGTAGCAGAATGTTAGCGGAGAACGGAATACGTTGTGTGCTGGTTTACAGCTTGACTGCGATATTTGCACCTTTTGGTCCAACACATCTGACTTCAGCAGGCATTTTTTGGTACTGGGTTAGCCTCCCCTCTTCGATCGCCTCTCCTTAGTCAGACTTTCATGTTGCAGCCTGTCACCTATGATCACCACGTGGAAGTGGCTCTGGTTCGTTGGCCAAGCGCTAACAGTCACCTTTTGGGTCGCTGACCTGAATAGCTCATACACTTGCCAGTATCTTGACCCCAAATAGCTCTTTGAGCTGTCCGCTATGCATTCTGAGAATAATGTCTCTTGTTGATGTTTGCGTGTGTTTTTTGTGTGCATCTTTTGTTGTTGTTCTTACGCTCTCCTGGCCACCTTGTGTTTGACTGCCCCCCTTCATTGTCAGTCGAGCATCTGACCCAACCGGTCGCTTAGACAGACTGGGTCTACTATCAGATAAGTTAACCATTTTTTCCTTATATGTTGATTTGTTAGTTCAGTATTATTGTCCCTGATGAAGGCCTATTGGTTGTAACGAAGGTTATGTTTGTGTTCTCGTCCTGGTGCGGTATCTGACCATACCCATTTTTAAATTTTGATTAAACTAAACCTCAATCAACTTTTACAATTTTTGTTCATGTTTTTTCCTCATTGCTGTTCTTCTGCGCTCTTATAAGGACATTTTGTTACATTGTGTTGTAGTTTACAACAAGACTGCGATATCTGTACCTTTCGAACCGACTCATTCGTTTCAGCACGACATTTTTTGAACAGGTTTTGCCAGCCCGCTACCACCCCTAATCTACTTTGATTCGCTGACTCGCGTAAATAGCTAGATATGAATCGCTAACGGTTCTGTCAGCTTGTTCACTGCATCTCTGGCCCCATATGTTTTTCAATATGGGACCTACATTCGATGTTCCATTCAATTATTATTGCATTTTTGTATATTAAAAATATATTTAGAAGATCAGATTAATGCGTACATTGGCCCTTTCAATATTCCTCTATGATTGTGATACGTGGACAATTACAGAAATTAGATGTTTCCTTAAACTTATGTACAAAGATCGAGTTGCAAATGAGGAAATACGAGAAATAATTACAACAGCAATAGGGCCTTTTGAAGACCTCTTGGCAATGATCAAAAGAAGGAAACTCGCTTGGTGCGGTCACATATTGAGATCAAACGGTCTTGCACATACGATCCTGCATTGAAAGGTGCAAGGCAGACGACGAAAAGGTCGTCCCCCAAAAGAAGTTGGAGGACAACATAAAAGAATAGACCAATTTCAGACCAGTAGAGTCCCAAGCAGCGGCCGCTGACAGAGGGTGGTGGAATTGTGAGGGTGTTTTAGTGTATGCCCCAACGACCTCACATGTCACGTGATGACATGACATGACACCATGGCATCAATTGAACGCTTTCTGTCACTACAAAGTTATGTGGCTTGGAAACATGTGACTTCTTTCATCAAGAAATGTTGAGATCTCACGAAGTACATCACGAGATCTCACGAAGTACATCACGAAATCTCACGAAGCCCATCACGAGATCTCACGAAGTACATCACGAGATCTCACGAAGTACATCACGAAATCTCACGAAGCACATCACGAGATCTCACGAAGTACATCACGAGATCTCACGAAGTACATCACGATATCTCATGACGTACATCACGAGATCTCACGAAGTACGAGATCTCACGAAGTACATCACGATATCTCACGAAGTACATCACGAGATCTCATGAAGTACGAGATCTCACGAAGTACATCACGAGATCTCACGAAGTACATCACGAGATCTCACAAAGTACATCACGAGATCTCACAAAGTACATCACGAGATCTCACGAAGTACATCACGAGATCTCACGAAGTACATCATGAGATCTCACGAAGTACATCACGAGATCTCACTAAGCACATCACGAGATCTCACGAAGTACATCACGAGATCTCACGAAGTACATCACGAGATCTTACGAAGTACATCACGAGATCTCACAAAGTACATCACGAGATCTCACGAAGCACATCACGAAATCTCACGAAGTACTTCACGAGATCTCACGAAGTACATCACGAGATCTCACGAAGGATAGCAGCGGAGACACTCAGCCTTAAGCGCATCAAAGACCACACTTCAAGCCATGAAAAAAACAGGAATGAGAGCTCGTTCAACAAGCTGATCATTCCAGGTTTATGGCTGTAAGGTGTGGAACTTACGAGAAACTGGCTTGGAGGTCTTCCAAGCTGCTCAACTGAGCGATGCAGCGTAGAACATTGTCACATCCACTACGTGACCACACCTGCAACACAAAGATCATGAATCAAAATGCTTCTATGACGTCGTAGATGCTGCAATGCAAAGAAAGTACAGGTGGGCAGGTCACCTAGAACGCTTTCCTGACAATAGTTGGACAAGTAGGCCAGACACCTGTAATCGTTGCCCACGTTGTCTACAAACAAGATGAAGGGATGGCCTGCGACAAAACATTAGCTCGGCTGGTTAGTTAGATATATAGTTTGTCAGTCACTCAGTCAGTCATTCACACTCAGTCAGTCATTCAGTCACTCAGTCAGTCAATCAGTCAGTCAGTCATTCACACTCAGTCAGTCATTCAGTCACTCAGTCAGTCACTCAGTCAGTCAGTCGATCACTCAGTCAGCCAGTCAGTCAGTTACTGAGTCAGTCAATCAGTCAGTCGGTTAGTCAGTTACTTAGTTGGTAAGTTAATTAGTCAGTCAGTTAGTCAGTCGGTCACTCAGTCAGTCATTCAGTCACTCAGCCAGTTACGCAGTCAGTCAATCCCTCAGTAGGTTAGTTATTCAGAAAGTCAGTCAGTTAGTCAGAGAGAGAGTCACTCAGTCAGTCAGCTAGTCGGTCAGTCACTCAGTCAGTCAGTTAATTAATCAGTCAGTTAGTAAGTCACTCAGTCAGTCAATTAGTCAGTCAGTCATTCAATTCGCCAATCAGTCAGTAGGTTAATCAGTCATTCAGTTAGTTAGTTAGTTAGTTAGTCAGTCATTCAGTTAATCAGTCAGTTAGTTAGTTAATTAGTCAGTTAGTTAGTTAATTAGCTAGTCAATTAGTCAGCCAGTTAGTCGGCCAGTTAGTCAATTAGTCAGTCAGTCAGTTAGTTAATTAGTCAGTCAGTTAGTTAGTCAATTAGTCAGTCAGTTAGTCAGTTTACTAGCTAGTTAGTTAATTAGTCAGTCAGTCAGCTAGTTAATTAGGTAGTCAGTTAGTTAGTTAATTAGTCAGTCACGTAGTCAGTTAACTAGCTAATTAGTTAATTAGTCAGTCAGCTAGTCAGTTAGTTAATTAGTCAGTGAGTTAGTCATCAACCTCACTCTCTGGTCCCGAACTACATGTGACCAGTGGCAAGACATAAATCAAGCCAACTGGAGGTGATTCAGGATACAGCTACTCTGGACCCACCAGGACGAGGGTGTGCCTAAAGCCAAACAACAGAGATGAGTTACAGGACATTAGACGACCTGGCATCGGACTCACGTGCTGGACCTGGCATCGGACTCACGTGCGGGCGAGTGAACACCAAGATTGCAAATTATGCACTATGAACAATTTAAATATTGGAAAAACAATGTAGATAAAATAAGTCGATTACTACATTTTTAGGTGGGAGTTAGTTACCACAACAAGACAGGACAAAAATCAAAACCATGTTACAGCAATAAGGTTCTCGTCAGCGACAAAAAAATACGCACATTTAACAGATCGTAAAATACGGAAAAGAATCGTCTCGACGAAGGAATACGGGGAGCGGCAGACATGAGCCAGATAATAGACGAGAGTGTGTGTGAATCGCGATATGACAAAGTAGGCCAAACAAGAAATTATAATACAGAAACTGACGAGTATGACAGCGAATACATGCGAACACAATTTGGGACTCAGTGGTCTCGAGGTAAGGTGTCTGCCTTGGATGCCCGAGGTCGCGTATTCGAATCACGGTGAAGAGCGGGATTTTTTTTCACGTGGATATTTTGGTAAACATTTCTTTGATCTCACAGGAAGTGATATCGGACTCCCGTGTTCAGTGTTGAGACCGTTAAAAATCTCTTGACAGTGGAAATCGAAAAGTGTAGGCTTAACGGACTGCTTTCTGGAAAAATAATTCAAGTTAAATATATATCGAAATTATTTGTATCTATGCCAAGGAGGTTTGTTAAGATGGCGCGTAACTGGCCACGGGTCTACTTAGCTTTAGTGTTTGAGTATATTAATATAGACCCTCACATCGATTAAACCGCCCTTCAAGAAACTGGTTGTATACAGATTATGTAGAGTTTTTTAAACCAGTAGAAAGACGCTAAGTTAAGTTAAATACATAAATATCAAGAGCACAGATAATAGATATACTTTGTTTTAGAAGGACAGAAGTAGCAACACACATGGGTCTGTGGGAAAGAGTACAACAGCATACAAAAGGGAAGAAAAGTCAAGGTGAAGGTCAATCCTAAGGCAACAGTTGCCGTCGGGGATGATGATAATTCTCCATGTAGAAAGCTGCACCATATGTGAGGTGGGATGGCCAGTTCACTTCCTTGATGTTCTTACCATCCCCAGCGTCTGATATCCATTTATAGCTGGGTCAACTGTGGGAGTGTCGTACTATGCATGAACTACGGCACGAATGATTTTCGTCAGTATGTGATCTTTAACTCCGAAAAGCTGTAATCCCAGTCTAGCAGGTCAGCTTACTGTCGACTACTCTGCACGTTCCACTAGGGAGAAAGTGTAGATGGATCTAAGATATGCTAAGCAATGGAGAACAATGTCTCCGCTTTAATAAATGGGGAAGACACACACCTCTCAGGGATTGAAAAAAATCACGAAATAGCGTGCGTTCAAAACCTGAATGTATTCAGTGACCTTTCGTCTCAAAGGATATGAGATAGACTGCCTTGTCCTATCAGAAACGGATAACAAACTCGGAGATACCGTGTACAATATATTCACGTAAAGGAACCCTTGGCCACCGAAAGCAGACGAGCAGTTTGTCAGCTACTATCAAGGCAAATATTGCGAAACAATAAAATGACATTTCTAGCACTGTGCTCCCTGGGTTGTGCTACAGTGCTGAGACGTGGACACTAACAAAATCACTAGAGGACAAATTGAGAGTGATCCATGCCTCCCTTGAGAGACGTTGGTCGGAATAACTCACCGGAACCAAGGAATGCAAAGTCTCCACAATTCTGACATAAGGCGATTGTCCCTGGTGAAGGACGCGGTAATCCATGCAGACAGGGCAAAACATAGATGGGCAGGTCACATGTTAAGACGAAACGATGGTCGATGGAGCACAGCGACAGCAGCCTGGTACCCCCAAGGTAAGAAGAGACCGCAGGGAAGACCTCCAATGCGTAGGTCTGACTCCCTTGCTGTACGCTGCAACATCCGAGATGTCTCTAGAGGATCATTTGCTACGCATTGGTCGTCCGTTGCCCAAGACAGGGTCCGCTGGAGATGAAAGTGGAGCAAGCAGCTACGCTGAGGAACGGGTCATCAAGATCAAGAAGATCATTTCTATCCAATACCTCATCTGCCGTCCGATAGGCTAGTAAGCCACAGGAAGTGAATTCTCAAATAAGAACCTACTATGTATAGCCTTCCGCTACCTGGTAGTAATAATACACCTGTGTAATTGAATACCAGGATTCCAATTATTCCAAGAAAAAAATTACAATATAAAAATACATAAACTTGGATATAACATTTGGAAAATATTGGCAGAGCAAGCCTTAACTCACTTCTCTTTATTGTGGCAAGCCTTTCTCGTCATGTGGATGACAGGGGTTTGAATCCATGCTGCCTATTTTTACTTCTTGTTTTCCGTTGTGATTTATCAGTTGTTTTTGTTCGATCTTTGACATTGACGAAGGCTTTGTGATCGTAACGCAATTGTTGCTTTGTTTTTGTCCTCGTCTAACTCTTGCGACATTGCCTATGTCTGATTTGGCGTCTCACTTTCTACAGGGTTGTAGCCCTATGTCGTGGTATGTATATGTCTTTCGTCTCTCTCGTGACCCAAGTAACATTTTTCCTCACTTTATGGCAGGTCTCGTTTACGCTGTCTATCCATCTTTCCCTCGGTCTACCTCTAGCCCTTCTTCCTGATGTTCTCATGTAGAAGGTTGCATGAACAATATGGTCTGGTTGCATTCTCAGAATATGGTCTGGTTGCATTCTCAGAATGTGGTCTGGTTGCAGTCTCATAATATGGTCTGGTTGCATTCTCAGAATGTGGTCTGGTTGCAGTCTCATAATATGGTCTGGTTGCATTCTCAGAATGTGGTCTGGTTGCATTCTCAGAATGTGGTCTGGTTGCAGTCTCATAATATGGTCTGGTTGCAGTCTCATAATATGGTCTGGTTGCATTCTCAGAATGTGGTCTGGTTGCAGTCTCATAATATGGTCTGGTTGCATTCTCAGAATATAGTCTGGTTGCAGTCTCATAATATGGTCTGGTTGCATTCTCAGAATGTGGTCTGGTTGCAGTCTCATAATATGGTCTGGTTGCATTCTCAGAATGTGGTCTGGTTGCAGTCTCATAATATGGTCTGGTTGCATTCTCAGAATGTGGTCTGGTTGCAGTCTCATAATATGGTCTGGTTGCATTCTCAGAATGTGGTCTGGTTGCAGTCTCATAATATGGTCTGGTTGCATTCTCAGAATGTGGTCAAACCAATTCATTATCCGTTGCCCGGTGTATTTTAGGCAGGTAATTGTTTCAACCTTCCCTAGAATATTCATATTAGTGATTCTATCTACTCTGGTGTTGTTAGGGCCCTTTCATGGGTACCGAGTTTTGCTTTCATGAGCCGTATTCAACATATACTATCACCGGATTCTTAATTTGAAGATTCTTCTTGAGTTCCTCCAATATATTACAGCCGCATTGGCCTCCAATTCCACAACTCTGACAGATGACCAGTCCAAAGAAAGTGACCCAATCGGTTTAACCGTTCGTCATTACACACTCGCGACCAGTGTCAGATATAGACTCACCAAAACACAAACAAGAACAATCGTGGTATGCAAAATTAGGTGTTTGAGAAAGGCTGTTGGGGTCACAAGGCTGTTTGGGTCGCAAGGCTGTTGGGACCACAAGGCTGTTGGGGTCAGAAGGCTGCTGGACGGCGTGGCATAGTGGGTAAGTGGCACGGCTCACAACCATAAGGTGCTGGGTTCGATCCCCATCACAGCACCGGCCGTTACCCCGGGGAAGCAAACCCTTAGAAAATGCAGAAGGAAGCAGACCCTTACATAAAATGCATGCTGAAGTCGGATGCACTGGGCCGACAGGCGCAAAATAAAAACCACAGTGTAACGCACACACGCCTTGGGGAATAGATAAATAAGGCGAACTAAAAAAAAAAAATTAAAAAAAAAAAAAAAGGCTGCTGGGGTCACAAGACTTGGGATCACATGGTTTTTGGGGTTACAAGGCTTTTGGGGTCACAAGGCTGTTGGGGTCACAAGGCTGTTGGGGTCACTAGGTGGTTGAGGTCACTAGGTTGTTGGGGTTACAAGGCTGTTGGGGTCACAAGGCTGTTGGAGTCACAAGGCTGTTGGGGTCACAAGGATGTTGGGGTCACAAGGCTGTTGGGGGTCACAAGGCTGGACTGAGTACGGAACGAAGTAATGAGACAGAAGGTGGGTACAACACCGCGCATGGAATACATGGAAGGGCAGAGAATAAAATGATTCGGACACCGGACTAGAATGCAACCAAATTAAACCTTAGCTGCTCGCATCTACAAATCAGACACCAGGACTGCTGAACAAGATGCAGACCACGAAAAAGATGGATAGATAGTGTCAGTGAAAAAAAACTGAATAAACACGGAATAGCAAAATCATCGGCGACAAAGCTGTCACGCGACAGAAAACTCCCCCTCCCCATGGCGTCTATCGACACAAGTGGATAGAAGCAAGTGATGGCACTCGCTACCATTAAATGTAGACCCAGTTTGATCCAGACTCCATTACTTCCAAACTTTCAGGTCATCAATTATAGGCTCTCATGTGACAATGCGCCCTCGTCACCCAGAGGTCCGTGGTTCGAATCCAGGCTGCCTAATACTTCCTTTCTATTTTGTTGTCAATTATTAGTTTTTCGGCTACACATAAATTCGTGTCTTGTGATCCGTGTCACTAACAAATATTCTTTGCCTCGTTCCCTGCATTGTTCTTTTGCAATCGTCCCCTGAAATTCCTACCCAATAGTAGCCTACATATAGACAAAATAAAGGCATCCCCTCCATCACTCGAAGACACGACAGACACGACCTGTTTGTCTGCGCATCGATTACACGGTTATGCAAAAAAAATGAACCCTTCCCCGGGTACAATACGAGCGAATAAATGAGACTACATATCCTTCAGCAAACCGCATTTAACCGCCATTCACGACCTGGTTAGAAGGTTACTGTGATCCAACTCGCGTGTCCTCAAACAACACTAGCTTCCTTTCACTGGTTAATTTATTACTATAACCGGTACTCAACTTGATTCACAGAACATCTGCTCAAAGTCTGCAGTTTATGAAGGAAATATATCGTCTTACCAAACAAGATACCCCATCCATTAAATGACAAATTGATGAGTTTTTGAGACGTTTGTGGCCATTTCCCGGGCGAAATAAACATTTTAAAAGTTTGAGTGCATTTTGACTGTATCGTATGTCTTAATGGTGAATGACGGGTTATCTC
Organism: Ariolimax columbianus; assembly: GCA_036924085.1. Classification (NCBI taxonomy): domain Eukaryota; kingdom Metazoa; phylum Mollusca; class Gastropoda; order Stylommatophora; family Arionidae; genus Ariolimax; species Ariolimax columbianus. Next base: position 81,520,254 of record JAVGWX010000012.1, read on the forward strand.
AAATTCTGGAGTTTAATTCCTTAAATCCGATATTTGACAAGTGTGTTCGATAAAAGGGGGATATTTGGGAGATGGAAATGAATGTGCCATTAATGTCAGTATAATATAATTTATTATAACTGGCGAGCGAATGCAGTTAATCCTGCAGACAAGGCAGAACACCGGTGGCCAGGCCACGTTCTCAGACGAAAGGGTGAATGCAGCAGTACGTCGACAGCTGTTTGGTACCCTTAAGTCTGAAAAGGACCGTGGGGCTGACTTCCAACGTGTTGGTCAGCCTCTCTTGCAATCCATAGCAACCTCAACGACACGTTCGAAGGAATGCTTATTACGTACTAGACCTCTATAGCCCAGGACAAAGGTCGTTGGCGACTACGTTGAGACACGCATCGGTACAACTCCCGCTGGAGAACCGGTCATCAAGTAATCAAGTAAGCACTCAGATAATTATTACAGTAAGTACTCAAGTATTACAGTAAGTGCTCAAGTAAATATTCCAGTATGTACTCAGAAAAGTATTACAGTAAGTACTCAAGTAAGTATTCAAGTATGTACTCAGAAAAGTATTACAGTAAGTACTCAAGTATTACAGTAAGTACTCAAGTAAGTATTCAAGTAAGTATTCAAGTATGTACTCAGAAAAGTATTACAGTAAGTGCTCAAGTATTACAGTAAGTACTCAAGTAAATATTCCAGTATGTACTTAGAAAAGTATTACAGTAAGTACTCAAGTAAATATTCCAGTATGTACTTAGAAAAGTATTACAGTAAGTACTCAAGTAAATATTCCAGTATGTACTCAGAAAAGTATTACAGTAAGTACTCAAGTATTACAGTAAGTACTCAAGTAAATATTTATGTATTTACTCAGAAAAGTATTACAGTAAGTACTAAAGTAAGTATTCAAGTATGTATTACAGTATGTATTCCAGTAAGCACTCCAGTAAGTCTTCCAGTAAGTACTTAAGTAAGTACTCAAACAAATAATCAAGAAAGTGCTGAAGTAATAATATGGTGTTATTGTGTTAATGTATTTTCGAGAACTAGTATTTAATTCACATCAGTTCAATTCAAGTGTCGTTTACATATAGAAGATTCACTGCAATGGATCTCCAACATTCTCTATCTTTGCCCTGGAGGTACACACAGACAATGGATCTCCAACATTCTCTATCTCTCGCCCTGGTGGTACAAACAGACAATGAATCTCCAACATTCTCTATCTCTGGCCCTGGTGGTACACACAGAAAATTTATCTCCAAAATTCTCTATCTCTCGTCCTGGTGGCTCACACAGACAATAGATCTCCAGCATTCTCTATCTCTCGACTCACAGACAATAGATCTCCAACATTCTCTATCTCTCGCCCTGGTGGTACATACAGACAATGGATCTCCAACATTCACTATCTCTTGCCCTGGTGGTACAGACAGACAATGTATCTCCAACATTCACTATCTCTCGCCCTGGTGGTATATACAGACAATGAATCTCCAACATTCTCTATCTCTCGCCCTGGTGGTACATACAGACAATGGATCTCCAACATTCACTATCTCTCGCCCTGGTGGTACAGACAGACAATGTATCTCCAACATTCACTATCTCTCGCCCTGGTGGTACAGACAGACAATGTATCTCCAACATTCACTATCTCTCGCCCTGGTGGTACAGACAGACTATGGATCTCCAACATTATCTATTTCTCGCCTCCCAGACAATGGATCTCCAACATTCTCTATATTTTCCTGGGTGGTACACACAGACAATGTGTCTCCATCCTTCTCTATCTCTCGCCCTAGCGGGACACACATACAGACTGCAGCTCGTCCACCATTTGATGTTCTCCGATGTGACGCTGCCTACCCTGTGCTCTTCTGCCTTCAAACTGTCCTTCGAGTACGGTCTTTGCAAGTGTCGTTTAATGTAGCAAACATATCTGATTTCTAAACTCTTCATTCTTTCAACTGATCTGTTTCCACTCTTAGTTTTTCCAGGAAATGTATATTTGTTATTTTTTCCCGCTTGAAACATAAATCATGAACACCAGGAAATAGCGAACGAAACATATCAGACCAGGGGGAAGATGCAGAAGTGAATGAGCTGACAGCTGTCAACCACTCATAACTGGCTTTTTGCGTCAGAGTCAGTGACCCATAACTATCCCAGAACCTATTTCCCCTATTTCACTCATTGCGGCATTCAACAACACATAACATAGACTTGAATCATTGTGGGCATTCAACAACACATAACATAGACTTGACTCATTGCGGCATTCAACAACACATAACATAGACTTGACTCATTGTGGCATTCAACAACACATAACGTGGACTTGAATCATTGTGGGCATTCAACAACACATAACATAGACTTGAATCACTGTGGGCATTCAACAACATATAACATAGACTTGAATCATTGTGGGCATTCAACAACACATAACATAGACTTGAATCATTGTGGGCATTCAACAACACTTAACATAGACTTGAATCATTGTGGCATTTAACAACACATAACATAGACTTGAATCATTGTGGGCATTCAATAACACATAACATAGACTTGACTCATTGCGGCATTCAACAACACATAACATAGACTTGACTCATTGCGGCATTCAACAACACATAACATAGACTTGAATCATTGTGGGCATTCAACAACACATAACATAGACTTGAATCACTGTGGGCATTCAACAACACATAACATAGACTTCACTCATTGTGGGCATTCAACAACACATAACATAGACTTGAATCATTAGGGCATTAAACAACACATAACATAGACTTGAATCATTGGGGCATTCAACAACACATAACATAGACTTGACTCATTGTGGGCATTCAACAACACATAACATAGACTTGAATCATTGTGGGTATTCAATAACACATAACATAGACGTGAATCATTGTGGGCATTCAACAACACATAACATAGACTTGACTCATTGTGGGCATTCAACAACACATAACACAGACTTGAATCATTGTGGGCATTCAACAACACATAACATAGACTTGAATCATTGTGGGCATTCAACAACACATAACATAGACTTGACTCATTGTGGGCATTCAACAACACATAACATAGAGTTGACTCATTGTGGGCATTCAACAACACATAACATAGACTTGACTCATTGTGGGCATTTAACAACACATAACATAGACTTGAATCATTGCGGCATTCAACAACACATAACATAGACTTGAATCATTGCGGAATTTAACAACACATAACATAGACTTGAATCATTGATTTTCAATATTATATGCAGTGGCGTAGAGTGAGTTAACAGCGCACGAGGCAAAACAAGTTTTTACGGCCTCTCCCCCGTTAGTGCTCCCAGAGGCCCTTTGACCGATGCAGTATGAAATCCCTTACCCTCCACACACACACACACACACACACACACATACATACACTCCAATGCACATGTTTTGTTTATGAGGAAAACAAGCATGTACATTGCCTGGGTTTGTACGTTGATGAAATCATATTTTGCAGTATTCAACATTGCCTGGGTTTTACGTTGATGAAATCATATTTTGCAGTATTCAACATTGCCTGGGTTTGTACGTTGATGAAATCATATTTTGTAGTATCAAACATTGTCTGGATTTGTTCATTGATAAAATCATCTTCTTCAGTACAAAACTGTGTCTGTTTATTGATAAAATCATATTTTGCAGTATCCAACATTGTCTGGATTTGTTGATTAATAAAATCATCTTCTTCGGTACAATACCGTGTCTGTATTTGTTTTTTGATAAAATCATCTTTTTTCAGTATCATGCATTGTCTAAATTTGTTTATTGATAAAATCATATTTTTTACTGTATCAAACATTGTCAAAATTTGTTTCTTGATAAAATCGTATGTTTTAGTATCAAACATGGCTACATTTGTTCATTCGTGAAATCATCTTTTTTCAGTTTCAAACATTGTCCAAATATGTTTATTGATAAATCATCTTTTGGGCATCGAGCATTGTCTGAATTGACAAAATCATCTTTTTTTCGGTTTATTTGCCTAGTGTTATTGAAAATATGTCTAGAATTTTCGAATATTAGGAGGTTGTCTAGGTGAATGAAAGAACCCTATTTTTAAAATGTAATATTACTACACAATTTTGTTTTCTTTTTGAAACTGTGCGCCCATATTCATATTGCGCAGGGCAACCGTCAATGTGCCAGGCACGATGCTACGCCACTGATTACAGGCATATTATTTGGGCTGCGCCTTTTGAGTTGGACAATCTTGAAAATTGGGGAATAACATTCTGACATATGGGAGAAAGGGGACGGGGACAAAAAATGATTGAAGACCCCTGTATTAAATCACCACGATTTACAGCAAACCCCGGTCTGTTCAAAACGTCAGCATGCACGCGCGACTACGCGCGAGAGAACCACAGCCCACGGAAACCGAATCATCAGACAACAACATGGCGTTCGTTGGCGGGAATCCTAGGGCTGTGTTGATCGCGTGCTTGCGTGCGACGGTCTGCTACGCGACCGGATAATTTCTTTCTATTAACTTTGTCATGTTTGTGTAAAGATAGCAAAAGGTATAATGACGGGAATTTGAGTGGGAACGTCAAACAGTAACAAATGGTAGAGAGTTTAAGGGAGTCTTTGAAAGGGACTGGCAGTAGATTAGGCCAAGGGAAGAGTTTAGGCGCCATGTGGTATATAGAGAGATGTCAAAATGTATGGGATTTGGTAGTGTCTGAAGTTTGTAGTTGCTATGTTGTTTTTGAATGCACACAATGAGTATGTTTACTTGTTTGTGCGTATTGAAAAAGGCGTTAAGTGGTGGGTTGTAGTAGTTTCATCACATCGCGAGCGTGCTGATGAAAGTGGTTCACCAGGTGGTTGTGGTATGCGTGGTTTCATCTGCGTGACGCTCACTACTACGGGGATCACGTCGATTCATATCACGCCAGACAAACTGTGTTGGAAAGCCCTGTTTTCAGGGACGCTACAAGGAAGAGAGATTGTGATCTTGGTCAGGATGTTGTAGGAGACGGCTAACTGTGTGACATGGCATAACACTGACCACGGATAAGTGGTTTCTTAAGAGCAGCATAGCCGGCGCCTAACAGCCTGCGGGTCAACTTTGCTCAATTGTTTGAGTCTATTAAGATGGACTCGCACATTAGTTAACCACCCTCCGCGACACTTTTCTAAACGTATCGGAGTAATAAGCTGCTCGAACCTTGTCGGCTAAGCAGAAAATCCTCCTCGTGGCTACATCCAGCTCAGGCCAGAGCTGGGACCTGCAAAGGGGCATCTGTCCATGAAGAAGGTACAGGTCAACTAAGACTATGCCATCACACACACATAAACCCACTTGTCACTAGGCCCACACTACAAATATATACAAACACGCATCCATACGCTGACCATACCTCCTAATATAACCAAAAACACTACAGTTTGGGGTTGAACTTGGAGTGCCTTCACCAGTAAAATCTAGAAAGGCAATCATTTAAATAAACAAAATAATGGAGTCCCTAACACTTTATCCCCGACAGCAGTGTCTGCAATAGGACTATTTGTATATGCTTGTCATTCCCTCTGTCTTATTTGCATCTTATTCCTATGCCTCTATTTTTATTTCCGTTTCTTTTTCTCTTTTAATTCTCAATCGTCTTTTCGTCTATGTTCTGAGTAAACCAAGACTGAACTTCTGACGATCAGATTACCTTTTCGTCTATGTTTTGAGTAAACCAAGACTGAACTTATGGCGATCAGATTACCTTTTCGTTGAAGTTTTGAGTAAACCAAGACTGAACTTCTGGCCATCAGATTACCTCAAGTAGTAATACTTCTTTGTTGTTGTTTGTAGAAACGATGGTCTAAAACCTGTGTCGTCAGCCTGACATGCCTGCTATAGACTGTACATGTTTCGCGTGCGTACAGAAAGGTGGTTAGCACATTAGCACGACACACACCAATCTTGATACCAAACATCGTCTCGTAACCTTACGAAAGCAGCACTCGCTTTGGAAATCCTCTTGTGGACCTCAGAGTCAATATTTACGTCCATGGAAGAAAACACTACCAAGGTATGTTAAGCTATCAACTGCTTTTAGGTGATTTCCTTCCTGTACATAGACGTTTGGTTCGTGGTAAGGCTCCCTGGGCGCAGGTAGAAACATGACCTCCGTTTTCTTGGTGTTTAACGTTAGACCAAAATGAGTGCCCGTAGTTGAGAACTTCGTCACAGTAGACAAAGACAGAAGGATTGTCATCTGCCGATCAGATCTACTGTCCTCACTATACAATGTATTCTATATTATGTTCCTATCTTCTTTCTCAATCATTCGATTAGTGTCCTTTTCCTTTCTCTACCTCCGTTTTCTTCGTCATATTCTCTTATCTATATAATCAACGAAATGTTGACCGCATCTGACGATCAGATTACCCGATGTTCCGAAGTTGTGCCCATCGCTTGTCTTTTCGTAGAGTGTATCTATTCAACAAATCATGGACGTGTCTGGAATATTGAGATAGCCGCTGCGTACACTGACATTTAAAACATTCACGGACATTGAAAATATTCACGGACATTGAAAAGATTCACGGACATTGGGAAAAGATTCACGGACATTGAAAACGTTCACGGACATTGAAAACATTCACGGATATTGAAAACATAAACGGACATGTAAAACATACACGGACATTGAAAACATTCACGGACATTGAAAACATTCGCGGACATTGAAAACATTCACGGATATTGAAAACATAAACGGACATGTAAAACATACACGGACATTGAAAACATTCACGGACATTGAAAACATTCACGGACTTCAGCCATACTATTCCTGGCCACTGTTTGTGGAAATGTCAATGGCCCGAGACTGGCCACAGGTTTATTTAGGTGTATCCAAGTTAACGTCTGAATGTGTAGATAGGAGGCGTAATCATGTACAGGAACGTGAACATAGCAGAGATTATGCTGTGTCTGCAAGCGGGCAGAGAACAGGTGTACATGAAAGCGATCAGAGAACAGATACACGTTTATGAAAGTGTTCAAAGAGCAAGAAATGTGTTTATGAAAGTGTTCAAAGAGCAAGAAATGTGTTTATGAAAGTGTTCAAAGAGCAAGAAATGTGTTTATGAAAGTGTTCAAAGAGCAAGAAATGTGTTTATGAAAGTGTTCAAAGAGCAAGAAATGTGTTTATGAAAGTGTTCAAAGAGCAAGAAATGTGTTTATGAAAGTGTTCAAAGAGCAAGAAATGTGTTTATGAAAGTGTTCAAAGAGCAAGAAATGTGTTTATGAAAGTGTTCAAAGAGCAAGAAATGTGTTTATGAAAGTGTTCAAAGAGCAAGAAATGTGTTTATGGAAGTGTTCAAAGAGCAAGAAATGTGTTTATGAAAGTGTTCAAAGAGCAAGAAATGTGTTTATGGAAGTGTTCAAAGAGCAAGAAATGTGTTTATGAAAGTGTTCAAAGAGCAAGAAATGTGTTTATGAAAGTGTTCAAAGAGCAAGAAATGTGTTTATGAAAGTGTTCAAAGAGCAAGAAATGTGTTTATGAAAGTGTTCAAAGAGCAAGAAATGTGTTTATGGAAGTGTTCAAAGAGCAAGAAATGTGTTTATGAAAGTGTTCAAAGAGCAAGAAATGTGTTTATGAAAGTGCACAAAGAGCAAGAAATGTGTTTATGGAAGTGTTCAAAGAGCAAGAAATGTGTTTATGAAAGTGTTCAAAGAGCAAGAAATGTGTTTATGGAAGTGTACAAAGACCAGAAATATGTACGTGAAAGTGTAACAATAACATGTAACGTATACATGAAAGTATTACAATAACACGTAACGTATACATGAAAGCGAACACAACCGTGGTAATGTGTGCATAAAAACGTACCAATAAAAAAGAAAATGCGTATGTGAAAGTGCACAAAGAACAGGTAATGTGTACAAGAACGTGCACAAAGAACATGCACTGTTTACATGAACGCATACAAATAACTGTAATGTGTACATGAACGGGTAAAAAGAACAGACAAGGTCTACATGAAATCGTACAAAGAACATGCAAGGTGTAAAGGAAATCGTACAAAGAACAGATAATGTGTACATGAATCGTACAAAGAACACATAGAGCATGGTAGAAAGAACAGATCATGTGTACAGAAAACGAACAAAGAACAGTTAATGTGTACATGAAATTTTACAAAGAACAGACAAGGTGTACATGAAATCGTACAAAGAACAGTCAAAGTGTACATGAAATCGTACAAAGAACAGATAATGTGTACGTGAAATCGTACAAAAAACAGGTAATGTGTACATGAATCTTACAAAAAAGAGGTAATGCTGCATTACTCCTACAGGATTTATCTTTCTTCTGTGGCCATCTTGCGGTTTCTCCTGGCAGTCTACATCGCGGTATTAGTTTTTGATACTGCCCAACCCGCTCCCAATTTTGTCATTAACCAGCGGGTGAGACGCCCTTGTAGTACGTACGCTCTTGAAACGGGCGCCAGCACTTCACTGCAGGAACCATCACTCACGTTCTAACGCCAGAACCGTCTAGCCTTAGCGTACTTGTCTCCCTCTCCAAGAACAATAACCGTGTTTAATCGCTAATAAAGGGAAGAAACCCGTCCACATAGACAATACGTTATGTATTTGCACATAAAACATTCTTGAGTGGCCATTAAGTGAAGGGATAAGTTTATATTGTAGAAGGATCTCCAACTCAATGCTCGTCCATTCCACATTAACACAAGCCAAACGCATGTTAAGTAGCGTTCTGTGTTTGAAAGAAAGTTCTAGAAAACAGTTTCTATGGGGTTGGATTAAGAAGGAAATTTACAACTGTAGTTTTTTTCAGCTCTCTCTCTCTCCTCGTCTAACCTTACACGCTCTTTCATTTTTTTCTGTCCAAGAATCACGATCTTACACAACTGTCACACGCGCCCTCAGACTGAGACCATTCTATTGCACTTTGGTTGGGTTGACTTCTGCGATCCCCCTAACTAGCGTAGGTAGATAGAGACGCCCACACGCATCCAAGCACTGGTTAATACGTCCTAATATCACATAACAGGCTGCTGCCCTGGGTGAAAAAGGGCGTACCTCCACCAGTCTGAATAAAGACAGGCAAACACTTTACCAAAAACATAATTTTTAATCTTACGGAGAAGAGGGTAGTGTAGGTGTGTAGCCGAAGTATTACTCATTCCTTGACCATTGTCAAGTTATGTTTACTGATAAAACCCTTACGCCCCTATAGTCTAATTGAGAAAAAATTGACGCCCCTTTAAATTAGAACAAAAGTTTATATCACCTTATAGGGTTCCTTATTACAATGGTCACCATCTCCATCTGACTTTAGACCTAAACCTGTGAAGCTTGCTAGCGTGGCGTTATGTACGTCTGTACCAGAGTCGATCAATTTGACGGTAGACGGTAAAGGGGTCTGCTCTATTTTATTTCACTCTACACTCACTCTGAAACAAATTCAAGTAACACTAAATATAAACACAAAACAACATATTCTTTATTCACGTAACACTGCCAGCTATAAACTCACCTTCTCTCACTATTTATCCGTCGTGATACCCTATTCTCCTAATCTTGCATGCAGCGATCGAAGTTAGTTGCGGATTGCAGCTGATGGTAAAGTTCGTAGGTTCTGAACACAAGTATGACGTCCGTGATCGTGTTCCCCTTTGTCGGTGGTAGATCAAAGTGGTTTCAAAGTGGTCTGGATAGACTGCAACAATTATTACCCATAGGGTCACTGTAAAACTGCCTCTAGCTGCGATCGTCGACTTACATTCACATGATCAAGGTGATGTCGACGTGGTCAGTGGGACTGCGTCCCTATGATGAATGGGATGACTGGAAGACTGCTTCTATAAGCTACTGACGACTGGTAATTACGACAACTACATAATATGAGAGTAGTTACCTTGCTGCTGCGTGCCTATCTCAACTACCTCTCTCCGTCGCCTAAATCTCAACTCGAATCTGCCTCAGCTGCATATCTTCGTCACCTACCCTCCACTGGGCATCTCTTTTCAAAGTACCTCTGTCTCTGCAGTGAAGTGTTCTCTCTCTGTGGTTCTCAACTCAAATCTTCCTCACTCTGTCGCCTGCTATCTACTGAGTGTCTCTCTCCAAAGTGTTTTCATCTAATCTCTGAAGTAAAGTCTTTTCTCTCCGCCTTCTAGACTCCACTGAGCGTCTCTTTCGAATTCTTCTCAAGTAATGATTGAATTGAAACGTTCTTTCTCCGTCTCTATCTCATGTAATCGTGCTCACGACTCTCTACGCCGGGATTACCTGATTTCCAAAACCGCCCATAATCCATCCTATTGGCGTGGTTTTCAGACGACGCGGGGGTTGTCGGCGGCAAAAGGTGTACGCGTCTCAAACCACTATCGTTCATTGTGTAAACACATGGCCTGTAACCTTCGTCAGGTTACGTTGTGGTTCGATTTGGTTACTCATATTCTGGCGGGACTGAGTTCAGCTGCACTGACTCCAATCCCACGAAGAAGAAAGAAAGAAATGGTTGTCTAAGTTCCTATCTATATATTGTTTTCACAGCTAAGATGTAGTACACGTATGTGCATCAGTATTTGAGCTGCGTATGTATTTAAATGTATTTATGTGTATGTATGTGCATACCGTGTTGTGAAAGCCCAGAACAGACGCGAGACGCGGAAATCCCGAGCAGCGGGAACACCATCCCCTTCTACAAACCTCGTGTGCCCGATATGTAGCAGATGTTTTCGTGCTCGCATTGGCCTGTTCAGCCACATGCGCACCCACACCCAACAGGGAAATCTGTGACAAGGATGATGTCGGCGGTCCTCATCGACAACGATGGACAGCTATTATTATGTGCATATACGAATGCATATGTGTTTGTTTATAAACGAATATGTATGTAAGGGTATGTATACATGTGTATGCATATTGCTTTCACAGATTTATGTAACCAGTACCCTGACAAAATGTCAGGCTCACACTCTGACATTTATCTTTAGAGAATGATTTATGTAACCAGTACCCTGACAAAATGTCAGGCTCCCACTCTGACATTTATCTTTAGAGAATGATTTATGTAACCAGTACCCTGACAAAATGTCAGGCTCACACTCTGACATTTATCTTTAGAGAATTATTTATGTAACCAGTACCCTGACAAAATGTCAGGCTCACACTCTGACATTTATCTCTAGAGAATTATTTATGTAACCAGTACCCTGACAAAATGTCAGGCTCACACTCTGACATTTATCTCTAGAGAATTATTTATGTAACCAGTACCCTGACAAAATGTCAGGCTCACACTCTGACATTTATCTCTAGAGAATTATTTATGTAACTAGTACCCTGACAAAATGTCAGGCTCACACTCTGACATTTATCTCTAGAGAATTATTTATGTAACCAGTACCCTGACAAAATGTCAGGCTCACACTCTGACATTTATCTCTAGAGAATTATTTATGTAACCAGTACCCTGACAAAATGTCAGGCTCACACTCTGACATTTATCTCTAGAGAATTATTTATGTAACCAGTACCCTGACAAAATGTCAGGCTCACACTCTGACATTTATCTCTAGAGAATTATCCACTTACATTCACCTCACATCACACAAATTTTTGTTTGAAATTTTGTTTAAGAAACAATTTATTAATTTTTTTAAATATATTAATAAATAAATAAAGGTGTAGGTATGTAAATTTAGTGTATGCTATGTCTGCGATCACAAAATATCCAGTTCTAAATCACTTTTTTGTGCAGTTTTTACTGAGCAAATCGTGGAATTTTTTTCGGTATGAACGCTTCTCCACGTACGGGAAGGATTGACAAAACTACTGTACTGTAAAACTGCGATAGTGGTACACTCGCAACACATTACAAACATATACACACGCATCCATTAAACAAAGTTATTGCCCATCTCGAAGTAATGATGACCTCAACACCAGACCGTTTTGTCTTAATAATGTGATGTGTGCTGTATTTAGATTACAGTTAGGAAGTGAATGCGCTGGTCTTCAATCTCACTCTTATCCCGAGTTACCTTGGATCAGTGGCAAGACGATTGGTCGAGACGATTGGAGGTAACTCTGGACCTTACCTCCCGTGAGACCAGGGGTCGATTCAAACTTGCAGGATTCGATCGCCCACCGTTTCCGTTCCTCATTGTGAGAGGCGAGTGCTTTAACCTCTTGACTACAGCAATCCACAAAAAGCAATCCCTGGAACAACACACGCATCCATACACTACCAATACGTCCTGATATAACCTAACAGACTATGGTCTGGGAATTAAAGGTATGTGCCATCGCCAGTAGAATCCAGAAGTGCAAATTTTTAAACAAACAAAACCAAAATATTATAAGACAAAAATTATTTTTCAGTAGGTTAGTTTTTAAAAAAAGAATAGAATAAGTGAAAACAAATAAAATATTAAACAGAAAATGAATTGTCAATAAAATACAAATCTTCAAAAGTAGTAGTGGATCAATATTAAACATAGGAGCAAGGAAGTGATCGTCAAACTGTATAAAGCTTTAGTTAGACCTAGATTGGAGTACTGTGTACAGGTGTGGAGTCCTTATCATAGAGGGGACATAAACATGCTAGAAAGAATACAAAAAAGAGCGACAAAGATGATAGTGGGATTCCAGAATTACGGTTATGAGGAACGACTCAGAAAAACCGGCCTACAGTGTCTCGAAGAGAGAAGAATTCGTGGTGACTTAATACAGGTTTATAAGATGATCAGAGGTATCGATAAATTAGACTATAACAAGTTTTTTTTTAAATACAGCCACCTACAGTAACACGAGGGCATAGCTACAAGCTGATTAAAGAGAGGTCCAGGTTAGATATTAGGAAATATTTTTTTAGTCAGAGAGTGGTGTCTGCTTGGAATGCATTGCCAGGGGAGGTAGTGGAGGCAGGGACAGTTAATGCATTTAAGAATAAACTGGATGCGCATAGAGTTTAGAGCAAGGTGATGTAAATGTAACTGGTTGTATACAGACTCTGCAGGGTCTTCTAAACCAGTATAAAGACGTTAAGTTAAGTTAAGAAAGGACAGGACAGAATCCGATGAAATAGACACTATTGGAATGACGGTCGAAGTAGACGAACCCAGCGTAGGACATATATAAAACACATACACGAATGTTTTGTTATGTTGTGGATGCTATGCAATTTTATGTCATGTCACGTAATGTCATGTCACATAATGTCATGTCGTGTACACTATGCAATGTTATGTCACGTCATGTATGTTGTGGTATGACATGTATGTTATGTAATGTCTTGTATGTTATGTCATGTCATATATGTTATCAAAAGTTATTTCATGTCATGTACGCTTTGTTATGTCATGTATATTATGCCATGTGTGTTATGTCATGTATGTTATGTCATTATGGTATGTTATGTATGTAATATATGTTATGTTATGTATGTAATGTTATGTATGTTATGTCACGTATCATTTGTCATGTATGTTATGTTATGTATGTTATGTTATGCAATATAATGACATGCCATATGTTATGTTATGTATGTTAAGTATGCTATGTTATGTGTCTTACGTTATGTATGTTATGTTATGCAACATTATGTCATGCCATATATGTCATGCAATGGTATGTTATGTTTTGTCAAGTTTGTCATGCAATGTAGTTTTATGCAGCGGTATGTTATGTTTTGTCAAGTTTGTCATGCAATGTAGTTGTATGCAGCGGCATGTTATGTTTTGTCAAGTTTGTCATGCAATGTAGTTTTATGCAGCGGTATGTTATGTTTTGTCAAGTTTGTCATGCAATGTAGTTTTATGCAGCGGTATGTTATGTTTTGTCACGTTTGTCATGCAATGTAGTTTTATGCAGCGGTATGTTATGTTTTGTCAAGTTTGGCATGCAATGTAGTTTTATGCAGCGGTATGTTATGCCAAAAATAGCATCACTGCATTCCAAACAGACCCATAATCGCTCTATCATTTCAAAATAATAATATAGGACATGGAAGCTAACGTTTCTTGTAGCTCGTTGATTGAGCACATCCTTTCCCAACCTTCAAGGTACTCATTCTCTCGTATCAGTGCAACAATTCTGAGATATTCATTTCAAGAACTAGCCTTCGCGCTTTCAAAAACAGCAAAGGGATTCTTCAACACAGTATATATGCAAGCAACATATTTATTTCATGATATACCACCAGACGCAAGTTATTTTTAACTCTCGCTCATAGGATTTTCCAGGACAAATGTACGCTTCTAGCTCTTTATTATATATGATATTCCGAATCTTACTTTCCGTGGCAACATCTGGCGAGCTTCGCCCTTTTAATCACTTATAAGACCAAGCTTTGAAGGATTGGACAGTATCGACCTTAATACGAGTTTGTAAGTGTTCTACAGTAATGTAATCGTTGAACGATACATCGTAAAGTATATACCAAAACCCCCGGTCTCTCTGTGATGTGCTGAATATATACATGCTTAAACGCATTGTATGCTGGGGCCTTTGTTTATACCACGTGTTATTAGATATGTCAGTTCATGTCAAAGGTGATGTCTTCTACGTTACGTTCAAAATAACTTTAGATAAAATGCTAAATTAACATGCAAGTCAACTGCTCGTTTCAAAATTCTGGACTTAGGGATATATAGATGAATCATCAGAAGATTACATACAAAATTGGAGAGGTGGAATTGTTCTATGTATTTATATCATCATCATGACGTAGCGTCTATGTTGTAGAACGTCGCTCTCATTACAGTTAGTCGATTTGAATCTATGTCTGTAGTTAATCTTCCCGAATTCCCCATGTTCATGTTCAGAGTTTCCTTGATATCTTGTATCCATCTTCGCCTTGGTCGACCCCTTCAAAGTTTCACCTGACCCTGACTAACAAAGTCTGATCAGTATGTTTCACCTAACTCTGACTAACATAATCTGATCAGTATGTTTCACCTGACCCTGACTAACATAATCTGATCAGTATGTTTCACCTGACTCTGACTAACATAATCTGATCAGTATGTTTCACCTGACCCTGACTAACATAGTCCGATCAGTATGTTTCACCTGACTCTAACTAACAAAGTCTGATCAGTATGTTTCACCTGACTCTGACTAACATAATCTGATCAGTATGTTTCACCTGACCCTGACTAACATAATCTGATCAGTATGTTTCACCTGACCCTGACTAACATAGTCCGATCAGTGTGTTTCACCTGACTCTAACCAACACAGTCCGATCAGTATGTTTTACCTGACTCTAACTAACAAAGTCTGATCAGAATGTTTCACCTGACTCTGACTAACATAATCTGATCAGTATGTTTCACCTGACCCAGACTAACAAAGTCTGATCAGTATGTTTCACCTGACTCTGACTAACAAAGTCTGATCAGTATGTTTCACCTGACTCTGACTAACAAAGTCTGATCAGTATGTTTCACCTGACTCTGACTAACAAAGTCTGATCAGTATGTTTCACCTAACTCTGACTAACAAAGTCTGATCACTATGTTTCACCTGACCCTGACTAACATAATCTGATCAGTATGTTTCACCTGACTCTGACTAACATAATCTGATCAGTATGTTTCACCTGACCCAGACTAACAAAGTCTGATCAGTATGTTTCACCTGACTCTGACTAACAAAGTCTGATCAGTATGTTTCACCTGACTCTGACTAACATAGTCTGATCAGGATATTTCACCTGACGCTGACTAGCATAGTCTGATCAGAATGTTTCACCTGACCAGATGTTAGTTTCCTCTCTCCGGCCCAGAATGCAACAAAAAGATAAAATCTAAAATGGCATGCAAACTAGAAATAGATAAAAGAGTTCTTGCGTTGCTGGCTCGATCAAACGATATTTTATTGTAGAACGAGCGGTCTACGACACGAGGCACACAACTTAATGTTGATGAAAAGTAAATTATAACTGTTCTTGTCTCATCGCTGCTCCATCCGAAGCATGGACGATTATCCTGTTGGTTTTCTTCCAGAACGCCCTTGTCAAAGCATTAGGTGAGTTCTTGATGTGTTTTCATTGATAATTCGTTAAAGATAATTATTTCCATAGATCCATTCACATCTCTCAGCAGTCACATTTTCATCATCTACGTTCGTTCTCAATCTCCCGCTACCAACTTATAAGAAGGGCTTTGCAAGTAGCAGGATGTTGTCCAGAGAAAAGAATTCGCTGGGTCGGGGTTTACAGCTTGACTGGGATATTTGTACCTTTCCGTCGGACATATCCGACTTCCGCAGCCATTTTTGGGTACCGGGTTAACTTTTTCTTCGATCCCTTTTCCTTACACAGTCTGCCATGTTGCAGCCTGTAATACAGTATCGCCGTATGGAGAAGAGAAGGGTCTTGGCAGCTCTAGTTTGCTGGCCGTTACACTAACAGTCAGCTTTGGGTCGCTGACCACTTCAGCCCATGTACTGCCCAACATCTTGATCCCCAGTAATATTTAACTGTATTATTCTAACCTTCCAATATATGGCACTGATGTCAATGTGAATTGGATTTCCAAATGACGTTTAGATATTAACTTGAAGGATGGCTGTGGCAAATATATATTTGTATCCCTGCAGCAACGATGTCTGTAAAAGGTGTTTCACTTGATCAAATTGCCTGCTTCAGAAATGAACTCGGTGCTCAGGCAGACTCGCTCGAACGCCTGTCCCGGTGCTTCAAAAAAAAGCACAGTCCAGTGGATACCAGCCCACTGCAACATTCCAGGCAACGAGGAGGCGGACAGACTCACCAGAGAGGGAGGAATGCTGCAACAGAGTGATATAGAAATTGCATACAATGAGACAAAAGCATTCATCAGAGCAACGTACAGAGCAAAATGGAGAAAAGACCACCCTGGCCACATAGAAAACTATGCCTACCATCAACTGTCCAGGCGAGACCGGGTGATAATTCTACGGCTACGAACAGGTCACAACAGACTTAGATGCCATCTGTACAAGAAGTTTAAGATTGACACTACAGACCTTTGTGCCTGCGGCACAGCACCCATGAAGGCAGAACATATTTTGCAGTCCTGTCTACTGTATACCGACAAAAGAAGTAGCATTTGGCAATAGCCAGTGTCCTTCCATGAGAAGCTGTACGGAAGCGTACAGATCCTTCGTTAGAGTCATTAAAGTTGAGGTCTGAAGATGAACGAGGAAGAAATTGCCTGCTTCATTACAACTCTCTATAGTTGGCTTTTACGACAATCGAAAATGGAAAATGACTCATAGAACATGCATCATTGCACATGGACACTCCCATATGTGGTCAGCCTCTTACATTGCACCTGGACACTCCCATATGTGGGCAGCCTCTTACATTGCACTTGGACACTTTCATATGTGCTCAGCCTCTTACATTGCACTTGGACACTTTCATATGTGCTCAGCCTCTAACATTGCACCTGGACACTACCATATGTGGCCGACCCCTTTCATTATTGAATATGCTGACAAGAGAACACACACTATGTACTAATGCACCGATTCTAAAATTTCCACTGATTTCATCAGGTGCCCATTTACAACTGGGTCGACTAGAAGAAGCGGTCATACTATGACATACACAAAAACCCAGCGATGTGTCCGTATGTCAATCCCAGCGAGTCGTGAACTGAACCTGGAACATTGATTTTATAAAACAAATATCTCAATCTCTTGGCCACACACTCCATCAGACATGTGCTGGAGCAGTGGTCCTGTTCTTTCTTCACCAGAAACTTAGCATCCTGAGATTCGCGAAAGACAGATATGCATATTATAGCAATAAACACTGTATGTTCACTTCAACGACCAATATTCAATTGGACTCTGAATTGGGATTCTTCAAAGTCTGCTTACTTGTTCAGGGTCTAAATATCATCCTACAGTTTCTCCTCGAGGGAGGTTGGCATGGGCCACATCCTACTCCTCAGGGCTGTATGCTTGGGGCAGTCCTGAAGTGCACGTGCTGCTGTAGTGTTTTGCAGGCCGCAGTAGTATAGGCTGGTGGTACCTTTTTTTTAATTTGCTGTACAGGTGATGTCTCATTGTGTTGTGGACAGTTCAGATACAAAGTATCATAATCTAGCCTTTTCTGGACAGTTGGTAGAATCCAGAAGCTGCGTGGCACGAGTATTTGGGGTGTACTTACTCCATAGATGGAGAGAGTACGGCAGAACCATGTATGGAGATAGCACAAAGCGCTCAGTTACAATCCTACCAAAGGATGAGAAAGAACCTGAACCAACACTGGAAGAAGAACGCTCTGCAATTAAAATCCTGAAAAAGGGAAAGTCCCCAGGATGCGATGATATCCTAGCAGAGCTAATACAAGCAGGGGGAGAGGCATGTGCTCGAGTCTATCACACGCTGTGTAAAACAGATATGGCACAGTGCAGAGTGGCCAGAAGCATGGAAGAAATCAATTTATATTCCTCTCCCTAAAAAAAGGCAACCTGAAGCTGTGTACGAACTACCGAACTATCGCACTGATCAGCCATGCTAGCAAGATACTCTTGCGAATCCTATTAAGAAGGACAGAGAAAAGGTTTGAATCTCAAATTCACGTAGTCCAGGCAGGTTTTAGGAAAGACAGAGGGACCCGGGACCACATATTCAATTTAAGGAATATAAATGAAAAATGTAGAGAGTTTAATGTAGACCTATACACATGTTTCATTGATTACACTAAGGCCTTCGACACGGTAAAACATCAAAATCTGTGGAGAATCATGAAGGAAATGGGGTTTCCTTTGCATATAGTCCATCTCATTGAAACATTATACAAAGATCAACAAGCCGCTGTCCGAGTATCTGGGCAAACATCAGATTGGTTTGCAGTACAAAAGGGAGTCCGACAGGGATGTATCCTCTCACCTTATCTGTACAACATATATGCGGAATGTATAATGAGAAATGTACGAAAAGATGAGAACATTGAAAGTTTCGACCCATTTACGATTGGGGGGTACGAGATTCCAGAGTTACGATACGCAGATGACACAGTGATACTATCAAGAAGTGCGGAAGGGCTAGAGCAGCTACTTTCAGCCGTTAATGGACATAGTAAAGATCAAAATCTGTTCATAAACATAAACAAAACAAAGATAATGACCACCGACAAAACACAATGTTAGCATAAATTTACAGTGGGTGGTGAGGAAATAGATCAGGTTACACATTTTGAATATCTGGGCTCCAGAATCGACAAAAATGGTGACTGCTCGAAATAAATCAGAAGAAGACTAGCTATGGCAATGCAGAGACTGAACAGCCTGAAGAAATTATGGCAGGGCACCAATAAAACGATAAAAGTAAAAGTCTTGAAAGCCTGTGTTTTTCAGGTGGCAGCTTATGGCTGTGAAGCATGGACGATTACCAAAACTTCTAGACAAAGAATCGAATCCTTCGAGTCAAAATGTTACAGAAAGATCCTCAGAATACCCTGGACAGAGAAAAGAACAAATGTAGACATTCGGCAAAAGTTGAGCATAGAAGAGAACTGGTTTATCAATTCCATTTTGGCTAGAAAATGCAAATACTTTGGTCACATCAAGAGACACAACGGTCTTGAGAGGACGGTGATGGAAGGTATGGTACCAGGCAAAAGAGGAAGGGGTAGACCAAGAAGACGATGGCACCAAGATATCCAGGAGTGCCTGAGTATGACAGTGGCGGAGGCTGGAGTTTTGGTAAGGGAACGAGTTTCTTTCAGACAGACTGTGATGGGAGCGACGTCCTACAAAGGACATGCTACATGAGAGACTTACTCCAACTTTACATTGTGTTATGGCTTTTGCTTCTTCAAATCTTCAAATCTTCTGCTATTTTCAGGGTTTAAATATAGTCCTGCAGTATCTCATCGAGAGGCGTGGGCCACATCATACTCCTTAGATCTGTGGGCCACATCATACTCCTTAGATCTGTGGGCCACATCATTCTCCTCAGATCTGTGTGCTTGGGGGCAGTCCTGAAGTGCATGTGTTGATATCATGTGAGCCAGGCCGTAGCTACATCGACTGGTTGTACAATTGATTTGGTGTACAAGTGGTGTCTCATTCTGTTGTGGACAATTCTGATACAAAGTATGATAATCTGGGTTTTTTTTGTACAGTTGGTAGTATCTGTCATCTTCGTGATGTTTAGAGTGTGCTTCTTTTGTACAGTTGGTAGTATCTGTCATCTTCGTGATGTTTAGAGTGTGCTTCTTTTGTACAGTTGGTAGTATCTGTCATCTTCGTGATGTTTAGAGTGTGCTTCTTTTGTACAGTTGGTAGTATCTGTCATCTTCGTGATGTTTAGAGTGTGCTTCTTTTGTACAGTTGGTAGTATCTGTCATCTTCGTGATGTTTCGAGTGTGCTTCTTTTGTTCAGTTGGTAGTATCTGTCATCTTCGTGATGTTTAGAGTGTGCTTCTTTTGTACAGTTGGTAGTATCTGTCATCTTCGTGATGTTTAGAGTGTGCTTCTTTTGTACAGTTGGTAGTATCTGTCATCTTCGTGATGTTTAGAGTGTGCTTCTTTTGTACAGTTGGTAGTATCTGTCATCTTCGTGATGTTAAGAGTGTGCTTCTCCCACTTTACACTGCATTATTGCTGTTGTGTCTTCGTAGTAGACCAGGTATTCTTCCTGTATTAGCTTCATTCCTTCATTGGGTAAACGTCTGGCCTTCTTGTTTCTCATGATGTTAAAAGTGTGGTGGCATCCACAACAGTGCTGCTTTCTAGAACCTCTACGACATTTTCTATAAGACTTCCTTCAATTCGTCCAGTTCAGTGTACCTGTGGAATTTGAGTACAGTTGTGGCTGAGAAAGCATTACTCAGTATCACGATTTCCTTATTCAAATTAAATAGTTTATGTTAATTATATTCTCAACCCATGCTCCTAAATATAAATATACGCATGAACTGAACTGAATAAATTGTCAGAGAAAAGTGTTTGAAACAATTGATATAATCAAGTTCTCATACATGTCCCAGCTGCGTTTGTAATATGTTATCCTTATTCACAATAGATAGACCATTAAACACTATTGTGGAATGGGATACAGAGTGCTTTTCCTACTGTCATATAAGGGACTTAATGTACATAGCCCTGCAGTTATGTGCCATAAAGTTCATTACATCAAACGCATCCTCATTTAAAGGCCAATTTCAGGGAGTACATTTCTATCAACCTCTCTGCTGGCTGGTATTTTTGTAAGCCCCCACAAAAGTGATACATTTAGCGCCTAGAGTCAAAAAGAAGTCTTTGTCTGGTGTCGGATAGTGGCGGAAAGATCAAAGAGTTTATCTTTGATGTGCCGGATATGGAGGGGTTATCTACAATTAACAGGTAAAAACTGCTTCGGTTTCAGCGTAGGTTCTGAAAGAATACATTTTAAACAAAATTACATATATATATATATATATATATATTAGCTACGCTCAATTAATTATAATGGCTTAGTTATTGCTCAACGTACGGTATTTATTGTAAGGATAAGTAAACGCGTCTACTTGTGATGTTAACACTTACCTCTATAGCGGAGTAATCCCCTTTATGTGCTTTCCCTTTGTTTTTGTAATCTTGCGTTACCTGGTTCAGACTTGTTACTATGTCACTCGCATTGTCCGTTTTCTGTTACAGTGTGCCATCGGTTACCTCGAAGGTTATTTGCTTGCGGGAGTCGTTCAAGCGTTCACGTGTCCTTGCAGTTGTAGTTTTTGTAGTATTTTGTTGCACATGATAAGGTTGCCAGCCCCACGCACATCCTTCGTGTGTCATCTCAGCATGGTAGAGCCCATTGTCCTATTTTTTTTCGAAATTGAACCCTACGTTTTCACTTAATCTTCTTCATCTGGTCGCCTGAAACTGTTTTTTATTATTTGATATCAGACGGTTTTGGAACTTTTTTCTGATATGGAGTATTGTTTCTAGAACTTTCTTATGATATAAGGTATTGTTTCTAGAACTTTCTTGTGATATAGATTATTGTTTCTAGAACTTTCTTCTGATATAAGGTATTGTTTCTAGAACTTTATTCTGATATAAGGTATTGTTTCTAGAACGTTCTTCTTATATGGATTATTGTTTCTAGAACTTTCTTTCCCTGCCAGTATGCTACAGCACACTCTGCAGACGTATAGCCTATTTTAATGTTACTGTATGCTAAGCTGTGAATCAATCCCTTCTATTTTGATCTAGTGTATCTTATTAAATGTTCGCTTGCACTTTCTCTATACATTCCCTAACATACTGAGGAAGACGGCACTGTGTCACTGTGGCGGTAGTACTATGCAAAGGTTGTCAATAGATTGACTAGTGCAGGTATCACAATATCGATTTCCGCCTCGCTGGAACGGTTGCTGTACTACAGCTTGTTTTCAGGTGCACGACAAGGACGTAAGTGAGGTCTTCCTGAAGATGTTACATCTGACCCAGGCGTTGGGTGGTGTCTTGGTATGTTACTTCTGTCCCAGCCGTGAAGTAGGGTTTCGGTATGTTACTACTGTCCCAGCCGTGAGGTAGGGTCTCGGTATGTTACTTCTGTCTCAGCCGTGAAGTAGGGTCTCGGTATGTTACTACTGTCCTAGCCGTAAGGTAGGGTCTCGGTATGTTACTACTGTCCCAGCCGTGAGGTAGGGTCTCGGTATGTTACTTCTGTCTCAGCCGTGAAGTAGGGTCTCGGTATGTTACTACTGTCCTAGCCGTAAGGTAGGGTCTCGGTATGTTACTACTGTCCCAGCCGTGAGGTAGGGTCTCGGTATGTTACTTCTGTCCTAGCCGTAAGGTAGGGTCTCGGTATGTTACTACTGTCCCAGCCGTGAGGTAGGGTCTCGGTATGTTACTTCTGTCTCAGCCGTGAAGTAGGGTCTCGGTATGTTACTACTGTCCTAGCCGTAAGGTAGGGTCTCGGTAGGTTACTACTGTCCAAGCCGTGAGGTAGGGTCTCGGTATGTTACTTCTGTCCCAGCCGTGAGGTTGGGTCTCGAAATATTACTTCTGTCCCAGCCGTGAGGTGGGGTTTCGAAATGTTACTTCTGTCCCAGCCGTGAGGTGGGGTCTCGGTATGTTACTTTTGTCCCAGCCGTAAGGAAGGGTCTCGGTATGTTACTTCTGTCCCAGCCGTGAGGTAGGGTCTCGGTATGTTACTTCTGTCCCAGCCGTGAGGTAGGGTCATGGTATGTTCCTTCTGTTCCAGCCGTGAGGTAGGGTCATGGTATGTTACTTCTGTCCCAGCCGTGAGGTGGGGTCTCGAAATGTTACTTCTGTCCCAGACGTGAGGTTTGGTCTCGGTATGTTACTTTTGTCCCAGGCGTGGGGTGGGGTCTTCGTGAATATGTTACACCTGGCCCTGACGTCATGTGGGAGTCTTAGTGATTTGTTACACCTGCATCTGATATGAGGTAAGAGCGTTGGTGACAATGTTACACCTGGCTCTGACGATTGGAGATATAGCAAGAGATCGAGTTTCTTTCCGACGGGCAGCGATGTTAGCGACGTTCTGCAAAGGACATAATAATAATAATAATAATAATAATAATAATAATAATAATAAAAATAATAATAATAATGTTCGCCTAGGCATCTAGAGCCTGTTGCACCGATCGGACACTGCCATGTCCAACCGCTGAGGCTTGTAGCCATACCTCGATCACTGCCGAAGGAGAGACTGCTACCTGTCAGAGCCATGTAGAACGGGGATGGTGTCTTCCACGCCTCCAGCCGGCCGGTGAGAGACCGTTGTTACACATAGGAGACTTGGACATAATCTAGTGAGCCGAAACTTCCTGGTCCAGTCGAACCACGTGACCAAACAGAGACAGGTGGCGGTGGGCCAGTGTCCGAGATGGAGGGAAGACTCATCCGCGGGCCAGAGTGTCCAAGATGGAGGGAAGACTCGTCTTTGCAGACCCCTCGACATTACGGACGAGATCAAACCACTGGATACCGAGGATGTGTCGCTGTTTGCGGATATGAAAGGCATCGAGTCCTGATATGTCCTGTTTAAGTAGGGCCCAAGTTTCTGAAGCATACAGGAGGACAGGAATCATATATGTCTGATAAATACGAATGTTGGATCCGTGAGAGAGTCGGCCATTATTCCACACGCAGCGAAGGTCGTTCATAGCGGAAGCAGCAAGCCCGATCCGCCTTAACATGTCAGGCACTGCGTCCATTGGACGAAAAAGAACTCCCCAGGCATATGAATTAATTGGTGCACTCCACCGTGTGACCTATTCCACTGTGTGACCCACTCCACCACGTGACCATGGACAACAATGCTGTGAGGACCAGTGTTGGAGCAAAGGATCTGAACTTTCGTCTTGGCCCAGGATATTGATAGGCCCAGCCTCTGCTGTAGGATGATTGAGAGTGAGCGTATAGTGTTCCTTCCATCTGTCCACTACTTCTTCGAACATGGTGAGCCATCTGCTCTTTTCACAAACTCGGTATTGTTGGACCCTTCCTGCTTGCTTCCGGGTGGGAGGAGCCTGATGGCTTGGTATGTAGGTCAGATATCGTTGGATCTGTTTCACCTGTATCTGTGATTTGGTTGAAGAAACTCTCCCGGTCAGCCATAGCAGCGACACGGAACTGTCTTATTAGCTGCAGGCGTGCGACGTAATCGTTGCGTTGAGTTCTTTTGATAAGGACTGTCAGAGAGCCATGGTTTTCGCTACACGGATCTTGGGCCTACAATTATCGTGGCAGTCTCGCATACAGCGTTCGTTATGCCAGTCTGTGCTGACTCTGATCGTTAGATAGCGAGCCAATTGTGACAAACTTGTCTCTTTCTGACGAGGCGTATTTTCCGCGAATGTGTCGTCAGTTTTGAAACGCAGGACATTGTTCCTTGGAGTTAGCGCTGGCCTTGGTGGAGCGCATGGACTGATGGAGTACGTTGACACCAGTAAGGTGTGGTCTGTGCCAGCAGGTGTCTCAGCGCCGCGATAGAGACCAGTAAAGTGTGGTCTGTGCCAGCAGGTGTCTCAGCGCCGCGATAGACACCAGTAAGGTGTGGTTTGTGCCAGCAGGTGTCTCAGCGCCGCGATAGACACACAGTAAGGAGTGGGCTGTGCCTGCAGGTGTCTCAGCGCGCGATAGACACGGCAAGAAGTCACACGATTAAGCCTCCTCACGAGAGTGTAGTCAAGCTGCTTCCTTGCGATGTGGTCGTTTGGAGATCCACGTCTGCCGATGAATATCCAAACGGCGGAAACGGATCACCAGGCTGAACGCAGCACAGAATAACAGGAACCTAACAAGGGTTGTCATTCATAGTTCCGCAGTAAAACGGAAGCAGAAAATATTCGTAACCACTACGATTGGTCCCGTAAACGGCTTTGACATTCCCCATTAGAATAAATTGGCCATGCAAAGAAACAGTCGCAGAGGCATTTGCCAGATCATTATAGAAGTCATCTTTTATCTGTAGCTGGGCTGGATGATTTAAAACATCAAAAATACATATACTCGTGGACAATCGCAGAATTTTGTTCAATTTAGATGTTAGTGAGCGGTAAGGTTTAGTGAGTGGTAAGGTTCAGTGGCGGTAAGGTTTAGTGAGCAGTAAGGTTTAGTGAGTGGTAAGGTTTAGTGAGTGATAAGGTTTAGTGAGTGGTAAGGAAAATTAACCCTCATGAAAGTGATAAGTGGGCGCCAGGAATGAAAAGATTGAAGAACATTGGTACAATCGATGAAGTGACGAACCACATCGTGTAGCATGTCCTTTATAGAACGTCACTATCTTTACAGTCTGCCTGAAAGAAACTCGTTCTCTTGCCAAAACTCCAGCCTCCGGCAAAGTCATACCCAGGCATTCCTGGATATCTTGGTGCCATTGTCTTTTTGGTCTACCCCTTCCTCTTTTGCCTGGCACCATACCTTACCTCACTGTTCTCTCGAGACCGTTGTGTATCTTGATGTGACCAAAGTATTTGCATTTTCCGGCTATAGTGGAATTAATAGACCAGTTCTCCTCTAAATTCAACTCTTGCCGAATGTCTATATTTGATTTTCTCTGTCCATGGTACCTGGGGATCTTTCTGTAAAATTTTGACTTGAAGGATTCGATTCTTTGCCTAGAAGTTTTGGTAATCGTCCATGATTCGCGGCCTATAAGCTGTGTCAGGAAAAACACAAAACACTGGCTCTCAAGACTTTTACTTTTGTCGTTTTGTTGGTGCTCTGCCATAATTTCTTCAGGCTGTTAAGTCTCTACATTGCTTTAGCTAGTCTTCTTCTGATTTCTTTCGAGCAGCCGCCATTCTTGTCAATTCTGGAGCCCAGATATTCAAAATGTGTGACCTGATCTATTTCCTCACCACCCACTGTAAATGTATGTTGACATTGTGTTTTGTCGGTGGTCATTATCTTTGTTTTGTTTATGTTTATAAACAGGTTGTGATCTTTACTGTGTCCCTTTACAGCTGAAAGTAGCTGCTCTTCTGCACTTTTTATAGTATCACTGTGTTGTCTGCGTGTCAGAACTCTGGAATCTCGTACCCGCCAATCGTAAATGTATCAAAACTTGCAATGTTCTCGTCTTCTCTAACATTTCTCATTATACATTCTGCATATATGTTATATATATAAGGTGAGAGGACACATCCCTGTCTTACTCCCTTTTTTACTGCAAACCAATCTGATGTTTGCCCAGATACTCGGACAGCGTCTCGTCGATCTTGGTATACTGTTTCAATGAGATGTATAATGTGCACAGGAAACCCCATTTCCTTCATGGTGTTCCATACATTTTGATGTTTTACCGTATCGAAAATCTTGAAGTATTCAATGAAACAGGTGTACAGGTCTACATTAAACTCTCTACATTTTACGTAGGTATTCCTCATATTGAACATGTGGTCCCTGGTCCCTCTGTCTTTCCTAAAACCTGCTTGGACTTCGTGAATTTCAGAATCCAATCTTTGAGGTGTTTGCAATCAGATGGGGGAACAAATGAGAGGGCGGAGTGAAACCACCTACCTACGTGAGTGGACACCTGAGAGGACGGAGTGAAACCACCTACCTACGTGGGTTGAAATCTGAGAGGGCGAAGTGAAGCCACCTACCTACGTGGGTTGAAATCTGAGAGGGCGGAGTGAAACCACCTACCTACGTGGGTTGAAATCTGAGAGGCCAGAGTGAAACCACCTACCTAAGTAGGTGGACACCTGAGAGGGCGGAGTGAAACCACCTACTTACGTGGGTGGACACCTGAGAGGTCGGAGTGAAACCACCTATCTACGTGGACCACCTAACATATGTTCAGAGACAAAGCAAACAGAAACATACCTGTACAGCTAAACTATATAGAGCACCCATTTAGAATGTAACACTATTTAAGCGCAGAGAATTCCCATAACTGCGAGATAAACGATCAATGAATGACGAACTGGCAAATAGTTTGCGATCTTTGATAAAGATCTCCAGATGTCGACACGTAGGGACACATCTGCCACTTTCCCGTACAGAACTCATTGAACCAAGTTTTCGTCCATACTTTCTATTCTTCTGTTTTGTCACGTATTTGTGTTATGTTTTGATAAAGGCAATTTACTCTCGCTCTCTCTCTCTCCCTCTCTGTCTCTCGCTTGCGCTCTCTATATCACTATTTCTTTGTATATCTTTTTTTCTCTCTCTCTTGCTCTTTCTCTCTCTGTCTATCTCTCTCTCTCTCTCTCTCTCTCTCTCTCTCTATACGTCTCTATATTTTTCTCTCCCTATTTCTATATTTGTCTCTCAATTTCCCTCCGTCTTTCTCTCTCTTTTTTTTTGTCTCTCTCTACTTATCAATCTACTCGAATCTATCCATCTATCAGTCTGTCTGTCTGTCCTGGTCTGGTCTGTCTGTTCTGATATATCATAGCTGTCCATCGTTGTCGAAGACGACCGTGGACATCATCCGTGTTGTATGTGTTCTGTTTTATTCTGTTTATGGACTGCCTGTCATGTTTCGGTGCGGCGTTTGCTGGCCTTCACCCGGAATAGCAGTCCAATTCGAGCAGGGAATGTTCATTTGCACGGCTTGCAACAAGGTCTTCTGCTTCCGCGGAGGTCAGTTTCGATGCTGGTATACATATATCGTATTTGCAACACATTGAACACACGGCAGTTTCGTGAGCTGCGCCACTCGTTCAGTTAGTTAGGGTCAGGTGAAACGTACTGATCAGGCTATGTTAGTCAGGGTCAGGTGAAACATACTGATCAGACTATATTAGGGTCAGGCGAAACATACTGATCTGGCTATGCTAGTCAGGGTTAGGTGAAACATACTGGTCAGACTATGTTAGTCAGGTCAAATGAAAATTACTGATCAGGCTATGTTACCGTCAGGTGAAAAATACTGATCTGGCTATGCTAGCCAGGGTCAGGTGAAACAAACGTATCCTTGTGATTACAGACTGACATACAAACCGTATGAACAGAAGTTGCTTTATTTTACATTACAAGATTTAAGGGAAACATCGGCCTTTTCCCTTTGCTGCTTCAACTATACCAAGGATAGGAAGTATCGCATACACTTTAAGTTTCGCATGTGTAGTAATGTATTTCATTCCCGCAGACCAGGTGGTCAAACTATGGCGCCGCATGGTACATGCTCTCTTCTCGTGAGTCTGCTCTGAACATTAGCTCAGAACAGAACATTCCGGAAGGCATTAGCCGGTTCTCTGATGCATCTAACAACTTTGGCTTTATCATTAGCTTAATAACACTGAGGTCATGTACTAAAAAGTCCCAGGTAAACTATATAAACATCCAGTGATTACAGTGACGTGTCAGAAATTAGAACCGGTGGAAAAATGTATCTACTTTGGAAGCATTCTAAAGAAATGTAGTATCATTGCTGATTAACTGGTAAATACAATAGCAAATGCAGTTTGTGGACCACACTCGACATTGTGGTAACGTTGAGGAATCATCAAAACGACTAAACTGAAAGTTTTCCGTGCTGCCATTCTCTTCGCCCTGCGCGATCTGGACTGCCTATGCTCGAAACGCCAAAAAGTTAAATCACTTCCAAATGAATTACCTGATGGGCATATTCTATATTAACTGACTGATGAGGGTATCACAGACAATGAGGTCCTATTTAGATCCAGTAGTCATGCACTTTTGCAGAAAGCTCAATCAGATGGACTGATCAGCTTGATAGAACGCCAAGTGAACTGTTTCAGAAGCATGTTTCGTATTGTACGTTGAGTGAGGATGATCAATGACAGTGATACATACAAACGGACAACCCAAATGAGTCACTTCAGAGCTGTCAAATTCTCTCTACCACTTCTGAAAATCTGGAAACAAAATTATTGCGTTGCAGATATCGTTTGCCTTCGTTTACGGGCAGTCTGGCTTGAAACAATGAGTGGCACACATTTGTGAATCCTCGAAGATTCATTGAGGATGCTCAGGAAGGTGGAATAGGGTTTGCGCTCAGCACCAGTGGTTGAATTCGGTAGGGCGGTCAAGGCTGCAGAGAGTCAGCTTCACAGTCGTTATGGGACATGCAAGTGTCAAAAGGAATGAGAGAACTGATAGGTTGGCGAGTACAGCTATAGTGGAGGGGGGCGGGAGATCAATGGACCGAGCCGATAGGTTGGCGAGTGCAGCTATAGTGGAGGAGGGGGGGGGGAGATCAATGGACCGAGCCGATAGGTTGGCGATTACAGCTATAGTGGAGGGGGGGGGGCGGGAGATCAATAGACCGAGCCGAAAGGTTAGCGAGTACAGCTATAGTAGAGGGGGGGGGGGGGGAGATCAATGGACCGAGCCAATAGGTTGACGAGTACAGCTATAGTGGAGAACTGGTGATCAATGGACCAAGCGGAAAGGTTGGCGAGTACAGCTATAGTGGATGGGGGGGGGGGGGAGATCAATGGACCAAGCGGAAAGGTTGGCGAGTACAGCTATAGTGCATGGGGGGGGGGAGCAGGAGAGATCAATGGACCGAGCCGATAGCTTGGCGAGTACAGCTATAGTGGATGGGGGGGGGGGGGGGGGGGTGGGCGATCAATGGACCGAGCCGATAAGTTGGCGAGTACAGCTATAGTGGAGGGGGGCGGGAGATCAATGGTCCGAGCCGATAGGTTGGCGATTACAGTTATAGTGGAGGGGGGGGGGGGGGAGATCAATGGACCGAGCCGATAGCTTGGCGAGTACAGCTATAGTGGAGAACTTGTGATCAATGGACCAAGCGGAAAGGTTGGCGAGTACAGCTATAGTGTATGGGGGGGGGGGGGGAGAATCAATGGACCAAGCGGAAAGGTTGGCGAGTACAGCTATAGTGGATGGGGGGGGGGGGGAGATCAATGGACCAAGCGGAAAGGTTGGCGAGTACAGCTATAGTGCAGGGGGGGGCGGGAGAGATCAATGGACCGAGCCGATAGCTTGGCGAGTACAGCTATAGTGGATCAATGGACCGAGCCAATAGGTTGGCGAGTGCAGCTATAGTGGATGGGGGGGGGGGGGAATCAATGGACCGAGCCGATAGGTTGGCGAGTGCAGTTATAGCGGAGGGGGGCGGGAGATCCATGGACCGAGCCGATAGGTTGGCGAGTACAGCTATAGTGGAGAACTGGTGATCAATGGACCAAGCGGAAAGGTTGGCGAGTACAGCTATAGTGGATGGGGGGGGGGGGGGTGGGGGAGAATCAATGGACCAAGCGGAAAGGTTGGCGAGTACAGCTATAGTGGATGGGGGGGGGGGGAATCAATGGACCAAGCGGAAAGGTTGGCGAGTACAGCTATAGTGGATGGGGGGGGGGGTGTAGATCAATGGACCGAGCCGATAGCTTGGCGAGTACAGCTATAGTGGAGAACTGTTAATCAATGGACCAAGCGGATAGGTTGACATGAACAGCATTGGAGAATTGAGCATTGGACACCGAGAGGGGCATTCAACTGGCGGGTACGAGCGCATGAGCGTCAGGGCCACCGACCCATAGCTGACTGCTAGCGTCAGGTCCAGCGACCCATAGCTGACTGCTAGCGTCAGGGCCAGCGACCCATAGCTTGTTTTTAGCGTCAGTGCCAGGGAACATGAGCTGCCAAGACCCTTCTACACCTCTACGCGGTGATCCTGGATAACAGGCTGCAATCGAGCAGACTGACTAAAGAGAATGGATCGAAGAAGGAATGCTAACCCGGTACGCAAAAATTGCTTTCTGAAATCGGATGTGTTGGACCGAAAGGTGGAAATATCGCAGTCAAGCTGTAACACAACGCAATATGTTGCCCGGACTACATTCTGCTACTTAAGTCCTTGTCAGGGCTTGACAGAGGGAGAATGAAAAGAAAGCCAAGCCAACTCGCGGGTACGTTTGAATTAATAACCGGACAACGAGGTGGGCATTCATCAAGCGACCACTTTGGATTTGAATATTTGCCCTCCAGGTAACGAATGTGCCTGGTAGAACAAAACGAATGAGTTTCACCTTAAAAGTTATTCGTATGGAAAACACTACAAGAAAGTGTTATTTTTGGTGCTATTATTGGTGTTATGGGTGGTGTTATAGGTGATGTTATTATTGGTGTTATAGGATGTGTTGCCATTGATGTTATTACTAGTATTATAATGTTGTCCTTTATGTTATTATTGCTGTTATTAAAAATGTTATCTTTTGTGTTACCATTGGTGTTATCGGGGGTGTAACCATTAGTGGTATCTGTGATGCAATCATTGGTGTTATCGGAGATGTTATAGGTTGAGTTGTCCTTTCTGTTATTAATAATGATATCCTTTGTGTTATAACTGGGTTTATAATTGTTGTTATAATTGGTGTTATAATTGGTGTTATAATTGGTGATATTAATAATGGTACCTTTGCGATATCATTCGGCTTACCATAGGTGTTATCATTGGTGTTATTAATAATGAAATCCTTTGTGTTATCATTGTTGTTTTTACTCTGTATTGCTCATGTTATTGTAACGTTTAGTTTCTAAAAATGTCTTTTAGACAGACGAATTTCTCGCAGTCTGCAAGAGTTTGACTCGTCTGAATGACTACATGTGCAAAGCAATATGTTGCAGAGCCTTCTACCATAATGTAGACCGTATAGTTAGTCTTCTCATATGATACATTATGAAGATTTCAATGGTTTGGTTATGTACTACGCATGCAAGATGGACGCAACCTCAAAGATATCCATGTTGGACTGTTGACAGACGGAATATGAGAAGGCTGTCGAGCACAGCTGAGGTTCAAAGACTGATGGCTGACGGAATATGAGAAGGCTGTCGAGCACAGCTGAGGTTCAAAGACTGATGGCTGACGGAATATGAGAAGGCTGTCGAGCACAGCTG
This sequence comes from Ariolimax columbianus, assembly GCA_036924085.1. Classification (NCBI taxonomy): domain Eukaryota; kingdom Metazoa; phylum Mollusca; class Gastropoda; order Stylommatophora; family Arionidae; genus Ariolimax; species Ariolimax columbianus. The sequence goes on from JAVGWX010000012.1 coordinate 81,552,611, forward strand.
AGGTTCAAAGACTCACAAAAGTGGCACACGAAGACGCTGTAACATGGGTATGACAACCTGGGAGGGCGAAGCTGCGAAACGAATCAAGTGGATAGGTACTTTGAAGAACCGCCAAATTCAGGCCGAAAAGATGCTCCAGCAGAATGTACAAGTGAAAAGACAGCGACTCGGTTCAGTACAAGTGCCTTCTCCGCATCGAAGATCGGCTGCAATGGATCTACAGTGTATTCTATCACTTGCCGTTATGGTGTTTTCTGACAAGCTTTTTCCAGTCCATCTCCTTATGATTTCCACCCACTTAAAACGTTGTTTGCCTCTTGAACGACTGCCTTCCACACTGCCCTCCATTATGGTCTTCAACAACTTGTTATATGACCAAAATAATGTAACTGTCTAACCCTGATTTCGGTCATTAATTCTCTTTTTACCCCGACGTTTTCAATACCTCCATATTTGTTTTCTTCTCTTTCCAAGAAATGCGATCCAATCTTCTATATACCCACATTTCGAAGGCTTCAATGCTCTATTCCAACTTGTTATTCATTGTCCATGTTTCTGCGCCTTAAAGTAGTGAAGAGTATACATAACACCTGACAATTCTCATTTTCAAACATGATTTATCTGTTTGGATGTCAGTATGTGTCGCATGTTGCTGAATACCATCTTGGCCATACCTATTCTCTTTCTGATTTCTTTTTCACAGCCGCCATCTTCCGTTATTATATGACCTAGATAGGAGAAACTATGTACCTGTTCAAGTAGTTGATCTTTTATTTTTATCTGCAGAAATGGTTTCTTGTCACTTTTCCCAAGTATCATTGTCTTTGTTTTCTTTATGTTTATGTCTAATCCAAACTCTTGAATGCCTGAATGATGTGGACAAACAAAAACCGAGCGGAGAGATACAAATGTAAGGTCGCATCATCCTAAAGTCAGCCATGACTGAAAGGTACTACTTCTCTTACTACGACAAGGCTCAGTACAGCCGAAGCACTTATCACTCACACAGCCCTCTAAAAACCAACCCCGTGTATACGCCACCGGTCGTAAACGTCGACGTCTTTGGACATGTGCGAAACGGTGCATGTCGGGAAATGAAGGCGCTTTCAAGAGGTGGTGAACCTACTCGTCTTGCCTGACTTATCCAAAACGACAGGATATGAAATAATCAAAGAACAACCACACATGCGGAACAACTGCGGAGTCGGCAACGGCTTAACACTACACACGGCTCTGCCTTATTCTACCACAAAACCTAAATTGCTAAATGTTTGATGTATGGATATGTTTTGTTTGCCCTTTACGATCTGTTTTTTAAACTGAGATTAACTGCAGAATGCAAAAAATATTAAATGATAATACCGCATTATCATCTTTTTGTAACAGCCATTGTCCAGACGCATTATCCCACAAGTTAACGTACGCATAACAGCGCTACACCCACTGATGAGAGACTGTTGACTGAGAGTGTCGGCAAAACTGAATATTTTTGGCATAAAGAACTTTTGTGCATTTTTCACTCCATTTAAAGCACTCTCGGTCCTTTTTGATCGTTTCATTCTATCGCTGTTCTCTTGTCTATGTGTTGTTTATTTTCTGTCTCTTTTCAAGTTTGATCAAGTATTGTGTGTGGTGTGGAAAGATTTGACCCGGAACGACCGTTGAAGTAGCTTGGATATGGATACAGATGACTTTTTTATGAGTGTGTTTCTCTACGTGTGAGAACTATTGGCGTGTTATTTGTCTGAGGACAAGAGATGTGTCATTCGTCTTCTGTGAGAACTATTGGTGTGTTATTTGTCGGAGGACAAGAGATGTGTCATTCGTCTTCTGTGAGAACTATTGGTGTGTTATTTGTCGGAGGACAAGAGATGTGTCATTCGTCTTCTATAAGAACTATTGACTTGTTATTTGTCGGAGGACAAGAGATGTGTCATTATTCTATTTGTCTGACTGTGAGGACAAGAGATGTGGCATTTGTCTTCTGTAGAACTATTGGCGTGTTATTTGTCGGAGGACAAGAGATGTGTCATTCGTCTTCTGTGAGAACTATTGGTTTGTTATTTGTCTGGGAAAAAGAGATGTGTAATTCGTCCCCTGTGAGAACTATTGACGTGCTATTTGTCTGAGTGTGCGGACAACAGATGTGTCATTCGTCCCCTGTGAGAACTATTGGCGTGCTATTTGTCTGAGTGTGCGGACAACAGATGTGTCATTCGTCCCCTGTGAGAACTATTGGCGTGCTATTTGTCTGTACGAAGACAATATGTTCGCCCTTTTCGGCGATGGAAGATAATATTTTTGAGAGTTGTCTGTTTGTAGATAAACGATTGTTCATTGGTCTACGAATGAGTACGGCAAATTTGTCATTTCTTTGCGCGTTAAAACAATAGCTTTGTCATTTATTTACTTTTAAGGACGATCGATTTGTAATTTCTTTGCATTGCAGACGAAATATTTGTCATATATCTGTGTGTTAGAGCGATGCAGACTTGCTTCTTGTATGTGCGTATGCAATAGGCTTACAATTTACCAGTGTCGTCTTCATTCGAAACGGCTCTGCTCGACTCGGAAACTTAGACTATTCTGCAGAGCGAAAAGAAGCGTATTGAAGCCTTCCACAGTGCAAGCCTTAGACGCATTCATGCGACCAACTGGTCTGATCAGGTTTCAAACAAACGAAGTCCGCCGACCTACTGAACTTAAACACCTACATCGTGCTAAACCGTCGCCGTTTGGTCCTTGCTTGACGGGACCTGTACAGATGAAGACGTCCCCTCCCACCTGCTGTTAACGCCGGTAATAGACAACAAGATTGGTAATCGACACTCATCTTTAAGACTCCAACTCAGCGGCCATCCAAGTAACACCTGTTTTGGTAAAATCATAAAGACATCATTCTCATTGGGAATCAAGATGCTAAGCAGCGAATGAGCTACAGTGGTCAGCGACCCATAGCTGACTGCTAGCGTCAGGGCCAGCGAACCAGAGCTACCAAGACCCTTCTACACCTCCATGCGGTGATCCTGGATAACAGGCTGCAGCAGAGCAGACTGGCTAAGGAGAATGGCTCGAAGAGGGAATGCTAACCCGGTATTCAAAAAATGATTGCTGAAGTCGGATGTGTTGGACATACAGCTGTTGTCTAGTGCCATACAAAGTGTTCTATCTATCTGGCTTCGGAGGAAGAAGCATTTTCCTAAAATCAATGAGCGCTGAGCACTCAAGGAGATGATGACCAACGGTTTCATATGGGCGTGTACACAGCTGGCACTCAGGATTCGATTGTGGTTGGATTCTGTGCAGGTGTTTGTTTAGTGGGATGTGTTGGGTTCTCATTCGGACAATGGTGCTCTGATCCTTTCTTGTGAGTCCTTCTACCGTCATTTGAACTGGGGCTCGTCATATGTCTGTAGACATAAACTGTAGGGATCAACTTTTATGTATAAGTATTACAACTGTTCAAGCGGCGGTCATCCTGAGGCTGTCGCCACCGCCATAGAGCTTGTCTTGCAGTTCCACTGGTGATGGCCACATCTGCTCTCTCTGATCCTCGTATGTCGGGCAGTTCTGCAGCAGATGTTCAGCGGTCATTTTACCGGTACCGCACGGGCATTCGTCGGTACCACCTATCTTCAATTTGTTGAATAGGTGGTACCTCAGTCTATTGTGGCCAGTGCGAAGTCTGAAGACAACGACCTGCTCTCTTCGGTTCAACTGGTAATAGGCATCGTTTTTGGTGTAACCAGTATGTTCGGTTTCCCATTTGGTCATGTATCTGGCTTTGATAAGCCGTTTTGACTCTTCGTACGTCATACTAGTATCTGTTTGTGGTAGTCTTGCACCTTCTTTTGCCAGTCTGTCTGCCTCCTAGTTGCCTTGGATGTTGCAGTGTGATGGGACCCACTGTACCACTACCCTTTTTGGTGCGGACTGCTGGCACAGTTGGCAGAGTGCTGCTCTTAAGTCATTAAACTCAGTGTTTTTCTTGCTTTTTAGCGCTGTGACTACGGCGAGAGCATCTGTAAGCAGGACTATATGGCTTTCATTTTCTTTGTGTGTCACCATTTCTTCCACTGCTGCCCTCAGTGCCTCTGCCTCCGCTCTGAAATTGCTTGTGTACTTACCAGTAGCGAATGACAGTGTTATTTGTCTGCCATTTGGTAGGTTCAGGAATGCTCCTGCCCCTCCGTTCTGTGTAGTGTTTGTTACAGAACCGTCGGTGTATGCATGGGTCCAGTCCATGCTTGGGTAGCTTTTCGATATAAAGCTTAGGGTAGTATCTCTCTTTTCTTTTTCAGTCTGGCAGTTTTTGTTTCCAATACCTGGTATATTTTCTACCACCTCTGGAAATATATCCTGCCTCCAGGTAGGTTTTCGTACAGTGGTGATGGGTTTTTGTGTTGTTAGTGCGTTTATGGGATCGTCGTGCATCTTTGCTTTGGCTATTTCTGCAAAGTTTCTCCGCTTCAGTTTCCCATTTCCCAAATTGTTTAGTCTCTGGTGCATTGGATGGTCAGTCAGTCTTCGGAGTTTCTCTGACTGCAGCTGGGCTCTGCAGTCTCTTCTATCGGTCATGGATTGCAGTTTTATAATCTTTTCAAGTTCTACAATTGGCGTTGACTTCATGCCTCCTGTTATAACTCTCATGGCTTGGTTTTGAAGTTTGCTAACTTTATCGAAGTTTGCCTTTGCTGCTGTTGTCCATGCCGCAATGCCATACTCTAGAACTGGTCTCACTCTTCCAGTGTACAGTTTCTTTAGTATGCTTTCGTCTGCTCCCCAGCTTGTGCCAGCAAGTTTCCTCATGATTGCCATTCTTTCTCTGGCTCTCATTCGGTTTCTCTCGATCTGACTTTTCCATGTCATGCGCCGATTAAATGTGACTCCCAGATAGTTTGGGTTGTCGTTTGGCTGCAGGAATTTGCCATTTAAACTTAATTTGGTATTTTGGGGTTTTATTGAAAGCGAGAATATTGTGCAATGCTGGTTTTCAAAATCATTTAGTTTATTAACCAGCGTCTTTGTACTTTATCATCGTACGCATTCATATGTTAGCATTGATAATACGTTGGGCTTAAACATCATAAGCTGTTTGCGTTTGCTCATTAACTTTAATTTCCAAATGTCTGTTAGTTGGTTAAAGGTACATCAGACTAAATCAATTCGACTGGAAATGTCTTTTCTGGAATATCCATCTTGTGTCATTTTACTTCTCAGGCAGAACAAACTTTGAACCTTTTGATTTTTTTTCCTAGTTCGCCTTATTTCTCTAATCCACAACGGCAGTGTGCGTTGCACTGTGATTTTTATTTTGCGCCTGTCGACCCAGTGCAACCTACTTCAGCATACATTTTATGTAAAGGCCTGCTTCCTCCTGCATTTTCTAAGGGCTTACTTCCCCGGGATAACGGCCGGTGCTGTGATGGGGATCGAACCCAGCACCTTCTGGTTGTGAGCCGTGTCACTTAACCACTAGCCCACGCCGTCCCCACCTCTCACAGGCTGCGGCTTAGTACTATGGAGTCTTCAAAAACTCCATTTCCAACCAGCGGTTAATACAGCTGAATTTCCACTTCAGTCGTGGATGCTTTGAGCGTCACTTGGGGTGCTTACACTTACGAAAAAAAGCGGTTACGGTTGATTTTGCCTAAACGTACCTGCTACAGGCGAGGCTGCTCAAACTTACCTGCTACAGGTGATGCTGCTCAAACTTACCTGCTACAGGTAAGGCTGCTCAAACTTACCTGCTACAGGTAAAGCTGCTCAAACGTTCATCTTAGATATGAGTCTGCCTAGATTTACCTGTTACAGGTGCGGTTGCTCAAACTTACCTGTTACACACGAGTCTGCCTAGATTTACCTGTTACATGTGAGGTTGCTCAAACTTACCTGTTCCACTTGGGTCTGCTTAGATATACCCGTTACAGGTGAGGTTGCTGAACGTACCTGTTACTTATGAGCTACTTAAACGTATCTTATGGAGCAAAAGTGGTGCTCCAGTGGATACTTGGAAAATAAATACTTCAGGCCCACTAACAACGGGAACACACTCCAATAATGTCCGTGCAGAAGCAGAGGCACTGATTGCCACAGCAGAGCTTGTAATCCAAGATAAAGATATCCACCAAGAAAACATAGTATTCCTGACTGATCCCGCGTAAGTATTAGCAGCGCTAAAACAACACAAAGATAAAGATCTCGAGCAATGTATGTACTCTCTGACACAGCTCTCAGCAGAACACCCAAGGTTGGTCATACAGTGGATCCCATCCCTCCGCAGTATTCAAGGCAATGAAGCTGCAGACAGACTAGCAAAGTGTAGAGGAGCTTCCACACATACAGAACTGAGTATCACATATAATGAGGCCAAGACCATAATTAAAGTCAATTTCAGGGGAACATTTTCTGAATAACACCCCAACCTCTGAAACGAAGACAGCGACAAAGATTCGACTAGAGAAGAGCAAGTCATCATCTCCAGACTGAGTACTGGGCATAACAGACTCAAGGGTCATCTTTACAACAAAATGAGGATTGGAACAGATAATAAGTGTCTATGCGGTGAGCATACCATGACCGTGGAACACATCCTACAAAGCTGCATGCTCACGCAGGAAAAGAGAGAACAATACTGGCCTCGTGAAACAGGCCTGAGAAAAAAGCTAGTTTGTCATTGACCTCTAAGTTCATTTGGCGCAGACGACAGCTGACTGTGGCCGTGACCTTTGGTTCAGATTGAGTGTGAGCGCGTGTGTGTGAGCCTGTGTGTGTGGATGTGTGTCCGCGTGTGTGTGGATGTGTGTGTATAATACATGGCATCAGCTGATGAACTGGTGACACGACAGACTGTCACACGGTCGGAACATAATTGCGACTCTCCTAATGAAGTCAATTACGCGTGTGTTTGTGTGTGTGTATGTGTACGGGTGTGTGTGTGCGCGAGGGTGTATATGTCAGACAGTGAGAGAGAGAGAGAGAGAGTGGGTGTGATGTGCCATGTAACCAGTTCGTATCTGGGTTAGGTTGTGTGTAAAAGTGCATCATAGAAACATATTTTACGTGCAGATAATTTACACGAATGCAAGAAAACGTACTGAACACAGATTAGATAAATGTACAATTCAGTGAACACCAATGTTAACTCAGCGTGAACGTTGATATAAAGTTATACAAATAGCGGCTGGATTAGCGGTTAGGAGGATTTACTTTAAATTGGAGAAAAGGATTCGAACCCCGGTATCGGCCTAGTTTTTTTTATATGGAACGCAATAAAAACATAAGCTGCACTCGAACCTTGACCTGGTAAGGCAAGCAGCATTTATTTCTGAGGCTGATACATTATTCCAGGGAGCCAAAACAATGGAGACGAAGGGAACAGTTTGTGGACGTGTATGTATAACCACAAACGCGAACACGCATACACACATACTAGCTATGCAACCAACACTGCCCGAGTAATTCGCAAGTTTTTAGTTTTTTGTACCTCACCCCCCCCCGCCCCTCCTCCCCCACCCCACCGCACCCCTCCTCCCCCCCCCCACCCCACCCCCCTCTTTCGTTCACAGTCCTCTTCACTCGAACATGCCGACATTGTTGCATATCCTCAAATCCCGTCCACGTACTCCCCCCTCCCCCCCCCCCCTCCTTTCCTAAAGCGTGACATTCTAACACGACCTTCCAAGTAGTTATGCGCCATCGTCACCGAGTCCCGATTGCGCTACCAGGCCTAGCGCCGCCAGTACACTATCTTATGCTATTTAGCACGCTGTCATTGTTGAACTTGATACTCTTAAATCAATTACAATTCATGTCTCTCAACACTGAACTGCCTTTGTAAATGTTTGGAAGAATTGTAAACAATTGTTCTGTGTAGTTTGTCTGTGCTACCGTGCAAAAAGAACTTACACTGATCAAAGTGGACTCCCATGTCTAATTGTGTGTATCTGTTGCCTGGAATGTCCCGGCATGCCATGACAGCATGCTTTTCATTTGCAGACATAAACACATACTTCCTTACTAATTATATTTGTCTTCGCCGTTCGTGCTGAAAAGCAGGTTGTGAAGTTGTGTCGTGGTTTTACAGCGAGGCTGCGATATTTGTGCGTGTTGGTCCAACTCATTCGATTTTTACTGCTGGTGTTTCGCTGGGTGGTTGGTTGGTAGGGTTGGGAGGGTGGTGGGTTTGTGGGGTTGGGAGGGTGCTACCGGGTTTGACTCCTCTCTGCGATCGATTTCTATCCCTAAGTCAGACTGTCACTCGTGGCAAGTGCAGCCTGTTACCAGGGCAGCCCTTTCGAGGCAAATAGGGACTTGGTCCTTGTTGCTTGCGAAGGCCGCAGTGAGTAGGCTACGTATGTGTGTCTCCTGAAAAGGACGTTAAGTGGCGGGTTGCAGTAGCTTTCATTACATCCCGAGCGTGCTGATGAAGGTCGACCGGCGTCCTCCAGGCGCTGTGCTATGTTTGGCTTCATCTGCGTGTCACTCACTACTACAGGGATCAATTTGATCCCTCACCTAGTTAGAAAAGGTGTCATGAAAACAGGCCGGTTGTCAGGAAAGGCTACTAGGAGGTGAGGTGTCTTGGCCAGTATGTTTTGCTGACCAGACGGTCTACCTCTCCAGGGTCTTGATGAGCTGTGGTTCTCTGACTCTGATGCAAGCAGTCAGCTATGAGTCACTGACTCTGATGCAAGCAGCCAGCTAAGAGTCGTTGTCACCTATCCGCTCATTGACTTCTGTAACTTCGACCCCAAACAAGGATGCCAGGCGCTGTAGATGAAAATTATGTTAGCAGTTAATTTCAATGCTCTCTACCTCACCTTCCTTTACACCTACGTTGCATTCGGCAATGAGAGAATTCCTTCCTGCTCAGATTTACAAAGCTTGTAGTATATTTTCATGTACATTCCTTGCTGACGTCGGATGTATTGGACCGAACGGTGCAGATATCGCAGTCAAGCTGTAAACTACGACACATTGCATACCTTTCTCTGGACTATATTCTCTTACTTAGGCCCGTGTCAGGGTTTAGTAGTGGGAGATTGAGAACGAACGAAACCAAGCCAAGCCAAAGCACATACTCTAGTTGCATGTGAAGAGCCAAACAAATTTCACGGCAAATGATATTAATCAAGCAGTGTAATATGTACAATTAATGGGCAACCGCCAATCGTTCCACAATCAAGACACAAAAGAAGCCTTATTCGGGAGGGCAAAAAAAAAGATGCAAGGATTTGCTAAATGTTTCATTGAAACGCCTTCATATTGATACTTCCTCATGGGAGTGCTAGCTTTGAACAGCTCAACATGGCGCTCTGCAAACGCACGTGCTGCTCTCTTGGGTTTGCAGAAAATCTCCAAAACAGCGAAAGAGAAATGTCACCCGAAAGCATCTACGCAAGAAACCCAGGTTACCAACACCCTCCAGGTGTGTCAGTCGTGTGGTAGAGCATGTTGGTACAGGATAGAACAGCAAGCCGTATGCAGACACATCTGATCACTTCCAATCACACAATCTAATACTTAGTTCGTGTTAGACAACTACTCCATTTCTATAACTTTCCACCCTCACCCCACCCAACCTATCCACTAATCTATAACCCATGTCGACAAAACAAATACGATTTCCTTGCCCAACTTTAATTCATCTTTCGACCAACTAATTCGATCTCCCCCCCCCCCCCCCCCCCCCCACCTCTCCCTCCTCCTGAACCAATTCTCGTGTTGAACGAGATAACTGTAAATTTGGCCATATATATATATTTGGTTTTTCGCGATGACAGCTTCTGACTCAACAATATGCGTTTTTCGTTAACTCACGTCCTTCTTTAAACATCTTTGTCCGGTTCTTCACTGTTGTCTTTGACACACTTTGGTTCTCTTACACTTTCTGCATTCAACATCTTTCAGCTGCTTGAAACCGAATCAGCGCTTGCTGATCAACTCTGGGCGGATTCCGTATCAAACCCGCCATGTTTTCAATGGTCTGCTGAGGAAACTTTGAGTCGGACGATAATGCAATTTTGCAAATTTGACGGTTGTTATGTGCTGTTAAGCTTACATCAGAAGTGACGTCATCATGTGCATCGTACATATGTTCACTTGATGAAGTTAGGTCCGGTTTCATTTAAACACCCTTCATAAATATATATATATATATATATATATATATATATATATATATATATATATATATATATATATATATATATATATATATATATATATATACAATACAATATCCTTGATTTAAGTCCGGCAGATGACGCGTATTTCAGATAACCAACAATGTCCTGTATGCAGACATATCCTACGACTTGTTGTGCCATTTCGGACCTAGGTCTTTCAGTCAAAACGGCTTATTATAGCTAGATACATGACCAATTGGGAAACAGAACATACTGGCTACACAAAAAACGATGCCTATTACCAGTTGAACCGAAGAGAGCAGGTCGTGGTCTTCAGACTTCGCACTGGCCACAATAGACTGAGGTACCACCTATTTAACAAATTGTAGATAGGTGGCACTGACGAATGCCCGTGCGGTGCCGGGAAAATGACCGCTGAGCATTTGCTGCAAAACTGTCCGACATACGAGGATCAGAGAGAGCAGATGTGGCCATCACCAATGGCAAAACTAGACAAGCTCTATGGCAGTGTCGACAGCCTCAGGATTACCGCTGCTTTTTTCGAAAAAATAAAGGTTATGTCTGACTGCGTACGATGAAGAAGAAGAAGAAGGACCTAGGTCTTTCAGCTGACCATTTCGCCATCGTCCGCATGGTGGTATATAATCATATGGCCACCAAAACGTCGTTCTTGGTGTCCATCTGTTATCTGGGATGCTCACCGGTGGACCAGCAAATTGGTCTTTGCGAGACAACGCGTCCTCTTCGACGTCTCGAAGTAGAGTGAGATCTTTGATTTAGAATTGTCAATTCGATCCCCGATCGAAATTAGGAGAACGCGCCACGTAGTAAAAATAAATTTGTATAATAAACGTTAAATAACAATTAATTATTATTCAATTCTTTTTTAATTTTAGGTGGGGGAAAAAACCGATCTTACAACTAACAAGCCCTGAATTTGGTGAAAATGGGTTACATAAACAGTGCGCACCAATGCGCATGCACACGACCCCTCGAATTAGATCATACGGTTCATTTTTCTCCATTCTGTCTTTGTTAATATTCCGTAAAATTATAGAAATCAATCAATCTATGATCAACTGATGCTATGCTTATAGTCCGGCGAGGTTCACAAAGGAGACATGTTTCAAGTCTTCGCTCGTTCCTCACAGCTTCTCGAGCTTGGTCGCTCCCCTGGGCCAGACTGCCTCTATTTGGTCTGTATTAGTGGGGCAGTAATGCAGGATATTTTTTCGTTTTTACTTGGGTGCTCCACATTTACATGGGGCGGTGTCTCTGAGATCCATTCTGTCGAGGTGGACCTTGATTCTGCAGTATCTCGTTCTGAGTTTGAATATCTTTGTTTGCCCATCTCAGCCAATATTGTCTATGCAGTCATTTTCTGGTTTGTATTAGATTTACTGGTCTCTACATGTTGTTGTTGCTTAGATGTTTGCCTCACTAGTTTCTACTGGCGCAGGCGCGCCATTTTCTACCCCAGACCGTAGTCCATTGGGCGATATCACGATGCATAAACAAGTGCTTGGATGTGTGTGTGCGTCTGTATGTACCTATGCTGGGTTTGTGCGCCCTCAGAAGCTAGCCCAACCAAAGTGCAATGGAAGGGCCTCACCATGAGGGCGCGTGTGAAAGTTGTGCAAGAGTGTGACTGTAGGACAGAGTCAAATAAACCGAGTGAGGCGAGAAGAGAGAGAAGGGAAGAGTGGCCCCCAAGGTGAGCCCCATCATCATCTGCCCTGGTCTCTCCATTCCGTCCCCAGAATCCTTTAATGAATTTGTTTGCTTCTTTGTAGTTATGTGGGTGTCGAGTCTGCGTACCGCCCCTCTCTACCTTTGCGAGCTCACCTGTCTTCTTGTGTCCAAAGATCCCAGAGCGGGTAGGTAACCGATATACGACTAAATCTGTTTATTTGGGACAGCAACATGGGTCACTACATTTTAAAGAGAAATTGGCTACGTCACCAGAGGAGGCCCAAATATAACCAGGACAAAGAGCCGCTATCTACTATACATGAGGATCGAACAGCAACCCAAAGCCTGAAAAAAAACCGAAATCACTGTACCGTGATGATAGAATGACTGAATTTAAACAAGACTGCGAAGAGGCCAACGTCAAAATTTACCACGCACTATTGAAGGACATCTGACACATCACAATGTGGGCGAGCTGGTGAAATATCTATCTAGATCCCACTCCACCAGAATGAGGAGCTGAAGTGCTGCACAAGCCTACAAACCATCGCTTTGATAAGTCATCCCAGCAAAATCCTCCTACAGATCATGGTGAAGTGGATAGAGCGGGCAGGATTTAGATATGACAGAAGCACGCGGGATCACGTCCTTCACATGTTAAATACGAGGGGGCTTCAAATGGAAGACTGAAATATATTTTTCTGGTAAATTTATTCTGAAAAGGTGAAACACAACTGAATAATTTTTAGACGTGGTCCTCATTGCGTTAGATACACGTCCCACAGTGCCTTTAAAGTGCACGAAGAAAAAGTTATCTTGGTCGCATGTATAAACCACTGATGCACCACACTCTGGACCTCTTCATCGGACCTGACAGCTATTCCTTCCAATGCCTCTATTAGTCGTCCAAAAATGTGGAAATCCTTTGGGGGCAAGGTCTGGTGAGTACAGCGAATATGGTAGACACTGAAAGTGAAGGTCCTCAATGGTTGAAGCTTTTGTATCGGCACTATGAGATCGAGCATTGCCGTAAAGCATAAGGACATATCGTTTGGATTTGATAGTCCGGAGTGATCCGTATGACAAAGACAAGAATAGCACCACTATCATACAGAGTGCATGTAGGAGGAGACTATCTATGCGACATGGCATAACACCGGCCATGGTTAGGTAATTTGTTAAGAACAGCGTAGCTGGCGCATAACAGGCTACGAGTCTACTTTGCTCTAGTGTTTGAGTCGATTAAGATAAACTCGCCCATCGGTTAACCACCTTCCAAGAAACTGGTTGTATACATTATCTGAAGAGTCTTCTAAACTAGTATAAAGAAGTTAAGATCTCTGGTCGAAGATGATTGATTATAAGATCTGTATACGTTCTATAGGAGGCAGTGCTCCCCCTGGGTATGGAGTGCTCTAAGGTAACGCCTCGTTCTTTCCAAAAGAGAGTCATCGAAACCTTCCCTGCAGATTGCTGTGTGTGAAACTTTTTCGGTTTTTGTGAGAAGGGATGGTGCCATTCCTTGCTCGCTCTCTTCATTTCGGGCTCGTTGTAGTGAACCAAGGATTCATAGACTGGTAGTGAACCAAGGTTTTACCTCGTAGTAGTGAACCAAGGTTTTATTGCGTGGTAGTGAACCAAGGTTTCATTGCGTGGTAGTGAACCAAGGTTTTATAGCGTGGTAGTGAACCAAGGTTTCATTGCGTGGTAGTGAACCAAGGTTTTATAGCGTGGTAGTGAACCAAGGTTTCATTGCGTGGTAGTGAACCACGGTTTCATAGCGTGGTAGTGAACCAAGGTTTTATAGCGTGGTAGTGAACCAAGGTTTTATAGCGTGGTAGTGAACCAAGGTTTCATAGCGTGGTAGTGAACCAAGGTTTTATAGCGTGGTAGTGAACCAAGGTTTTATAGCGTGATAGTGAACCAAGGTTTTATAGTGTGGTAGTGAACCAAGGTTTTATAGCGTGGTAGTGAACCAAGGTTTCATAGCGTGGTAGTGAACCAAGGTTTTATCTCGTAGTAGTGAACCCAGGTTGTATCTAGTGGTAGTGAACCCAGGTTGTATCTAGTGGTAGTGAACACAGGTTTCATTTCGGGGTAGTGAACCCAGGTTTTATCTCGTGCTAGTGAACCCTAGTTTAATCTCGTGCTAGTGAACCCAGGTTTTATCTCGTGGTAGTGAACCCAGGTTTTACCTCGTGCTAGGGAACCCAGGTTTCATCTCGTGGTAGTGAACCCAGGTTTCACCTCGTACTAGTGAACTCAGGTTTCATCTCGAGGTAGTGAACCCAGGTTTCATCTCGTGGTAGTGAACCCATGTTTCATCTCGTGGTAGTGACGCCAGGTTTCATCTCGTGGTAGTGAACCCAGGTTTCCTCTCCAGTAACACTGGAGTTTTAAATGGCTGCAAAAGTTTCCGACATGCGTTAACGCGTTGTTATTTCAATTCTCCAGTAATCTGCCGGGCTAACCACCTTGCTAACGCATGATGGTACTGTAACACATCATGGATAATGTGTTGTGCTGAAACCGTAAAGGATGTCCATTAATGTAATTTCATTCACAGTCAATGGGCGATATTTCTTTACAATCAATGGGTGCGATCGACTCTGGGGTCACTACTCGTTGTGCCTGGCCAGTTCGTGAACAGTCAGTCACAGAGCTGACACCGTTTTGGAACTTCCTACTCCAATCATATACTTGCTGGAATGAAATGCCGGAATCACTGTACTGTACCTTCATTCACCGATGAATTTCTACAGGTTCACACTTCCGCTGCTTAAATAACGTATAACAGTGTGTTGATTCTCTTTAGTGCATGTCAATAGTGGAGAGCCTTCTTTTAACTGCATTTATGACGTCATGTTGTTTTCTGTATCATGATGGTACGTGTAAGGCACTCTTGACATCCTTAAAATCTATGTTAAAAGTTAAAATACAAAGGCATAGTTTTTTTCTCATGTCACACTCCACTTTTAAGGTTGTCTTTTGAAGCCCTCTCGCACTATGTCTGCTCAAATTCTATCATGGTATAAAGATGCTGAGCAGCGCATGAGCTGCAGTGGTAAACGCATAATAGCTTACTGCTAGCGTCAGGGCCAGCGAACCAAAGCTGCCAAGACCCTTCTACACCTCCACGCGGTGATCCTAGATAACAGTCTGGGGCAGGGCAGACTGGCTAAGGAGAAGGGATCGAAGAGGGAATGATAACCTGATACTCAAAAAATGCTTGCTGAAGTGGGATGTGTTGGACTGAAAGGTGCAAATATCGCAGTCAAGCTGTAAACTACGACATAACGCATTCTTTCTCTGGACTACATTCTGCTACTTAAGCCCTTTCAGTGTTTGGTAGTGGGAGATTGAGCATGAATGAAGCCAAGCCAAAATGTATCAGACCTTCCGTGGGAAAAAAAATACAATTACAGCTTAGCGGTCAGAAACCTTTATCGCCTTCAAAATATAGTTCTTGTGGTTGCACGAACCTGTCCCATCGGTCATATCGTTTTTAGAAGCATATCAGGAAGGCCTCTTTCGGAATGGAGAACAGACGAGCCGTCAGGTATGTCTTCTCACGACTCAAATGTTGAGCATTTCAGCGCCGTGAACAGCCAAGAAAGTCTGATGACAAGAAGGAGCATGCGTGCTGCGGTTATCAGGTTGTCAACATCTCATAGGCTCATAGGCCCGCCCGCTTGCGTCCCACATCATTACGACAACCACACACAACATATGTGTGTGTGCGTGCTTTGTATGTATGTATATATGTATGTATGTATGTATGTATGTATGTATGTATGTATGTATGTAAGTATGTATGTATGTATGTATGTATGTATGTATGTATGTATGTATGTATGTATGTTTTATGGTGTATGTATGTATGTATGTATGTATGTATATATGTATGTTGTATGTTGTATGTATGTATGTAAGAATGTATATATGTATGTTGTATATTGTATGTATGTATGTATGTATGTATGTATGTATGTATGTATGTATGTATGTATGTATGTATGTATATATGTATGTATGTATGTATGTATGTATGTATGTATGTATGTATGCATGTATGTATGTATGTATGTATGTATGTATGTATGTATGTAAGTATGTATGTATGTGTGTATGTATGTATGTATGTATGTATGTATGTATGTATGTATGTATGTATGTATGTATGTATGTGGTAGTGCTCAACTGAGAACCAGGGCTAACCTCCCCGAACTGTCATTCCAACATAGATGGTCCACCACCTCACACGCCCTTACAGTAACAACCCACCCTGACAAAACCTTCTCATAGCATTGGGTCAGATGACATGATCGCATTTAAATCACCCCTACATTCAGTCAATTAACACATTAGACTTCTCTTTTTTTATGGAAGAGGATTGGGGGGGGGGGTGGGCGTATCAAAGAATGATGTATTTAAGAGGCAGCATCAGACAGTCTCATGAGAATGCACCCTCATCATCTTCCACTGATGGCTGACAATGCTGGTATATCTGGCTACAGGGCAAGGGGGCGGCCGCGAGGTAGGTGGATAGATGACATTAGAGTGATTGTGCAACGACAAGGACTCATATTGACCGACTCAACGCACTTGGCGCAGGAAAGACGACGTAAGCTCCCCGCGGCGCTAAACAGCACAAGTGGAAAGAAAACTAACTAACTAACTATCAGACAGGTTGCGAAATAAAATACCGAATCCAAGATGTATTGACCGACATTGATCCAGACTGGAATTTACGTCATATTGTGTGATACTGTGTTCTGGGCATGTTCCAGGAATGTTCCAGTGCTGATTGAAGACAAATTGAGCACTTAAGAGATTAAACACTGTTAAACAAACGTAAAAAAAAAAAAAAAAATTAACAACTGCATATCAATTTTTGGGCCACCCTGTAAATAAATTATTTGACCTCGGTCGCAAATGCGAACCTACTTACCCCTTACACTTAGTGAGTATGCCAACTCTTCTACAGACAAAGTCGGCGCCAATAAAGCGGTACATTAATTGTCTACCCAGTGCCTATCTCTGGCGTCAATCTGGAAGATGCAGACAATTGGTGCCAACAGGAGTTGGTGGGGTGGCGGGGGTGGCGGGGGTGAGGGGAGAGAGAAGATCAGGGCCTTGGAAATATCGCTGAGTCCTTTCAGGAATGCATTCGGATAGCCCGAAAAAACGAATGTCAAAATATGATTGTTCAGGGATGTTTGGTTAATATAGCTTCTTTCACGAATACATAAACTACATAATGATCTGAGAACTGTACTGAATTTGGCCACTGCAACCTTCCAAGTATGGCGAAGAAGATTATTAGGTAGGGGTTGTGCATGGAGCTAGCAACTTTATTATGTACAAATATTTGCTTTCCTCAAAAGGGAGCATCTTTTCTGTTGGCTCAATTGTTCACTTAGAGACGAAACGGCTTATCGCGTCCTCATTATCATAATGACAATCAATATCAGTTCAATCATCTTCATAATTGCTTTCATCAAGGTCACCATCGACAGCAACATGACGATCATCATCACCCCCATCACCATCATGGTCATCCCCATCATCTCTATCATCATCTTCATCATCATCCATTTCATTATCTTCACCATTGCCGCCATCTTAATAATCATCATCATTATTTCCACCATCATCATGACAATTAAGCCCATAATCACAATCATTACCTTCATTATCGCCATCGTCATCGTCACCATCACCACCATCCTCTCCACTACCATCCTCTCTACCACCATCCTCTCTACCACCATCCTCTACACCACAATTACCATCATTATCTCCATCTCCATCAACAGCACCATCATCATCACCATCACAACCATCACCATCACATCATTATCTCCATCTCCATCACCACCACTATCATCATAACCATCACCACCACCATCACCACCAACATCGCCACCTCCACCATCTTCACCACCACAAACATCACCACTACGACCATCATCACAACTACCACCACCACCACCATCACCACCACCACCACCATCACCCCCACCGCCACCCCCACCACCACCACCAACATCACCCCCCACCACCACCACCACCATCTCCCCCACCACCATCAACATCACCACCATCACCATCAATACCACTATCACCATCACCACCAACATCACCACCACCACCACCATCATCATCACCCCCACCATCACTACCACCACCACCACCATCAATACCACTACCACCACCACCACTACCACCACCATCACAACCACCACCACCCCCACCACCACCACCACCATCATCACTATCACTATGACCCCCACTACCACCACCACCACCACCACCATCACTATCACTACCACAACCACCACCACCACTACCACCACCATCACAACCACCACTATCACCACCATCACTACCACCACCACCACTATCACCACCATCACTACCACCACCACTACCATCACTACCACCACGACCATCACTACCACCACCACCACCACTACCACCACCACCATCACTATCATCACCATCATTATCACCACCACCATCACTACCACCACCACCACCACCATCATCATCACTACCACCACCACCATAACTACCACCACTACCACCACCACCACCACCACCATCACCACTAACAGCACCATCACTACCACCACCACCATCACTACCACCCCCACCATCACCACTACCAGCACCATCACTACCACCATCACTATCACTACCACCACCACCACCACTATCACCACCACCACCACAACCACCACCATCACCAACCCCATCACTATCACTACCACCACCACCACAACCACCACCACCACAACCACCATCACCACCACCAGCACCATCACTACGACCACCACCATCACTACCACCCCCACCACCACTACCACCACCACCACCACTATCACCACCACCACCACAACCACCACCATCACCAACCCCATCACTATCACTACCACCACCACCACAACCACCACCACCACAACCACCACCAGCACCATCACTACGACCACCACCATCACTACCACCCCCACCACCACTACCACCACCACCACCACCACCACTATCACCACCATCCCTACCACCACCACCAATATCACCACCATCACTACCACCACCACTACCATCACTACCACCACGACCATCACTACCACCACCACCACCACTACCACCACCACCATCACTATCATCACCATCATTATCACCACCACCATCACTACCACCACCACCACCACCATCATCATTACTACCGCCACCACCATCACTACCACCACCACCATCGCCACCACTATCACCACCATCACTATCACTAACACCACCACCACCACTATCACCACCACTACCACAACCATCACCATCACCACCACCATCACTATCACTACCACCACCACCACCACCATCACCACTACCAGCACCATCACTACCACCACCACCATCACCACCACCATCACCACTACCAGCACCATCACTACCACCACCACCATCACCACAACCATCACTACCACCACCACCATCGCCACCACTATCACCACCATCACTATCACTAACACCACCACCACCACTATCACCACCACTACCACAACCATCACCATCACCACCACCATCACTATCACTACCACCACCACCACCACCATCACCACTACCATCACTACCACCACGACCATCACTACCACCACCACCACCACTACCACCACCACCATCACTATCATCACCATCATTATCACCACCACCATCACTACCACCACCACCACCACCATCATCATTACTACCGCCACCACCATCACTACCACCATCACTACCACCATCACCACCACCACCGCCACCACCACCACTTTCACCACCACCACCGCCATCACAAACCACCACCATCATCACCACCACCACCACCACTATCACAACCATCACTACCACCATCACTACCACCATCACTACCACCATCACCACCACCACCACTTTCACCACCACCGCCATCACAAACCACCACCATCATCACCACCACCACCACCACCACCACTATCACAATCATCACTACCACCATCACTACCACCACCACCATCACTACCACCACCACCATCGCCACCACTATCACCACCATCACTATCACTAACACCACCACCACCACTATCACCACCACTACCACAACCATCACCATCACCACCACCATCACTATCACTACCACCACCACCACCACCATCACCACTACCAGCACCATCACTACCACCACCACCATCACCACCACCATCACCACTACCAGCACCATCACTACCACCACCACCATCACCACAACCACCCCCACCCCCATCACCATCACCACCACCACCCCCATCAACACACTCACCACTTCTGTATAGCGAGTTATTGTCAGGTTGTACAGTCACTTTCAGAAGATCACTTCTTCTTCCACTTGTCCCCCTCCGAAGAAACACTTCTTCATTGTCCTCGTTGCCCTTCTCTATCAGACATCCATATCATCGATTCTAACAAGGTCATGTCTATGTCTGTCTTCATGTTGCCAATGCACGGACACAACCTGCGGTGATCAGTGGGCCAGTGCATTAGTCTCCGTAATGATTTAATTTAGGACTGCTTCCACAGTCTTTGACTGTATCCAACCTACCTGCAACGGAATAGTTTATTATCTGAGTACTTTATCTCTCTCTCTTTCTCTCTTTCTCTCTCTCTCCCTCTCTCTCTTTCTCTTTCTCTCTCTCTTGCTCTCTCTCCTTCTCGCTTTCCCTCTCTCTATCTCTCTCTTTCCTTCCCTCTTTCTCTCCGTCCCTCCCTCCCTCCACACATCTCGCTCCACCCTCCCTCCCTCTCCCTCTCTCCATCCCTACCTCCCTCCCTCCCTCTCTCTCTTTCTCCCTCCCTCCCTTTCTCTCTCCCTCCCTCTCTCCCTCCCTCCCCCTCTCTCCCCCTCCCTACCTCTCTCCCTCCCTCTCTCTCCCTCCCTACCTCCCTTCCTCTCTCCCACTCTCTCTCCCTCCCTCCCTCCCTCTCTCCTTCCCCACATCTCTCTCCTCCCTCCCTCCCTCCCTCTCTCTCCCTCTCTCCCACTCTCCCTCCCTCTCTCCCTTCCTCACATGATAGATGTCTTACTGGTTTTTCTAGTCTGAGAGGCTACAAGCGTCCGACTAAAACCGGCAGCGCATCAGAAACGTAATCATGATTAAAGTGTATCGCGCTGTAGTGCTAGCCCGTCTGTTGCATGTCTGCGAAACATGGACACTGTATAACAGTCATAACAGACATATAAATCGTTCCCACGTGAGTTGTCTGCGGTTGATGCGCGGGATGAGGTGGAAGGACAGAGTTCCAGTCTCAGAATCCTAACAAACCCATATAGAATGGACGTGACGTGTTAACCGCTTGTCGAACGACTGCTTTCCTAAGCAGCTGTAATATGATGAGCTAGGAGCATGCAGACATTCATCAGAAGGACCGATCATAATTTACAAGGACTCTTAAAACATCTCTGAGAGGCTTCAACATTTGTGTCACCATCTGGGAGATGTTTGCACAGAATCGATCAACCTACAGTTCTAGCATCACACAACGTGCTCAGTTCATAGAGATACGCCTCATCGACAAGTTTCAGAGAAAGTGAGCCCCGGGAAAGAACAGAACGTACCATGACCCCACAGCCAGCTCCTCATATAGGTGGTTCAAGTGTGGTAAAGTCTACCGTGCTAGGATTAGACTTTACAGTCATATTTCTTTCATGGCGTTCATGCTTTTTGGTCTTGTTAGATCTGTAGTTCCATCACTTGGACGAAGTCCACAGTACTCTCAATATTCGGGTGGCAGCACCCCCCCCCCCCCTCCCCCAGCTTCTACGTCACATCGGCTCCATTTGACCGGATTTGGCACGGTAGGTCTCTGTGTATTGAGCAGTCCAGTAGGATTTGTTCAGCAGTCTAGACTCCAACTCCACGTGCGCAGTCCAGTAGGATTTGTTCAGCAGTCTAGACTCCAACTCCACGTGCGCAGTCCTGTAGGATGTGTTCAGCAGTCTAGACTCCAACTCCAAGTGCGCAGTCCAGTAGGATGTGTTCAGCAGTCTAGACTCCAACTCCACGTGCGCAGTCCTATAGGATGTGTTCAGCAGTCTAGACTCCAACTCCACGTGCGCAGTCCTGTAGGATGTGTTCAGCAGTCTAGACTCCACATAGGCAGTCCCTTGTGTGATTTCTTGAGCCGTTGTAGGTGACCTAATAGTCTGCAGTGGGCTGTTCCCAGACGAAAGATGGTGGTTTGTTGGTGTCTTTCAAGCTGGTGGATTGGGCCAGGTCTATTGCTAACTTCTTTGTCTTTCTTCCATTTGAGTTATTGCGGATGAAAGTTGTTGCCTCTCGGTAAGACACTGTGTAGACAAGTTCCTCAATCTTGTCACATACTTTGAACAGGGCATCAGCTCTCGCATTCCCTGTGATTCCACAATTGGAGGGTAGCCACCAAAGAGTAACTGTTGAGGTTCATCGGATTTTATTGAGCTCAGACCTGGGAAAGAGATGCCGGGGAAGAGATAGGCAGATAGAATCACTGAGTGGCCAAACCTTCGTACCGGTGAGGAACGACTTGCAGCAGCTGACAGAGAGAGATGGCGTGAGATTGTGGGAGAGTCTTCAAGTGCGCCCAAACGACCTGATGGGTTACGAGATGATCTGAACTGAACTAAACTGATCTGATTTCCCGCATCATTTATTTGTACATGGTGTGTTGTATTGCTTCCAGTAGTGATCTACAATCTGTAAAGAGACAGTGATATAAGATCACATCTCCCAACACAAACTTGGTGCTGTCACCATTCTTGCTTGTGGTGACAACACCTACTGTTACTACTGAATCCTCTTCACGTGCCCTGCAAGAACTTTG
Organism: Ariolimax columbianus; assembly: GCA_036924085.1. Lineage (NCBI taxonomy): Eukaryota > Metazoa > Mollusca > Gastropoda > Stylommatophora > Arionidae > Ariolimax > Ariolimax columbianus. The sequence goes on from JAVGWX010000012.1 coordinate 81,575,311, forward strand.
AGACATTCCCGCATTGTTGATGTCTTGTATTAAGTCTGCATAAATGCAATACTGTGCTCTTGTCAATACGAGTTCTGTCCACATGTTTAATTTGCTAGCCTCATGCACAACTCTACATAGTAGCCGTTTCACGACATGAATAAGGGATACAATAGCACTATTCTTTCTTCTCCACGAAAGTACCCCTGATCTCCACAGCATTACAACTGTTTTTGTAAACTGCATGGACTGACTCGATTATTGTCCTACTATTAATACACAGATCGAGCCGGTGTAACAGGTGTTATGAGAACGTCAGTGAGGGATTAATTTGCACCTGGTGGCCTAAGCACAGCCAACAGTGGAGTCCTACTTCCACTCCCGTCCAGTTCAACTCGCACTCATTCATAATACAGGTTTTACTCACAAAGTGAAAGGCTGCTACCAAGCCAAATGGCTATCTAAACACAGTACTTTAGGCAGGGACAAGGTACTATCTAAACACAGTACTTTAGGCAGGGACAAGGTACTATCTAAACACAGTACTTTAGGCAGGGACAATGTACTATCTAAACTCAGTACTTTAGGCTGGGACAAGGTACTATCTAAACACAGTACTTTAGGCAAGGACAATGTACTATCTAAACGCAGTACTTTACGCAGGGACAATGTACTATCTAAACGCAGTATTTTAGGCTGGGACAAGGTACTATCTAAACACAGTACTTTAGGCAGGGACAAGGTACTACCCAAACACAGTACTTTAGGCAGTGACAAGCTACTACCCAAAAACAGTACTTTAGGCAGGGACAAGCTACTACCCGAACACAGTACTGTTGGCAGGGACATGATACTATTTAAACATATGACTACTGACAGGAACAAGACGGAAAAAAGACGGGGAAAAGCCAAAAAATGTATGTAAATTTACTGACGCCAAGCGATCTGAATAAAGGCGGGAAAAGCCAAATAAAAAGGCTTCCGGCCAAACACTGAAAAAAAACAAGATTTGTGGAATTGGCCTTAAAAAGCCAATATGGCAACCCTGTGCTAAATCTGTCCATGGAAAAAAGGGGAGACAAGCAAAACATACTGATCAGACTACGTCAGGGACCAAGATGCTGAGCAGCGCATGAGCTGCAGTGGTCAGCGACCCATAGCTGACTGCTAGCGTCAGGGCCAGCGAACCAGAGTTGCCAAGACCCTTCTACACCTGCACACAGTGATCCTGGATAACAGGCTGCAACAGAGCAGACTGGCTAGGGAGAAGGGATCGAAGAGGGAATGCTAACCCGGTACTCAAAAAATGCTTGCTGAAGTCGGATGTGTTGGACCGAAAGTGAAAATATCACGGTCAAGCTGTAAACTACGACACAACGAATTCCGTTCTCTAGACTACATTCTGCTACTTAAGCCCTTTCTGTGTTTGGTAGCGGGAGATTGAGAACGAATGAAGCCTAGCCAAGCCAAAACTACGTTAGTCAAGGTCAGTTGACATGTACTGACCAAGACCCTCATCTCACTTGCATGCAGTTCTCCCTGTAAGGAGACATGTTTCATGACAGTCTGGCTACCGATATGGGGATCAATGTATTCCCCGCAGTAGTGAGCGTCACATAGAGAAAGCCATAAAGCAGCCGCCTTGAGGACAGCTATCCACCTTCATCAGCACGCTCAGAATGTGAGGAAAGTTACTGCAACCCGCCAGTTAGCGCCCTTTTGGGGTTGGCACAAGAGAGTAAATCAACTCACTAAAGGCATTAAACAACATCTGGATATCGAACGTGCCATCATGAGCCAAGTTCTCAAACACAAGTGAAGGCTTTTATTTGGTTTCCTTTTGCTACTTGGTGTGAAATAAAAATTTAACTTACATACTGTCCGGGGACTGGCATCCCTCACTAACTCTCGAACGGCCCAAGACTCAACAATGAGTACTGAAGATACACTGATAATCTGATGTGCCCATTTGCGTGGAAATCCAGTGGGGTTTTTTATTTTGATAAAGGACGAAGAAATATGAACATCATATTTTGTGTCTCAGTCTCTGTAGACCATACGCGTGGCGCTCTGTGAGTTTTGTCCAGCTGTCTCTGAAGACCATACGCGTTGCGCTCTCTGAATTTTGTCCAGCTGTCTCTGTAGGCCATACGCGTGGCGCTCTGTGAGTTTCGCCCAGCTGTCTCTGTAGACCATACGCGTGGCGCTCTGTGAGTTTTGTCCAGCTGTCTCTGTAGACCATACGCGTGGCGCTCTGTGAGTTTTGTCCAGCTCTGTCTCTGTAGATCATACACATGGCGCGCTGTGAGTTTTGTCCAACTGTCTCTGTAGACCATACGTGTGACGCTCTGTGAGTTTTGTCCAGCTGTCTCTGTAGACCATACGCGTGGCTCTCTGTGAGTTTTATCTAGCTGTCTCTGTAGACCATACGCGTGGCGCTCTGTGAGTTTTGTCCAGCTCTGTCTCTGTAGACCTTACGCATGGCGCTCTGTGAGTTTTGTCCAGCTCTGTCTCTGTAGACCTTACGCATGGCGCTTTGTGAGTTTTGTCCAGCTCTGTCTCTGTAGATCATACACATGGCGCTCTGTGAGTTGTGTCCATCTCTGTCTGCTGTATTTCAACACCACCTACTGTGACTGTACAGGCCGATCCCCAATGACAGTTCCTGCCACAGATCGTACAGCCATGCTGAGTAGGCTGGCCTGGCGGGGTGTCCCTGCCACAGATCGTACAGCCATGCTGAGTGGGCTGGCCTGGCGGGGTGTCCCTGCCACAGATCGTACAGCCATGCTGGTAGGCTGGCCTGGCGGGGTGTCCCTGCCACAGATCGTACAGCCATGCTGGTAGGCTGGCCTGACGGGGTGTCCCTGCCACAGATCGTACAGCCATGCTGAGTGGGCTAGCCTGGCGGGGTGTCCCTGCCACAGATCGTACAGCCATGCTGGTAGGCTGGCCTGGCGGGGTGTCCCTACCACAGATCGTACAGCCATGCTGGTAGGCTGGCCTGGCGGGGTGTCCCTGCCACAGATCGTACAGCCATGCTGGTAGGCTGGCCTGGCGGGTGTCCCTGCCACAGATCGTACAGCCATGCTGAGTGGGCTAGCTTGCCGGGGTGTCCCAAGCTCTTCAGTCTTTCTTTTTTTTCTGCAGCCAGAAGGCCTGTACGAGCGTCGTAAGCTAATATGCCCCCTCCAACTGACTATCTCCAAACAGCTCGATCCTGAGTGAATGTTTCTCAGCCCACGGATTGGATGTTGCATTACTTCATGTCCCTCTGGCATACGTCCTTGAGTAGCTGTGTGGGACAGCGGATTCTTCTAGCTTCAATGACCAGTTGTCCATAGAGAATATAATTTGGCAGACTGTCATCTTCTATTCGGCAGACATGTGCCAACCATAGAAGACGTCGTTTGCTCAACAGTGAGTACATGATGTGAGTGTTGCTGGCTGTAAAATCACATTACGTGGCACTCTCTCTTGACCCTCCCCCCCCCCCCCCCCCAATCCCCAATACACGCCACAGACGACTCACGTGAAAGGTGTTGAGCCGCCGTTCCTGCTTAGTGTAAGTGCTCCACGTCTCGCTTCCATACATGAGAGAGCCGAAACGCAGGCCTGACATACCCAGACCTTGCTGTAGTGAAACAGCGCATTGTTCTCCAATATTCTTTGTCAGGCGGGCAATGACGGTGCTCACCTTGTCAAGCATATTGTCTATCTCGTCGGCTGGCATCCTGTTGCTGGTATGTCTGTGGATTTTCTACCCACTCAGGTCTGAAGCCAGAAAAAGACTGTCACGTCAGAGTGCAACATAAGTTAGCGACTATGCTCCGCTCCGAGATACTGTAGCCAAGATATGGTACATTGCGCTCATTCCCCGCCCCAATATAACTGGCAATGACAAGGCAGACAGATTGGCTAAGAAGGGATCAAGTCAAAAACAACAATACATACCAACAACCCTACATATAGTCAAAGAACTACTAAAGACTGCGAATAGAGGCCTGGCTGAATCGATGTGCAATGGGAAATACAGGGAGAGAAATCTACAAACATATGGACTTGCCAAATGCCAAATATAACATCAACCTCCTGAAAAGGAGAGGCCAAAGCACCATTTTCCGACTTCGCACTCAACACAAACAACTTAACAACCACTTGAACATAATACAACCAGAACACACTCCAGACTGCCGGCTGTACACACATCCCTAAGAAACTGTTGAACATCATCATTTTGAATGTCCGACGCTTGCCGGTGGTAGAAAAGATCTTCCATCGAGGCCAGACAAATGGCACATTTTGTACGGAACTAAACAACAGCTTACAAATACCTTGCAGGTGCCACTATATAGCATTGGACCAAAGGGCAGGAGCCCATAGGCCAGTGGATCAATAACCAACCAACCATCTCATAGGCCGACTGCATAATAGGTAAATACTCAGGTAAATACATTTCCATCCTAAGTCGGTCAAATCATTATTCCTCAGTCAGTAATGCCATCCCATCTGTACTGACGACGCATCAGGCAGCCGTTACCACCTGGAAGGTAGTCACAAAGGGACAGTGGTTATGGACGCATCCTTCAAGTATTCCCGAAAAGAGACAGACCAGTATGTCCGTGACTCAGGATCCTGACATCCTGTCAGGGACGTAGCAAACACATCAGTGGGAGTCATATCATCACTCCTCAGTTAGTCATGCTTTCACATCTTTACTGACGGCGTATCAAGCAGTCCATACGACCTGGAAGATCGTCACAAAGGGACTGAGGTGTGGTTTCCACTGACCTCCATCTCGTTGTTATCCATGGGGATAAGAGACAAGAGTGCAGTGGGGGTGGATTGCTGTAGCCCCAGAATAAATACCACTCACCGTTAGGTTCTGTAGCTACACCTGCAGGGTTCCACCTGCTTCTCCGCTCGGCATCTCTACGAGCACATCTCCGCTTCCGTAGCCCTGGCAGGACTAATACTCCTACGTGCATAGCTCATTGGAGCATTGGAGTGTGCAAACATCACCAACCTCGGTATGGTAGGCTCACATGTAGAGTTTCTTTATGTAGGGTAGAAGGTTCTCAAACCTCGGTATGTTAGGCTCACATGTAGAGTTTCTTTATGTAGGGTAGAAGGTTCTCCAACCTCCTTATGGTAGGCTCACATGTAGAGTTTCTTTATGTAGGGTAGAAGGTTCTCCAACCTCGGTATGTCAGACTCACATGTCGAGTTAATTTATGTAGGGTAGAAGGTTCTCAAACCTCGTTATGGTAGGCTCATATGTAGAGTTTCTTTATGTAGGGTAGAAGGTTCTCCAACCTCGGTATGGTAGACTCACATGAAGAGTTATATTATATAGGGTAGAAGGTTCTCCAACCTCGGTATGGTAGGCTCACATGTAGAGTTTATTTATGTAGAGTAGAAGGTTCTCCTACCTCGGTATGGTAGACTCACATGTAGAGTTAATTTATGTAGAGTAGAAGGTTCTACAACCTCGGTATGGTAGGCTCACATGTAGAGTTTCGTCAAGTAGGGTAGAAGGTTCTCCAACCTCGGTATGGTAGGCTAACATGTAGAGTTTCTTTATGTAGGGTAGAAGGTTCTCCAACCTCGTTATGGTAGGCTCACATGTAGAGTTTCTTTATGTAGGGTAGAAGGCTCTCCAACCTCGGTATGGTAGGCTCACATGTAGAGTTAATTTATGTAGCGTAGAAGGTTCTCAAACCTCGGTATGGTAGGCTAACATGTAGAGTTACTTTAGGTAGGGTAGAAGGTTCTCCAACCTCGTTATGGTAGGCTCACATGTAGAGTTTCTTTGTGTAGGGTAGAAGGTTCTCCAACCTCGGTATGGTAGACTCACATGTAGAGTTAATTTATGTAGGGTAGAAGGTTCTCAAACCTCGGTATGGTAGGCTCACATGTAGAGTTTATTTATGTAGAGTAGAAGGTTCTCCAACCTCGGTATGGTAGACTCACATGTACAGTTAATTTATGTAGGGTAGAAGGTTCTCCAACCTCGGTATGGTAGGCTAACATGTAGAGTTTCTTTATGTAGGGTAGAAGGTTCTACAACCTCGTTATGGTAGGCTCACATGTAGAGTTTCTTTATGTAGGGTAGAAGGCTCTCCAAACTCGGTATGGTAGGCTCACATGTAGAGTTAATTTATGTAGAGTAGAAGGTTCTCCAACCTCGTTATGATAGACTCACATGTAGAGTTTCTTAATGTAGGGTAGAAGAATCTCCAACCTCGGTATGGTAGGCTCACATGTAGAGTTTCTTTATGTAGGGTAGAAGGTTCTCCAACCTCGGTATGGTAGACCCACATGTAGAGTTAATTTATGTAGGGTAGAAGGTTCTCCAACCTCGGTATGGTAGACCCACATGTAGAGTTAATTTATGTAGGGTAGAAGGTTCTCCAACCTCGGTATGGTAGACTCACATGTACAGTTAATTTGGGTAGGGTAGAAGGTTCTCCAACCTCGGTATGGTAGACTCACATGTAGAGTTAATTTATGTAGGGTAGAAGGTTCTCCAACCTCGGTATGGTAGGCTCACATGTAGAGTTTCTTTACGTAGGGTAGAAGGTTCTCCAACCTCGGTATGGTAGACTCACATGTAGAGTTAATTTATGTAGGGTAGAAGGTTCTCCAACCTTGGTATGGTAGGCTCACATTTAGCGTTTCGTCAAGTAGGGTAGAAGGATCTCCAACCTCGGTATGGTAGGCTCACATGTAGAGTTTCTTTATGTAGGGTAGAAGGTTCTGCAACCTCTTTATGGTAGGGTCACATGTAGAGTTTCTTTATGTAGGGTAGAAGGCTCTCCAACCTCGGTATGATAGGCTCACATGTAAAGTTTCTTTATGTAGGGTAGAATGCTATCCAACCTCGGTATGGTAGGCTCGCATGCAGAGTTTCTTTATGTAGGGTAGAAGGTTCTCCAACCTCGGTATGGTAGGCTTACATGTAGAGTTAATTTATGTAGGGTAGAAGGTTCTCCAACCTCGGTATGGTAGACTCACATGTAGAGTTCATTTATGTAGGGTAGAAGGTTCCCCAACCTCGGTATGGTAGACTCACATTTAAAGTTAATTTATGTAGGGTAGAAGGTTCTCCAACCTCGGTATGGTAGGCTCACATGTAGCGTTTCGTCAAGTAGGGTAGAAGGTTCTCCAACCTCGGTATGATAGGCTCACATGTAAAGTTTCTTTATGTAGGGTAGAAGGCTATCCAACCTCGGTATAGTAGGCTCACATGTAGAGTTTCTTTATGTAGGGTAGAAGGTTCTCCAACCTAGGTATGGTAGGCTCACATGTAGAGTTTCTTTATGTAGGGTAGAAGATTCTCAAACCTCGGTATGGTAGGCTCACATGTAGAGTTTCTTTATGTAGGGTAGAAGGTTCTCCAACCTCGGTATGGTAGACCCACATGTAGAGTTAATTTATGTAGGGTAGAAGGTTCTCCAACCTCGGTATGGTAGGCTCACATGTAGAGTTTCTTAATGTAGGGTAGAAGATTCTCCAACCTCTGTATGGTATGCTCACATGTAGAGTTTCTTTATGTAGGGTAGAAGGTTCTCCAACCTCGGTATGGTAGGCTCACATGTAGAGTTTCTTTATGTAGGGTAGAAGATTCTCAAACCTCGGTATGGTAGGCTCACATGTAGAGTTTCTTTATGTAGGGTAGAAGGTTCTCCAACCTTGGTATGGTAGGCACACATGTAGAGTTTCTTTATGTAGGGTAGAAGGTTCTCCAGCCTCGGTATGGTAGGCTTACGTGTAGAGTTTCCTCATGTAGGGTAGAAAGTTCTCCAACCTCGGTATGGTAGGCTCACATGTAGAGTTTCTTTATGTAGGGTAGAAGGTTCTCCAACCTCGGTATGGTAGGCTCACATGTAGAGTTTCTTTATGTAGGGTAGAAGGTTCTCCAACCTCGGTATGGTAGGCTCACATGTAGAGTTTCTTTATGTAGGGTAGAAGGTTCTCCATCCTCGGTATGGTAGGCTAACATGTAGAGTTTCTTTATGTAGGGTAGAAGGTTCTCCAACCTCGGTATGGTAGGCTAACAGGTAGAGTTTCTTTATGTAGGGTAGAAGGCTCTCCAACCTCGGTATGGTAGGCTCACATGTAGAGTTTCTTTATGTAGGGTAGAATGTTCTCCAACCTCGGTATGGTAGGCTCACATGTAGAGTTTCTTTATGTAGGGTAGAAGGTTCTCCAACCTCGGTATGGTAGGCTCACATGTAGAGTTTCTTTATGTAGGGTAGAAGGCTCTCCAACCTCTTTATGGTAGGGTCACATGTAGAGTTTCTTTATGTAGGGTAGAAGGCTCTCCAACCTCGGTATGATAGGCTCACATGTAAAGTTTCTTTATGTAGGGTAGAATGCTATCCAACCTCGGTATGGTAGGCTCGCATGCAGAGTTTCTTTATGTAGGGTAGAAGGTTCTCCAACCTCGGTATGGTAGACTCACATGTAGAGTTCATTTATGTAGGGTAGAAGGTTCCCCAACCTCGGTATGGTAGACTCACATGTAGAGTTAATTTATGTAGGGTAGAAGGTTCTCCAACCTCGGTATGGTAGGCTCACATGTAGCGTTTCGTCAAGTAGGGTAGAAGGTTCTCCAACCTCGGTATGATAGGCTCACATGTAAAGTTTCTTTATGTAGGGTAGAAGGCTATCCAACCTCGGTATAGTAGGCTCACATGTAGAGTTTCTTTATGTAGGGTAGAAGGTTCTCCAACCTAGGTATGGTAGGCTCACATGTAGAGTTTCTTTATGTAGGGTAGAAGATTCTCAAACCTCGGTATGGTAGGCTCACATGTAGAGTTTCTTTATGTAGGGTAGAAGGTTCTCCAACCTCGGTATGGTAGACCCACATGTAGAGTTAATTTATGTAGGGTAGAAGGTTCTCCAACCTCGGTATGGTAGGCTCACATGTAGAGTTTCTTAATGTAGGGTAGAAGATTCTCCAACCTCTGTATGGTAGGCTCACATGTAGAGTTTCTTTATGTAGGGTAGAAGGTTCTCCAACCTCGGTATGGTAGGCTCACATGTAGAGTTTCTTTATGTAGGGTAGAAGATTCTCAAACCTCGGTATGGTAGGCTCACATGTAGAGTTTCTTTATGTAGGGTAGAAAGTTCTCCAACCTCGATATGGTAGACCCACATGTAGAGTTAATTTATGTAGGGTAGAAGGTTCTCCAACCTCGGTATGGTAGACTCACATGTAGAGTTAATTTATGTAGTGTAGAAGGTTCTCCAACCTCGGTATGGTAGACTCACATGTAGAGTTAATTTATGTAGGGTAGAAGGTTCTCCAACCTCGGTATGGTAGGCTCACATGTAGAGTTTCTTTATGTAGGGTAGAAGGCTATCCAACCTCGGTATGGTAGGCTCACATGTAGAGTTTCTTTATGTAGGGTAGAAGGTTCTCCAACCTTGGTATGGTAGGCTCACATGTAGAGTTTCTTTATGTAGGGTAGAAGGTTCTCCAGCCTCGGAATGGTAGGCTTACGTGTAGAGTTTCCTCATGTAGGGTAGAAAGTTCTCCAACCTCGGTATGGTAGGCTCACATGTAGAGTTTCTTTATGTAGGGTAGAAGGTTCTCCAACCTCGGTATGGTAGGCTCACATGTAGAGTTTCTTTATGTAGGGTAGAAGGTTCTCCAACCTCGGTATGGTAGGCTAACATGTAGAGTTTCTTTATGTAGGGTAGAAGGTTCTCCATCCTCGGTATGGTAGGCTAACATGTAGAGTTTCTTTATGTAGGGTAGAATGCTATCCAACCTCGGTATGGTAGGCTCGCATGCAGAGTTTCTTTATGTAGGGTAGAAGGCTCTCCAACCTCGGTATGGTAGGCTCACATGTAGAGTTTCTTTATGTAGGGTAGAATGTTCTCCAACCTCGGTATGGTAGGCTCACATGTAGAGTTTCTTTATGTAGGGTAGAAGGTTCTCCAACCTCGGTATGGTAGGCTCACATGTAGAGTTTCTTTATGTAGGGTAGAAGGCTCTCCAACCTCGGTATGGTAGGCTCACATGTAGAGTTTCTTTATGTAGGGTAGAAGGCTCTCGAACCTCGGTATGGTAGGCTAACATGTAGAGTTTCTTTATGTAGGGTAGAAGGCTCTCCAACCTCGGTATGGTAGGCTCACATGTAGAGTTTCTTTATGTAGGGTAGAATGTTCTCCAACCTCGGTATGGTAGGCTCACATGTAGAGTTTCTTTATGTAGGGTAGAATGTTCTCCAACCTCGGTATGGTAGGCTCACATGTAGAGTTTCTTTATGTAGGGTAGAAGGTTCTCCAACCTCGGTATGGTAGGCTCACATGTAGAGTTTCTTTATGTAGGGTAGAAGGCTCTCCAACCTCGGTATGGTAGGCTCACATGTAGAGTTTCTTTATGTAGGGTAGAAGGCTCTCGAACCTCGGTATGGTAGGCTCACATGTAGAGTTTCTTTATGTAGGGTAGAAGGCTCTCGAACCTCGGTATGGTAGGCTAACAGGTAGAGTTTCTTTATGTAGGGTAGAAGGCTCTCCAACCTCGGTATGGTAGGCTCACATGTAGAGTTTCTTTATGTAGGGTAGAATGTTCTCCAACCTCGGTATGGTAGGCTCACATGTAGAGTTTCTTTATGTAGGGTAGAATGTTCTCCAACCTTGGTATGGTAGGCTCACATGTAGAGTTTCTTTATGTAGGGTAGAAGGTTCTCCAACCTCGGTATGGTAGGCTCACATGTAGAGTTTCTTTATGTAGGGTAGAAGGCTCTCCAACCTCGGTATGGTAGGCTCACATGTAGAGTTTCTTTATGTAGGGTAGAAGGCTCTCGAACCTCGGTATGGTAGGCTAACAGGTAGAGTTTCTTTATGTAGGGTAGAAGGCTCTCCAACCTCGGTATGGTAGGCTCACATGTAGAGTTTCTTTATGTAGGGTAGAATGTTCTCCAACCTCGGTATGGTAGGCTCACATGTAGAGTTTCTTTATGTAGGGTAGAAGGTTCTCCAACCTCGGTATGGTAGGCTCACATGTAGAGTTTCTTTATGTAGGGTAGAAGGCTCTCCAACCTCGGTATGGTAGGCTCACATGTAGAGTTTCTTTATGTAGGGTAGAAGGCTCTCGAACCTCGGTATGGTAGGCTCACATGTAGAGTTTCTTTATGTAGGGTAAAAGGTTCTTCAATCTCGGTTTTGGTAGGCTCACATGTAGAGTTTCTTTATGTAGGGTAAAAGGTTCTCCAACCTCGGTATGGTAGGCTCACATGTAGAGATATCCCCTATAGGGTAGAAGGCTCTACAACCTCGGTATGGTAGGCTCACATGTAGAGATATCCCCTATAGGGTAGAAGGCTCTACAACATCGGAATGGTAGGCTCACATGTAGAGTTTCTTTATGTAGGGTAGAATGTTCTCCAACCTCGGTATGGTAGGCTCACATGTAGAGTTTCTTTATGTAGGGTAGAATGTTCTCCAACCTCGGTATGGTAGGCTCACATGTAGAGTTTCTTTATGTAGGGTAGAATGTTCTCCAACCTCGGTATGGTAGGCTCACATGTAGAGTTTCTTTATGTAGGGTAGAATGTTCTCCAACCTTGGTATGGTAGGCTCACATGTAGAGTTTCTTTATGTAGGGTAGAAGGTTCTCCAACCTCGGTATGGTAGGCTCACATGTAGAGTTTCTTTATGTAGGGTAGAAGGCTCTCCAACCTCGGTATGGTAGGCTCACATGTAGAGTTTCTTTATGTAGGGTAGAAGGCTCTCGAACCTCGGTATGGTAGGCTAACAGGTAGAGTTTCTTTATGTAGGGTAGAAGGCTCTCCAACCTCGGTATGGTAGGCTCACATGTAGAGTTTCTTTATGTAGGGTAGAATGTTCTCCAACCTCGGTATGGTAGGCTCACATGTAGAGTTTCTTTATGTAGGGTAGAAGGTTCTCCAACCTCGGTATGGTAGGCTCACATGTAGAGTTTCTTTATGTAGGGTAGAAGGCTCTCCAACCTCGGTATGGTAGGCTCACATGTAGAGTTTCTTTATGTAGGGTAGAAGGCTCTCGAACCTCGGTATGGTAGGCTCACATGTAGAGTTTCTTTATGTAGGGTAAAAGGTTCTTCAATCTCGGTTTTGGTAGGCTCACATGTAGAGTTTCTTTATGTAGGGTAAAAGGTTCTCCAACCTCGGTATGGTAGGCTCACATGTAGAGATATCCCCTATAGGGTAGAAGGCTCTACAACCTCGGTATGGTAGGCTCACATGTAGAGATATCCCCTATAGGGTAGAAGGCTCTACAACATCGGAATGGTAGGCTCACATGTAGAGTTTCTTTATGTAGGGTAGAATGTTCTCCAACCTCGGTATGGTAGGCTCACATGTAGAGTTTCTTTATGTAGGGTAGAATGTTCTCCAACCTCGGTATGGTAGGCTCACATGTAGAGTTTCTTTATGTAGGGTAGAAGGTTCTCCAACCTCGGTATGGTAGGCTCACATGTAGAGTTTCTTTATGTAGGGTAGAAGGCTCTCCAACCTCGGTATGGTAGGCTCACATGTAGAGTTTCTTTATGTAGGGTAGAAGGCTCTCGAACCTCGGTATGGTAGGCTCACATGTAGAGTTTCTTTATGTAGGGTAGAAGGCTCTCGAACCTCGGTATGGTAGGCTAACAGGTAGAGTTTCTTTATGTAGGGTAGAAGGCTCTCCAACCTCGGTATGGTAGGCTCACATGTAGAGTTTCTTTATGTAGGGTAGAATGTTCTCCAACCTCGGTATGGTAGGCTCACATGAAGAGTTTCTTTATGTAGGGTAGAATGTTCTCCAACCTTGGTATGGTAGGCTCACATGTAGAGTTTCTTTATGTAGGGTAGAAGGTTCTCCAACCTCGGTATGGTAGGCTCACATGTAGAGTTTCTTTATGTAGGGTAGAAGGCTCTCCAACCTCGGTATGGTAGGCTCACATGTAGAGTTTCTTTATGTAGGGTAGAAGGCTCTCGAACCTCGGTATGGTAGGCTAACAGGTAGAGTTTCTTTATGTAGGGTAGAAGGCTCTCCAACCTCGGTATGGTAGGCTCACATGTAGAGTTTCTTTATGTAGGGTAGAATGTTCTCCAACCTCGGTATGGTAGGCTCACATGTAGAGTTTCTTTATGTAGGGTAGAAGGTTCTCCAACCTCGGTATGGTAGGCTCACATGTAGAGTTTCTTTATGTAGGGTAGAAGGCTCTCCAACCTCGGTATGGTAGGCTCACATGTAGAGTTTCTTTATGTAGGGTAGAAGGCTCTCGAACCTCGGTATGGTAGGCTCACATGTAGAGTTTCTTTATGTAGGGTAAAAGGTTCTTCAATCTCGGTTTTGGTAGGCTCACATGTAGAGTTTCTTTATGTAGGGTAAAAGGTTCTCCAACCTCGGTATGGTAGGCTCACATGTAGAGATATCCCCTATAGGGTAGAAGGCTCTACAACCTCGGTATGGTAGGCTCACATGTAGAGATATCCCCTATAGGGTAGAAGGCTCTACAACATCGGAATGGTAGGCTCACATGTAGAGATTCCCCACATAGGGTAGATTGCTCTCCAACCTCGGAATGGTAGGTTTATATGTGGAGGTACTCTATGAAGGATAGAAGGCTCTCCAACCTCAGCAGATTTACATGTAGAGATTCATCATGAAAGGTAGAAGGCTTTCCAACCTCTGTATGGTAGGCTCACATGTAGAGATTCTCTATATAGGATAGAAGGCTCTCAAACCTCGGTAATATAGGTTAAATTTAGAAGGGAGACTACATTTGTTCTACGTATCTGCTTTTGCTGAAGTGGATTTACAATTTACTTTATTCGCCTAGTGACCCCTTCCATCTTTAAAACCTACACCCATTGACAACTAGATGAACGGAAGCGTGCTGAGACCTGATTTGAACTCAGAACACCACATGGGAAACAGAACATACTGGCTACACAAAAAACGATGCCTATTACCAGTTGAACAGAAGAGAGCAGGTCGTGGTCTTCAGACTTCGCACTGGCCACAATAGACTGAGGTACTGCCTATTTAATAAATTGAAGATAGGTGGCACTGACGGATGCTCGTGCGGTACCGGGAAAATGACCGCTGAACATCTGCTGCAAAACTGCCCGACATACGAGGATCAGAGAGAGCAGATGTGGCCATCACCAGTGGCAACACTAGACAAGCTCTATGACAGTGTCGACAGCCTCAGGATGACCGCTGTTTTATTCGAAAAAATACAGGTTGACGTCTGACAGCGTACGAAGAAGAAGAAGAAGAAGAAGAAGAAGAAGAAGAAGAAGAAGAAGAAGAAGAAGAAGAAGAAGAAGAAGAACTCAGAACGTTTACTATCTCTTAACCGCTCTACCACTAAACCAATCAATAAAACCCCCCATCTTCCTATGGTGTATTTACCCTCAACAAATACACATCATCTACCTGCTCTAAGCCACCTGTTACAGCTTTGATAACGCTCTTCCGGTTGCCTGTATATTTATCACAAGTTTCCCTCTCAGCCTCTCCATGAGTGGATATGGCTGCCTTTACCTTTCATGCAACGGGAATTCCAAAACAGAGCCTATTTTGTAAAGCTGTCAGCTGTTTTCGACAACGTGTGGCCTATCCAAAGCCCCCCCCCCCCCCCCCCCCCCCGCTATCTCCTTTCGTCAAATGCTAGCGACACCTAGCCTATTGTATAATTCATTATGGAAATTATCCGGCCATATTAATCTCACTATCTGCCTCAGACATCTATTGATGAAAGCTTCAAACTTTTATCGATGCGGTCTCTGCTGATTTCCATGTTACAGAGACATACAATTGGATTGATTTTGGAGTTGAATATTTGTATTTTTGGGGTTTAATTTCTTTGATTTCTATAAATTCCCTAACGCAATAAAAGCCTCCTTTTTCCTTTTGTATTTCTATTTTTAAATGTTTTTCTGTACCTCTCGTATGCTTTAGCACTCCCCACTCATACCAGTTATAATACTAGGACATAATACAGCGAGGCTGTAGCGGAAGTAAAGGTCAACATAAAGAATAATAGATCATACAGTTCAAATACCGCCACTGCACAACCAGGTCAGGTTAGGGCAGGTCATCCCGTAACTGGTGAGGTCGTTGGGGCACACATGAAGACATCCTCACAACCCCACGTCATCCATCTCTGTCAGCGGCCGCTGCCTGTGCCTCTTTTGGTCGGAGATTGGTCCATTCTTTTATGTTGTCCTCCCACCTCTTTTTGGGCCGGCCTCTTCATCATCTGCCTTGCACCTTTCCGTGGAGAATCGTATTTGCAAAACCATTTGATCTCGGTATGTGACCGTACCAACCGAGTTTCCTTCTTTTGACAGTTGCCAGTAGGTCTTCAAAAGGCCCTATTGCTGTTGTAATTCTATCTCGTATTTCCTCATTTGTAACTCGATCTTTGTACGTGACGTTTAAAAGTCTTCGGAAACATATCATCTCTAAGGCCTGTTTCCTTCACTAAAGGTCAGCTATAACTGTTCATGATTCACACGCATATAGGAATATGCTAAACGGTTAGCACTTTGCACTGCATAATATCATCATGTAGCATGTCCTTTGTAGAACGTCGCTCCCATCACAGTCTGTCTGAAGGAAACTCGTTCTCTAGCCAAAATTCTAGCCTCCGCCACAGTCATACCCAGCCATTCCTGGATATCTTGGTGCCATCGTCTTCTTGGTCTACCCCTTCCTCTTTTGCCTGGTACCATACCTTCCATCACTGTTCTCTCAAGACCGCTGTGTCTCTTGATGTGACCAAAAGTATTTGCATTTTCTAGACAATATGGAATTGATAAACCAGTTCTCCTCTATGCTCAACTCTTGCCGAATGTCTACATTTGTGTTTTTTCTCTGTCCATGGTATTTTGAGGATCTTTCTGTAACATTTTGACTCGAAGGATTCGATTCTTTGTCTAGAAGTTTTGGTAATCGTCCACGATTCGCAGCCATAAGCTGCCACAGAAAAAACACAGGCTCTCAAGACTTTTACTCTTATCATTTTGTTGGTGCTCTGCCATCATTTCTTCAGGCTGTTCAGTCTCTGCATTGCCATAGCTAGTCTTCTTCTGATTTCTTTTGAGCAGTTGCAATTTTTGTCAATTCTGTAGCCCAGATATTCAAAATGTGTGACCTAATCTATTTCTTCACCACCCATTGTAAATTTATGCTGACAGTAACATATACGAAATCTACGTTTCGATCATAAGGCATTCATCGGGGTATTCGTAGTACAGCATTAAGACATTTCGTTGTAAATTAGGGTTAGAGCTTGTTTTTGATCCGACCTGGTTCCTGAACAAGACGTGTCTATGTTTTTATACTCCTGACAGTAAAGCGGTCGCTATTCAAAGGTGAACATTTAATGAAACCAGACAGAAATGCCCGTAAATGCAAGCGTTCGTTCAGCCACAAATGGCAATGAAAGTCATCCGATGAACTTGACATCGTGGTGACACCTCATCCCAAGCGATGACATCTTTCAATACAGCGGTTCTAAAATGGGTGTTGGTGTGAATTATACTTCGTTAGCAAGACTTTCTCCACAACAGCGGTTCTAAAATTGATACCAGCGATGTGTGTACTTGGTTGGTAAGACTTTTTCCGCAACAGCGGTTCTAAAATTGGTGTCGGTGTGGATTGTACTTCGTTTGCAAGACTTTTTCCACAACAGCGGTTCTAAAATTGGTGTCGGTGTGGATTGTACTTCGTTAGCAAGACTTTCTCCACAACAGTGGTTCTAAAATTGATATCAGCTAGGTTTGTACTTGGTTGGTAAGACTTTTTCCGCAACAGCGGTTCTAAAATTGGTGTCAGCGAGGTTTGCACTTAATATGTAGGAATGTTTCTGTTAATGTTAATGTTTACCTTTCACGTTCTTCTTCTTCTTCTTCTTCTTCTTCTTCTTCTTCTTCTTCTTCTTCTTCTTCTTCTTCTTCTTCTTCTTCTTCTTCTTCTTCGTTCGTTCGTTCTCAATCTTCCACTACCAAACACTGAAAGGGCTTAAGTAGCAGAATGTAGTCCAGAGAACGAAATGCGTTGTGTCGTAGTTTACAGCTTGGCTGCGATATTTGCACCTTTCGGTCCAACACATCCTACTTCAGCAAGCATTTTTTGAGTACCGGGTTAGCGTTCCCTCTTTGATCCCTTCTCCTTAGCCAGTCTGCCCTGATGCAGCCTGTTATCCAGGATCACCGCGTGGAGGTGTAGAAGGGTCTTGGCAGCTATGGTTCGCTGGCCCTGACGCTAGCAGTCAGCTATGGGTCACTGACCACTGCAGCTCTTGCGCTGCTCAGCATCTTGATCCCCCTTTCACGTTCGTTAGTGAGAAATTACGGCTGCGGTTATTAATCTACTGTCATTGCATCACTACGGTCTACATGTGGTTTATATGTGGTTTATATGTGGTTTATATGTGGTTTATATGTGGTTTATATGTGGTTTATATGTGGTTTATATGTGGTTTATATGTGGTTTATATGTGGTTTATATGTGGTTTATATGTGGTTTAAATGTGGTTTATATGTGGTTTATATGTGGTTTATATGTGGTTTATATGTGGCTTATATGTGGTTTATATGTGGTTTATATGTGGCTTATATGTGGTTTATATGTGGTTTATATGTGGTTTATATGTGGTTTATATGTGGTTTATATGTGGCTTATATGTGGTTTATATATGGCTTATATGTGGTTTATATGTGGTTTATATGTGGTTTATATGTGGTTTATATGTGGTTTATATGTGGTTTATATGTGGTTTATATGTGGCTTATATGTGGTTTATATGGGGCTTATATGTGGTTTATATGTGGCTTATATGTGGTTTATATGTGGTTTATATGTGGTTTACATTTGGTTTATATGTGGTTTATATGTGGTTTATATGTGGCTTATATGTGGTTTATATGTGGTTTATATGTGGCTTATATGTGGTTTATATGTGGCTTATATATGGTTTGCTGTTTGTTGATATTGTTGTTCTTACTGTTGTGTAATGTCCACAATGAGTACGGTTAATACTTTTTGTGTGCCCTGAAAAGGGCGTTGAATGGCATGTTGCAGCAGTTTTCCTTACATTCCGAGCGTGCTGATGAAGGTGGTCCTGCAAATTTAGTGCTAAGCTTAACTTAGTCTGCGTAACGTTCACTACTATGGGGATCACGTGGATCCCCAGCTCGTCAGACAGACTAAAACAGTCTGTTTAAAGGGATAACTGCATGGAAGTGGGGTAGGGTCTCGATCAGTATGTATCACCTGACCCTCATTAACATTGTCTGACCTGACGTTAGTCTCCTCTTCCCATATATGGTTCCCAGTAGTATTCGCCCCTTTCAGCCATGACAGACTTTAGGATAGGACCTTGTAGTGAGAACTCTCCTTTTAGTGTTCCTTCTTTTATTTCTTCTTGCGACGTTGTCTTTTCATTTTTCTGTGTCGAAAGAGCTTCGTTGCACCTGGTATGAAGTCGTTCTTCAGGCTACATCTCCACTTTGACCGGTTTGCACTTCGTCTTCTTAGGCTGTCAGAATTATGCTGTGGTCGACCGACTGTTCTCTTGTCATCTGATAACTGCCAACAGAAGATAGCTGTAGGAATGTGGTCATCTTCCATGCGACTAGCAAGACCAACACTTCGTAGTTTTCGCTGTCTCAGGACAGTTGACATACTAGGGAGACTGGTGTGAGAGTACACCTCTACATTTGTAACTTTGTTCCTCAATTTATTCATTCATTCAAAGGCGTCTCAGTCTTTGCAGACCATGTGAGTAGCCTCTCAGGGCGGAGGCCTGGGCGTTGAATATGGAAACCCTGGACTGTCCAAACGGCAGGATCCCCCTCTCGGCCTCGCGGGTGTAATCCAAAGGAATGAAAATCATGAAAATTTCGCACCAGCTCAGCTGCAGGAGCTGCCGGAATGAGTCCCCAATTGTGAAACCATCCGCCTTAGGTGCTACCACTCCGGATGTTCTGTCCGGGTTAACTCCCGTAGCCCTACCCTCTTCCGAGGTTTCCACAAGGCATTGGAGTCATTACCCGCAGATGCTAGTTACTCGAGACATCTAATGATACTCTCATCATCTCAACACTAGCCAGCACTCTCTGGGAATTACGGTGTAAAATCAGAGTTTCTCCTCTCCTTGTGAACTGCCTGAACAGGCTAACAAGCTTCGTCTACCCGGGTTTAGAGTCAGAGTTTACCTTCTCTTAGATTGGCTGCCAAACAAGGCTAATGAGCCCAATCTGCCGGCCCAGTTATACCGCCGGGTACTCGGTCGCGCCCCACAGCAGGCTCTGTAAGAAGCTCCTGGAAACGCCTGAACGGAAAGCCGAACAGTGAATTCGGCGGCGATCTCTACACCTGGAAAGGAGAGGCTATATAAGACGCTTCACTTTCCTTTAACGAGCGTGAAGTCCAGCCCAGACCTCGCTACGGGCCTATATATTCCTCTATATAACTCTAAGAATTGATCACAGGCGTCGAAGATGGAAAATGTTGAGATTTGCTTTAGTTTGGCATAAGCAGTCCATGTTTCGCTACCCCGTAGGAGTGTGCTGACGACACATGTATTGTACACGATGCCTTGTTTTAATTGTGAGTTTCTGGTTCTTCTGAACATGCGTTCTGAGGCGAGCAATTGTAGCAGAAAGGTAGCCAATCTGACTGTCTATTTCTGGATGTTGAGAGAGCTTGTCGCTCATTAGGCACCCCTGGTATGTGAATTGTTGGTGCACAGCTGGCAGCTCATTTTTATCGGTAGTAAAAGTTGTCGTGTCATCCGCTTTATGTCCTTGCACATTTGTTTTGTTAAGACTTATTGCGAGAGCCTAATTTTTGCTAGCCTGGGAAGCGATCTATTAAGCTCTGAAGTTTCTGCTGACTGGTTTTATATGGATTATGTATGGTTAACATATGAGTAATATATGCTTTGTGGATTATATATGGTTTACATATGGTTTATATGTGATTTATATATATTGCGTTTATTTGTTTATATATATAGTTTTTATGTAAGCAGTAGACTAGAGAGGCGAGTTTAACATTTAGGATAAGGACAAGACGGCAAAGACGAACTCTGCGTTTCGGAGGCTGCAGGCGTACGTCTGGATTCGACATGTCATCAGTATCGCCATCAAGATTAAAATATATAGTGCTCTAGTGTCGGGGGATTCCGTGGCGAAGTGGTTAAGCCGCCGGACTCGTGATCAGGTGATGTGTGTTTGACTCCGGAATCCGCCGTCTTTTTCACGAATGCTTGATGCGGAGTCCCCTGCATCTCCTAGTCGCACTCTAGTCGTCTTGTCCTTGACTTGCCACTGGGGTGGGGCGGCACTAGACAAGAGAGTAAGGATAAAAAGTAGCGCAGTTAATCCTTACTAAAAATAACGCTAGCAAAATAAATAATGCCATCATCGTCTACGATGGACGGCGGCCTTTGCCTTTTGCCTTTGCTTTGTAGTGTCGTCCACTCTACTGCATGTCTGCGAGACGTGGACATGGACATAGCAGACACGCCAGACAGCTAAATTGTTTTCATTTGAGATGTCCGCGTAGACTGCTCAGAAGACTAATATGTTGAGCATTCAATCGCTTCTGCTAAGAAGCTAAGATAAGATGGACGGGACATGGTGTTCACATTTCCGATAAGCGTATCCCCAACCAGCAGTAATACGGTGAGCTCCACGGATAATTATAAGAACGAAAGAAATGCTACAGAGAATCCTTGAAGTGTCTCTGAAAAGCTTCAACATCATTGTCACCTCCTGGGAGTTGCTTGCACAGAACCGCTCCAACTGGAACGTTAGCATCACCAACGGTGCTCAGATCACAGAGCTCAACATCATCGCGGAGGATCAAAGTAGGCGTGCCTACAGAAATTGCTGAACGACTGCACAGCCAACTCTTCACGCTAGTGACCCAGGTGCGGCAAAGTCTGCCGTGCCATGATTGGTCTTTAGAACTATGCGATAACACATACCGCGGCACAAGCCTGATGCTGATACATCTTCGTTTGAGATGGGCAACTACTAATTACTGTTATCATGTTGTTTCTATATATTTAATGTATGGTTCACATATGATTTATATATGGTCTAATATATGGTCTAATATATGGTCTAATATATGGTCTAATATATGGTCTAATATATGGTCTAATATATGGTCTAATATATGGTCTAATATATGGTCTAATATATGGTCTAATATATGGTCTAATATATGGTCTATATATGGTCTAAATAAGGTGTACACATGGTTTTAATGTGGTTTAAATACAGTCTTCATGTGGTATATGTATATGGTATATGTATATAGTATGATGTCTATGTATCCATTTGAGCATCAGTTTGGTAGATCACTCATTACTCATTGCAAAAGTATCGGGTCGGATCCCTGCTATAAACACGATCCAGTCGACTCAACCATAAATGGGTACATGACTCAGTGTTTGGGAAAAAAAGCAGCAAGGAAGAGGACTGACCACTCCCATTTCATAAAAAAACCGCTACCTAGTACAACAAAGTCTCTAACACGTCATCCCCGACAGCTTTGTCTAACGTTCTACAACATTGACGTTCAATACGGTCTATGCTTGATAACCTTTTTAACAGGCGGTGATCAATAAGAAGGCCCAAAACAAGAGAGAGATAGAAGATAACATCATCAAGTGCCGTGCCGACTGGCATCATTTATCATGTCACATTACATCTAATGCAGCCTTGTTCTGCTTATCTAAAACTGTTGATAACCTAGCTTTATTAAATCACGCTGACATGTCCAGTAACGTCTCTCTCTCTCTCTCGCTCTCTCTCTCTCTCTCTCTCTCGCTCTCTCTCTCTCTCTCGCTCTCTCTCTCTCTCTCTCTCGCTCTCTCTCTCTCTCTCGCTCTCTCTCTCTCTCGCTCTCTCTCTCTCGATCTCTCTCTCCCTCTCTCTCTCTCTCGCTCTCTCTCTCTCTCTCTCTCTCTCTCTATGTCTTCAAAATTATCAAGTGTAGCAATGTACATTGGGAACTCTAAGCTTACTTCAATCATTAATGGCAAATAGTGGATGCCTTATATTTACCGAACCAAGATTGACACCAGTTCTAAACATATTACTCCCAGGAGCTTTTCATCACAACATAAACTCAGGAAGAATCAAACACACGTACATACATATAAATATATACACAAACATACATCTCAAACAAATAAGAACCAGCAGGACACTGAAATTATGATTCAGAAAATTGTAAAATTCATATAGAACAGGTATTTATAATTAGTCACCATGCATAGACGGAATAACAGCTAGAGCAATTCAAACTTGTGATGAGACAGAAGTCAATTGGCTAGGAAAACAATCTTTACAACAGCATGCAAAGAAGGGCAAAGCAGCCATAAAATGTATAGCCTCAAAACAATAAGCTAACTTTATTTATTTGTTGTTTCGTGCGCCTAATTTCTCAGGATAGTTGACGCTGTACTGCGTGTTGCGCCGAAAGGCCTATTTCAATCGACCCCAGAACGCATTATTAAAAAAAGGTTAACTTCCCATACTAGAACCATCTTCCTGATTAAAGAAACCAAACTTGGCAAGTTTGAATTATGACAGTGTCACTAACAACTTTGTCACCCTCTCCGCTCCTCCCTCTCCCTTCCCCCAATGAACTAGATCGTTAGCGGATGTTTTTAGAATATTTAAAAGACAAGTTTTCATACTCTATTTGCCCTTGCCATTGCCTTGTACATTTTAGAACTGATTCTAGGTCTACCCTTCCAAATTGTAAGCCCATTTTACACTATGACGGATAACGGCTTGTGTGAATTGGTGTGTATATGCAATGCCCCATCTAGGGATGGCCTTTCGAGTTGTCAACTCAAACTATGGATTAGTCAGACGCGCCTCGTTTTCCCACAGATTGGACACGGTATGACAGCGCTTGGGTCAGGGGTTATTAGTATAGGGGGCAGGAGCGTGATATCAGAATTCTGGGAGTGTGAGATTAGGCTTACTCGTTTGTAGACTTGACTTATGGAGATGTGAGGCTTGCCTTTTGGAGATGTGAGGATTGACTTATGGAGATGTGAGGCTTATGGAGATGTGAGGCTTATGAAGATGTGTGGCTTATGGAGATGCGAGACTTGGCTTATGGAGATGGCGAGCTTGACTAATTGAGAAGGGGGACTTGATTTATGGAGATGTGAGGCTTGACGTATGGAGATCGGGGATTTGACTTATGGAGATGTGAGGCTTGACGTATGGAGATGGCGGAATTGACTAATGGAGATGTGAGGCTTGACTTATGGAGATGTGAGCATTGTTTTATGGAGATGGGGTATTTTACTTGTGGAGATGTGAGGCTTGACTTATGGAGATGACGGACTTGACTTATGGAGATGTGATGCGTGACTTATGAAGATGTGAGCATTGATTTATGGAGATGTGATGCTTGACGTATGGAGATGTGAGCATTGACTTATGGAGATGGGGGACTTGACTTATAGAGATGTGAGGCTTGACGTACAGAGATGGGGGACTTGACTTAAGGAGATGTGAGGCTTGACATATGGAGATGGCGGACTTGACTTATGGAGATGTGAGGCTTGACTTATGGAGATGGAGGACTTGACTTATGGAGATGGAGGACTTGACTTATGGAGATGTGAGGCTTGACGTATGAAGATGGCGGACTTGACTTATTGAGATCATACATAAACCATATACAAATGATTTATAACTATATATAATACAAGTATAAACGATATAATCTCCGCCATGGCCGATCCTAAGCTCGGATGAGAAAGGAGGCAGATTGAGCGTGAGGCCAGCTACTCCATCTCGTCAAAAACAATTGCTACAAAAACAACAACCAAAACAAAACCAAAAACCGTTCTTGAAGAGAAAGGTCCCCTCAGCAGGGCCTATAACGCGGCTCAGCCAAACACCAACGAAAGCTGGACTGCCGACTACCATTTTATTCTTCGACAAGAAAGCCTTCCAGACTCGGCACCTGGATTGTTAGAACCACGCGGGAGAAGGGAAAGGCAGCGTAGATTGTAATAGAGAGATAGAGAGCGATATGGTGGTAGTATCCTTGGGCTGAGTGAGACTAGATGGACTCAGTCAGGGAAGGTACTATTGGCAACAGGGGAGACTGTGATATACTCAGGACATGAGGAAGAGAAAAACGCTCCACACACAGAGGGAGTGGCCTTAATGCTATCAGCGGAGGCCCAGTGTACGCTCATAGAGGGGAGAGCAGCCGGATTACGGCTGTTGAGGGCTACATTTAGAACAAAGAACAAGAACATTAAACTAAATATAATTCAGGGATATGCTCCAACAACTGAAAAGGAAGACACACTAAAAGAGGTTTTCTACAGCAGATTACAGCAGCTAGTGGAAGAGACAGGGAGAAGTGACATTACCACACTACTGGGAGACCAACACAAAAATAGGTCATGCCAACGTGGAATAGAAGGAGATTATGGGGAGAGGGGGACTAGGAGTTCTAAACAAAAACGGAGAAAGGTTTGCAGATTTTTATGCAGGAAACAAATTGGTCAAATGAGGAAGTGTTTGCACACATATCCATTCACAAGGCAACATCGGTAGCATCAGACCAGGAAACAAAGAATCAGATTGACCACATCTGCGTAAACTCCAAACTTAGACGATCATTATTAGATGTCAGGGTCTACGGGGGGAGGGGGGGGGCAGATGTGGCCTCAGACCACTTTTTAGTGATTGCGAAGGTACAGCTGAAGTTAAGGATAAACAGACAATTGCAAGTCAGCAGGTCATGGTACAATACATGAAAGACGATGATAAGAAAAACGAGTTTCAGACATAATAGATCATGCGATGACCCAATAGCCACGTTGCGGATAATTTTGGAGCAATCATTGGAATGGAATTCGAGTTTGTACATCAATTTCGTTGATTATGGAAAATCTTTCGACAGGATAGAGATATACTCTGGAAGCTACTGAGGCACTATGGGATTCCTCAAAAGCTGACAAACATAATTCAACAGACGTATGAAAGTATGCAATGTAGAGTTATACATGAAGGACAACTCACAGATTCAAAATTAAATCAGGGTTACAACAGGATTGCCTGCTGTAACCTTTCCTGTTCATCCTGACAGTGGACTGGATTATGAAAGTAACAACAAATGAGAGAAATGGAATCCAGTTGACCTTGAATAAACAGCTGGAGGGCCTGGATTTTGTGGATGATATAGCCCTTGTGTCCCATAGCCAAGCCAAATGCAAAAGAAACTGGATAGACTGGATTTTACCTAAAAACAAGATTCTTTGAAGATCCATGAGGAAAAGACAAAAATAATTAGGGTCAATGTAACAAATGCGGAACAAATCAGGATGAGAGGAACGCCACTGCAAGAGGTAGAGGTATTTACATACCTAGGAAGTATCATTCAATAATGAAGGCGGGACACACGAGGATTTAAAAACATATACAAAAAGCAAGATTTGCATTCGGAATGTTGAAACCCATACGGAACTCAAAGGAAATAAAAAGGAAGACAAAATAAAAATTTTCAATTTACATTTAAAGGGAGCGGAAACCTGGAAGATGACCAAAGGCAATGACAGGAGACTGCAAGGTTTTGTTAACAGATGCCTGAGAAAGATTCTTGGTATACAATGGTTTGACAAAGTTACAAATGATTGACTGTGGGAGGCAGTGGGAAAGGGTAAATTGGAACAGGAAATCTTAGGAAGAAACTGGCGATGATGGGTCATACATTAAGAAAGCCCCAGGCCAGTATCACAAGGCAATCCTTGCCATGGAACCCTCAGGGAAGGAGAGGCAAAGGCAAACCAAGATACACACGGAGACGAGATCTGGAGGCGGAAGTAAAGAAAACAAGAAAAAGCTGGAAGAAAGTGGAAAAGATTGCACAGGACAAAGCTGCTTGGCGAGGGCTGGTTGATGGCATATGCACCACCGAGTGATAGAAGGCATAAGAGAGAGATAAACGATATAAAAATCATATTTAAACCACATATACACTATATAAAACTATATATTAACTATATATAATTATAATAATAGGTGAAACAGCACCTTCCAACAACAATAAGAGCGCCCATTCAAACAACTCACGCGGATAAACAAATCCGGGAAAGGCAGCAGAATAAAATATACAAAGAGCGCAGTTTCCTCAAAATCAGCGCAGAGATCTCTGCATGCGGTGCACCATTAATCTATAGTCTATCTCCCGTCACCACACAAAAATGACGGGTCGGTTAGTGCTGTCTTCAGACAAAAGGCTCCGGGCCGCAAAAGATATCGTATACTGGTCAGTGCATGTTACGATCCTTTAATGTTCACATATGGAAAGGGTTCAAACTGCGTTATACTGTGTGTATATGTATACTTACGAATCGCATTCAAACGAAACCGGACATAACTGTACCAAGTGAACATACGTACGATGCGCACGATGACGTCACTTCTGATGTATACAGCATTTACCAGCCGTCAAGTTTGCATAATTTCATTATATTCCGACTTATAGTTTCGTCAGCAGACCGTTGAAAACATGGCTGTGATACGGAATCCGTCCAGAGTTGATCAGCGAGGGGTGATTTGGTTTCTAACAGCTGAAGGATGTCAACCAGTTGACATGCATAGCAGAATACAGGCAGTGTATGGTTTCAAAAGTGTGTCGAAGACAACAGTTAAGAACTGGACAACGGTGTTTAAACAAGGGCGTGGGTTAACGAAAGATCTTTCAAGACACGTCAGGCGCATATGGTTCCGTCAGAAGATGTCATAGCCAAAATTGATGCAGTAATTCGGGTGGACCGTCGCCGGAGCTTATATACGAGAGGTTCCCATATGAAACAGGACCTAACTGCACCAAGTAAATATAAGTGCGCATGATGATGTCACTTCTGATGTAGCAGCACATACCAACCGTCAAGTTTGCAAAATTTCATTATTCTCCGACTCAAAGTTTCCTCGGCAGACCGTTGAAAAGATGGCGGGTGTGATCCGGAATCTGTATATATATATATATATTTAAAACGAGGTGTCTTCAAAATGAAAATCTTACAAGTGGGATAGAAATTGCAAATATCAAATTATATCAAATCCTATGCAGCCTAACCTAATCGAATCAGATCCCATCTCACCTCATCTCATCTAATGTCGTCTAATCTCATCTATCTCATCTAATCTTATTTCATATCATTACATCCCGACTCATCACAGTCTATCACACCTGACCTATAGCATCCATTCCCACCTCACCATATCTCATAATTTCTCCCTCTCTCTCTCTCTCTCTCTCTCTCTCTCTCTCAATCTATCTATCTATATATCTATCTCATCTCATGTGATGCCATATCTGCGCGTCTAACGTAAGACGTCGTGTGATGATGAAATCATCTTTATTATGATATCTGTGTATAAATCGTTATTATAAATCCATGACTATCAAGTACTACTTTAACATCATCAATCCATTATTTTCTTGGTCTTACTCTGGCTCTGAAGTCATGATATTTGTTGCAATAAGCTCGCAGCACTAATTGAATATATTCTTGTTCTACGGGAAAAGTATTGAATGCTTTGGACAACAAGGTCAACATCATTGTCTGTTGTAGGTCGATGTGACCACGTCAACTATACTCGCCTAGCCGACAGTTTAAATTTAAATGTGTATACATACACAGTCAGTTTTCATGAAGAGGCCATGTAGAATCCAATGTTCCGGCTTTCTCGTTAGTAGTTTCTAAACATACGTAAGGGATAGCCAAATACATGAAAATAAGAAGGTAATTGAGGCAGAGTTAACGGCGCAGCAGCTGTGCAATGGTAGTGAACGAGGCGATGCTGATAAATCCTGAACAGGAGCGAGGCCAACCAATGGCAACCCTAGAACCAACAGCCCAGACCCCCTGCATTGCCAGCAAGACCGCCTGTGGGCGACATCAGGGAGCAGGAATAATCAATTGTCCTCAGATCATTTTGTGACAAAACTGAACGATATCAAACAGGGTTTGGACCAGCACAAGATCAACTGCCTTGTCGGGGAACTGGTCGCTTATAACCTACGGCTTACTAATTAACCGAAGATTTAAGGCATCGATGTCCTACGACAACCAGATGACGAATCAGTTCGCTAGGCTCGCCCAGATGTTGATTTTCAAAAGTGTGTCTTGCATCATTAAGGGCATGTCTCTGTGAAATATTAATTGAGATTTTTTTCTATGTTGATTTTGAAAAGCAAATTGTTGACTTTGATGCATTGGATTGTCAATCAAAGACAGGGGCATGTCTTTCACGCTAAACTATTGTTGACTGATTTCAAGAGAACGAGGTTTCCTGATGCAGAATCTCTAACATGGGTCTCTTGATAGTCTTCCCTTGTTGAGTCGAAACCTTTGGCTTGAAATCGGAGGACTAAATTGAGTGGTTAACAAGGGGATCAATGTGGATAAAAGATTTCAGTTCTTTGAACGTTAATGTGTTTTCTTTTGGATTAAACAGCTGTTTCATGTTTACTCGCGCTTTCCATTTTATGCTTTTGTTGCGATTCGTTGTAAAATTTCTAGACGGTCAAATAGCATGCGCTGCAGCTGTTGGTCTTCTTCTGTTCTTCCGCTTCTTCTATTTCTTCTTCTTCTTCTTCTTCTTATTGGAATTATTCTACTTCTTCGTTTTCTTCTTCCTCTAATTCTTTTACTACTTCTTCTTATTCTTCTTCTTCTTCTTTTTTCTTCTACTTCTTTTTCTTCTTGTTTTTCTTCTACTTCTTTTTCTTCTAATTCTTCTACTTCTTCGTCTTCCTCTAATTCTTCTATTTTTTATTCTTCTTCTTCTTCTGCTCTTTCTTCTACTTTTTCTTCGTCCTCTTCTTTTTATTCTTCTACTTTTTATTCTTCTTCATTGTGATCTTCTTCTTCCTAATCTTTTTTTTCTTCTACTTCTTCTTCGTAATCATTATCATCATCTTCTTCTTCTTCTACTTATTCTTCCACTTCTTTTTCTTTTTCTACTTCTTTTTTTTCATTTTCTTCTATTTCTTCTTCTTTTTCTTCAACTACTACTACTTCTTCTTCTCGTTACTTATCTACTTATTTGTCTACGTTCTCTTTTTCTGCTTTTCTTTTTCTTCTTCTACTACTTCTTCTGTTTGTTTGTCATTTTGTAAGCGATGTCTATACTTGAAATTTAACTCTGGATAAAGTTTGATTGAGGGTTCTTCAAGGCTCTCAAATAATTGTGTGTAGATGTTCATCTCTGTGCGATAGTGTTCAGTACTCAGTTGACGAAGCATACAACAGCTATACTGGATATGTTCAGCTATCTGTACTGCTTGACCGCACGTACACACGAATGATAGAGCCAATGTTAGTCTGTGTAAGTGGCTACTCAATCTGTAATGTCCTGCTCTCTTGCGGAACAAGATGACCTACTCGGCCCGATAAAGACAGTGATAGTTGTCTCTGCAGGGTTAGATGTTAACGACGTCTCAGTTTCTGTGAATGTACGTGTTACATGTCCGTGTTGTTATTTCCACTCTGATAACTCTTTAATATAAATCTCCTGGTTTACAGCTGCGTAGACTCGTACATGACGGAGCAGATTGATGTATTTGATTGTTCGAGTTTGGTTACAGGGTTTGTTTGGGTCAGTATTGGGTCAGGATTCGTGATTAGAGCTGGATAGCAACCTAATTTACTCACCTGTAAAGTTAGATACAATCAGGGTGAGTTTAAGTCGACTTATATAATTGTAATTCAGTCCATTTCATGTGTCTTCTCCGCATCAAAGGTCCGTTTCAGTGAATCTCCAGTATTATGTCTCTTGCTATGATGTATCAATCTACTAGGATTGTTTCTGTCCATCTTCTGATGTTATCCTGCCACTTATAGTGTTAATACAGCAGATTTGCCTCCCATTTTTCATTCACGGATTGTTTCTAACAAGGATTGATGTCTGTTAATGTGACCAAAGGGATCAAGACGCTGAACAGTGCATGAGATGTAGCGGTCAACGACATAAAGCTGACTGCTAGGGTCAGGTCCAGCGAACCAGAGCTGCCAATACACTTCTACACCTCCACGGAGTGATCCTGGATAACAGGCTGCAAGAGGGCAGACTGACTAAGGGGAAAGGATCGAAGAGGGAAGGCTAACCCTGTACCCAAAAATATCAGGGTGAAGTCGGATGTGTCCGACCGGAAGGTGTATATATCGCAGACAAGCTATAAACTAATACACGATGCATTCCATTCTGTAATCTACATCATGTTGCTTTCAGACCTCTTTTCAGGACTTGGTAGCGGGAGATTGAGAACAAACGAGGAAGATAAAGAAGGAAAATTAGTGACAAAATTATCACAACTATCCAAATCTGTTTCGCTCTTTTATTCTCTTTTGCACTTTCAATGTCTCCAAGTCTTCATTATTTCTGTTCTTTTCTTTCCAGAAGATGCGATCCATTCTTTTATATATTTTCACATTTCAAAAGCGTCAGCTCTCTCGTCTTCACAACTCGTTTCTTCATTGTTCAAGATTCTATTCCTTACACTAAGGGCGAGTGTGTCATTCTCATTTTTAAATTGTGAGCACTTGTTTGGACCTGGCTTGGCTTGGCTTGACTTGCCTTGCCTTGGCGTGGCTTGACTTGACTTGGCTTGGCTTGGCTTGACTTGCCTTGGCTTGGCTAGGTTTGGCTTGACTTGACTTGACTTGACTTGGCTTGGCTTGGCTTGGCTTGGCATGGCTTGGCTTGGCTTGGCTTGACTTGGCTTGGCTTGGCTTGACTTGACTTGGCTTGGCTTGGCTTGACTTGGCTTCGTTCGTTCTCAATCTCCCGCTACCAAGAATGAAGTCTAGAGAAAGGAATGGGATTTTTCGAAGTTTACAACTTGACTGTACACTGGTCCTGTCAATATGCTTGTGAGACATGGACAGTTACAGCTGACCTTCAGCGAAGAAAACAGGCCTTAGAGATGAGATGTTTCCGAAGACTTTTAAATGTCACGAACAAAGATCGAGTAGCAAATGAGGAAAAACGAGATAGAATTACAACAGCAATACGGCCTGTTGTCAAAAGAAGGAAACTCGCTTGGTACGGTCGCATATTGAGATCAAATGGTCTTGCAAATACGATCCTCCACGGAACGGTGCAAGCAGACGACGAAGAGGCCGTCCCAAAAAGAGGTGGGAGGAAAACATAGAAGAATGGTCCAATCTCCGACCAGAAGAGGCACAGGCAGAGGCCGCTGACAAAGAAGGGTGGAGTGGGGTTGTGAGGATGTCTTCATGTGTGCTCCAGCGACCTCACCGGTTACGGGATGACCTGACCTGCCCTAGTCTGACAACCTGACTGTGATATTTGCATCTTCCGACTTCAGCAAGCATTTTGTTATTACCGGGTTAGCCTTCCCTCTTCGGTCCTTCTTCTTAGACAGTCTTTTATTGCAGCCTGTTATACAGGATCACCGCGTAAAGGTGTAGAAGGGTATTGGGAGCTCTGGTTCGCTGACTCTGACCCAAGCAGTCAACTACGGCTCACTGCCCGCTGCAGCCCATGCTCTGTTCAGCGTCTCAACCCCTGTTTGGATGTCAATATATCCTTCGAGTATCCACATTGCGTCACAAACATTTAGACAACCCATTTTTAAGTACGCCTGTCGTTATGTAAATCCATGAAGTTGCCACAAACCGCTGATAGTATTCCTAACCAGATCGGCATATCTGTTAGTATTCACTACAAACCTATTTATAACATCCACGTAAACAATCTAAACAGATCTAATTCAGAAAAATCAGTTGCAACAACTGAATTTTATCACAATCAATAATGGAATACCCTTCGAATTCCACGTGAAACAGAGAAAAATCGTTACAAAATTATTTAAAGTCAAGCTAGCCACCATGTTGTTATCAAGATGGGCGGAAGTGATCTTGTTTTTGATTTAGTCGTTTCTATAGCAACAACCGGTGCTAATACAGCCAATACACCGGTGAGTATAAAGAGACAATACCCCATGCGAATTTGTGTGCCAATGGTTAAGTAAAAGATGACTTGTATTTGTGAAAACAGATATGGCTATCCATATTCTCTTCCTGGTCTCCATTTCCCGTCTCCCATTTTCAGTTATTATATTTCCAGGATAGAAGAACCTGTTGACCTGTTCCAGTATTTCACAGTCTAGTTTTAGCTGTAGAGTATATCTAGAATCTATTTTGCTCATTATTCTATTTTTCGTTTTCTCTGTGTTGATGCCCACTCCATGAACCTGTCTTGTATTCTTCACTTTGATCCAAAATAAATTTTATGAGTGTATAGGTGACATTCTCGATCCACCTACGTGGAAGTCAGCCTCTTGGACATGGGCCGGACACAAAACTGCAAATGATATTCTGACGCTGCAGGCTGGTCATAGTGTATTCTGACTAAATGACCAAACCACATGATTTCTGGGGTGTCAATGTAGGAACTAACTGGATTTATCCCCACTGTCTTCCTCGGCGTGGTGAGTGGATTCGGTCACGGTTAGTCTTTCCGGCTGCACTTCTCACAAAGCGCATTCCACAGCTATGGATCTTACTCTTTTGTGTTTCTAATAAGGAAATGTTGTGTATACTAGTTTATGGTGCAGAAGCATGGACAGTGAATAACAAGTTAGATAAGAGTATTGAAGCCTTCGAAAAGTGGGTAAATATAAGATTGGGTAGCATTTCTTGGAAAGTGGAGAAAATAAATTTGGAGGTATTGGAAATGCTGGGGGTAAAAAGGGAATTAATGACCGAAATCAGGGTTAAAAGTTACATTATTGTGGTCATAAAACAAGACATACCTTCTTGTTGAAGACCATAATGGGGGGGGGGTAGGGCGGGAGGCAGTCGTTCAAGAGGCAGACAACGGTTTAAGTTGGTGGATAATATCAGGAGATGGGCTGGAAAAAGCTTCTCAGATTGCACAATTACGACAAGACATAGAGTACGCTGGAGATCCATTGAGACAAGAGATAGAGAACACTGAAGATCCAGTGAGGCAAGAGATAGAGTACACTGGAGATCCATTGAAACAAGAGATAGAGTACGCTGGAGATCCATTGAGGCAAGAGAGTACACTGGAGATCCATTGAGGCAAGAGATAGAGTACACTGGAGATCCATTGAGACAAGAGATAGAGTACGCTGGAGATCCATTGAGACAAGAGAGTACGCTGGAGATCTATTGAGGCAAGAGAAAGAGTACACTGGAGAACCATTGCAGCCGACCTTCAAAACGGAGAAGGCAACTGAACAGAATAAGGACCAAGATTGACATTGCTAACACAATGTAATAAACAGCCTCCTCTTATTTGATTGACGTACTCTACGAAACCAAACCTACGTGATTACATGAAATAAAACTGCTACATAATGTTCCTCTTTGGCTCCTTCGAGACATTGGTTTTTAAATGTAAATGGCTGATTATTTAAAATAAATTGATGTGGTTCGTTGTGTACAGACTTTCATTCTCAAATATCGCAGCCAAGCTGTAAACTAACGACATAACACATTCCGTTCTCCGGTCTACATCTTGCTACTTGCGAAACACTGTTCAGGGCTTGGTAGCGGAAGATTAATAACGAAAAAGAAGAAGAAGAAGAAGAAGAAGAAGAAGAAGAAGAAAAAGAAGAACAAGCACAAGAAGAAGAAGAAGAAGAAGAAGAAGAAGAAGAAGAAGAAGAAGAAGAAGAAAAAGAAGAACAAGCACAAGAAGAAGAAGAAGAAGAAGAAGAAGAAGAAGAAGAAGAAGAAGGAGAAGAAGTAGAAGAAGAAGAAGAAGAAGAAGAAAAAGAAGAACAAGCAGAAGAAGAAGAAAAAGAAGAAGAAGAAGAAGAGGAAGAAGAAGAAGAAGAACAAGAGGAAGAAGAAGAAGAAGAAGAAGAAGAAGAAGAAGAAGAAGAAGAAGAAGAAGAAGAAGAAGAAGAAGAAGAAGAAGAAGAAGAAGAAGAAGAACTCTTACAGAGCATTCCTGCCAGAACAACTTGAGAACTACTGTTTGAGATTTCGGCTGACAAGTTTTGAAGGAATAAATACAGATTATGAAAACATTTAAACGCTTCTTTATTCCCTTGAAACCTTGGCACAGCTCGCAGAGTGCATATCCTGGTCTAGAAGCGGAGAATCGGATTCCGTTTGAGGTTCGGATCTGCCATGACCTGGGTCAATATGTTAAGACAGCCACAATATTGCCATCTCGACCAGCGCTAATCAAATTCAAACAAAAAGAAACTCTACCCAGGATTCCCCGTGGCTGATGTTTGCCATTTGAGTTTCCCGTTCCGGTATGAGGGCAATGTTAGTTTCCGGATTGAACTCGCGCGTCTGTTTGCCAGCAAATGCTCTATCTAAGCCTGCTCACTTTTTAAAAGCCCACACTTTTCTTCTTTTCTTGTTTTCATTTAGTGGACTCCTATGCGGAAATTTTGTACAGGAGATATTAATCTTTCGTCACGCTGCTAAGTATTTTGTCAAACTTGGGTTCTGTTATGTAAAAATCATGGCATTGCGCACATGAAAAACGTTATTAGGGCTCAGTACCGTTATATCAATGTTGAAGAGTGCAGATACTTATGGTTTCTGTAGCTCCCTGGATATATACACTGATATTCTGTCCTCTCAGGAACGCCTTTCTGCAGAATCCGCTTATAATTTCAAAATGTTATAACCTGTGCCTTACCGGTTCATTCCTGCAGTGTCTTCATCCAAGAGGCCGACTTTGGTCAACTTTAAAATCTTACCTGTATCCTTTGTCAATGTTCACAATACGGATGTACCTGAGGTCATATTGAGGTCGGATTTAAATACAATCCGGCAAGGGTCTGTGAGCTGGCAAATGGAGTTTAATGTGGATAAATGTACAGTCATCCACATGGGTAGATCTAATGTAGAACATAATTACAGAATGGGAGAGAACAATATTAGAATGATAGAAAAGGAAAGTGACTTAGGGGTTGTAATAGATCATGGTGTTTTTCTTCTTCTTCTTCTTCTTCTTCTTCGTACGCTGTCAGACGTCAACCTGTATTTTTTCGAAAAAAGCAGCGGTCATCCTGAGGCTGTCGACACTGCCATAGAGCTTGCCTAGTGTTGCCACTGGTGATGGCCACATCTGCTTTTTCTGATCCTCGTATGTCGGGCAGTTTTGCAGCAAATATTCAGCGGTCATTTTCCCGGTACCGAAGGTGCATTCGGCAGTGCCACCTATCTTTAATTTATTGAATATGTGGTACCTCAGTCTATTTTGGCCAGTGCGAAGTCTGAAGACCACGACCTGCTCTCTTCTGTTCAACTGGTAATAGGCATCGTTTTTTGTGTAGCCAGTATGTTCTGTTTCCCATTTGGTCATGTATCTAGCTCTAATACGCCTCTTCGTATGTCACACAAGGATCTGGTTGTGGTAGTCTTGCACCTTCTTTTGCCAGTCTGTCTGCCTCGTCGTTGCCTTTGATGTTACAGTGGGATGGAACCCACTGTACCACTACTCTTTTTGGTGCGGACTGCTGGCATAGTTGACAGAGTACTGCTCTTAAATCATTAAGTTCAGTATTTTTCTGGCTTTTTAGTGCTGTGACTACGACCAGGGCATCTGTAAGCAGGACTATATGGCTTTCATTTCTTTTGCCTGTCACCATTTCTTCTACTGTAGCCCTCAGTGCCTCTGCCTCCGCTCTGAAATTGCTCGAGTATTTTCCAGTTGCCACTGACCGTGTTAATTTTCTACCATTTGGTAGGCTCAGGAATACCCGTGCTCCTCCGTTCTGTGTTGTGTTTGTTACAGAACCGTTGGTGTATGCATGGGTCCAGTCCATGCTTGGGTAGTTTTTCGTTATGTACCTCAGGGTTGTGTCTCTTCTTTCTTTTTCAGTCTGGCTGTTCTTGTTTCCAATACCTGGTATATTTTCTACCACCTCTGGAAATATATGCTGCCTCCAGGTAGGTTTGCGTACAGTAGGGATGGGCTTTGGTGTTGTTAATGCGTTCATAGAATCTTCGCTCATCTTTGCTTTGGCTATTTCTGAAAAAGTTTCTCCGCTTTAGATTCCCATTTCCAAAATTATTTAGTCTCTGATGCATTGGATGGTCTGTCAGTCTTCTGAGTTTCTCTGCTTGCTGTTGGGCCCTGCATCCTCTTCTGTCGGTCATGAATTGCAGATTTGTAATCTTTTCAAGTTCTACAATTGGCGTTGACTTCATGCCTCATGTTATAACTCTCATTGCTTGGTTTTGAAGTTTGCTAATTTTATCAAAATTCGCCTTTGCTGCTGTTGTCCATGCCGCAATGCCATACTCGAGAACTGGTCTCACTCTTCCAGTGTACAGCTTCTTTAGTATACTTTCGTCTGCTCCCCAGCTTGTGCCAGCAAGTTTCCTCATGATTGCCATTCTTTCTCTCGCTCTCATTCGGTTTCTCTCGATCTGACTTTTTCATGTCATGCGCCGATCAAATGTGACTCCCAGGTAGTTTGGGTTGTCGTTTGGCAGCATATATTTGCCGTTAAGACTTATTTTGGTGTTTTGGGGTTTGTTTGAAAGCGAGAATATCGTACATGTTGTTTTTTTCCTCATTTAATTTGACCAGCCATAAGTTCGCCCACTCCTCCAGCGATTTTAGGGCCTGCTGCATCCGATTACTTGCTATGGTGAGATTCTTTTCAGAGGTCCACATGGCCAGATCGTCTGCAAACATGGAGCTGTGGACTCTTCTTGGTGTATTCTCTGTTAAGTTTTTTATATACACCAGGAAGAGTGTGGGTGACAGTACTCCCCCTTGGGGTACTCCCTGCTCAAGTATCACTCTTTTGCTCATCTGCCCTTGTACTTGAACTCTGATTGTTCTGTTTTCGAGGTAGTGGCTGATCCACTTGTACATTTTCCCACAAACTTCACTTCTTCGTAGCTTGACTTTAAGTCCCTCTTTCCAGACCTTGTCAAATGCCTTTTCTAGATCCACCCACACCGCTACTGTGTGTTTTTCTCCTGGTAAGCATCCTCTATTTCCTGGGCTATGAGAGTGATCTGATCCTCAGTGGATCTGTGCTGTCTAAAGCCTGCTTGCTGTGGAATTAGTATGTGTTTTTCTTCTAGATGCCACATCAGTCTGGGGTTTATCATACGCTCCTTCAGTTTTCCTACACAGCTCAGCAGACTGATAGGCCTGTATCCATTAGGATCTGCTCTGTCTTTTTCTTTCTTTGGTACTGGTATAATTACAGCATATTTCCATGCCTCAGGTTTAATTCCCCTGTGCCAGCTTTGGTTCAGGACTGATAGTAACTTTCTCTTTGCTGTTTGGCCCAACCCCATCAGCATTTCGTTTGTTACGCCAACTTTTCCGGGCGATTTCTTTTTCTTCAGAGTTCTCATGGCCTCTTCCATTTCATTCAGGATCATGGTGTTCGTCCATCTTAATCGATGAGGACCACTTTGTCAGCATTCACTGTTCTAATGCGTTTGAAGATGGCTAAATAAGCCAATCTGAGTCTTGAATTGTCTGCTGCACTTTGTACAGGGAAATAAGACACCTCCTTCCACCGGGGTTGAAGAACGGTTGATGTGAGTTGACTTGCGAACCGATCGTCTCTGGATAGACTCATAAATTCTTGATGCCTCATGTCTCTGGATAGACTAATCTATTCTTGCTGCCTCATGTCCCTGGATAGACTAATCTATTCTTGATGCCTCATGTCTCTGGATAGACTAATCTATTCTTGCTGCCTCATGTCTCTGGATAAACTAATCTATGCTTCATGCCCCATGTCTCTGGATAGACTAATCTATTCTTGCTGCCTCATGTCTCTGGATAGACTAATCTATTCTTGATGCCCCATGTCTCTGGATAGACTAATCTATTCTTGCTGCCTCATGTCTCTGGATAGACTAATCTATTCTTGATGCCCCATGTCTCTGGATAGACTAATCTATTCTTGCTGCCTCATGTCTCTGGATAGACTAATCTGTTCTTGATTCCTCATGTCTCTGAACACCCTCAGCAATAGTCCTGGGCTAGTCTGTGCGATTGGTGACGATTCTTACCCAGTTACCGTAGTTAATACCGCACTGGATCGGTGACCTCTGTAGTGTGTCATTGCACCTTTTCCGCTGCCCACTGCTTGCTCTCTTGCCATTTTGGAGTTCACCATAGAGAAGCTCTGTTTGAAGACATTGATCCGACATGCGCACAACATGGACAGCCCATTTAAACTGTGCTGTACGTATCATGCTGTGTAAACTAGACATTTTGGTTTTGGCCTTGAACCTTCTCAGATTGAATAGCCCGCCGTCAGTGTGATAATGAAGTCCAACTCCGACTTCGCAATCCTTGAAGGCATCCCACATCATGGTAGAAAACATCATACTGAAAAGAGCCAGGGCAAGCACACAGCCCTGCCTCACACCGCTAGTAACACTAAAGGGAGCAGGGTAATTTCCCTGATCAATAACTTGGGCACGCATACCATCATGAAATTGTCGCACCATTGCAACGAATGTCCCGGGCACCCAAACTTGGCCATAACTTTCCACAGACCGTTACTATTTACGGTATCAAATGCCTTAGCGAGGTCCACATACGTCGTATAGAGAGAAACATTCTGTTCTTGACATTTCTCTTGGATCTGCTTTGCAGCAAAGATCATATGGATGATCCCTCGGTTCTTCCCAAAGCCACATCGAGCCTCGGGTAGTAAGTAACCAATGCTTCAGGGGAGTATTTAGTCTGCGGAGAAGAATTTTTGCAAACACTTTTCCTCCTACGCACAGCAGAGATATCACTCTGTGATTATCACATATTTGTTTACTGCCTTTACGCTTATGTAAATGAACAATGGAAGCGTCTTTAAATTCTTGTAGGATGCTCTTTTTCTTCCACATTTCGCAAAACAACTGAGTTAGTTTCTCAGCCATTGTTTGGCCGCGATCTTTATAGATCTCTGCTGGGATGGCGTCAATTCCCGAAGCGTTGTCGTTTGCGAGGAGGTAAATCGCGGCCCTAATTTAATACTCGGTCGGAGGATCATCCAGGTGAGAGTCTTGGCCAGTATATTTCTCCTGACCCTGGCTAACATTCTCTGATCAGTGTGTTTTGCCTGACCAGACGTTAGCTTCATCGTCCCGTCAAATGAGGGTCTTGGCCAGTATATTTTTCCTGACCCTGGCTAACATTCTCTGATCAGTGTGTTTTGTCTGACCAGACGTTAGCCTCATCGTCCCGTCAAATGAGGGTCTTGGCCAGTATATTTTTCCTGACCCTGGCTAACATTCTCTGATCAGTGTGTTTTGTCTGACCAGACGTTAGCCTCATCGTCCCGTCAAATGAGGGTCTTGGCCAGTATATTTCTCCTGACCCTGGCTAACATTCTCTGATCAGTGTGTTTTGTCTGACCAGACGTTAGCCTCATCGTCCAATCAAGAACACTGAGGCACATTTAGAAACTAGCAGCCTTTTTTCTCAGCTATCCCTTATCAGTATGTGACCTATTTATTGACTCACCCTTGAACAATAATAAGCTAGAGTGCTTGCACATACACAAAGTTTGCGCACCGCTCCTGGAACGAACCGTCGATGTCCGTATAACACCAGGATGCAGGGTACCAAGCCATATTTATCAATCAGTTTCTCCCTTCATTTCTGTTCCGTTTACTCGATATGGCTCGTGTGAGATATCGAATATTTGATTGCCGACAGTTAATTCATCCCTTTGATTCATTCCTCTCTTCAAACTTTGACGCTGGGGAAACCTTTGGTTAACAGGATTGCAGATCAGAACTCTCACGGATTGAGTTACACCGAACGGGGATTGAACTGTTGGTTCTGTTTCAATCCTTTTCCCTGTTTCCTCTCTATCGTTTTTTTTTTCCATTGCGATTGTATTTCCTATAGATTCTATTGTCCTGAAGATTATATTTCTTTGTCGATTGCATTCTTATTTGAGTAGATGAGTGGATAGTGTGATCGCTTCTGGCGACAAGGGTGTCAGGTTTGATCCAATGTCTCGAAATACTCCATTTCTTCATGCTGTACATTAGTACCGGACTTACAATTAGGGAAAGCAAAGAATTGGTTGCCGAAAATCACACACAAAACTGAGTCCTAGCAAATTAAAATCTCCAACATGTCTCTCTTCATCTCAGATTGCATGTGTCATCTATTGCGGTCTTTATCTTATATTCTATCACTAACAGTACGTCATTTGCATACATATTTCGTATGACGAGAATTGGGATTATATCGTTAAAGTAACATATTATATATATTTCGCCATTATGTGTGCCACATAGACGTAGAGACAGCATTACCAACTTAGATGTTTACCGAGAGAGACAGAATGGAATACTAACGTCTAATCAGGCAAAATATACTGGTCAGACATGTTAGTCAGGGTCAGGCAAAACATACTGGACAAGAGATTCACCTTGGTTTCCTGGTATCCCTTCTTGGAAACGAGCTGTTTTCATGGTAGCCTGGCTAACAATGTGAGACTCAGTGGTCTCGAGATAAGGTGTCCGCCTCGGGTGCCGGAGGTCGCCTGTTCGAACCCCGGTGTAGACCAACAGGTAAAAATTACCCTGATCTCTGGGTAGTGAGATCGGACTCCCGTGTACAGTGTCGAGCCCGTTAAAAATTCTTTGGCAGTTGGAAATCAAAAAGAGAAGGCTAAACGACCGTTTCCGGAACAAAATTCAAGTTAAAAATATATCCGAGTTATTTGTACCTTTCCCCAGGTAGTTTGTTAAGAGCAGATATAGATGGCGCCTAACTGGTAGCGTGTCTACTTAACTGTAGTGTTTGTGTCTATTAAGAATGACTCGCATATGGGTTAAACCACCCTCCAACAAATTGGTTGTATGCAGACTCTGTAGAGTCTTCTAAAACAGTATAAATAAGTCAACTAAAGTTGTGTGAGGTGGGCTGGCCAGTTCCCTTTCCTTCTGGCTGTTTCTTACTTTACCGTAAGTCAGATAATCGTTTACAGCTGTGTAGACTGGAGAGTGACTGCTGCGAACGCTGAGCGCCATACTTGTTGCCAGGAAAAGCTATTGCTTTACCACAAATCAGATAGATACGAGTAGAGAAATCTATTATCTGTCACAATAAATCAAAATCGTTGATCTCCCTGTGGGAAACAGCTCTTTAACTACACATCAAGTCCTCATATTTGATTTTAGTTGACACGCCCATATTTTTGGACGTCTTTGTGGCTTGAAATGTATATATAAGGAAGTCGGTCCCATGCCTAACCAGTCGCTGCAGCCCATGATGACATGCTTGTCAGGTTTACGGTGTTATGTTCCTTTGCCCACTTTTCGAACACCGGCAGCATTTGTGCGACTTATCTTTAAAAGATGCTCACTCCTTTCTTCTTCTTCCTTTTTTCTTCTTTGGCTTCGTCCTAAAAAAAGACGTTCTGAAGTTGTGTCGCAGTTGTAACAGCGAGGCTGCGATATATGCGCCTTTCGGCATAACACATCCAATTTCAGCAGGGCGTTTCGAGGAATGGGTTTGTCTTCGATCCAAAATCTCTCAGTCATCCTGCATGGTTGCAGTCTGTTTCTAAGGCCGCCACATGGAGGCGGAATATGATCTCGGTCAGTCAAAGGTCCCTAACTCTGACCCTAGCAGCAAGTCACGTGTCGCATCCTGCTGTCAGCTCATTCACTGTCATGTCAGCGGCCCCAGCCTGGATATTAATTCACTGTTTTCTACAAAGCATTGTATATCGCACAAAGCAGTTAGAACAACGAACCATCGAGCAGTGACTGAAAAACTCAAATTTTGAAAAACCTCAACTTTAGCGGTCACTTAATATATCGTGTATTCAATCAACAGTAACTATTAGCAGAAATATGTTTCCAAAAGAAATGGCACAATTACACAAACTCTATCACAAATTATAACAGATTCCTTGCACGCCTTTTCACTTCCAATGAACTTGCCAGTTTTAACAGTACTTCATCCATTCATGTTCCCAGTATAATTTCTTTATGGGGACAATGTCAAATAAATGTTATTTTGTTTCGGGCCGTGTCAAACAGCGGTCAGAGTTTTTACGACTGTTTTAACAGATTTACAATGACATGCTAATTGTAAAACATTTGACAAGGAAATGAAGGAAGGGCTTTGCCAGGGGAAGAAAATGTGGGTAACTGGTATAGCTGAATAGTCAAACATCGGATTGGGAGCCCACAGGAGTCTAGGACGATGCTGGTAGTTCATTCATGGGCCCAGTGGGTTGTGCCGACGCACCCAAAGGCCAACAAAGACTGGTGATTCAGATGCCGGTGGCCTAACGGATGCTTCGGTGCGTGACTTGACGGACTTGTCAGATCAGGTTAGATATACTCAAATGTTGACAGGAAATGTATTTGTGTACACTTTCCTGTACTTTCCTGTGAGAAATAGTCAGAAATGTACATTCTCTAATACAAAGTTTATTGACGGGTCTCACGCGAAATCATAATGTGTCAGAAAAGGTGTATATAGGATCTTCTAAAAGTGTATAGTTCTCCCCCCTAAGGGTATATAGTTCTCCCCTCTAAAGGTATAAAGTTCTCCCCCTAAAGGTATATAGTTCTCCCCCTAAAGGCATATAGTTCTCCCCTCTAAAGGTATTTAGTTCTCCCCCCTAAAGGTATAAAGTTCTCCCCATAAAGGTATATAGTTCTCCCCCTAAAGGTATATAGTTCTCCCCCATAAAGGAATATAGTTCTCCCCCCACTAAAGGTATATAGTTATTCCCCCTAAAGGTATATAGTTCTCCCCCTAAAGGCATATAGTTCTCCCCCCTTAAGGTATTTAGTACTCCCCCCATAAAGACATATAGTTCTCCTCCCTTAAGATATAGTTCTTTCCCCCTAAAGGCATGTAGTTGTTCCCCCTAAAGGTATATAGTTCATCCCCCTAATGTTAAATAGTTCTCCCCCCCCCCCTAAAGGTAAATAGTTCTTCCCCCTAATGGTATTTAGTTCTCCCCCCTAAAGGTGTATAGTTCTCCCCCCCCCTAAAGGTATATAGTTCTTCCCCCTATTGGTATATAGTTCCCCCCCCCCTAAAGGTATATAGTCCCCCCTTCCCCCAGCCCGCTAAGCAGGAAACTATCATACCAGAGCTGGGATCTGCACAAGGGCATCTGCTGCTGTAGAACTACAGGTCAACTAAGAAATACTACTACTACTATTACTACTACTACTACTACTACTCCTACTACTACTATTATTATTATTATTATTATTACCACTCCTATTACTACTACTAGTAATACGACTACTACTGTTACTACTGCTACTTCTACTATTGCTACTACTACTACTAATACTACTACTACAATTACTACTACTGCTACTTCTACTATTGCTAATACTACTACTACTACTATTACTACTATCACTACTACTACTATTACTCCTTCCGCTGCTGCTACTACTACTACTACTACTACTACTACTAGCACTAACAGTAACACTACCACTACCACTATCAGCACCACTACTACTACTACTAATATTATTAATTCTACTACTACTACTACGAATACCTCAATTTCAAATTCCACTATTATTACTACTGCTACTACTACTAATACCACTATTACTACTACTACTACTAATAATGCTACTACTACTATTAATACCACAATTACTACTACTACTACTATTAATACCACTATTACTACTACTACTGTTAATACCACTATTACTACTACTACTATTAATACCACTATTACTACTACTACTATTAATACCACTATTACTACTACTACTATTAATACCACTATTACTACTACTACTATTAATACCAATATTACTACTACTACTATTATTAATACCACCACTACTACTGCTATAACTCCTGCTACTATTACTACTACTACTATTAATACCAATATTACTACTACTACTATTATTAATACCACCACTACTACTGCTATAACTCCTGCTACTATTACTACTACTAGCAGACAAGTACACAAGGGAGGTAACCAGTAATTTGCAGAACTGGTCCGTTTATGAGAAACGATTCGGTTTTTTTCAGCTTAAATAGTTGGGGTTTTCCCCCTTTACGTTCATAATGTATTTCTATACGAGTATTTCTGGTGCTGAAAGGGGATCAACGGATAGTACACTGTAACTTGTCAGGCATATCTTCTTCTTCTGCGTACACAGTCAGACAGTAACCATTATTTTTTCGAAAAAAGCGGCGGTTATCCTGAGGCTCTCGCCACTGCCATAGAGCTTGTCTTGCAGTTCCACTGGTAATGGCCACATCTGCTCTCTCTGATCCTCGTATGTCGGGCAGTTCTGCAGCAGATGTTCAGTAGTCATTTTACCAGTACCGCACGGGCATTCGTCGGTAC
This sequence comes from Ariolimax columbianus, assembly GCA_036924085.1. Taxonomy (NCBI): domain Eukaryota; kingdom Metazoa; phylum Mollusca; class Gastropoda; order Stylommatophora; family Arionidae; genus Ariolimax; species Ariolimax columbianus. The sequence goes on from JAVGWX010000012.1 coordinate 81,619,687, forward strand.
ACCCTATCTTCAATTTGTTGAATAGGTGGTACCTCAGTCTGTGGTGGCCAGTGCGAAGTCTGAAGACAACGACCTGCTCTCTTCGGTTCAACTGGTAATAGGCATCGTTTTTGGTGTAACCAGTATGTTCGGTCTCCCATTTAGTCATGTATCTGGCGTCAGGCATATCGTAAGGGGCGACTAGTGAGGGATCTACATGGGGCTGGCTACTGCATTATGTATAAACTTAATGTCACAAAACGTCAATATATGGACAGGTCAACATGAATTATCGTGTATTTTTTGAAGTCCTATGCTCCGAAGGGGACTGAAAAGGTTTAGAGTGATAATGACGCTCTCTGCCCGTCCACTATCCTCGTTTTGTTTTTATGTCAAATAATAATACACAGGCTATGAATTAGTTCGATACACCCCAATGAACATAACCTACAGCTCTATATTGTTTTTGTGCTATATAAGTAAGACATGAATATCAACACATCAAAAACAGTGAATGAATATGGATAGAAGATACACCACACTTGATATTGGTGTGAATGAAACAAAAATAATACAGGTACAAGAATTTCTGTTTTTTTTAAACTTTTTTTTTTTCAACTGAAGATGGCACACTCGGTAGAGCCGAGAGTGTAGAGGGCAAATACTGTCACATACCATCTGTCTCCACTATTAAGACACACCAAGATTACCCTCCGAGCAAAAAAGCAGATGATGATGTTGAATGCCCACAATAAGAGTCAAAACGGCTTATTAAAGCCAGATACATGACCAAATGGGAAACCGAACATACCGGCTACACCAAAAACGATGCCTTTTACCAGTTGAACAGAAGAGAGCAGGTCGTTGTCTTCAGACTTCGCACTGGCCACAATAGACTGAGGTACCATCTATTCAACAAATTGAAGATAGGTGGTACCGACGAATGCCCGTGTGGTACCGGAAAAATGACCGCTGAGCATCTGCTGCAGAACTGCCCGACATACGAGGATCAGAGAGAGCAGATGTGGCCATCACCAGTGGAACCACAAGACAAGCTCTATGGCAGTGTCGACAGCCTCAGGATGACCGCCGCTTTTTTCGAAAAAATAATGGTTACTGTCTGACTGCGTACGATGAAGAAGAATGCCCACAATGGGTAGGATTACTCTTTTATGTGCCCTGGAAAGGACGTTAAGTGGCGGGTTGTCGTATCTTTCCTCACATCCCGAGCGTGCGGATGATGTTGGACTGGGATCCTATAGACGGTTGTACTATGCTTCGCTTCATCCGTGTGTCGCGCACTACTACAGTGATCACTTATATCCTTCACCGTGTTATTCAGGCTGCCATGAAAACGGCCCGTTTCCAGGGAGGGCAGCGAGGGAGTCAATGTGAGGTTCTTGGCTAGTACAATTTGCCTGACCCTGACTAACATGTCCGATCAGTATGTTTTGCTTGATCATACATTACTCTTCCTCCCCAAAGCAGATGATAAATAGTATCTTCATTTAAACATTGTGCTACCAGTGCCAGACATGGGCGGGCATTGAATAGGGCACATGAACGAAAGTTAGCCACTTGCAAAATGTTGTGAATACGGAAGGTCATTAACAACAGAACTAGAAGGGACATAATCACAAATTTGAGTATTTGGGAGAAGGATAATTCAATTTGTTGTAAAGATGACGCTTGAGTCCGTTATGCCCAGTTCTCAGTCTGAAGATGATGGCTTGCTCTTCTCTAGGTAAATTAAAGTAGCTGTCTTTTTTTCGGAAGTCTGTGTGTTGATCAACTTATTTTCCCTGAAGTTGGCTTTAATTGTGGTCTTCTGCACAGAAGTTTTAAGAGTATGTTCCCGCTGCTAATTCTCGAATTTGTTCATCTCCGTTACTTAGTCTGTAATAGACCCATCCACCGTCGTTGAATGCATTGAATGTAGATTTCTTAGCTGAGCCATCTGTATATATATATATATATATATATATATATATATATTCATGTTTCTGGCAGGTATACTCTCCTAAGATAATCTTCCGTGATATCCTTTCTAGCGGTCCCTTCTCCCCTAAACCCTCTATGGTTTCTACCATTTCAGTGGATTTTACTTTTTTCCATGTTGAGATTTGGGATGTTTATTTTAGATCTCTTACCACTGCTTGCCTTATGATTTGGTCTGCTCTTGCAAGTTTTTTTTGTTTTTGATATGAAGGATATGAAGTGGTTTTTCTTTAGTCACCTCTTTTCACATGCGGTTTATTATGTCATGTATTGGGTGATCTGGCATTCGTTTTAACAAGACATGATGTCAAATGAACGGCCTAAGTATGCCGCTTTACTAGAATGTGCCAGGCAAGTGTGAGACAGGGTATGCCAGTTATGAAAAAGTGGACCAAACCCACCTAGACTTGCACATTTTTGGACGAAGACAAAAATCCATTACCCCATCGCTGAGCATCACCGTGAACGACAACCCTGTTGCAGCTACCGAGGACTTCGTATACACCTGCAGCAGACAGTCCTCTGACACATGCAGCAGCCACAACATCACGCGTAGGGTGGGCATAGCGGCTTCATCCATGTACTCGCTCCTTACAGTCTGGTCCCAGAAACGGTTCTCCCTGGAGACCAGGCTTCATATCTACTCCTCCTGCATTGTCCTCTTCTTTATGTACGACTTCGAGTCCTGGACACTGCAACAGTAGGACCGGCAGCGTCCTCAGGATCGCCTGACTTGACATGACCTCCAACAGTGAAGTAGTTCGACGTACTCAACTTGCAGACATTGTCTCAACGATTGATCGCCGTCGTCTCTCTGTCTTCGGTCACGTTGCTCGCTTTTCCAGGGAAGTCCCAGTCTACGACGTGCTCCGGCAGACTGTGGGGACGAGTTACAGGAAGAAGCTGTGGTCATCCTGGTGACTTCATCGGGGCCGCCCTCGCAACACCTGGCTAAAATAGATCGCCACCAACCCAACAGAACTGCAGGCCGTCTGGGGCGCGGCTATCAGACATGGACATGGTCATTGGACACGACAAAACCGGAAATGGACCAAACCGGAAATGGACCAAACCGGACATGATTAATTCGATTAATTTGATTGTACAGACATAAATAGATGAAAAATGAACAAGCCACACACAAGCCACACACACGCCACAATAACCATTAGACGGTGGAGAATGGTTGTTTACGGCATGGAGTGAGAACCAGTCATTGGGGTCTCAAGCTTAGGGCGCTAGTGTTAATATATTGACTTGGTCCTGCTGGGGATGAGCAAAATGACGTTTTGAGACGGGGAAGACTGCTAGAGTGGGACATTTGACACCAATGATGAGGGCGGGCAGTGAGGCTGATATGTGAGGATGGATAGTGAGACTGGGATGTGAGGCTGTGCAGTGAGGCTGGGATGTGAGGCTGGATAGTGAGGCTGGGATGTGAGGCCAGGCAGTGAGGCTGGGATGTGAGGATGGATAGTGAGACTGGGATGTGAGGCTGTGCAGTGAGGCTCGGATGTGAGGCTGGATAGTGAGGCTGGGATGTGAGGCCAGGCAGTGAGGCTGGGATGTGAGGATGGATAGTGAGACTGGGATGTGAGGCTGGGCAGTGAGGCTGGAATGTGAGGCTGGATAGTGAGGCTGGGATGTGAGGCCAGGCAGTGAGGCTGGGATGTGAGGATGGATAGTGAGACTGGGATGTGAGGCTGGGCAGTGAGGCTGGGATGTGAGGCTGGATAGTGAGACTGGGATGTGAGGATGGATAGTGAGACTGGGATGTGAGGCTGGGATGTGAAGCTGGGCAGTGAGGCTGGGATGTGAGGCTGGGCAGTGAGGCTGGGCAGTGAGGCTGGGATGTGAGGCTGGGCAGTGAGGCTGGGATGTGAGGCTGAGATTCGAGGCTGGGCAGTGAGGCTAGGATGTGAGGCTGGATAGTGAGACTGGGATGTGAGGCTGAGCAGTGAGACTGGGATGTGAGGCTGGGCAGTGAGGCGAAGAAATGAGGCTGGGTAGTGAGGCTGGGATGTGAGGCTGGGCAGTGAGGCTGGGATGTGAGGCTGGCTAGTGAGGCTGGGATGTGAGGCTGGACAGTGAGGCTGGGATGTGAGTTTGGGTACTGAGACTGGGATGTGAAGCTGGATAGTGAGGCTGGGATGTGAGTCTGTGATGTGAGGCTGGGCAGTAAGGCTGTGATGTGAGGCTGTGCAGTGAGGCTGGGATGTGATGCTGGATAGTGAGGCTGGATAGTGAGGCTGGGATGTGAGGCTGGGCAGTGAGACTGGGATGTGAGGCTGCATAGTGAGGCTAGGATGTGAGGCTGGTCAGTGAGGCTGGGATGTGAGCCTGGATAGTGAGACTGGGATGTGAGGCGGGCAGTGAGGCTGGGATGTGAGACCGGATAGTGAGACTGGGATGTGAGGCTAGGCAGTAGCCTAGGCAGTGAGACTGTGCAGTGTGGATGGATAGTGAGGCTGGGAAGTGAGACCGGCTAATGAGGCCGGGGAGTGAGACCGGCTAATGAGGTCGGGGAGTGAGACCGGCTAATGAGGACGGGGAGTGAGACCGGTTAATGAGGACAGGGAGTGAGACCGGCTAATGAGGACGGGGAGTGAGACCGGCTAATGAGACCGGGGAGATTGAAAAGTAAGGCCGGCTAATGAGGCTATATTATGAAGTCAGATTATAAGGCCGGGTAGTGAGGCTGGGTAACGAGGCCAGATAGTGAGGCTGAATAGTGAGGCCCGGCAGTGGCCGCCTGTTTGATATTAACAATTCAGTCAATGAACTAGAAACCACCACTTGGATGATTTTGACATAAGTCGATGCTCAAACAGAAAGGAATGATAGGAAGGTTGTATGAATGATGTGTGCAATCCACGGGATATTGGATCCATATGTATCCCCAATATTCGCCACAGGTCATGCACTTTTTATGCACAGAATGTAGATGGAACTTTCCGTGTGTTTTATCTACAGTACAATAAAAGTGAATAATTCACCATTTTTAAGACACAATCACATTCCGGTGGAGACAAAAACACATCTGATAAATAGCATGTATAGAATTCCTCTGCTACCGATGTCAGACACTGACTATCACCAAGTCACAAGAAAGAAAAATCATGACATTTGAAAAGAGGTGTTTGAGAAAGGCTGTCGGAGTCACAAGGATGTCGGAGTCACAAAGATGGACAGAATACGAAACGAAGAAATCAGACAGATGGTGGATGCAACGTCGCGCAATGGATACAAGGAAAGGAAGACAATAAAGTAGTTCAGACACGGGACAAGAATGCAACCAAAGTTACATACTACTTAAACAAGCCATTAGGTTTACGGAACAAGAAAATACCAAGAACAAGATGGATAGAAGGTGTTACCGAGACACTAAGGAAACACGGAATGACACCACATCGCCTATACATTTGTCACAGGAAAAGAAACTCGTCATCTTTCTTCTTCGTAGTTCGTTCTTTCACTTCCATTACCAAGCCCTGAACGTTCTCTCACTCCCGCTACCAAGCCCTGAACGTTCTCTCACTCCCGCTACCAAGCCCTGAACGTTCTCTCACTCCCGCTACCACGTCCTGGATGTTCTTTCACTCCCGCTACCAAGCCCTGAACCTTCTTAATCTCCCGCTACCTAGCTCTGAATGTTCTCAATCTCCCGCTATCGAGCCCTGAACGTTCCGAATCTCCCGCTACCAAGCCCTGAACCTTCTTAATCTCCCGCTACCAAGCCCTGAACGTTCTCAATCTCCTGCTACCAAGCCCTGAACATTCTTAATCTCCCGCTACCAGAACCTGAACGTTCTCAATCTCCCGCTACCAAGCCCTAAACGTTCTCAATCTCCCGCTAACAAGCCCTGACCATTCTTAATCTCCCGCTACTAGAACCTGAACGTTCTCAATCTCCCGCTAACAAGCCCTGAACATTCTTAATCTCCCGCTACTAGAACCTGAACGTTCTCAATCTCCCGCTATCGAGCCCTGAACATTCTCAATCTCCCGCTACCAAGCCCTGAACGTTTTCAATCTCCCGCTACCAAACCCTGAACGTTCTCAATCTCCCGCTAAAAAAATCCTGAACAGGGCTTTGCAAGTAGCATGATGAAGTCCGGAGAACGATTATGCGTTGTGTCGCTAGTTTACAGTTTGACTGCGATATTTGCACCTTTCGGTCCGACACATCCATCTTCGGCAGGGGCATTTCTCTAAAATAGCAAGATCTTTTGTATCGATGAATGAATCAAAACTCGTCAACTCCGCGAGGAGCGTAGGTCTTCAAAAAATGGTCGCCAATGCGCTAACCAGATGCCATCTGTTCCAAATCTGCCCAGAAGCGTCCTTTTATTGCTTCTTCATCCCGTCTCTATGCGTGCATTGATCTGCCCTTATGTCTCTTTCCTACCGAGTTCCAGAACAAAGACTGTCTAGGAATTCTTACAGTATCGTTCCTCAAGTTATGTTCAAACCTGCTCCAACGCTGCCCCATTATGTCATTCGGCCATCGGCCTTGCCTAGACTTGCATTCTATGTTAGTAACTGTGTCATTAAATTTCAAATCTAGTTTTCAGGGACGGCGTGGGCTAGTGGTTAAGGGACACAACCAGAAGGTGCTGGGCTCGATCTCCATCACAGCACCGGTCGTTACCCCCAGGAAGCAACCCCTTAGAAAATGCAGGAGGAAGCAGACTCTTACATAAAATACATGCTGAAGTCGGATGCACTGAGCCGACAGGCGCAAAATAAAAACCACAGTGCAGCGCACACCGCCTTGGGGATTAGAGAAATAAGGCTAACACAAAAAAAAATAAAAATAAACCTAGTTTTGAAAATAGACAACAATTTATGACAGCCTGGACTCTGCTATATGTCGCATTTATCTTATGTAAGGTTAGCATGAATTTTCTAAGGCCTGTCAAAAATAGCCTTTTCTTAAGTGAATGACTTCCAAAAAGAGCGACATACCGAATAGGAATGTCCTGTTCAGATGTTGCATTATCGAAAAGCGGTAAAGGTGGCTACTGTACAATATTGGAATAATATTAGAAAGATAGAAAAGGAAAGGGACCTAGGGGCTATAATATGCCATACAAGTAAGATAAGTGAGCAAGTCTTAGTAGCAGTAAAAATGAAAAATGTAATGTTAGGTATGATAAAAAATCAATAGTAAATATATGAGCAAGGAAGTATTAGTCAAACTGTACAAAACATTAGTTAGACCTAGATTGGAGTACTGTGCTTGTGTGTGGAGCTCTTATCGTAGAGGGAATATAACCATGCTGAAATGGATACAAAGAAGAGCGACAAAACTGATAGTGGGATTCCGGAATTATGATAAGACAATCAGACAAACCGGTCTACAGTGTCTACAAAAGAGACGAATTCGAGGTGACATTTCAGGTTTATAAGATAGTCAAAAGAACGGAAAAATTGAACTATAACAAGTTTTTTTCCAAATGCAACTCCTACAAGAACAAAAAGACATATCTACAAATTAACTAAAGACCGGTCTAGATTAAATGCAAAGAAATATTTTGTTAGTCAGAGAAAGTGAATGCTTGAAATGCATTTCCACAGAAAATAGTGGAGGAATTATCAATTTAGGCATTCAAGAATAGATTGGATGCGCATAATTATTTTTAGATCAAGTGAATGTTATAAAAACCTGGCTGTATACAGACTCTGCAGAGTCTTCTAAACCAGTATAAAGACGTCAAGTTAACTTTAATGACGCGGAGCTGCAGTTACACTGACGTTGAACAATCTATTTCTGTTTTACAATTCATTTTATGTTTAAATGTTAAAACCAATTTGCCCCTGGGCAACGAATATTGACTCACAACCACAAGAGAAATCATTACACGAATGTAATGCCAGAATGGCAGATATGAAACCAACAAAAAATGCATTGCAACTCACAACGTCAATGCCACAGAATATAAGCTCTGATAACGTTTAATGAACCAAGTGTATTTCACCACTCAAGCCGACACAATTATTTCGCCTGGTTGACACATCCATAACGAAAAGTCAATTATGGCGAAATAACCTTATGATCATTTTTTTCGCAGACGCGTGAGGAAGGAGATATTCCTAGTCCCTTTGTCTTGAAGAGATATCTTGCAGAAGCCATTATCTTATAATTTCAATAACCGGAAGGAGAGCTAGAATATTCACTTCCGGTGAGTACTAATTAGCGCCACGAGGAGCCATCACGGACACAAGAATGGTAAGGGAAAATGGCGGTAGCCGTCTACACGTTTGATGTCGCCATGCGGGTGACATTTATGCCGTGTGAGTGAATGGATGTCGCAATTTGGCCCTTTCCGCTTGACCTGTTGGAATTTGGAATATTATACACTTGAAAGTGATCAGATTAGACAGACCATGAAATAATGTGGGCTAACCCGTTATGTGTTATACAAGCACCGACAAGCTCCTGATCCGGTCGTATAACTTCACGAGTGGTGTCCAGGTACAATGAGATAATACGGTTGGAGTGGGTGGGGTGGGTTCGAGGGTGGCGAGTAATTATATATAGTATATAAAACTAGATGTGTTATTATATACAGCATTTAAACTATTTGTGTCTTTATGCGTAGTATATAAATCTATATGTGTCATTATATATTGAATATAAAACTAGATGTGTTTAAACTGTTTGTGCCATTATGCGTAGTATATAAAACTATATGTGTCATTATATACTGAATATAAAACTAGATGTGTTAATATATACAGTATTTAAACTATTTGTGCCATTATGCGTAGTATATAAAACTATATGTGTCATTATATATTGAATATAAAACTAGAGGTGTTATTATATACAGTATATACAACTATCTGTGTCATTATGCGTAGTATATAAAACTATACGTGTCATTATATATTGAATATAAAACTAGGCGCAGAAGTTGGTGGCTGAGCAGTTATACTACCCATTTCTTGACCAAGGGGACGGATTCAAAACCTTAATATTGCCTACGTTTTTTTCTATCAAGGGAACACATAAAATCATACCCTGTACACTCCGAAGCGATTGCAAAGACAAGTTGCCTTTTTTCCTCATCTGTAATATCCCAGCAATGGAAGAATACGCCATTGACCGTGCTTGTTAATCACACACCATCGGTTTGGGAACGGCGGCAAAGAAAATACTACTTAGGTCTTCAAAACTTGTTGAAAAGGGCAACTAAATTGGGGTGTCAGTGGGGCTAGCAATCTCATCGGGTAAAGAGATTTACTACAGAAACCACCACGTTATAAACCTAAAATGTTTTCTGCGCCCGGGTCTCCTGTAAGGGACCATATGCAGCGCTGACAATATCCTTTATGTGGAATTTGATAGGAAGAAGAATAACAAGTGTTATAGATTTATCGTTTAGTTGGTTTGTTTTACTTTTATTTGTTTTTTTGTTTCTTTTTTTGTTTTTTGAAGTTTTTTTGTTGTTGTCTTTTTGTTTGGGTTTTTTTTTTTTTTGGTGGTGTCCATTATTTCCGAAGAGGATCACATTGTCATCTGTCAATCCTGGAGGAGGTTCAGGGGTGGCTGATCAAACCAATCCGAAGGGGACGGCGTGGCCTAGTGGTAAAGTGGCACGGCTCACAACCCGAAGGTGCTGGGTTCGATCCCCATCACAGCACCGGCTATTACCCCGAGGAAGCAAACCCTTAAAAAATGCAGGAGGAAGCAGACCCTTACATAAAATGCATGCTGAAGTCGGATGCACTGGGCCGACAGGCGCAAAATAAAAACCACAATGCAACGCACACCGCCTTGGGGATTAGAGAAAATAAGGCGAACGCAAAACCAAAAAAACAAAAAAACAAAAAACAAAAGACAATCCGAGCCCGAAAGCGTCTGTCACACTGAGGGTAGAGAAGTACTGTCTGAACTCATCTCTTACCATTCGTGTCGCTCGTCTCTGTGCATCTTCCTTGATGCTTGTCTGCTCCATACGCGCCGTGCCAGCAGCAGAGACTTTGCTACACCAGGCAGAGCGATCAGCAGCAATGGTCTCCCAACCACCAGGGTCAATGCCGCAGTCCTTCAGTGAGGCTTGCAGAGTGTCTTTGTAACGTTTTATGTATATCTTATATACAATTACTGATCAGACATAGTAAAACAAAAGCAAAAGGCAAAGGCCACCGTCCATTGTAGACGATGATGCATAATTTATTTTGCTAGCGCTATTTTTAGTGAGGATTAACTGCGCTACTTTTTATCCTCACTCTCTGGTCTCGTGCAGCCCGACAACAGTGGCAAGTCAAGGACAAGACGACTAGGGGTCAACTACGTGATGCAGGGGACTCCGTATCAAGCACCCGTGAAATATACAATTACTTATATACAATTACTGATCAGACATGGTATTCAGGAAAAATATACTGGTCAAGATCCTCACCTTGACTTCCTCGTTGCTCTCCCTGGAAACGGGCTGTTTTCACGGCAGACTGGCTAACAAGGTGAGGTATCGACGTTATCCCCGTAGTAGTGAGCGACACGCAGAAAAATCCAAGCATATGACAAGCAAATGGAAGACTTCGGTCCACCTTCATCCGCACACTCGGGATGTGAGGAAAGCTACAACAACCCGACACTTAACGTCCTTTTTAGGGCACACAAAAGAGTAATACTACTCACTGTGAGCATTCAACAACAACAATATTATCCCATATACAACGGTAGTCCACCAGTATGTACTGTAGTAAGGGATGAAGTGTTATGTTATCTCCAGCTGTGTTAGGATGTGCCAGTTAGATACCAACAGAATAAGAGAAGGATCATCTTCTTCTTCTTCGTAAGCTGTCAGACGTCAACTTGAATTTGTTCGAAGAAAGCAGCGGTCATCCTGAGGCTGTCGACATTGCCATAGAGCTTGTCTAGTGTTGCCACTGGGGATGGCCACATGTGCTTTCTCTGGTCCTCGTGAGTCGGGCAATTTTGCAGCAGATGTTCAGCGGTCATTTTCCCGGTGCCACAGGTGCATTCGTCAGTGCCACCTATCTTCAGTTTATTGAATAGATGGTACCTCAGTCTGCTGTGGCCTGTGCGGAGTCTGAAGACCACGATCTGCTCTCTTCTGTTCAACTGGTAATAGGCATCATTTTTTGTGTAGCCAGTATGCTCTGTTTCCCATTTGGCCATGTATCTGGCCCTAATAAACTTTTGGACTCTTCGTAGGTCACACTAGAATCTGGTTGTGGTAACCTTGCACCTTCCTTTGCCAGTCTGTCTGCCTCTTCGCTGCCTTTGATGTTCTAGTGGGATGGAACCCACTGCACCACTACCTTTTTTGGGTGTGGGCTGCAGGAATAGTTGACAGAGTACTGCTCTTAAATCATTAAGTTCAGTATTTTTTCTGGCTTTTTAGTGCTGTAACCACAGACAGGGCATCTGTAAACAGGACTATCTGGCTTTCATTGCTTTCGACTGTCAGCATTGGTTCTACTGCAGCCTTTAGTGCCTCTGCCTCCGCTCTGACATTGCTGAAGATAAGGATGATCAAATAAATTGGAGAGCCCCCAACAAGATGATAACCATAAGACGAAGAGACAAGAAAACACTGTTGTGTTGCGCCTTAGAGAAGGCCACAGCCGACTCCGCAGTCACAAGTACACACAATTGAAAATTGGCCACTCAACTGCGTGTATATGTGCACAGGCGCCCTATACAGCGAGCACATACTGCAGAACTGCCCCGAATATGGCGTACGGAGAATAAATCCAATGGCCCAACATAAACAACAGTGGAAGAGATAGTTTAATGGACATGAATGTGAACTTCAAAAGACAGTGAAGTTTAAACAGCAGACAATATTGAAGATTTAGAAGTTATATTTTCTTGGGAATGAAAAAAGAAGACGAAAACAAAGAAGTAGAAGAAATAGAAATGGAACAACAACAGCAAGAAGAACAAGAGGAAGAACAAGAAAAAGAACAACAAGAAGAGCAACAAGAAGAGCAATAAGAACAACAACAAGAACAACAACAAGAACAACAACAAGAAAAGCAAAAAGAAGAGCAACAAGAACAACAACAAGAAGAGCAACAAGAAAATCAATAAGAAGAGCAATAAGAAGAGCAACAAGAACAACAACAAGAAAAGCAACAAGAAAAGCAATAAGAGGAGCAATAAGAAGAGCAACACGAACAACAACAAGAAGAGCAATAAGAACAACAACAAGAAGAGCAACAAGAAGAGCAACAAGAAGAGCAACAAGAACAGCAACAAGAAGAGCAATAAGAAGAGCAACAAGAAGAGCAACAAGAAGAACAACAAGAAGAGCAACAAGAAGAGCAACAAGAAGAGCAACAAGAACAGCAACAAGAAGAGCAACAAGAACAGCAACAAGAAGAGCAATAAGAAGAGAAATAAGAAGAGCAATAAGAGGAGCAATAAGAGGAGCAGCAAGAAGAGCAATAAGAACAACAACAAGAAGAGCAACAAGAAGAGCAACACGAACAGCAACAAGAAGAGCAATAAGAACAACAACAAGAAGAGCAACAAGAAGAGCAATAAGAACAGCAACAAGAAGAGCAATAAGAACAGCAACAAGAAGAGCAATAAGAACAGCAACAAGAACAACAACAACAACAACAACAACAAGAAGAGCAACAAGAAGAGCAACAAGAACAGCAACAAGAAGAGCAATAAGAAGAGCAATAAGAAGAGCAACAAGAACAGCAACAAGAAGAGCAATAAGAAGAGCAACAAGAAGAGCAACAAGAACAACAAGAAGAGCAATAAGAAGAGCAACAAGAACAGCAACAAGAAGAGCAATAAGAAGAGCAACAAGAAGAGCAACAAGAACAACAAGAACAACAACAAGAAGAGCAACAAGAAGAGCAATAAGAAGAGCAACAAGAACAGCAACAAGAAGAGCAATAAGAAGAGCAACAAGAACAACAAGAACAACAACAAGAAGAGCAACAAGAAGAGCAATAAGAAGAGCAACAAAGAAAAGAAGAACAAGAAGAGGTGTTTTTTAGTTGCCTGCCTTGTATTTGTTTTTCCCTTTAACAATGACTCTTGTCCCAATTTGTCTTTCTGCTGACTGTCTACTAGATTATCAAGGCAACAACATCAACCAACAACTTCTTTTCGATGTGTGGCCTGCGTGTGCCTTTCAGTGTCAGGGTATGAAGTGGTTTCTTGACCGGGCTATAGTATGTGCGTGTACCTTTCAGTCTCAAGGTATGAAGAGGTTTCTTGACCGGGCCCTAGTACGTGCTTGTGCCTTTCAGTGCCAGGGTAGAGAGGTTTCTTGACCGGGCCCTAGTATTTGCTTGTGCCTTTCAGTGCCAGGGTATGAAGAGGTTTCTTGACCGGGCCCTAGTACGTGCTTGTGCCTTTCAGTGCCAGGGTAGAGAGGTTTCTTGACCGGGCCCTAGAATGTGCTTGTGCCTTTCAGTGCCAGGATATGCAGAGGTTTCTTGACCGGGCCCTAGTATGTGCTTGTGCCTTTCAGTGCCAGGGTATGGAGATGTTTCTTGACCGGGCCCTAGTATGTGCTTGTGCCTTTCAGTGCTAGGGTATAGAGAGGTTTCTTGACCGGACCCTAGTATGTGCTTGTGCCTTTCAGTGCCAGGGTATGGAGAGGTTTCTTGACCGGGCCCGAGTATGTGTATGGTACATGGGGAGATTTTATGCTACTCTTATTTCTGCTATCCATCTTTGGAAATTGGTCCTTGACTTTGTATCCATCGTATCTGAATAGCATCGCTTTCTGATGGACACTATCTGCTGCTTGACGTGTCACGTGGCCGAACCATTTTGTTTGCTGTCTCTTGCTGATGTTTAGCGCTGGTGTTGTACCTACTTGTCTCCCTAATATCTTCGTTTCTGATCTTATACATTATTGTTAATCCAAGCATTCTGCGCAGGCATTTTATTTCTGGTGGTACGTTGTTTCTTTTTTTGTTTGTAAATGTCCAATTCTGGCACTGAAAGCTCAATCTGTGAGAGAAAAACAAAACAGAACAGCGAAGAAGGTCCAGGCTTTCATAACTACGTGCTTACTATAAATAAAGAGTTTGAAATGAGTGCTAAGATTACTAATGTGAAGGTTTGAAATAACAAGCGGATGTCAGTTGACCAGAGGGTGAGGAGACGGTACTGTCGCTTGACAGGACACACACTAAGGAAACAGCTGATAGCATCACATTACAAGATAGTCTCTGTTCTGAAATCCCAAGGGCTAGGAAGGTAGAGGCAGGTCAAAACGCGTAGGCAGAAGAGAACTCGAGACGAACTTAAAGGAAAAGCGAGAACGTAAACAGAATTGGCTGGGATATTTGAAGGCAGGCGGAATTGGCGCGTATTTGTTGAAAACATGTTCTCCAAGAACAAGCAGATCAAGAACAACAAGAAGATCAAGAACGACAAGAAGATCAAGAACAACAAGAAGATCAAGAACAACAAGAAGATCAAGAACGACAAGAAGATCAAGAACAACAAGAAGATCAAGAACAACAAGAAGATCAAGAACAACAAGAAGATCAAGAACAACAAGAAGATCAAGAACAACAAGAAGATCAAGAACAACAAGAAGATCAAGAACAACAAGAAGATCAAGAACAACAAGAAGATCAAGAACAACAAGCAGATCAAGAACAACAAGAAGATCAAGAACAACAAGAAGATCAAGAACAACAAGAAGATCAAGAACAACAAGAATACCAACAAGAATATTGATGAGGACGGAATGGAGAGACCAGCACAAAGAATACGAGCCAGCAAGCGATAGCATAGACAAACGTGGCAAAGATGGGCAGACTAAGGTCTTCAGTCTCAGACTGGTACATTACAGACGCAAATCCCACATCCACAGAATGGGTCTTAGATACACCGCCATATGCGATTGTGAAGCCCCCAAGGCAACACCTGAGCATATCCTGCAGGACTGCCCTGCTTATACAGACCAGAGAGAGGCAGACTGCCCCGGGGAAGCGGCAGTGCTCGAAAAGCAGTGAAGGACCGGCGAAGATCTGAACCGCAGTCTCCTTCGTGAACCTCACCGGGCTAGCAACATATCCTCAGTTGATCTAGGAAGAAGAGATTGATTGATTGATTGATTGAGATAGGTGAGACCACCATCTGGACATATCGAAGATTGACGAAAAGCAAGGAGATCCCGTGCATATTCAGTCCCATTTGCCGTTACGGGCAGACATGAGGAATCTGTTAACCGCTGTCTGGGCAACATTCTAAATAATAATGAAATTCCTAACCAATAGGCAACCTACCTTCTCCCATGCCCTAGTAAGCCGCAGAAAGTAAACTATCAATAGAAATGAACTGCTGACCTGCGTCTGCCTGGCAGCAGGGAAAACCCTGGATGTTTGATTTCCAAGTCTCCAAGTATTTCAAGCAAGTAAGTATTCGTCATCAAGTGCCGTATCGATAGACGTTGGCGATTACGGACTTCTCTTTTCACATCTGTCAGTAATGTGTTCCGCCGTTGATCGTCTCCAATGCCATACCTTCAAGTTGTTCTCTCCTTTTGCCTTCCTCTGGCCAGGGATTCTGCCTGCCGTCACCATGTGTTCCAACCTCCCCTTCTCATGACATGCCCGAGAAAGGAATGACTGTCTTGTCCTGATTTTTACCATAAGCTGTATTTGTGCCTGTACTGGATTTTAAAAAACGACGTTATTCTATTTCTTTTCGGTCCATTGAACTTTCAACATTCTTCTGCAAAACTACATTTTCGTTGCCGCCGATGATCCAAAAAATATCTTTCTTAAATCCAGTGATAGACATTTGTTGCACAAGATTCCTTCCATACTCTGGAAGACTCATTTTGCCAAGTAAATATTATCACGGCTTAAGGGCCGCTGCTCGGGCAAAACTCAAAGTTAAAAATCTACTCAAATTATTCTAGGGATTCCCGCCCCACAGAGAATGTCGCAAAAAGGGGAACATTTAGTCTTGGTTATGTAGTTAGCGGAGCGGCATAGATGGCGCCTGACAGGCTGCAGATCTACCTTGCTCTAATTTACACCTCCACTACCACCAGTTCCAAAAAATAGGCGATCGTATATTTCAGGGGCTAACAGATGCTGGGATAGACCTGGCAAGTCAACAGCGGATTTTCACCTGGCAAAAAAATATGAAAGAAAGGAGGTCGCACCTCCCCACGACGTCTAACGGCATAGGTGGACTGAAGATAGATATTCAGATATTAGCAAAGTCAAAATGTATTATCGCTGTGTCACTGCTCTAGGTTCTTCGTTATGTCCAGACCATCTGTCGAAGTCCTATTTTGGAAAGAAAGAAAAAGTCTCCGTCTAATCAGAGTTGTATTACCAGTTTCCAACAATAAAATAAATGGATCTTCCCAGAGGTTTAACTGAAAGGGGCTTCTAAAATACTCGACAAAACAGAAAGTTGTATTTGAAAAGCCAGATGAGACAGGCTTAGGAGACTGCGTGGAAAGTTCAGATCAATCATTTTATCAATACCTGAAACCTTCAAGTTATCTTTTCTCCGAGGGATAGAGTTTCAATCAACACCGGACCCCCGCACTGACAATGGACAAACATGGCTGAGCAAAGAGCTCAAACACAAACCGTGCTTATCTGTCGCTGTCGGTGCGAACTTAACGCCGGTGCTACTACACTATCCAGGATATTGTCTCAACAAACCGTCCCTTTTCAACCGTCAGACAATTTGTACCACAAACACTTCATTAAATGGATCGTTTGCGGTGAAAGCTAGCGCACGAAAGGCGAAATCGACTTTCCTTCAACTCTGTCACTGATGGACATCACATTCTTGTATGAACTATTTGTTCAGATATTTGCAGGCTCCTACTGAGAAATATGGCCGACAACATGTACTATCCCCGAGAGTCGTTTCGTATTTCTAGGTGTCCTTGGTCCTCTCTACTCTTTCTGAGTGTAAGATAAAGAATCGAAGCCAATGTAATTGTTTTTGTACAAACGGCACATAACCTCAGAACGTGCAATCGTCTCTTCACGTAGTCGATTCTATTCTGTCCTTGGGCGTGTTGGGGTCCTTCTGTGTGCACATATAAATTCTTGTAATCGAATGCGCAGATGAACAGATGACCGGCCCTTCAGACTAGTGCCGGAGAACACCGCATTAAATAAAGGAATGATCTAATGCGGGTCTCCTTGATCGAACCTGCAACTGCGCACAGCATGTCTTACCAACATGGAAGCCACTAAATAAACTTCAAACTGGTGTATCAGGATGCAAGAAGAATAGAGATGGGGATACATGGATGGTGAGAAGAGACATGCAACTGTGGAGCAGCACAAGACTCAGACCACCTGATGATCTGTCAAAAACTTTTGAAATCATGCCTTATGGATGACAGAGGGGGAATAACAAGGCAATACACGTGGATGAGCATTGAAAACATGTCGTCTGATGTGGTGCCCAGGGCAGAGGAAGTAAGTAAATATCAGATCTACCAACGGGATCAAGATGCTGAGCAGCGCATAAGCTGCAGTGGTCAGCGACTCATAGCTGACTGCTAGCGTCAGGACCAGCGAACCAAAGCTGCCAAGACCCTTCTACACCTCCACGCGGTGATCCTGGATAACAGGCTGCAGCAGGGTAGACTGGCTAAGGAGCAAGGATCGAAGAGGGAATGCTAACCCGGTACTCAAAAAATGCTTGCGGAAGTCGGATGTGTTGGACCGAAAAGTGCAAATATCGCAGTCAAGCTGTAAACTGCGACACAAAGCATTCCGTTCTCTGGACTAAATTCTGCTACTTAAGCCATTTCATGGTTTGGTAGTGGGAGATTGAGAATGAACAAATCCAAGCCAGATCTATCAACAATGAGTCTTTTCTAAAACAGATTGTATACACATTTACATTGATTACGAAATCATATCAGTGACGTCTACACATATAATGTAAATATTGTAACTCCTAACATAAGACCAAGTGTGCATGTTCTCCCCAAACGTAGCGGAAAGCAGTCATCATGAATCCTGGAGATTATATCGATATTCCTGAAGTAGATGATGCAGGTGTGGATGGGGTGTGGGTGAGGTTTCAAGAAAGATATACTTACTTTCCGTGTAAGATCAAAAACAGTCATGTGACCAGAGACACCTTCTGTTTGGGCATACACCAGAGAGAATACGACTGAAATCGAGGACAATTTTTCTGCGGACTGTACATCTCTCAGAACAGAGCCCCAGAGAAACCCCATGGAGAAGTGGCGACAAAGGAATGGTAAAGGTTGAATGGAGATCAAAGAAGAACTTGCATCATGACATGATTTGTGATATACTACGTGGAGATCTCTGAATAGGTGTGTCCAGGTGTGGGTCTGAACTGTAAAAGTGGGGATGTGCAGACGATGAATATTGTGAATGTGGTACCGTCTAGGATCCTGGACATCTGATTATATATCCCAGAATACAAAATCATGTACAGTGGAGGACCTGATGGTGGCAAATGAAAGAAGTTTTGGGACGAAGATTATGGGAAGTTGCCGGAGATGGAAAATAAAGTAAGAAAGTGATTCTATTCAGTCTCAGCTTTTTAGAGGTGGTCATTTGGGTAGACTGAAGCGTCGGAGTAGTAGACTGTGTTAGTTTAGCGGGAATGTATCCATGTAGTTATCGAGGATTATGGTAATGGTGATTATGATGTTTGCAATGATGGTAGGGATGATGATGATGTTTGCAATGATGATAGTGATGATGGTGTTTGTGGGACTATGAAGGAAGAAGATAATGTTGTTGATGACAATAATGATGCTGGTGGTTCTGGGGATGGTGGTTATTGCATTATGAAGAAAGATGGGGATGTTGTTGGTGGCAAAGATGATGATGGTGGTTATGTTGGGTGTGTATTATCAATAAAGATGATGGTGCTGTTTTTTTTTGACACTGCGGACGAGGATGATGATGACTAAGGTATTTTGAGGACGAAAGATGATATTGTTGGTATTAATGATGACAGTAACGATAGTAGTGGTGATGATGGTGATGATGGCAGTGATAGTGGTGGTGATGGTGATGATGGCAGTGATAGTGGTGATGATGGTGATAGTAAAGCACAACGAAGATGTTTACGATGATGATATTGGCAGAGACGATGATGGCAACTGTTGTGATAGCGATGATATTAACGATGTTAGTTGTCCATCAAGCAATAATGGTGACATGACCAGACGGTTTTGTCTTAATGATGTAACTTGCGCTGAATTGGGATTATAGGGAGGAAGAAAGTGCGCTGGTCATCAACCTCACTCTCTAGTCCCGAGTTAGCGTGGACCAGTGGCAAGACATAAACCGAGATGACTGGAGGTAACTCAGAACGGAGACACTCTCGCTTGAAACAAACCATATTAACTATGACCACCTTGGGCATTAGGACATTAACATTGACCAGACACGCATCACAGACCTGGCCTATGCAGACGACATAGTCCGAGTCGGCATACTCAACGCGGCTCTGCAACAGTCTCTTAAAAAATTGGATCTTCAAACATCAAACTTGGGCCTATCAATATCTTGAGCAAAGACAAAAATCCAGAACCTTGGCTCTGACATTGGTGCTTGTTGCATGGTCCCACGGTGGAGGGTACTATAGGATTCACATAACTGGGGAGCTCATATTCATCCGACGGACGCAAGTGCTCCTGACATGTTAAGGCGGATCGGGCTTGATTATTCCACTATGAACGACTGTCGCTGCGTGTGGAATAATGCTAGACTCTCTCTCTCTCTCTCTCTCTCTCTCTCTCTCTCTCTCTCTCTCGGATCCAAAATACAAATCTATCAGACGTGTGTGGTTCCTGTCCTCCTGTGGGGGTTCAAAGACTTGAACTCTACTTCAACAGAACATATCAAGACTCGATCCCTTTTACATGCGCATCCAGCGACGCATCCTCGGTTTCCGGTGGTTTGATCGTGTCCGTAATGTCGAGGTGTCTGCAATGACGAGTCTTCTTTCCATCTTGGACACGCTGGTCCGCCGCCGCCTGTCTGTGTTCGGACGTGTGGTTTGACTGGACCAGGAAGTTCCGGCTCACCAGATCGTGCTTAAATCAGTTACGTGTAACAACGGTCTCGCACCGGCTGGCTGGAGGCGTGGGAGGGGCCGACTGGAGGCGTGGGAGGGGCCGGCTGGAGGCGTGGGAGGAGCCGGCTGGGGGCGTGGGAGGGGCCGGCTAGAGGCGTGGGAGGGGTCGGCTGGAGGCGGGGGAGGGGCGAACTGGAGGTGTTGGAGGAGCCGGCTAGAGACGTGGAAGGGGTCGGCTGGAGGCGTGGAAGGGGTCGGCTGGAGGCGTGGAAGGGGTCGGCTGGAGGCATGGTAGGGGTCGGCTGGAGGCTTGGGAGGGGTCGGCTGGAGGCGTGAGAGAGTCCGGCTGGAGTGGGAATGGCGGAACTCGTTCTACACGGCTCCGGCAGATAGCAGCCTCTCCTTCAGCACTGAGGTAGGTTTGTCTACAAGCCTCAGTAGATAGACATGGTAGTGGTCGATCGATACAACGGGCCTTAAAGTGCCTAAGCGAACATCATTAGTTTTAACATGATAAAGGCGATAATGATATTGTTGAGGATATTGAGAATACAGGTAACGTGAAGTCTACAACTAAATCACATTTTAAATACGAGACGTGTTCAAATGAAACCGGACCAAACTGCAATAAGTGAACATACGTACGATGCACATGATGAAGTCACTTATGGTATAAACAGCACATGCCAACCGATTGCAAAACTTCAATATCCTCCGACTCAGTTGCCTGGGTAAACCGTTGAAAACATGGCCGGAGTGATACATAAACCGTCCAGAGTTGATCAGCGAGCGCTGACTCGGTATCTAACAGCTGAAGGATGTCGACCAGTTGATATTCATCACAGAATTCAGGCAGTGTATGCTGACATAAGTGTGTCAAAGACAACAGTACAGAAGTGGACCACGGTGTCTAAAGAAGGACGTGAGTTAACGAAAGATCTTCCGAGACCAGGTCATGCGCATATTGTTACGTTAACTCACCACCTTTATTAAACATCGTTGTCCAGTTCTTTATTGTTGTCTTCGGCCCACTTTTGTCATCATACACTGCCTGCATTCGGCGATGAGTGTCAACTGGTCGACATCCTTCAGCTGTTAGAAACGAGTCAGCGTTCGCTGATCAACCCTGAATGGATTCCGTATCACACCTGCCCTGTTTTCAACGGTCTGCTGGGGAAACTGTGAGTCGGAGAATAATATAATTGTGCAAACCAGACACCAGAATTGACGTCATCGTCTTCATCGTACGTATGTTCACTTGTTGCAGTTCGTTCCGGTTTCATTTGAACACCCCTAGTAAATATTTAGTGGACAGTATCAAAGAAACAAAATCGCTGCTTCAATCAAGCATGTTGGGTCCTCTTTCAGATCCCCAATAGGGTCATGATCTTGGTTTCATAAAAACCAGAAATAGACTCTTTGTTCGTGACGTGACGCCTTTTGGATTATTTTCTACCAGATCTCACAAAGACCCCGCTAAGACTAAATGACAGCAAATGGGGACCACCCCTGACTAAAGGACATATGTAACGACTTTATGTAATTCCGATTTATGATTCCCAAACGAGGATAGATAAGGCACTGTTTGTCAAGGCAGTGGGATAATGGTATTATGGTTTGTTATAGCTCCGTGGCAGGGTTCTCAAAGTTAAACCAGAATGAGGGCTATCTCCGGGGAAGTATGAAGACCTAATGATCTCGCTACATTAAATTGGACACATACATGTGGTTTGTGGTGGGAATAGACAGGCGACTCTTTGTAGGACCAAAGTGAGAGTATAGGTCTTTCCAACGCGGAAGAAGGTTAGAGCGGACGATGACACAATAAACTTGTGGGTTGACGGATCGACAAGTGTTTGAACGAAATAGATGTGGTAATTTGAAAGGACTAACGGTATGTGACTTGAGACATATGAGACAGGTGGCTAATTGTACGAGAGCAGTAGATGAAACTATTTGAGGCCATCATCTGTATGTGACGAGAGACATATGAGAAATCGCTAATTGTATGAGAGCAATAGATGAAACTATTTGAGGCCATCATATGTCTGTGACGTGAGACATAAAAGACATCGCTAATTCTATGAGAGCAATAGATAAAACTATTTGAGGCCATCATATGTCTGTGACGAGAGACATATGAGACATTGCTAATTATATGAGAGCAATAGATAGAACTATTTGAGGCCATCATCTGTATGTGACGAGAGGCACACGATTCAGATCGCTAATTGTATGAGAGCAATAGATAAAACTATTTGAGGCCATCTGTATGTGACGGGAGACATATGATTCAGATCGCTAATTGTATTGGGGGTGGGGGATGGGGGGGGGGTAGGAGGTAGCGATGTCTAGGCCGGACGTCCCGCTCGTTAAAGAAAAGTAAAGCGTCTCTTGTAACCTCTCCTTTCTGGATGTAGAAATCGCCGCTGGATTAACTGTCCGGCCTGCTGTCCATGCCAATGGCCTCTGCTACATGATTGTGTCTCCAGCAGCACTTTCATGAGGGAACCCTGTTTCTTACAGAGTCTGCTGTGGTGCTCGACCGAGTACCTGGTGGTATAACTGGGCTGACAGATTTCGCTTATTAGCCTTAGTTGGCAGCCAATCTAAGAGAAGATAGACTCTGACTCTAAACCCGGGTAGACGAAGCTTGTGAGCCTGTTCAGGCAGTTCGCCTAGGAGAGGGGAAACTCTGATTTTAAACTTACAAGTGCCAGGGAGTGCTGGCTAGTTCTTAGACGATGAGAGTATCATTGGATGTCTCGAGTAACATCTGCCAGCAACGACTCAACTGCCTTGTAGAAACCTCAGGAGAAGGTAGGGCTACGGGAGTAAACCCGGATAGAAAATCCAGAGTCGTAGAACCTAAGGAGGATGGTTTGAAAATTGCGAACTCATTCTGGCAGCTCCTGCAGCTGAGCTGGTGCCAAATTGTCACGCTTTGCATTCCTTTGGATCACACCAGTGAGACCGAGAGGGAGATCCTGCAGTTTGGGCAGCCCAGGGTCTCCATATTTAGCGCCCATGCTTGTGCTCTGGAGAGGCTACCCACTTGGTGCCACACGCATGGTCTACAGAAACGAAGACGCCTATGATGATGATGAATTGTATGAGGGAAATAGACCCCAATAAACTATTTTTAACATCATATGTATGTGACGAAATAAATCTAAGACAGATCGTCAACTGTATGGGGGAAAGAGATGTGATTATATAAGAGCATAAACTGTGCGCCACGATACAAGCCAGAGTCTAACAAACAAGAAGAAAGGTGTTGTTGTATTGTTGTTGTGTTGTTGGTGTGTTGTTGTCGTGTTGTAGGGGTGTTGTTGTGTTATTGTTGTATTGTTATTGTGTTGTTGTTGTGTTGTTATTGTTGGTGTGTTATTATTGTTGTTCGGTTTCTGCTGTTGTGTTGTTGGTGTGTTGTTGTTGTGTTGTTGTTGTTGTTGTGTTGTTGTTAGTGTTGTTAGTGTATTGTTGTTGTGTTGTTGGGATGTTGTTGTTGTTGTGTTGTTGTTGTGTTGTTGTTGTGTTGTTGGGGTGTTGTTGTGTTATTGTTGTATTGTTATTGTGTTGTTGTTGTGTTGTTATTGTTGGAGTGTTATTATTGTTGTTCGGTTTCTGTTGTTGTGTTGTTGGTGTTGTTGTTGTGTTGTTGTTGTTGTTGTGTTGTTGTTAGTGTTGTTAGTGTATTGTTGTTGTGTTGTTGGTGTGTTCTTGTTGGGATGTTGTTGTTGTTGTGTTGTTGTTGTGTTGTTGTTGTTGTTGTGTTGTCGTTGCGTTGTTGTTGTTGTTGAGTCGTTATTGTTGTTGGGTTGCTGTTGTGTTGTTGGTATGTTGTTGTTCTTGTGTTGTTGGTGTGTTGTTGGTATGTTATTGTTGTTCTGTTGTTGTTCTGTTGTTGTTCTGTTGTTTTTGTGTTGTTGTTTTTTAATGTTGCTTGGTTGTTGTTATTGTATTATTGTTTTGAGATTATTGTTGTTGTGTTGTTGGTGTGTTGTTTCTGTGTTGTTGTGTTGTTATTGTTGTTGGGTTGTTGGTGTATTGTTGCTGTTGTGTTGTTTTTGTGTTGTCGTTGTTGTTGTTGTTGTGTTGTTGGTGTGTTGTTGGTGTGCTGTGTTGTTGTTGTGTTGTTGTGTTGCTGTTGTGTTGTTGGTTTGTTGTTGTTGTGTTGTTTGTGAGTTTTTATTTTTTAAATGTTGTTTTGTTGTTGTTGTCGTGTCGTTATTGTTGTTGAGTTATTGTTTTTGTGTTGTTGGTCTGTTGTTGTGGTTGTTGTGTTGTTGTTGTTGTGTTGTTATTGTAGCTGTTGTGTTGTTCTTGTGTTATTGTTGTGTTGTTGTATTGTTGGCGTGTTATTGTTGGCGTGTTGTTGTTGTTGTGTTGTTGTGTTGTGTTGTTAGTGTGTTGTTGTTGTGTTGTTGTTGTTGTTGTATTGTTGTTGTGTTGTCGTTGTGTTGTTATTCTTAGTGTTGTGTTGTTGGTGTATTGTTAGCGTGTTATTGTTGGCGTGTTGTTGTTGTTGTGTTGTTGTTGTGTTGTTGTGTTGTGTTGTTAGTGTGTTGTTGTTGTGTTGTTGTTGTTGTATTGTTGTTATGTTGTTGTTGTGTTGTCGTTGTTGTGTTTTTGTTGTGTTGTTATTGTTAGTGTTGTGTTGTTGTTGTATTGTTGGCGTGTTATTGTTGGCGTGTTGTTGTTGTGTTGTTGTTGTGTTGTTGTGTTGTGTTGTTAGTGTGTTGGTGTTGTGTTGTTGTTGTTGTATTGTTGTTGTGTTGTTGTTGTGTTGTCGTTGTTGTGTTTTTGTTGTGTTGTTATTGTTAGTGTTGTGTTGTTGTTGTATTGTTGGCGTGTTATTGTTGGCGTGTTGTTGTTGTTGTGTTGTTGTTGTGTTGTGTTGTTAGTGTGTTGTTGTTGTATTGTTGTTGTTGTTGTATTGTTGTTATGTTGTGTTATTGTAATGTTGTTTAATGCCCACAATGTGTTGTTTTTGTTATTGTTAATGTTATTGTTGTGTTGTTAAATGCCCACAATCTGTTGGATTAATCTTTTGTGCTCCCTGAAAATGACGTTGTGGCTAGTTGTAGTATCCTTCCTCACATCCCGAGCATGCTGATGAAGGTGGACCAGAGTCCTTCGGGCTGTTGTGCTATGCTTGGCTTCATCTGCGTGTCGCTCACTACTGCGGGGGTCACGTCGATCCCCTACCTCATTAGCCAGCACGTTTCCAGGGAGGATTACGGGGAAACAGCAGTGGGGGTCTTACCCAGTATATTTTGCCTTACCCTGACTAACATGTCTGATCAGCATGTTGTGCCTGACCCTGACTAACATGTCTGATCAGCATGTTGTGCCTGACCCTGACTAACATGTTTGATCAGCATGTTGTGCCTGACCCTGACTAACATGTCTGATCAGCATGTTGTGCCTGACCCTGACTAACATGTCTGACCAGTATATTTTGCCTGACCCTGACTAACATGTCCTATCAGCATGTTGTGCCTGACCCTGACTAACATGTCCTAATAGCATGTTGTGCCTGCCCCTGACTAATATGTCTGATCAGCATGTTGTGCCTGACCCTGACTAACATGTCTGATCAGCATGTTGTTCCTGACCCTGACTAACATGTCTGATTAGCATGTTGTGCCTGACCAGAGGTTAGTTCTCCTCCCCGGAGAAAAATGTAAATTTGATGAATACACTGTATGGTGACGAGAGAAAGCTTGGATTGACCACCAAGTTTGTGGCGAGAAAACGTGTGATTACTTCAAAGCTTAATATGCTAGTAACGACAAACACATGAAAATGGCCGCCCAGTTTGTGTGTCATTACTTCAGAACCAGCAACGAAGAAGATAAGACTGTATAAAAGCCTTTATAACTGCTAAGAACAACCAGTTAGTGTGCTTTGATTTTCTAAATGCCCTGAAATCGTATCCAATTATTTTGTGCATGAGCTGCAGCAGTCAGCGACCCATAGCTGACTGCTAGCGTCAGGGCCAGCGAACCAGAGCTGCCAAGACCCTTCTACGCCTCCACGCGGTGATCCTGGATAAGTCTTCAACAGAGCAGACTGGCTAAGGAGGAGGGATCGAAGAGGGAAGGTTAACCTGGTACCCAAAACTGCCTTGCTAATGTCAGATATGGACGACCCAAAAGTGCATATATCGCAATCAATATGTAAACTACGACACAATACATTCCGTTATCCGGGCAACATCCTGCTACTTGCAAAAGCCCTCTTTCAGGGCTTGATAGCAAGGAGATTGAGAACGGAAGAAGAAGAGAAAGAAGAAGAAGAAGAAGAAGAAAAAGAAGAAGAAGAAGAAGAAGAAGAAGAAGAAGGAGAAGAAGAAGATGAAGAAGAAGATGAAGAAGAAGAAGATGAAGAAATATAAGAAGAAGAAAAAGAACCAGATTGTTTATTCTACAATTATTTGTCTTCTACTATTTTTGTACTACAATTATTTGTGTTCTACTATGGTTGTACTACAATTATTTATGGTAAACTTTTGTTGTACTACAATTATTTGTGTTCTACTATGGTTGTACTACAATTATTTGTGTTCTACTATTGTTGTACTACAATTAATAGTGAAGCTAATGTTATTGGGTTGACAATGTCCAAAGAAGTGAAGCTAATGTTATTGGGTTGACAATGTCCAAAGAAGTGAAGCTAATGTTATTGGGTCGACAATGTCCAAAGAATTGAAGCTAATGTTATTGGGTTGACAATGTCCAAAGAAGTGAAGCTAATGTTATTGGGTCGACAATGTCCAAAGAATTGAAGCTAACGTTATTGGGTTGACAATGTCCAAAGAAGTGAAGCTAATGTTATTGGGTTGACAATGTCCAAAGAAGTGAAGCTAATGTTATTGGATCGACAATGTCCAAAGAAGTGAAGCTAATGTTATTGGGTTGACAATGTCCAAAGAAGTGAAGCTAATGTTATTGGGTTGACAATGTCCAAAGAATTGAAGCTAATGTTATTGGGTTGACAATGTCCAAAGAAGTGAAGCTAATGTTATTGGATTGACAATGTCCAAAGAATTGAAGCTAATGTTATTGGGTTGACAATGTCCAAAGAAGTGAAGCTAATGTTATTGGATTGACAATGTCCAAAGAAGTGAAGCTAATGTTATTGGGGCGACAATGTCCTAAGCAGTGTTCTAAGTCTGGTTCACCGTGACATGCCCCCTAGATAGATGGCGAAAGAGAGGCTGTCCTAACACAACTTGCCGAGACGGATGGAAGGAGAACTAAAAAATTATAAACGTGATAAGAAAAACTTTACGAAAGAAAACCACAAATAACTGTCTCTATGTATTGACACATTAGGACCACCCAGGATTTTAAAAATTGTTTTCGCCATTAGCGTTTCTGCGAGCCTTCTTTTAGGGAATAGTAGACTATTTCAGTCTGTCTTACTAAATAATATACGAACATGGATACCTGCCCATTACAATATTCCAGACAACGTGGAGGCGGAGAGACTGGATAGAGAGGGAGGAACACTGCAACAACGTGATACAGCAACCACATACAATGAGACAAAAGCAACCACAAAATGGTAAAATGACTACCTTGCCACATAGAAAACAATGCCCACAGCCAACTCACTAGGCGAGACCAGGAGACCGTTTTCCGGCCACGCACCAGACACAAAAGACTGAGATGTCATCTTTACATCAAGATTGAAACTACTGACTTTTGTACCTGCGGCACAACCCCCATGACGACAGAACACGTTTTGCAGACCTGCCCGTCGTATACCGACAAAAGAAGTAGCATTTGGCAACAGCCAGTGTCATTCCACGAGACGCTGTACGGAAGTGCACGGAGCTTAAAGTCGACTGCTGCCTTCGTTAGATTCATTGAAGTTGAGGTCGGAAGACGAACGAGGAAGAAGAAGAAGAAATACGAAAATCAAGGGAAATAAAGACTAACACCCAATTGCTTGGCTTCGTCCGTTCTCAATCTCCCGCTACCAAACCCTGAAAGCACTTAAGTAGCAGAATGTAGTCCAGAGAACGGAATGCGTTGTGTCGTAGTGCACAGCTTGACTGCGATATTTGCCCCGTTTGCTCCAACACATCCGACTTCAGCAAGCAATTTTTTGAGTACTGGGTTAGCATTCCCTTTTCGATCCCTTCTGCTTAACCAGTCTGCCCTGTTGCAGCCTGTTATCCAGGATCATCGCGTGGAGGTGTAGAATGGTCTTGGCAGCTCTGGTTCGCTGGCCCTGACGCTAGCAGTCAGCTATGGGTCGCTGACCACTGCAGCTCATAGCTCTGCTCAGCGTCTTGATCCCTAAACCCAATTGAGATTGTTTAATCCCTACGTCAACTCAGCACGTGTGTGTACGGAGCAGAAAGATGGAGAACAATAAAAGCAATACATAGAAAACGCTAATTATTGGTCAATAAATGTATAAAATAAATAGCACAGACAATAGTGGCGCTTGCACGACTTAACAAAATCTGGCAAGATAAACGGTTAGCATTATGCACGAAAATCAGATTAATGCGTACACTGGTCCTGTCAATATTCCTCTGTGCTTGTGAGAGATGGACAGTTACAGCTGACCTTCAGCGAGGGATACAAGCCTTGGAGATGAGATGTTTCCGAAGACTTAAACGTCACGTACAAAGATCGAGTTACAAATTAGAAAATAAGAGATAGAATTACAACAGCAATAGGGCCTTTCGAAGACCTCTTGGCAACTATCAAAAGATATTTGCTTTATACAGTCTCATATCGAGATCAAATGGTCTTGCAAATACGATCCTTCACGGAAAGGTTCAAGACAGACGACGAAGAGGCCGTCCCAAAAAGAGATGGGAGGACAACATAAAAGAATGGACCAATCCCCGACCAGAAGAGGCACAGGCAGCGGCCGCTGACAGAGAAGGGTGGCGGGGTGTTATGAGGATGTCTTCCTGTGTGCCCCAACGACCTCACCGGTTACGGGATAACCTGACCTGAAATGTATACGGAGAATAATGGGTAGCTGGCAAGACATGATGAGGACGGCAGACCAATGGGAAAGAAGCCAATAAGATCCATTGGATGAAAAAATCGAACATATGAGTTGGGGTTGGATAGGGCATACGCTACGAAAAGCACCATCAAATGTGGCCAGACATGCCCTGACATGGAACCCACAAGGAAAGAGGAAGAGATGAAGTCCAAGAAACACCTGGAGAAGAGAATGGGAAAATGAAGTTCTCTCCCCGGACCTCATCTGGAGAGAGACAGAAAAGGCAACTCAAGACCGAATCTGTTGGAGGAGGGTTGTCAATGGCCTATGCCCCAAAAGGGATGACGGGCATTGATTGATTGTGGTAGTACCAGTCGCGTCTAGTTTGCTCGCCGTCTAGTTTTCTCGCCGTCTAGCTTTCTCTCCGTCAAGTTTTCTCGCGTCTAGTTTTCTCGCCGTCTAGTTTGCTCGCCGTCTAGCTTTCTCTCCGTCAAGTTTTTTCGCGTCTAGTTTTCTCGCCGTCTAGTTTGCTCGCCGTCTAAAATGCACGCAGTCTAGTTAGCATGCCGTCTAGTTTTTTCGTCGCCTAGTTTGCTCGCCGTCGAGTTATCGAGTTTGCACGCCGTATAGTCTGCATGCCTTCTAGTTTTCTCGCCGTCTAGTTTCCTCGCCGTCGAGTTTGCTGGATGCCTAGTTTGTATGCTGTCTAGTTTGCATGCCGTCTAGTTTGCATGTCGTCTAATTTGCTCGACGTCTAGCTTGCACTCCGTCTAGTTTGTTCGCCGTCTAGTTTGCATGCCGTTTAGTTTACTCGCCGTCTAGTTTGATCGCAGTCTAGTTTGCATGCTGTCTAGTTTGCACGTCGTCTAGTTTTCTCGCGTATAGTTTGTTCACCGTTTAGTTTGCTTACCGTCTAGTTTGCTCGCCGTCTAGTTTGCATGCTGAGAGTTTGTGTTTCTCAAACAGAAAATAAGCATAGACCCCCCCCCCCCCCTTCCCCACACGTGTTCAAACCCAGTTTTCACACTCAAAACCCCTTAATCCTAACCGCTCGCCCACATGCTGTCACTTGGATCAAATTTACCATTTATATTTACAGGAAGTAGCGAGTGGACGAGCTGTATGAATATCGGCCTCTCGACCAATGAGTGACAGGTTCAAAACCATGTTTCGACAAAGTTGTTGTTTTTTTCTATCGTTGAGTAAACAAATACAAGTACACGAATAATGCATGGTGAACCTCACCTGGCTAGAAGCATAGCATCCGTTGATCGAGGAATAAGGTGACTGCACATGCAAGTGACCTTTATTCATTAGGGTTTTTTAACCCACTCGGCAGAATCTTGCATTCGGGAAAAAAGGCCGCAGTGGAATTATGAGTTAAAGTAGCTAGAACTGCAATCGCTCTGATTCGTGAAGGTAAAAATAGCCTATAACAGTACAGTCGGGGATGAAGTTTATACTTTTGGGGAGAAGACCACCGTATCTTTATGAGGTGGGGGTTGCCAGTTTCATTTCTCGATGCTTGTCTTTCATTAATAGTAAAGCGTGTGCTTATTTACAGCCGGGTCAACTGAAACGTACTAGTAGCAGGAGTTGCACTTAGTACTGTGAAAATGAGTGCTCCACCACTATGATAATCAGGTGCAGACTACAGACTTCCTGTAAGGCGACATAACAAAGGCGGGTCTCTGTTTCATTTGGAGGTCAAATTCGAACCTTCATCACAAATCTAGAACTCCAAGATCACTATCAGGTGGGCCACATACTCATATGGACCCATATGGACTCTTAGATTATAGACGAGGTCTTTGTGGGCTTACCACCTCAAATCTTTGACGCGTTCTATTTGGGATCTCGGCTTAAGGTACATTCCGTGGTCAAGGGGGCCGAAATTCCCTGCCGATGAACCTAGCGACACTGGGGGCTCCCTTTTGGAAGGCTTTGTTATTGAACACCAGGTCGTGTCCAGGGGCGCCATGTCTTGCCGACGGAAGTGAGGCAACGATCGTCATTACTGCTTTGGATAGTGTAGGGTGTGGGTCTTTCCTCACTTCTCTTGACAATGTACAAGAAAACAGGGCCAGAGCACTGCAGTGGTTGTTTAAACAAGCATGACTTCTATATGTCTTAGTCTTAGTTATAGTCTTAGTTATAGTCTTAGTTATAGTCTTAGCTATAGTCTTAGTTATAGTCTTAGTAATAGTCTTAGTCTTAGTTATAGTCTTAGTTATAGTCTTAGTCTTAGTTATAGTCTTGGTTATAGTTTTAATCTTAGTTATAGTCTTAGTCTTAGTTATAGTCTTAGTCTTAGTTATAGTCTTAGTCTTAGTTATAGTCTTAGTTATAGTCTTAGTCTTATTTATAGTCTTAGTTTTAGTTTTAGTTATAGTCTTAGTTATAGTCTTAGTTATATTCTTAGTCTTAGTTATAGTATTAGTCTTAGTTATAGTATTAGTCTTAGTTATAGTCTTAGTTATAGTATTAGTCTTAGTTATAGTATTAGTCTTAGTTATAGTCTTAGTTTTAGTCTTAGTTATAGTCTTAGTTATAGTATTAGTCTTAGTTATAGTCTCAGTCTTAGTTATAGTATTAGTCTTAGTTAGAGTATTAGTCTTAGTTATAGTATTAGTCTTAGTTATAGTATTAGTCTTAGTCATAGTCTTAGTTATAGTATTAGTCTTAGTTATAGTCTTATCTTAGTTATAGTATTAGTCTTAGTTATAGTCTTAGGCTTAGTTATAGTCTTAGTTATAGTCTTAGTTATAGTCTTAGTTATAGGCTTAGTTATAGTCGTAGTTATAGTCTTAGTTATAGTCTTAGTTATAATCTTAGTCTTAGTTATAGTCTTAGTCTTAGTTATAGTATTAGTCTTAGTTATAATCTTATTCTTAGTTATAGTATTAGTCTTAGTTATAGTCTTAGTCTTAGTTATAGTCCTAGTTATAGTCTTAGTTATAGTCTTAGTTATAGTCTTAGTTATAGTCTTAGTCTTAGTTATAGTCTTAGTTATAGTCTTAGTCTTAGTTATAGTCTTGGTTATAGTTTTAGTCTTAGTTATAGTCTTAGTCTTAGTTATAGTCTTAGTCTTAGTTATAGTCTTAGTTATAGTCTTAGTTATAGTCTTAGTTATAGTCTTAGTCTTATTTATAGTCTTAGTTTTAGTCATAGTCTTATTTATAGTCTTACTTATAAGCTTAGTCTTAGTTATAGTCTTAGTTATAGTCTTAGTTATATTCTTAGTCTTAGTTATAGTCTTAGTCTTAGTTATAGTATTAGTCTTAGTTATAGTATTAGTCCTAGTTATAATCGTAGTCTTAGTTGTAGTATTAGTCTTAGTTATAGTCTTAGTCTTAGTTATAGTCCTAGTTTTAGTCTTAGTTATAGTCTTAGTTATAGTCTTAGTTATAGTCTTATTTATAGTCTTACTTATAGGCTTAGTTTTAGTTATAGTCTTAGTTATAGTCTTAGTTATATTCTTAGTTATATTCTTAGTCTTAGTTATAGTCTTAGTCTTAGTTATAGTATTAGTCTTAGTTATAGTATTAGTCCTAGTTATAATCGTAGTCTTAGTTGTAGTATTAGTCTTAGTTATAGTCTTAGTCTTAGTTATAGTCTTAGTTATAGTCTTAGTCTTAGTTATAGTCTTGGTTATAGTTTTAATCTTAGTTATAGTCTTAGTCTTAGTTATAGTCTTAGTCTTAGTTATAGTCTTAGTCTTAGTTATAGTCTTAGTTATAGTCTTAGTCTTATTTGTAGTCTTAGTTTTAGTTTTAGTTATAGTCTTAGTTATAGTCTTAGTCTTAGTTATAGTCTTAGTTATATTCTTAGTCTTAGTTATAGTATTAGTCTTAGTTATAGTATTAGTCTTAGTTATAGTCTTAGTTATAGTATTAGTCTTAGTTATAGTATTAGTTTTAGTTATAGTCTTAGTTTTAGTCTTAGTTATAGTCTTAGTTATAGTATTAGTCTTAGTGATAGTCTTAGTCTTAGTTATAGTATTAGTCTTAGTTAGAGTATTAGTCTTAGTTATAGTATTAGTCTTAGTTATAGTATTAGTCTTAGTTATAGTCTTATCTTAGTTATAGTATTAGTCTTAGTTATAGTCTTAGGCTTAGTTATAGTCTTAGTTATAGTCTTAGTTATAGTCTTAGTTATAGGCGTAGTTATAGTCGTAGTTATAGTCTTAGTTATAGTCTTAGTTATAATCTTAGTCTTAGTTATAGTCTTAGTCTTAGTTATAGTATTAGTCTTAGTTATAATCTTATTCTTAGTTATAGTATTAGTCTTAGTTATAGTCTTAGTCTTAGTTATAGTCCTAGTTATAGTCTTAGTTATAGTCTTAGTTATAGTCTTAGTTATAGTTTTAGTCTTAGTTATAGTCTTAGTTATAGTCTTAGTCTTAGTTATAGTCTTGGTTATAGTTTTAGTCTTAGTTATAGTCTTAGTCTTAGTTATAGTATTAGTCTTAGTCTTAGTTATAGTCTTAGTTATAGTCTTAGTTATAGTCTTCGTCTTAGGCCTAGTGTTTTCCCTCATACTTCCACAAGAACAAAATCCAACATTGGCAACCTATTTGGTAATTGTTCTGGCTTGAACAATGGCCTCTACCAAGCAGATAGAAGAGGCCCACTAAAGTCAGGATTACTGAAAATACTAACATGCAAAAATTAGGACGCGGACTGCAAAATCCTAAAAATGATATACACAGCAAGAGTCAGATCGGCACTGGACTATGATAATACGGATTGGAACGAGAGGACACTTTGGTAAGAGGGGTAGAGAGCAGAACCAATCCACACGCATTATCACAGGGTCCATGGAAGCAATGACGGGTCTACAATAAATGGAGGAAAGACGGGACATAACATGTAATGCAACAGCCAGAGAAATACAAGAGACTCGGGATCAAGACGCTGAGCAGCGCATGAGGGCTAGCGTCAGGGCCAGCGAACCATAGCTGCCAAGACCCTTCTACACCTCCACGCGATGATCCTGGATAACAGGCTGCAGCAGGGCAGACTGGCTAAGGAGAAGGGATCAAAGAGGGAATGCTAACCCGGTACTCAAAAAATGCTTGCTGAAGTCGGATGTGTTGGGCCGAAAGGTGCAAATATCCAGTCAAGCTGTAAACTACGACACAACGCATTCCGTACTCTGGACTATATTCTGCTACTTAAGCCCTTTCAGGGTTTGGTAGCGGGAGATTGAGAACGAACGAAGAAGAAGAAGAAGACAAGAGACTCCTGAATCACCCAATGCACCAAAGAATGAACATTCAAGTTAAGGGCAGACTTAAGAGAAGTAAATTTGCGACACACTCAAAAGATCTGCCTCTCTGTGGACACATCGTCGCCATAAACAAAACTAAAGCACATACAGACAATTAGAACTATTCATCCAAGCTATCACCCCCTCGAGTATGCATATTCACAGAGCCAGGGGGTCGCATGAAACCTGCGGGACTCGAACCCACGCAGTTCATATCTTTGAGAGGCGAGTGCCTTACCTCTCGGCCACAGCGGCCGTCATCCCCCTCTCCTCCCAACCGATTCAGTGAATACCATCACAATGTGTAACAGCTAGCAACACGAGGAGGCCGACAGTAAAGTAATACAAGAACAATACCTGGTCAACTACGAAGAGCCAAAATCAATTTTCGAAGGTTGTCCATCGTAATCGATGAGGAAAACTTTGTTAACATTCAATGTTTACGTGAGTTCTAAGATGGCTAAATAAGCCAATCTAAGCCCTGAATTGTAATTCTATGTTGCACTCATTACAAGGACATATAATACCGCTGTGTGGTGGATTAGGCGGGCAGGCGGGTGGGCATGCGGACAGACAGACAGATAGACGGACAGACAGACAGACAGACAAACAGAAAGTTAGACAGACAGACAGACAGACAGACAGACAGACAGACAGACAGACAGACAGACAGATAGATAGATAGATAGATAGATAGATAGATAGATAGATAGATAGATAGATAGATAGATAGATAGATAGATAGATAGATAGATAGATAGATAGATAGATAGATAGATAGATAGATAGATAGATAGATAGATAGATAGATAGATAGATAGATAGATAGATAGATAGATAGATAGATAGATAGATAGATAGATAGATAGATAGATAGATAGATAGATAGATAGATAGATAGATAGATAGATAGATAGATAGATAGATAGATAGTGTGGTCATGTAATTAAGTAGGTAGATAGATTTCTAGATTCTTGGCACGATCAGCCTTAAAACACTTTTATTATAAATTCAGGATCCTTTCACACAGCTTTCTTACAGGAATTTTTACGAAAGTTAGTATTGGCCATTAGGGAAGTGCGTGGCCGAATAGTTTCGATGTCTGCTTCCTGACAAAGAAGGGTAGCGGATCGAATCCGCGATAAGGCATATGTTGTTTTTCTATTGGGATGAAAAAACAAACATAGCCAGTACACGACGAGATGACGTCAGTGGTGACAGACACAACAGGACAGAAAGACAGGACCGACAGACAAACATGACAGATTAACAGTTTTAGCCATAGATCAGGAAGTATTCCAAGACAGGCCTTGATCTCTCTACACGTAATGTAAAGATCGTATCTGTTAGCTCAGACAATAGACAGCATCGTCGTCGCCCTGCCCGGCCTCCAACCACCCACGAATATAACCAGAAGGCTCCCGTCTTTGTATTGCACTCATTGCTGCACGTAAAATGCCGTTATCTGACCAGGTGAACCTAATGCGCCAAGTCTGTTGATTTAATGTCCAATCAGCTTTATCTTTTAAAACAAACTTTCGTTGAAGTTTTCCCCCCACGCTGAAACTCATTCTGGTGGGCCCTTAAACTCTAAATCGGAGAAACGATCCACTTGGATTTGTTTTCTTATCTGTATGTGGGATCTGATTTGAGGACAGCGCGCGAATAGCTGATTGCCAGGTCCACAAGTCAACCCCTAATCACGACAAAGAGGCGGTTTGTAAATATCTCCGTTTGCGGATTTTCTTTCTTCCACGGGGATGCTTTATTTGTGGATATTTGTATTCGCCATCCAGATGGTGCACTGGAGTGGTGCAGTTAGGACAGACATAAACAACAACTTTAATAGGTCTGGAAGGATACCGCGCAGAAACTAAATCTGGGGACGGCTTGTCCTAGTGGGTAACTGAAACGGCTCACAACCAGAAGTTTCTGGGTTCGATCCCCATCACAGCACCGGCCGTTACACCGGGGAAGCAAACACTTATAAAATGCAGGAGGAAGCAGACCCTTACATAAAATGCTTCCTGAAGTCGGATGCACTGGGGCGACAGACACAAAATAAAAACCACAGTGCAACGTACACCGTCTTGGGGAATAGAGAAATAAGGTGAACGCACAACAACAAAAAAACAACAAAAATTTACGTTACGACCACAAAGGGCTTACTCGGGGTTAACAAATAAACCAAATTTAAATTAACTAATCACAGAGGAAAAGATGGATACATACATACAAACGTGAACACATACATGTGTAAGAAAGGCTAGCTAGATATTCTTCTTCTCCTTCTTCTTCTCCTTCATTTTCTTATTCATCTCCTTCTTTTTCTTCTTCCTCTTCTTCTTCTTCTTCTGAAGTTCGTCATGAAAAGGATGTTGTCCCGTTGTGTCCTAGCTTACAGTCAGGCTGCGTTATCGATGCCTTTTCGGCCGGATACATGCAATTACAGCTAGCTTTTATTTGGTAACCGGGTTTTTCTTCCCACTGCCAGCCCTATCCATTGGCCAGACTACACTGGTGATTGGTGCAGTCTGTTTCCAGGACCGGCACGTGGGGGCGGAATGGGATCTTGGTCAGCTGGGGGTTGGTTGACCCTGATGTCAGCTCATGCACTGCTGCGTATTATCGACTTTTGACCTTTAGTACACCTGTCTGTGTACAGGGATTTCTTGTACATCTAATTTCATCGCGCATTTTTTAGGTCGAATTTCACTTTGTTCTTCTACCTACATTCTATTTGTTAGACTACACAAGTGCAGCCTGTTCCCAGGGTCGCCACCTGGTGTCGGGATAGGGTCTCGGTCAGCTATAGTTGGTTGACCCGAACAGGGGAGATTTTAAAATATCTAGATCGTGGTTCAGTGGTCGTACCAGGGCAAAAACAAAACGATACTTACCAGTTACAAGATACCAGAACATATTTGTTTAGTCAAAGAGTGGGGGAGGTTAAGAATGCATTGCCACAGGAAGTATTGGAGGCAGGGTCAATTAATTCATGCAAGAAAAAATTGGATGCGTACATGTACTTTTAGATCAAGTGAATGTAAAAGGAACTGGTTGTATGGAGACTATGTGAGGTCTTCTAAACCAGTATAAAGACGTTCAGTTCAGTTATTTCCACAAGGTCTTCGTCAAGGAAAAAAAAGGAACGAAAACAACTAACAAAAAAGGAAGACTTTACGTAATACGAGCGGTTCAAGTCAGCCACCATTAACCAGATGAGCCAGGCGGTGTGCTGGCTATAACACCGGCAGTTGGCTATGAGTCGCTGGCTGCTGTCAGCTGATTCCCTGCTGTCTCTTCGACCCTTGATTTTACATGGTGAGAGGGCTAGCCACACTGACTACATTCTTCCATCAACATGTGCAACATGCTTGGAATGTTACAGTGGTCTTACTCTTGTTAGAATAAATAACGGTTCTCATTTATAAACTACTCATTTTACCGGGAACGATTCTTCAAAATCATGAAATTACAACCATCATACATTAACACAGGTCAGAGACTGATGTGTGGACCATCCTCTGAATTTAACAGAAGGAACTAGAGGTAGAACCCCGTGCGTGGCACTCTTATTGGAGGCGGACGATGAACTGTGGATGTCCTGTTTGTACACTGGGCGCTCAAAAGAAACAACTGGCAGTAAATAACTGAAAAGAGCCAGCTGTTGTCCAGAAATGGCCAATGCCTCCATAGTTGGAATTATAATTGAAAATACTCTGGCAGAGGAGCACGTGGACGAGTGGTTTTGAGGCCTGCCTGCCGACAAGGATGGCAGCAGTTCGAATCCCCGGTATGGCATATGTTGTTTTTTTCTGTTGGGGGTGAAATTAACAAAGATAGCCAGCACACGACGTGGCGACAACAGTGGCGACGGGGCCTATAGTCCTCAGCCTTCAAAACCCCTCGACTACACCAGCAATGGGAAAAATGTCGAATGACAGTACAGTAATAAACTCGTAATAGCATGCAGTTTCTTAAAGCCGAAACCCTACTCCTGGCCTTCTTCTGGTTGGACTGTCCTTCCTGACAGGAGCAGTGTTAAGGTATGATTCTCCAACAAACTAAACCGAAAATTAAAAACGTAAATGAATCGCGTATTCGACACACAGTGAATAATCTAGGAGAAGAATAACAACACAATCTTGCTTTTCGACAGACTGCAGCGTATTCCGAGTAAACATCCACGTATTGGGACTGATAGTCGATAAAACAGAACATAGATAATAGATAACGTCAACAATTACATGCGACATAAAAGAAACAACGAGATTAAATTGTTGAAAAGCATGAAAATTTCAGATCCGTGCAGAGATATGATTGGTCGTGTCACGCGACTTGGCATACAATAATGAGAACACATTATTAAGACATCCACGCACTTCCGTCGAATTGAAGTAAGCAATGGGGTTATTAAGTGAGCCAACTATATTGTTTGTTTGTGTAATAACGCGCACTACCATTTTTCCTCTTTATGTATCTACTTTTAAAAAAACTAATTGACCTCAAGTCTTTACATATTATTATCTGGTTTCCAATTGTCTTTCTTTCCGATCACGCAATCAGTGTTCTTATAATTTAGACATGAAAAAGGCTAATTTTAAGTTGGCTTAAATTTCACATTTGCGTGCATTTCAACCATCAGGGTTAAATCATGTTACGTCAGTCCTGTTATATATGTCACGTTCTTAAATTTGTCTATTTTAATGTCGCCTTGAATAACAAAACAAAATCTTCGTTGTGTGAAACAATGTATATTGCTTCTAGAAAACCGACGTAAAACAAGCAAATATTTTATTGCTTTTTTACGTGTTTCATTCGACAGTGATTGTGTGTATTGTTTTTGACACTAGGTTGAGTTTACACAATTTGATCGCCATAAATAAATCCCCCGCACTTGAATACTTGGATTTCATTTTGCGGGCGAAAGTATGTAATTTACACCGGGTCACAGGTGGAATATTGTCCGCTTCACCGCGGGGTAAAACATCCGGAGACCGTATTAACGTCATTGGATACCTGGTCTGTTGACTGTACTAATGTGCTCGCACACACGTACACAAAGCTCTCTGCGCGTGCAAATACTTCCAAAGGCGGCCCCACGCGTAAATGGCGGAGATATTCTGCGACTGTCGGCGGCGCCACAGCCGGGATGTGGGCCGGTGACAGGTCTCTTAGCCTAGTGAAGCTTGATCGCTTTTGTCAAACGAAGGCTACCATCCCACGGGCTTCCTGTACATGAACATATGATAGGATGTCCCAGAGACAAAGTACAGTGGATCTAGAGGGACAAACAGCGAGGAGGCAGAGATATTTCCATAATTAATATCGGTTACCCTGAGGCCTACGTGACCAAGAGATTTAGACACCTGACAATAATAATAGTAATAATAATAATAATAATTAATAAATAAAGTTACATTGCATAAACTGCAGTCGAGGATGGACGGGTTAGAGAATTTATATACCAGCTTGTGTAAGATGAAATGCAGTTTCCTTTCGTGTTGCCTTTCTTTCCATAACCTTAGGTCCGGTATCAATTTACAAATAAACTCCGCATACAGCTGGGTCGACTGAAGCGTGCCTTAAGTGGGAAATGAACATGACAAATGTGAAAAAAATCAAAGCTGTGGTAGTTCAGACGGTCAAAAATTGAAGGCAGCGCAAGATGGTATGGTCCTTCATCTTCTTCTTCTTCTTCTTCTTCTTCTTCTTCTTCTTCTTCCTCTTCTTCTTCTTCTTCTTCTTCTTCGTTCGTTCTCTATCTCCCACTACCAAACCCTGAAAGGAGTAAAGTCACAGAATGTAGTTTAGAGAACGGAATGCGTTGTGTCGTGGTTTACAGCTTGGCTGCGATATTTGCACCTTTCGGTCCAACACATCCGACTTCAGCAAGCATTTTTTAGTACCAGGTTAGCATTCCCTCTTCGATCCCTTCTCCTTAGCCAATATGCCTGCTTCAGCCTGTTATCCAGGATCTTCGAGTGGAGGTGTAGAAGGGTCTTGGCAGCTCTGGTTCGCTGGCCCTGACGCTAGCAGTCAGCTATGGGTCGCTGACCACTGCAGCTCATGCGCTGCTCAACATCTTGATCCCGGTATTGTTCAATTACCGCACGAAGAAAAAAAACAAAACGAAGCGTAGAATTTTCTAGCAAATGGTCACTGGTAGATTCCTATCCTGTATCTTGTTCATTGCATGCCACGACCGGAATCTCCCCTCAGTCATGGGTTAATGATCACTCACCTAGACCTACAGATGTGGGCGCTGGTCAACAGCAGCGTTCTCTAGTCTACGCGTGGTGTCTGCTGCTGTCGAGAGGTACGACGTTTCCCTCTCAAATCGTCAAGGAACTGGTGGACGATCGACTCCTACAAGTTTCAAGCGACCCCTGGTCTCGTGGATTGTGCGACCTGAATGTCTGCATCTTGAGCTACTTCTAGTCGTCTTGATTATATGTCTTGCCACTGGTTCCCGGTAACTCATGACGAGAGAGTGAGATTGATGTCCAACGCAGCTTCTTTCTCACTACAATCCAAATGCAGCGCAAGTTACATCTTCAGGACGAGGACAGTCTGATGGTGTCGCATCTTCGCTTGTGATGGGCAACTTATTATTATTATCCCGTATCAAGTCCGAATCAATAGCTGTTGTGATTCGACAGGTTTTTTCAACTGTAATGATCTTGTCTCTGATAAAGTTTTTGTGGGTGTAACGCCTGCTTCGTTTTGTTTCTGTCAAAGAACCGTAAGCGAGATTTGCATGTATATGCCTCATGATCAAAGAGACATAGACTGAAAACATAGATTAGGGTTATTTTTTTACAAGCTCTTATTCAGCAGAAATAAGCACGGAATACAGACAAGGGCGATACTGATAGCGCATAGACGAAGGAATCCCTGAGAGTGACGACATGCAATGGCGCAGAAGATCCTGACTTTCCTTGCACACACTGGGGAGGACTCTTCTCTGCTCGGATTGGTCTTGCGAGCCACATTCATTATCGTCATTGACTGT
The DNA here is from genome assembly GCA_036924085.1 of Ariolimax columbianus. Classification (NCBI taxonomy): domain Eukaryota; kingdom Metazoa; phylum Mollusca; class Gastropoda; order Stylommatophora; family Arionidae; genus Ariolimax; species Ariolimax columbianus. The sequence goes on from JAVGWX010000012.1 coordinate 81,660,963, forward strand.
ATTTACATCACTTTTTTCAACGCACAAGTTGATATCGTCTTACAAGACGAAAAGAGCCAATGATATTCAACCTGACATGACCTTTGTCCGTTTGCATGGACTTCTATTTCTCCTATTTTAACCGACTTCCCAATAACCTAGAGAGTTAATATTTTGTAAACATTTTCTGCTAAATCGACTTTGAGCTCTTCACCTTTTTCATACATGGCGCCCACTTTTATAACTTTCGTGAGGGTCAACTTTCCTTACCGCCCACTTTTATAACTTTCGTGAGTGTATAAACTTTCCTTACCGCCCACTTTATAACTTTCGTGAGGTTAAATTTTCCTTACCGTCCACTTTATAACTTTCGTGAGGTTAAACTTTCGTTACGTCTCAGTTTTATAACTTTCGTGAAGGTAAACTTTCCTTACCGTCCACTTATATAACTTTTGTGAGGGTAAACTTTCCTTCAGTTCAGGTGTCATCTTTGCACGGAAGGTCGGCTGCATGGATCTCCAGTGTACTCTATCACTTGCCGTAATGGTACAATCTGACAGGCTATTTCCAATCCATCTCCTGACCCTTTCCATCCCATTATAACGGTGTCTACCTCTTGAACGACTACCTTTCACCCTTTGCTCTAGCATGGATTTCAGCAAGTAGGCATGTCTTGTAATATGGCTAAAATAACGTAACTGTAATTTTGCTTACTGCCCACTGAAAATTTACTTTTTAAAAAATCCGGGATCGTTTACCATGTCATTATATGTTTGATGTTTTTAGTACATCATCATGTGGCAGTCATTGTATGTTTGATGTTTTTAATACACCATGATGTGGCAGTCATTGTATGTTTGATGTTTTTAATACACCATGATGTGGCAGTCATTGTATGTTTGATGTTTTAGTACATCATCATGTGGCAGTCATTGTATGTTTGATGTTTTTAATACATCATTATGTGGCAGTCATTGTATGTTTGATGTTTTTAATACATCATTATGTGGCAGTCATTGTATGTTTGATGTTTTTAATACACCATGATGTGGCAGTCATTGTATGTTTGATGTTTTTAATACACCATGATGTGGCAGTCATTGTATGTTTGATGTTTTAGTACATCATCATGTGGCAGTCATTGTATGTTTGATGTTTTTAATACATCATGATGTGGCAGTCATTGTATGTTTGATGTTTTTAATACACCATGATGTGGCAGTCATTGTATGTTTGATGTTTTAGTACATCATCATGTGGCAGTCATTGTATGTTTGATGTTTTTAATACATCATTATGTGGCAGTCATTGTATGTTTGATGTTTTAGTACATCATCATGTGGCAGTCATTGTATGTTTGATGTTTTTAATACATCATTATGTGGCAGTCATTGTATGTTTGATGTTTTTAATACATCATTATGTGGCAGTCATTGTATGTTTGATGTTTTTAATACATCATCATGTGGCAGTCATTGTATGTTTGATGTTTTAATACATTATCATGTGGCAGTCATTTATGTTTGATGTTTTTAATACTTCATCATGTGGCAGTCAATGCATGTTTGATGTTTTTAATACATCATCACGTGGCAGTCATTGTATGTATGATGTTTTTAATACATCATCATGTGGCTTTGTAGAACGCCGCTGCCATCACAGTCCGTCTGACAGGACCTCGATCTCTTTCCAAATGCCCCGCCTGCTCTAGAGACATGCCCAAGCATTGGCTGATATCTTAATGCTATTGCCGTTTAGATAGACCTCCACCTCTCTTGTCCGACACCATTCATTACCGTTCTCCCAAGACCGCTGTGTCTTTTGAATTTAAGAGCCAGTTATCCTATAAGTCCAACTCTTATTCAATGCTCGAATTCTTCCTTTTTTTTGTCAGAGGTAATGTGATTTGTAACACCGATTATATTTCTTCTTCTTCTTCTTCTTCTTCTTCTTCTTCTTCTTCTTCTTCTTCTTCTTCTTCTTCTTCTGCGTTCGTTCTCAATCACCCGCTACCAAGCCCTGAACACGGCTTTGCAAGTAGGAGGAATGAGTTGTGTCGCTAATTCACAGCTTGACTGCGATATTTGCACCTTTTGATCCGACACATCTGCCTTATGGAGTAAAGTATATGTATAAACAACAATATATGCTTTGCTCAAGTCTATAAGAAAGGGTGAAAGCGGATGGCACAATGTTGCTTATGCTAAAGAAACAAAGAAGAAAAAAAGAAGGAAGAAAAAGAAGACGAAGCAGATGCTGATGGAAAAAAGTAGAAGAAAAAGGGGGGGGGGGGGGGAGGAAAGGAAGAATACAAAGAAGAAGAAGATGTTGACGATGAAGAAGAAGAAGAAGAAGAAGAAGAAGAAGATGAAGAAGAAGAAGAAGAAGAAGAAGAAGAAGAAGAAGAAGAAGAAGAAGAGGGAACAGAAAAAAGAAAAAGCAGAAGAAACAGAAAGAAGAAGTAGAAGAAGAAGAAGAAGAAGAAGAAGAAGAAGAAGAAGAAGAAGAAGAAGAAGAAGAAGAAGAAAAAGAAGAAGAAGAAGAAGAAGATGAAGAAGAAGTAGAAGAAGAAGAAGAAGAAGAAGAAGAAGAAGAAGAAGAAGAAGAAGAAGAAGAAGAAGAAGAAGAAGAAGAAGAAGAAGAAGGAACAGAAAAAAGAAAAAGCAGAAGATACAGAAAGAAGAAGTAGAAGAAGACGCAGCCGACTGACAATATTTGTCTTCTCGCTACCATGACGAGGTCACAGCCAAGTGGTTGAAACCATCTCTCATTACAAGATGTCGGAAAGCAAGTTGAGTCATGTGACTTCCGGTTGTGACCGCGCAAGCTATATGGAGATTGCGCTCGGTGGTTGGTCACTAGAACAGATGGGCAAGGTGAGGGGGACATGAAACTGATGTACAGTCCCAGTGCTAATGGTACAATGTGGTTTGTAAACATAATGCACGAATGAGTGAATGTAAGTGAATGTGAGAGTGAGTGAGGGGGTGAGTGCGTGTGTGATTGGTTGGGTCGATATTGGGTGGGTGGGGATAATGAGTGAGTGAGTGAGTGAGTGAGTGAGTGAGTATGTGGGAGAGTGAGTGAGTGTGCGATTATTGGATTGGTGGGGTGAGTTAGTGATTGAGCGAATGAGTGAAAGAGTGAGTGAGTGAGTGAGCTATCTAGCTAGTCAGCTATCTAACTAGTCAGCTATCTAGCTAGTTAGCTAGTCAGTTAGTTAGTTAGTCAGTCAGTGAGTATGTCGATCAATTAGTCAGTCAGTTAGTCAGTCAGTCAGTTAGTCAGGCAGTCCGTCATTCCGCCAGTTAGTTAGTTTGTCAGTCAGTCAGTATGTCAATCAGTCAGTTAGTCAGTCAGTCATTCAGTATGTCAATCAGTCAATCAGTCAGTAGATCAATCAGTCAGTATGTCAGTCAGTCAGTCAATCAGTCAGTCAGTCAGTCAGTCAGTTAGTCAGTTAATTAATTAATTAGTTAGTTAGTTAGTTAGTTAGTTAGTTAGTTAGTTAGTTAGTTAGTTAGTTAGTTAGTATGTGCATGTTCATGTGATCACTCTTCATACAATGTTTCTTAGCAACCATTGTTTATACCTGGTTACCGTGCCACTACACAACCCAACAAACCCATTCTGAATAAAAGTGCGAAATAATTATAATCTCAAAGTTTTTAAGAAGTTAGAACAGCTACACTAAGGGACTTAACTCTAATAATGAGGTTTATCACGTCTAAGGGCTAAAACATTGTAGATCTCGCAAGACAAGATGGAGACCTGGAAGGAAGGCCCCTTGAACGTTTGCAGTAAATAAAAAAAAATAGTCTTGGTAACTCAGTTGCAAATATTGTTATACTACTTCCAATTACCATTACAATTGTTGTGAGTGCGGCTGATTGTGAGAGGAGTCATTTTTCTTAATAAAAATTGATCAAGAAATACATAAGGCCTTAACTTAACTTAACTTAACTTAACTTAACTTAACGTCTTTATACTGGTTTAGAAGACTTTACAGAGTCTGTATACAACCAGTTTAATTTACATTTCTTTGTTCTAAAAGCTACGCGCATCCTATCTGTTCTTAAAAACGTTACATTTGTCCCTGCCTCTACTACTTCATGAAGCAATGTATTCCAACCATTCACTACTCTCTGACTAAAAAAATATTTTCTAATATCTAATCTGGAGTTTTCTTTAGTTAATTTGTAGCTATGCCCTCTTGTTCTTGATCAACAATGAGTCTGGTCGGCTCAGGTCACCCCGTAACCGGTGAGATCGTTGGGGCACACATCAAGACATCCCCATAACCCCACGCCATCCTTCTCTGTCAACGGCCGCTGCCTGTGCCTCATCTGGTCGGAGATTGATCCATTCTTTTATGTTGTCCTCCGACCTCTTTTGGGCACGGCCTCTTCGTCGTCTGCCTTGCACCTTTCCGTGCAGGATCGTATTTGCAAGACCCATTGTGACTGTACCAAGCGAGTTTCCTTCTTTTGACAGTTTCCTATAGGTCTTCAAAAGGCCATATTGTTGTTGTAATTCTAACTCGTATTTCTTCATTTGTAACTCGATCTTTGTACTTGACGTTTAAAAGTCTTCAGAAACATCTTATCTCCAAGGCCTGTATTCTTCTCCGAAGATCAGCTGTAACTGTCCATGTCTCACAAGTATAGAGGAATATTGACAGGACCAGTGTACGCATTAAGCTGATTTTCGTGCATAGTGCTAACCGTTTATCTTGCCAGATTTTGTTAAGCCGTGCAAATGCCGCTATTGTCTGTGCTATTCTGGCCAACACCTCACATTTTGGTTCTTCATCACTGACAATCGAACCAAAATATTTCAAACGGTCAACCACTTCGAGTTCCTGGTCATTAGCTTCTATCCTACTGTTGAAGCCCTCGGCGTTGTTGGTCATTAATTTTGTCAACAATGAGTGCCTTTCGATTAAAACACCCAGCCATTCCGTATATAGAACAGCAACTGATAGACGAAATATACTTCAACAATATCATCGACAATTTTTTTTTAACTGAAAGGTAAGACAAACAACATTGTAGAATGGAGAAATGACATTTGTCACTTTAAAACTAAACATGGTATCTTAAATTATTTTTTTTTTCGCGCGCGGTTTTGAATTTTCGTTGAATTATGTTTAATGTGAATTGAGAGGGAAGGCATACTAAGGGACGCCACTGCATGCCGACTGTCCGGATTCGTGGACTTCTTTTTCTCCTATTTTAACCAACTTCCCATGACCTAGATAGCTGAAATTCTGTAAGCAGCCTCTACTAGTGCGACCATCAATTTTGGGGGATCCTAAACAATTTATTCCACATTATTTAGCGAAGAAGAAGACAAAGAAAAAAAACGAAGAGGAACAATAAGAAGAAAGAGAACAAAAGAGGAAGAAGAAAACGAAGAGGAAGAAGAACAAAAGGAGGAAGATGAAGATGATGAAGAAGAAAGCGAAGAAAAAAAAAAGAAGTAGAAAACTGGAAGAAGAAAAAGAGGAAGAAGAAGAAAAACAAAAAGAAAAAAAGAAAAAGAAAAAGAGAACGAACAGATGAAGAGAAAGAAGAACAGAAGAAAAAGGAGAGGAAGAAGAGGCAAAAAGAGAGGAAGAAGAAGAAGAAGAAGAAGAAGAAGAAGAAGAAGAAGAAGAAGAAGAAGAAGAAGGTCAAAAAGAAGGAGAAAAGAAGAAAAAGACAAGAGAAAGAAAAAGAAGAATAGGAAGAAGAAGAAAACTTAGAGGAAGAAGAAGAAAAATAAGAGAAAGAAGACGAAAAAGATGAAGAAGAAAACAAAGAGAAAGAAAATATTAAGAACAAGAAAAAGAACAAGAAGAAGAAGAAGAACAAGAAACAGATGAAGAAGAAAACGAAGAGGAAGAAAAAGATAAAGAACAAGAACAAGATGAGGAAGAAGAACAAGAAACAGATCATGAAGAAAACGAAGAGGAAGAAAAAGAAAAAAAAAGAAACGGATTAAGGTAAAAGTCGCATCACCCTATCACCGACAGTATTATCAAGTATGCCCTAATATGGCCATCTTCACCATTAAACGTGGAATGTGTTGGAGACCCTTCTGCGGCTTAAAAACCTAACGAGCCAAGCGTGGAATTGTCTAATTAATTATCATTGCAGTGATGCTTCTGTAATATTATTTGTCGTCTCCCTTTGACGAACTGGCCTCAGTCACGCATTATGATCCCTCGATGAATAGCTCTGCGGATTAGAGCAAACTAGTCTCTTCGTACGGTTAAGTTAGATTTGAGAGGATGCATTTGAGGGGAAAACGCTTCATCAACAATAAAGTATTGGTTTTGAATTGGGGTACCATTTTATAGCACAAGTAATGCGCATTAATGGTAGGAGAAGCAGTCTTTTTCTTTTAAATAGTAGTACTAGTAGTAGTAGTAGAAGTAGTAGTAGTAGTAGTAGTAATAGAAGGTGTAGTAGTAGTAATAATAGTAGTAGTAGTAGATGTGGTGGCAGCAGTTATAGTAGTTGCAGTAGTAGTAGTAGTAGTAGTAGTAGTAGCAGCAGCAGCAGCAGTAGTAGTAGTAGTAGTAGTAGTAGTTGTAGTAGTAGTAGTAGTAGTAGTAGTAGTAGTAGTAGTAGTAGTTGTAGTAGTTGTAGTAGTAGTAGTTGTAGTAGTTGTAGTAGTAGTAGTAGTAGTAGCAGCAGCAGCAGCAGCAGCAGTAGTAGTAGTTGTAGTAGTAGTAGTAGTAGTAGTAGTAGTTGTAGTAGTAGTTGTAGTAGTAGTAGTAGTAGTAGCAGCAGCAGCAGCAGCAGCAGCAGTAGTAGTAGTTGTAGTAGTAGTAGTAGTAGTAGTAGTAGTAGTTGTAGTAGTAGTTGTAGTAGTAGTAGTAGTAGTAGCAGCAACAGCAGCAGCAGCAGCAGTAGTAGTAGTAGTTGTAGTAGTAGGAGTAGTAGTAGCAGCAGCAGCAGCAGTAGTAGTAGTAGTAGTAGTAGTAGTAGTTGTTGTAGTAGTAGTTGTAGTAGTAGTTGTAGTAGTTGTAGTAATAATAGTATCAATAGTGGAAGTAACTGTTGATGTAGTTATTACAATCATAGTAACAGTAGTAGTTGTAGTATTAGTGTAAGTAGTACAAGTAGTAGTAGTATTTGCTGTTGTTGTTCTGCTTCTTCTTGTTGTAGTAGAAGTAACAGTCATAGAAGCAGTAGAAGCAACAGTAGTAATAGTAGCATTAGTAGTTGTAGTAGCCACAGGACCAGTAGTACTAGTAGTAGAGGTAGTAATAGTAGTAACAATAGCCCAAGCTGTTGTAGTATTCATAGTATTTGTGTTTGTACTAGTAGTAACAGTAATATTAACAGTTGTAGTATCGGATGTGGCAGTAGCAGTAGTAGTAATAGTAGAAACAAAAGTAGCAACAGTTAATTGAGTAGTCATAACAGTAGTAGTTATTAGTAGTAGTAATAAAAGTATTAGTTCAAATAGTTGTACCGGTGATGATAATATTATAGTTCCAGTAGTGGTTTCAGCATTAGTTCCAGTAGTGTTTGTAGTATTAGTTCAAATAGTGGTTGTAGTATTAGTTCCAGTAGTGGTTTCAGCATTAGTTCCAGTAGTGTTTGTAGTATTAGTTCAAGTAGTGGTTGTAGTATTAGTTCAAGTAGTGGTTGTAGTATTAGTTCAAGTAGTGGTTGTAGTATTAGTTCAAGTAGTGGTTGTAGTATTAGTTCAAGTAGTGGTTTCAGCATTAGTTCCAGTAGTGGTTGTAGTATTAGTTCAAGTAGTGTTTGTAGTATTAGTTCAAGTAGTGGTTGTAGTATTAGTTCAAGTAGTGGTTGTAGTATTAGTTTAAGTAGTGGTTGCAGTACTAGTTCAAGTAGTGGATGTAGTATTAATTCCAGTGGTGGTTGTAGTATTAGTTCCGGTATGGGTTGTAGTATTCGTTCTAGTAGTTGTTGCAGTATTAATTCTAGCGGTGTTAGTAGTATTTCTTCCAGTAGTGATAGTAGTATTACTTCCAGTAGTGGTAGTAGTATTAGTTCCAGTAGGGGTAGTATTACTTCCAGTAGTGGTAGTAGTATTAGTTCCAGTAGGGGTAGTATTAGTTCCAGTAGTGGTAGTAGTATTAGTTCCAGTAGGGGTAGTATTAGTTCCAGTAGTGGTAGTAGTATTAGTTCCAGTAGGGGTAGTATTAGTTCCAGTAGTGGTAGTAGTATTAGTTCCAGTAGGGGTAGTATTTGTTCCAGTAGTGGTTGTAGTATTACTTCCAGTAGTAGTAGTAGCATTAGTTCCAATTGTGGTTGTAGTATTAGTTCTAGTAGTGGTTGTAGTATTAGTTCCAGTAGTGGTAGTAGTATTAGTTCCAGTAGGGGTAGTATTAGTTCCAGTAGTGGTTGTAGTATTACTTTCAGTAGTGGTAGTAGTGTTAGTTCCAATTGTGGTTGTAGTATTAGTTCTAGTAGTGGTAGTAATATTAGTTTCAAATAACTAATTGTATCGACTTTCATCCGTATTAAAATGAAACCTTCATTACCCCCACAAATTCTAATTTTTTGCCCAATTTCGAGTCATTTACCCATGTTCCCCGACCACTGGACCAGACGCACGCCAACACGTACGTCATCATCAGACTAAAGCCACAAAACTTCAATAAACCGTCAGAGCCCAGTGAATGGAAGCACGTGATTTCATTTGGAGATAAAGATCGCGCGGATGAATATTTGCATATATTACGTGTCAGGCTCACATGACGTCTCTTCGGTCTGATCGCCATATCCAGACCTTATCCTACCTGGATTGATTGTTTTCTATATGGATAAGTCTGTGTTTTGGTAGATGGAACAAAGTTTTACGTGTGGGTAAACGGAGTGGCTATTGCTGTTGTTGTTGTTGTTGTTGTTGTTGTTGTTGTTGTTGTTGTTGAATACCTTCAATGAGTTAGTTTACTCTTTGGTGCGCTTTGAACATAGCTTAGGTTAGCAGGTTGCAGTAGATTTATTCACATCATGAGCGCGTTGATACACGCAGTTGTCCTATGCTTGGCTTCATCTGCGTGCCGTTCACTACTTCGGGAATCACGTCGATCCCCATATCACCACACCCCCCTCTCGTTAGTCAGGCTGAAAGTATGTTTCCAATCAGAACTACTTGGAAGTGAGGGGCGGGTCTTCGTCGCTACCTTTTACCTGAGCCTGACTAACATTGTCTGATCAGATTGTTTTGCATGACTGGGCGTTAGTCTCCAAAGGGGAAAATGAGAAATTATCTCGGCAGCTACATTTGATGGATGGATGAATGGATGGATGGATGGATGGAGGGAGAGATGAATGGATGGATGGGTCGATGGATGGAGGGAGGGATGGATGGATGGATGGATGGATGGGTGGATGGATGGAGGGAGGGATGGATGTAGGGAGGGATGGATAGATAGATAGATAGATAGATAGATAGATAGATAGATAGATAGATAGATAGATAGATAGATAGATAGATAGATAGATAGATAGATAGATAGATAGATAGATAGATAGATAGATAGATAGATAGATAGATAGATAGATAGATAGATAGATAGATAGATAGATAGATAGATAGATAGATAGATAGATAGATAGATAGATAGATAGATAGATAGATAGATAGATAGATAGATAGATAGATAGATAGATAGATAGATAGATAGATAGATAGATAGATAGATAGATAGATAGATAGATAGATAGATAGATAGATAGATAGATAGACCTGGCATTTGGCAGACTATTCTACAACATAAGAAATATCCAGAGAAACGTACATAACTTTGATAAAGACCAATCCCCCTATATAGAGGACATTGATAGATACGCCCTTTAGGAATACAATTATCAGTTTCATACCCAATGGTGGCAATAGTAATAAAATAGACGCTCACAAACGGGGGCTTAAGATCACTCTGGAATTAGCCTTAATAACCTCAGCTAGTGTGGCATTAACTGCCGTGTGAGCAAGCCATACATTCTGCAACCTGATCTGGCGAATTACAACCACGCACTTCACTGACAAATGGATGACGCGTCTGAGAGTCCCGTGTCAAAGAGATTACGTCATAATCGGTTTTTATTGACAGATAAAAGGTAGTCTCGTAAATTGGGAGATAGTGGTCATAAAGGAGTCCTGGCATGAGTCTGTGTTGGACAGAATATGCTATGCTGCGGTCCTGGTAGACCTATAGGTGTTGAATCTCTTTTCAGGGTATGAACACTGATTGTTTCTGTCGATTGAGGTGTCCCTAAGTGGTGGGATGAGAGCCGCCAGTCCTATCTTGGCAAATGGTGGTGTAACAGTTTCAGGTGGAGGATGGAAGTTAAGGGCAGGGGTGATGGGGCCGGCGACTCTTGGAACAAAGTTTACCTGAATGTGTGCCAAGGTCAATGACCGCCTCGACACTAAGTCGACAAAAGGAAACGAGGTGTTAGGGGAAGAATGTGTCTGGTACAGGTGGGGGTCAGGAGCTAACCACTCTGGCGTTCCGATTTAGGTAGTGGGATGTTGGTGACAGACCGCCACATTCTGTTGCGACATTTAGAGTGACAGGAATTGTGAGTGATTTTTCCAATAACAACTAGTTGGAGGTAGATCAAAACTAGAGTGATGGATAAGTCAGACAATCAACAGAAGACCGTTGGACGGCCATGATGTTGCTTGAGACTATATAATACTCGATAAAGATGAACTCATCAGACTGGTCGGGAGATAGATAGAATGAGATACTAGCTAGCAGGTTGACTACGAGTTTGTGAGAGAGAGAATGAGTTGCAGGGTGACTGAACCAGCATACACCTTCGAGTTTCGGCCAGTCGCTCTATATGTATGTGTGTTGGACACTCCGTGGCTAGAATGTTGTTGTTGCTTAGAAGTTTGCCTCACTAGTTTCTACTGGCGGAGGCGCGCCATTTTCCACCCCAGACCGTAGTCTATTGGGCGATATCAGGACGCATAAACCAGTGCTTCGATGCATGTGTGCGTCTGTATGTACCTATGCTAGGTTTGTGCGCGCTCAGAAGCTAGCCCAACCAGGTGCAGACGCTCAACAGCAGGGCAGACGGTCACCAGCAGGGCAGACGCTCACCAGCAGGGCAGACGCTCACCAGGAGGGCAGAGGCTCACCAAGAGGGCAGACGCTCACCAGGAGGGCAGACGCTCACCAGGAGGGCAGACGGTCACCAGGAGGGCAGACGCTCAACAGCAGGGCAGACGCTCACCAGGAGGGCAGACGCTTACCAGGAGAGCACACGCTCACCAGGGGGGCAGACGCTCACCAGGAGGGCAGACGGTCACCAGGAGGGCAGACGGTCACCAGGAGGGCAAATTCTCACCAGGAGGGTAGACGCTCCCTAGCAGGGCAGACGCTCACCAGGAGGGCAGATTCTCACCAGGAGGGCAGACGCTCACCAGGAAGGCAGACGCTCACCATGAGGGCAGATTCTCACCAGGAAGGCAGACGCTCACAAGGAGGGCAGACGGTCACCAGGGGGGCAGACGGTCACCAGGAGGATAGACGCTCCCCAGGAGGGCAGATTCTCACCAGAAGGGCAGACGCTCACCAGGAGGGCAGATTCTCACCAGGAGGGCAGACGGTCACCAGGAGGGCAGACGCTCACCAGAAGGGCAGACGGTCACCAGGAGGGCAGAGGCTCACCAGGAGGGCAGACGCTCACCAGGATGGCAGACGAATCGCTACAGAGACTCCTTGAAAGTGTCTCTAAAATGCTTCAAAATCGATGTCACTTCATGTGAGATGATTGCACACAACCGTACACCGAAAGTGCTCTGATCGCAGAGAACACAGCCATCGCGGAGACTCAGAGAAAGTATGCTGGCCAAACAAAACAATACTCACAACGATTCGACAGCCGACTCCCCTGCACGTGTGCCCTGTATATAGCAGGGTGTGCCGTTCCAGGATTGATCTTTACAGCCATCAGAGACCACATTTTGCAGCAAACAGTCTGAGACTGTCACCATCGTCGCTTGCGATTAGCAACTGTTATTATTATTATTGTTCATGCTATGACTACATTGAAAAATAATCAAAGAAAACAAAAATATAACAGTCGGAACTTGTGCTCTCCTTAAAATATAAATTCTTTCAAAAGGCCACATTTAACTACCTCTTACGCGGCCACATACAACCATACGGCCGTAGGTTCACAATAACCCCCACCCCCACCCACCCCTTACACCCCACCACCACCCATGTAGTATACTATTTGACTACAAATTGGGATCAAGATGCTGAGCAGCGCATGAGCTGCAGTGGTCAGCGACCCATAGCTGACAGCTAGCGTCAGGGCCAGCAAACCAGAGCTGCCAAGACCCTTCTACAGCTCAACGCGGTAATCCTGGATTACATGCTGCAGCAGGGCAGATTGGCTAAGGAGAAGGGATCGAAGAGGGAATGCTAACCCTGTACTCAAAAAATGCTTGCTGAAGTCATTTGTGTTGGACCGAAAGTGAAAATATCACAGTCAAGCTGTAAACTACGACACAACGAATTCCGTTCTCTGGACTACATTCTGCTACTTAAGCCCTTTCAGTGTTTGGTAGCGGGAGATTGAGAACGAACGAAGAATAAAAATAAGAAGAAGAAGAAGAAGAAGAAGACAAATTATAGATGACCAAAAAAGGACAAAAATAAGTAAATTGGGCAATGGATAAATCTCTGCCGGTTTGTCAAATTGGGTGTTTTGAGAAGCGTTGATGTAGCACAATGCTGGTCTTATTCTCAGTCTTAGTCGACCTTTACTTCTACATGGAGGGGAGGGGGAGTAGGTGTGTTGTCTCTGTGCAGGTCCCAGGTTTGGCGTGAGCTGGATGTAGCCGGGTGGATTTCCTGCCTAGCGGGCTAGGCTCGAGCACCTTATTACTCCGGTGCTTTGGGATAACTGCAGTGGAGGGGAGTTAGCCGATGTGCGAGTCCATTTTAATATACTCAAACACTACTATTACTAAAGTAGACCCGCAGCTTGTTAGGCGCCATCTTTGCTGCTCTTAGCAAACCACCTAACCATGGCCGTTGCTTTGCCATGTCACACAGTTAGTCGCCTCTTACGACATGCTCCCTGTGGCGCCGTGCTGCTATTTTTGAGCTTGTCATACACAAAGACCCCGACGGACCAAGTTGGTTCATATCCATCCCCGGGGGACGGCGTGGCCTAGTGGTTAAGTGGCACGGCTCACAACCAGAAGGTGCTGGGTTCGATCCCCATCACAGCACCGGCCGTTACCCCTTAGAAAATGCAGGAGGAAGTCGAATGTACTGGGCAATGGGAAACAGAACATACTGGCTACACCAAAAACGATGCCTATTACCAGTTGAACAGAAGAGAGCAGGTCGTGGTCTTCAGACTTGGCACTGGCCACAATAGACTCAGGTACCACCTATTCAACAAATTGAAGATAGGTGGCACCGACGAATGCCCGTGCGGTACCGGGAAAATGACTGCTGAGCATTTACTGCAAAACTGCCCGACATCTGAAGATCATAGAGAGCAGATGTGGCCATCACCAGTGGCAACACTAGATGAGCTCTATGGCAGTGTCGACAGCCTCAGGATGACCTCTACCTTTTTCGAAAAAATAATGGTTACTGTCTGACTGCGTACGATGAAGAAGAAGAAGATATCCATCCCCACAGACGTCCGTGTCTACTCCATTTCCGTCATAACCCACACCACTAATGCCTGTGTGTTGCTCATTCATCGATTGAATTATCCCACTAACAATTATCATACTCCGAACAGCAAATAGTGCGTGCCTTCATTCAATTATAGCTGGCATTTATCTTTGATCTTTCCTGCAGCTAGGCCACACTACGTGGAGGTTGTAGAATCGCGAGCAAGAGGTTGAACCATGCGTTGATGGATGGAGGAGATCAAAGACACCCTCCAAAAAGTTCAACATGTTGATAGCACAAGCCTCCCACTTTAACGCCAACCAGAAGTCCACGCATACCTTTTCTCTGCAACGCCACAAAGCAAGAGCAGTAAGACAAAAGAGGAAAGACAACTGGACAAAAGAAGAAGAAAGAGAATTTCAAAAGAAAAAAGACAACTGAACAAAAGAAGAAAGAAGATAGTGACAAAAGAAGAAAGACAACTGAACAAAAGAAGAAAGAAGATAATGACAAAAGAAGAAAGACAACTGGACAAAAGAAGAAAGACAACTGAACCAAAGAAGAAAGACAACTGGACAAAAGAAGAAAGACAACTGGACAAAAGAAGAAAGACAACTGAACAAAAGAAGAAAGAAGATAATTACAAAAGAAGAAAGACAACTGGACAAAAGAAGAAAGACAACTGGACAAAAGAAGAAAGACAACTGGACAAAAGAAGAAAGACAACTGAACCAAAGAAGAAAGACAACTGGACAAAAGAAGAAAGACAACTGGACAAAAGAAGAAAGACAACTGGACAAAAGAAGAAAGACAACTGGACAAAAGAAGAAAGACAACTGGACAAAAGAAGAAAGACAACTGGACAAAAGAAGAAAGAAGATAATGACAAAAGAAGAAAGACAACTGGACAAAAGAAGAAAGACAACTGAACAAAAGAATAAAGAAGATAATGACAAAAGAAGAAAGACAACTGGACAAAAGAAGAAAGACAACTGGACAAAAGAAGAAAGACAACTGAACAAAAGAAGAAAGAAGATAATGACAAAAGAAGAAAGACAACTGGACAAAAGAAGAAAGACAACTGGACAAAAGAAGAAAGACAACTGGACAAAAGCAGAAAGACAACTGAACAAAAGAAGAAAGAAGATAATGACAAAAGAAGAAAGACAACTGAACAAAAGCAGAAAGACAACTGAACAAAAGAAGAAAGAAGATAATGACAAAAGAAGAAAGACAACTGAACAAAAGAAGAAAGAAGATAATGACAAAAGAAGAAAGACAACTGGACAAAAGCAGAAAGACAACTGAACAAAAGAAGAAAGAAGATAATGACAAAAGAAGAAAGACAACTGGACAAAAGCAGAAAGAAGATAATGACAAAAGAAGAAAGACAACTGGACAAAAGAAGAAAGAAGATAATGACAAAAGAAGAAAGACAACTGGACAAAAGCAGAAAGACAACTGAACAAAAGAAGAAAGAAGATAATGACAAAAGAAGAAAGACAACTGGACAAAAGCAGAAAGAAGATAATGACAAAAGAAGAAAGACAACTGGACAAAAGCAGAAAGAAGATAATGACAAAAGAAGAAAGACAACTGGACAAAAGAAGAAAGACAACTGGACAAAAGCAGAAAGAAGATAATGACAAAAGAAGAAAGACAACTGGACAAAAGAAGAAGGACAACTGGACAAAAGCAGAAAGAAGATAATGACAAAAGAAGAAAGACAATTGGACAAAAGCAGAAAGAAGATAATGACAAAATAAGAAAGACAACTGGACAAAAGAAGAAAGACAACTGGACAAAAGAAGAAAGAAGATAATGACAAAAGAAGAAAGACAACTGGACAAAAGCAGAAAGAAGATAATGACAAAAGAAGAAAGACAACTGGACAAAAGAAAAAAGAAGATAATGACAAAAGAAGAAAGACAACTGGACAAAAGAAGAAAGAAGATAATGACAAAAGAAGAAAGACAACTGGACAAAAGAAGAAAGAAGATAATGACAAAAGAAGAAAGACAACTGGACAAAAGAAGAAAGAAGATAATGACAAAAGAAGAAAGACAACTGGACAAAAGAAGAAAGAAGATAATGACAAAAGAAGAAAGACAACTGGACAAAAGAAGAAAGACAACTGAACCAAAGAAGAAAGACAACTGGACAAAAGAAGAAAGACAACTGGACAAAAGAAGAAAGACAACTGGACAAAAGAAGAAAGACAACTGGACAAAAGAAGAAAGACAACTGGACAAAAGAAGAAAGACAACTGGACAAAAGAAGAAAGAAGATAATGACAAAAGAAGAAAGACAACTGGACAAAAGAAGAAAGACAACTGAACAAAAGAATAAAGAAGATAATGACAAAAGAAGAAAGACAACTGGACAAAAGAAGAAAGACAACTGGACAAAAGAAGAAAGACTCTGAACAAAAGAAGAAAGAAGATAATGACAAAAGAAGAAAGACAACTGGACAAAAGAAGAAAGACAACTGGACAAAAGAAGAAAGACAACTGGACAAAAGCAGAAAGACAACTGAACAAAAGAAGAAAGAAGATAATGACAAAAGAAGAAAGACAACTGAACAAAAGCAGAAAGACAACTGAACAAAAGAAGAAAGAAGATAATGACAAAAGAAGAAAGACAACTGAACAAAAGAAGAAAGAAGATAATGACAAAAGAAGAAAGACAACTGGACAAAAGCAGAAAGACAACTGAACAAAAGAAGAAAGAAGATAATGACAAAAGAAGAAAGACAACTGGACAAAAGCAGAAAGAAGATAATGACAAAAGAAGAAAGACAACTGGACAAAAGAAGAAAGAAGATAATGACAAAAGAAGAAAGACAACTGGACAAAAGCAGAAAGACAACTGAACAAAAGAAGAAAGAAGATAATGACAAAAGAAGAAAGACAACTGGACAAAAGCAGAAAGAAGATAATGACAAAAGAAGAAAGACAACTGGACAAAAGCAGAAAGAAGATAATGACAAAAGAAGAAAGACAACTGGACAAAAGAAGAAAGACAACTGGACAAAAGCAGAAAGAAGATAATGACAAAAGAAGAAAGACAACTGGACAAAAGAAGAAGGACAACTGGACAAAAGCAGAAAGAAGATAATGACAAAAGAAGAAAGACAATTGGACAAAAGCAGAAAGAAGATAATGACAAAATAAGAAAGACAACTGGACAAAAGAAGAAAGACAACTGGACAAAAGAAGAAAGAAGATAATGACAAAAGAAGAAAGACAACTGGACAAAAGCAGAAAGAAGATAATGACAAAAGAAGAAAGACAACTGGACAAAAGAAAAAAGAAGATAATGACAAAAGAAGAAAGACAACTGGACAAAAGAAGAAAGAAGATAATGACAAAAGAAGAAAGACAACTGGACAAAAGAAGAAAGAAGATAATGACAAAAGAAGAAAGACAACTGGACAAAAGAAGAAAGAAGATAATGACAAAAGAAGAAAGACAACTGGACAAAAGAAGAAAGAAGATAATGACAAAAGAAGAAAGACAACTGGACAAAAGAAGAAAGAAGATAATGACAAAAGAAGAAAGACAACTGGACAAAAGCAGAAAGAAGATAATGACAAAAGAAGAAAGACAACTGGACAAAAGAAGAAAGACAACTGGACAAAAGAAGAAAGACAACTGAACAAAAGAAGAAAGAAGATAATGACAAAAGAAGAAAGACAACTGGACAAAAGAAGAAAGACAACTGGACAAAAGAAGAAAGACAACTGGACAAAAGAAGAAAGACAACTGGACAAAAGCAGAAAGAAGATAATGACAAAAGAAGAAAGACAACTGGACAAAAGAAGAAAGACAACTGGACAAAAGAAGAAAGACAACTGGACAAAAGCAGAAAGAAGATAATGACAAAAGAAGAAAGACAACTGGACAAAAGAAGAAAGAAAACTGGACAAAAGAAGAAAGACAACTGGACAAAAGCAGAAAGAAGATAATGACAAAAGAAGAAAGACAACTGGACAAAAGAAGAAAGACAACTGGACAAAAGAAGAAAGACAACTGGACAAAAGAAGAAAGACAACTGGACAAAAGCAGAAAGAAGATAATGACAAAAGAAGAAAGACAACTGGACAAAAGCAGAAAGAAGATAATGACAAAAGAAGAAAGACAACTGGACAAAAGAAGAAAGAAGATAATGACAAAAGAAGAAAGACAACTGGACAAAAGAAGAAAGACAACTGGACAAAAGAAGAAAGACAACTGGACAAAAGAAGAAAGACAACTAGACAAAAGAAGAAAGACAACTGGACAAAAGAAGAAAGACAACTGGACAAAAGAAGAAAGACAACTGGACAAAAGAAGAAAGACAACTGGACAAAAGAAGAAAGACAACTGGACAAAAGAAGAAAGACAACTGAACAAAAGAAGATAATGACAAAAGAAGAAAGACAACTGGACAAAAGAAGAAAGACAACTGGACAAAAGAAGAAAGACAACTGAACAAAAGAAGATAATGACAAAAGAAGAAAGACAACTGGACAAAAGAAGAAAGACAACTGGACAAAAGAAGAAAGACAACTGGACAAAAGAAGAAAGACAACTGGACAAAAGCAGAAAGAAGATAATGACAAAAGAAGAAAGACAACTGGACAAAAGCAGAAAGAAGATAATGACAAAAGAAGAAAGACAACTGGACAAAAGAAGAAAGAAGATAATGACAAAAGAAGAAAGACAACTGGACAAAAGAAGAAAGACAACTGGACAAAAGAAGAAAGACAACTGGACAAAAGAAGAAAGACAACTGGACAAAAGAAGAAAGACAACTGGACAAAAGAAGAAAGACAACTGGACAAAAGAAGAAAGACAACTGGACAAAAGAAGAAGGAAGAGAAGGACATAATAAGAAAAACCAGCAGACATAAGCAGAGAGAACAGTGGGATAAATAAAGATCACAGAAGGGAAGGACAAAAGAAGAAAGAGAAATTAGGCAAATAATAAAGAAAATCTGGATAAAAGAAGATTGAACAGGCGGAGAAAAGACAAGAGAGGTTACCTTTCAGCAGTTCCTTAGGAGCGCCAGGTCGAGCCGTTTTGATGACGTAACCTGCCCAGTAGAACAGCACATGTAAGGAGTCAGTTTTCTACCAGAAGTGATAAAAGACAGCCTCTCCGGCTTGTGGCGATGGGAACGACATACGGCTTTTATTCCTAAGCCGTATAAATTCTCACGTGGACCTAAACAATGAAAAAAGACAACTTAATTATATGTATTTTTGTTTGTTTGTTGTTTGGTTTTTATTTTGTTTTATTTTTGTTTGGGGAAGGAAGTGGGGGATGTGGCAGTGGTATTGTCCTGGTTTTATTTCGTTGCTCTACATTGTCCGTATTGCTGAAACCAAATTGTTGTGACCGTACATGGTCTTTTGTTATTGGCAGACAGGCACGGACATGCTCCAGGCATAAACACAGAAATCCATGCATGTATAAAATGTACAGATAGATAGACACACGTACATGCCCCAAACATACATACAGATAGACGCACGTACATGCACCAAACATACGTACAGATAGACACACGTACATGCACCAAATATACATACAGAAAGACACACGTACATGCACCAAACATACGTACAGATAGACACACGTACATGCAACAAACATACATACAGAAAGACACACGTACATGCACCAAACATACATACAGACAGTCATAATTGCACGCATATGCAGAAATATAGAACCAACTACATACAAGTATATTACGACACAAGTTGTATTGGTCAATGGCTAACGCTATTAGTTTCCCATCTCAAGCGAAGATGGCCACATCAACATAAGGGTTTGTCTTGATGATGTAACTTGCGATGTATTTGGATTATAGTGCGAGTGTGCTTGTCTTCAACCTCATTCTCTGGTCCCGAGCTACCTTGAACCAGTGGCACGACATTAGTCAAGATGACTGGAGGCCACTCAGGATGCAGGAACTCTGGTCTCACCTCCTGAAAGACAAGGGATCACTTAAAAACATTGTGGGATTCGATAGTCCCCCGTATCTGTTCATCGCTTTGGGAGGCAAGGGCCTAACCTCTCGACCACAGCGACTCCAAAAGACTCTGCAGAGTCTTTAGACAACCAGTGATACATTCCAGTCGTGTAGTGTCGTCACAAAGTTGCCAACGGACGATGGGGATATTCATGTCCTCGGAAGGTTAAAGTAGAGCTAAACATAAAGTATGGAAAAAATATATAGAGGCAGGTAAATCAAAAGAAACATATTTAAAATATTTGGACAAGCAGAACATATCTCAGAAAGTGAATAAATTATACTATAACAAGTTGGTTTTTTTAAATTCAGCCACCCACTAGAACAAGAGGGCATAGCTACAAGTTGACTAAAGTGAGGTCAAGATTAGATATTAGGAAATATTTTTTTAGTCAGAGAGTGGTGAATGCTTAGAATGCATTGCCATGGGAGGTAGTGGAGGCAGGGACAGTTAATGCATTTAAGAATAAATTGAATGCGTATAGCTTTTAGAGCAAGGTAATGTAAATGAAACTGGTTGTATACAGACTCTACAGAGACTCCTAAACCAGTATAAAGACGTTAAGTTAAGTTAATTCACCCACGCGCAGTCATGCTAACGTTGAAGGGATCTGGGTTGATGGATCTAGGCTTGTCATTGGTCAGCTATTTCCTGATCAAAGGGCCAGTACTGATCAGGAACGACTGTTTCACTAGTTCCGCCCGGCTGCGTACCACTCCGCCTGCCTCCACCCTCTGTTGTTTATTTTGAAATTCTCTGCCCCTTGTGATGTGTGTCATTTAGAATGCTGGATGAATTTCATAGATTTCATGGACATCCCTCATGCCATCTGCATGGCTAACGACAGATCACGTTAGAACAGCTGATTAATGTAAAGGTCGGCACCACAGACAGTCACACGTACTTATATAAACAATAAAGAATGTGATGCGAATACGATTAACAGTAACACAGGAACACTGGGTGAATTTAAGAGCCAACAATAAATAAAAATGGCAAATGTTGGACCAAAAACAAACGAGAAAAGCGAAAAAAGAACATAGATACACATAAAAAATAAACGCAAAATTGTGAATGAGAGAATTATAGAAATGAGCAAGGGGTATTCATTAAGAAACCTGTAACGTGTTCAAACCACTACAGTATTAGGTAGGAAGATAGAAAAGGACCTATGGGCTATAATACATTATACACGTAGAGTCCAGATGAGGAAGTCTATGTAGCAGTGAAAAAGGCAAAACAATGCAATATTTGATACAAATAAAAATGTTAATATAGAAGCAAGGAAGTGATTGTCAAACTGTATAATGCATTAGTTGGATCTAGACTGGAGAATTGTGTTCAGGTGGGGAGTCCTTATCATAAAGAGGATATCAATATGATGGAAAAGATACTAAGAAGAGAAACGAAGCTGATAGTGGTATTACGCAATTATAATTAGAGGGGAAGACTGGAAAACCAGCCAATTGTGACTAGAAAAGCGAAGAATTTGAGGTGATTTAATACAGGTTTATAAGACAATTTACGGAAAGGATCAATTCGAGTACAACAAGTTTTTCAAAGAACAGCAACCTACACGGACAAGAGGACATCGCTAAAAATTAGTTAAAGAAAGTTCCAGATTAGATATAAGGAAATGTATTTTTAGACAAGGAGCAGTGAATGCTTGAAATGCATTGCCACACGAAATAGTGGTGACACGGTTAGTTAAGGCATTAAAGAATAGATTGGATGTCCTTAGTTGTTTTTTGTATCGTGTAGAATATAAGAAACTTCTTGCATACAGACTCTGCGGAGTTTTCTAGACAAGTAAAATGTATGTTAAGTTATTATATTTGAGACACCCAATGAGGAACTTTAAGCGGTTTGTTTAGTTTGAACTGGCTTCTTTTCGAAACTGCTAGAGATTTGTAATTGAACCTGTTCACATGTTTCTTCAGGGTGCAAGAATAAGACCACTGTAACCATTAAATCATGTTGCAAAAGACGATAAATTATATTGCGGTTAGGACTGGTATTTTCATCATGTATTACCACACAAAGTTCCTCAGTTTAGGTTTCCGTTTCATTGTGCACCTTTCTGTTTTAGATTAACTACTCTTTTAGTTTCCTTGACTACATTGACTGTCTCTGTCAAGCTTAAATAATTAAAACTGACAAACACCCTTGGTGTCTTTGCTCTATATTGCCCAAAAAATCACCTCAAACCAAACCCCAGAAAAACTCCAGTATGTCAGTACCATCTCAGAAATAGAGAGGCGAACAGAAAGTTGCAGAACAAATGGCAAGGACAGGATCTAGAACACAGCATCCCCCCCCCCTCTCCCTTCCAATATTTGGGAGTAAAGTTGGACCGCACGCTGTCCTATGACGCACATCGCCAGGCGACAAAACAGGAAATACGTGCGCTAAATAGCCATAGGAAAACTGACGGGCACAACATGTGGAGCAAAGCCACGTGTCCTCAGATCATCCGCACTATGTTTCTCTGTAGCTGAATACGCTGCACCAGTCTGGAAGAACTCTGCACATGTCAAAGATATAGAAACAGCAATAAATGAGACAGACCGTATAGTTACTGGATGCCTAAACCCTACACCATCTGAAAAAAAATATCCATAATCGACATAGTGCTACCAGAGAAACGAAGAACTGTCACGTCAGAGATATAAAGAGAGAAATAGGTAAATGACCCAAGACACTCTATGTTCAGACATCAGGTGCAGCGCGAAAGACTAAAGTCAAGACGAAGTTTCTTACAGTCGACCTGGCCCCTACTGACTAGGCCAGGAAATCGACTAATCGAAAGTTGGAAACAGCTGACACAGGTCCCCTTGAACGAGTTACGGGAGGGACCTGCGCTTGGACATCTCCTGCCCTACGCAACATGGAAGTCACTAAATAGACTTCGAACTGGTGTATCACGATGCAGGAAAAACCTGAAAAGATGGGGATACAGGGATGATGAAGCATGCGAATGTGGAGTAACACAAGACCAGGACCATCTGATGATCTGCCCAAACCTCCCGGAGACTTGTAGCATGGATGACCTGCTGAGTGCCAGTGACAGGGCAATCCACGGGGCTGAGTACTGGAAGAATGAAGTGTGACGTAGTGCGTAGGACACAGAAAGTAAGTATATAATTAATTTTTGAGTAATTTCCACAATCTTTACTCTTCGGCAGATTTCGATCACAGCTCACACCTGGCAGCACTTGACCACTTAAACTAAATGTTTAACGCTCGCAGCTGTTAGTCGAATAATTAACATCTTTAGAAAGCTTTACGAAATGCAGAAATGTTTGCGTCACGACTGGCTTGTTTCCAATTTCGTTTCCTGTCAGTCGCTTGGCTGCTTAGACCGACAAACACCTTAGCGTCCAAATCACACATCCAATACCGTATGCGACATATGCAGCTCTCACTGTGAAATGCTTCACAATATGACCATAGTATACGCTAATGCGTCAATTCAATACGCCACAAGGGGTATTATTACAAGTTATTTCGCTTGAACACTTCGAAGATTTCAAATAATACTGAATAAAAACAATTGCTTTAAGAAATATTGCCAGCACTTCAAGGAAAGGAAAGCTGCCGCAACAAGTATATATTTTTGGTAAGAATTATCGTTGATATCAAAGACCTCCCGTTGTTTGTCGAGATGAGATTTTTTTTTTTTTATATTTTACCCTACATCTATTGCAGTCGTTATTTAAATGGATAAATTGTTTACATTTAGATAAATAGATGGTTGTGATATTATTGTGAATATTTATCAAAGAAATATTTACTTAAAATTAATGTGAACTATATATCTTAATGTTTTTTGTTTTTATTGTTGTTGTTGTTGTTGTTATTATTAGTGTTATTTTTGTTGTAATTTTTTTATTATTTTTTCCATTATTTTTATTTTTGTAGAATGTTACTTATTGTTATTTACATTTTTATTTTTGCTAATATTATTGCTATTTGTATTATTATTGTTGTTATTATTGCTATTATGCTATTATTGCTAATACGAGGAGCGCGTGGCCGAATGGTTTCGAGGCCTGCCTGCCGACAAGGAGTCAGCGGTTCAAATCCCCGATATGGCATATGTTGTTTTTTCTGTTGAGGGAGAAATAAACAAACATAGCCAGCACATGACGTGGCGACAGCAGTGGCGAAGCGGCATGTAGTCTTCAGCCTTTAAAACCCCTGGACTACCCCAGCAATGGGAAAATATCGTATGACAGTATTGATTTTATTATCACTATTCCCATTATTGTTATTGTAGCTATTATTATTATTAAGCACACATACGCATGCGATGGTGCTTCAATTTTAAATTTTTCCTTTTTTCTCTCCAAATTTATTCAGAAATAAAAAGGCATAACCCTGTACCACTTTCAGACTTAGTTAGTGCGCTCGACACAAGCCTGCAGGCGTGGACACAAAAAATTCCATGGTTTTCTCCAAAAATAAAATTGTTTGATGACGTATGTAGCCTGTCATTCACACACCTACCCGTGTAACTCTTCATCCGACCTGAAAGTATTTCCGACCCTCGTCTCTTTGAGTGCTTCAAAGCTGTCATCATCCCTTGGGGTAAGGTCAGTTGAGTTTGTCTGATGTGGAAGGCACTGAAAGGGCAAGTCCTCGGTGTTTGTACTCGGTTCATGAGGAAATTGTCGGATGTGGAAGGCACTGAAAGGGCAAGTCCTGTGTGTTTGTTCGGTTCATGGGGAAATTGTCGGATGTGGAAGGCACTGAAAGGGCAAGTCCTCGGTGTTTGTATTTGGTTCATGGGGAAATTGTCGGATGTGGAAGGCACTGAAAGGGCAAGTCCTGTGTGTTTATTCGGTTCATGGGGAAATTGTCGGATGTGGAAGGCACTGAAAGGGCAAGTCCTCGGTGTTTGTATTTGGTTCATGGGGAAATTGTCGGATGTGGAAGGCACTGAAAGGGCAAGTCCTGTGTGTTTATTCGGTTCATGGGGAAATTGTCGGATGTGGAAGGCACTGAAAGGGCAAGTCCTCGGTGTTTGTATTCGGTTCATGGGGAAATTGTCGGATGTGGAAGGCACTGAA
This sequence comes from Ariolimax columbianus, assembly GCA_036924085.1. Lineage (NCBI taxonomy): Eukaryota > Metazoa > Mollusca > Gastropoda > Stylommatophora > Arionidae > Ariolimax > Ariolimax columbianus. Next base: position 81,685,670 of record JAVGWX010000012.1, read on the forward strand.
AGGGCAAGTCCTCGGTGTTTGTATTCGGTTCATGGGGAAATTGTCGGATGTGGAAGGCACTGAAAGGGCAAGTCCTCGGTGTTTGTACTCGGTTCATGGGGAAATGAAGCCCAGCATTGTTATGTTATAACAAGACATGTTTTTAAGGAGTGGCAACAATTGATAACATCAGATGGAAGATGGAGTTATGAAATGAAATGCAGAATGATCCAATTAAAATCGGTCTTCCGGACCAAGAAGGGAATCTTGTGCAAGAAAAACTTGTCGCTTCTACAGAGAAAGAGAGTCCTTAGATGATACATGGAGCTAGTACTGACATTTGGCAGTGAATCATGGACAATCAGCAAGAAATCAAACAGATCTTTGTAAGCAAGGGAGATGTGGTTTTACAGAAGAATGACAACTAATATAGTACTCGAGGAGACACAAACACGAAGACAACTTATTGCAAGGATGAGAATAAGGCAGTAATCTTTTTCGGGTTGTAAATGAGATGAGCGGTTTGAAGCACGTTATAACAACGGGAAAAATATCAAGAAAGACAGAGGAAGGCCGGGAGAGAAGATGCTGGACTGTCTTAGAGAATGGCACGGGCAACAATCAACAACAGAGTTGGTAAACGACACACGTGATAAAAGTGGATGTAGCTCCAAGATCGCCAACACCAACCGGAAATGCACATGATGATAATAACTAACAGATAAGACAGAGATTAGGTTCTCTGACATTTTGTTTCAATTTCTTTTTCAAGCCTCCATCTTCTGTAAAAATACTTCCCATGTGTTTGAAGTGGGTGGGGACCAAGTGACAGCAAAGTGATTGACATGATGGCAACTAACTACTCATAAATAGAGAACCGCCGCTGACCAAGATACTATTCAACATCCAAGAGACGACCCTGGGAACAGACTGCACTAGTGTAGTCTGGCTAAGAGAAAAGGGATCGCAGTAGCGAGGCAAGTGCGAGCGTGTCAGATGATGTGCGATGTGTCAGACCAAAGGGTGCAGATATCGCGGACTTGCTGCAAACTGCGACACAACGTTCTTTTCAGAGCGAGCTCAGAAGAAGAGGAAGAAGAAGAAGAAGAGGAAGAAGAAGAAGGAGAAGAAAAAGAAGAAGAAGAAGAAGAAGAAGAAGAAGAAGAAGAAACACAGAGGAAGAAGATGCCCTCTTGGGTTTGTTTGCCCAAATATTTTAAGGAAAGGTACATATACGACATACAGGCAACCTTACATACAAACACACGTCCATACAGGCAACCTTACATACAAACACACGTCCATACAGGCAACCTTACATACAAACACACGTCCATACAGGCAATCTTACATACAAACACACGTCCATACAGGCAATCTTACATACAAACATACGTCCAAACAGGCAACCTTACATACAAACACACGTCCATACAGGCAACCTTACATACAAACCCACGTCCATACAGGCAACCTTACATACAAACACACGTCCATACAGGCAACCTTACATACAAACACACGTCCATACAGGCAACTTTACATACAAACACACGTCCATACAGGCAACCTTACATACAAACACACGTCCATACAGGCAACTTTACATACAAACACACGTCCATACAGGCAACCTTACATACAAACACACGTCCATACAGGCAACCTTACATACAAACACACGTCCATACAGGCAACCTTACATACAAACACACGTCCATACAGGCAACTTTACATACAAACACACGTCCATACAGGCAACCTTACATACAAACACACGTCCATACAGGCAACTTTACATACAAACATACGTCCATACAGGCAACCTTACATACAAACACACGTCCATACAGGCAACCTTACATACAAACACACGTCCATACAGGCAACCTTACATACAAACACACGTATATAAAGATAATATTATATTACAAACACGCGGACATAAAGATATCCTTACATACAAACACACAGACATACAGATATCCTTACATACAAACACACGGACATAAAGAAAATCTTACATACAAACACACGGACATAAAAAAACCTTACATACAAACACACGGATATAAAGAAAACCTTACATACAAACATACGGACATAAAGATAACCTTACATACAAACACACGGACATAAAGAAAACCTTACATACAAACATACGGACATAAAGATAACCTTACATACAAAAACGCGGACATAAAGATAACCTTACATACAAGCACACGGACATAAAGATAACCTTACAAACAAGCACACGGACATAAAGATAACCTTACATACAAGCACACGGACATAAAGATAACCTTACATACAAAAACGCGGACATAGAAACAGACAATACGATAACACTAGTGATAAGTTGACAATAACTATAACAATTCTGGTTGTGGCGGATATCATTGTGATAATAGCGACGACGACGACGACGACAGTAACTGTGTATCCAACGACGATATTGCTGCTAAAAAAAATAAAAATTCCGAAGAAGATGGCGTGCCTCTAATAAGACACAGCTGTCGTGCCTACTCCACAAAACCACACAATCAGGATCGATAACTCTAGTTAAATATGCTTTCCAATTCGGTTAATTTAACCCTGTGAGTTATTGGCCTTCCTCTGAAGAAATCGGATAACATCGAATGCTCACTTAAGCGTGTTCATTCATCAGCTGTGATTCAATCCAGCCTATTTATCAAACCAGACGAATGAGATATGACAGATTAAACGTATGAGCAGGTCAGAGATTAGTTATATATTTGGTTACCAAGTTTAAAATATTACACCGGGTTGAAGTCTCAAAAAACTGATTTAGTCCTACCGTGGATTCTGGCTCACTGTGGGAACCTTGGTAACGAGAAAGCAGATGAGCAGCCGGAAGTGGCGACACTCATATTCGCGATCAACCGAACTATAAAGAAGAAAAGACATTCATAGAACGATCCATCAGGACGAAATGGAGACACCAGCACAAAGAATACAAGCCAGAAAATGACATCACAGACAAATTTGGCACAGATGGACAGACAAAGATCTTCATACTCAGAATGGGCCATCTCACGGTCCATCTCCACAGAATGGGTCTTAATGACACCGTCACGTACGATTACGGAGCACCCAAGCAAACACCAGAACGTATCCTGCAGGATACGGAGAGGCGGTCTGGCCCGGGGGAGCGACCATGCCGTGAGGGACCGGCGAAGACCTAAAACGCAGTCTCCTTTGTGAACCTCACCGAACTAGAAGCAGAGCATCAGTTGATCGTGAACCTCACCAGACTAGAAGCAGAGCATCAGTTGATCGTGAACCTCACCAGACTAGAAGCATAGCATAAGTTGATCGTGAACCTCACCGAACTAGAAGCAGAGCATCAGTTGATCGTGAACTTCACCAGACTAGAAGCATAGCATCAGTTGATCGTGAACCTTACCGGACTAGAAGTAGAGCATCAGTTGATCGTGAACCTCACCAGACTAGAAGCATAGCATCAGTTGATCGTGAACCTCACCGAACTAGAAGCAGAGCATCAGTTGATTGAAGAAGAATAACACGTTGAATGATTCGGACAAGAGAAGAAAATGGAGGTCACATCAGTCTAAAACTGTAATATTGTATGAGCAGAAATTCTTGCAATCAATTTTGTGATAAAGTGTTGATCTTCATTTAGGCAATGCTTACCGCACTTTCAGCCTCAGACATAGTCCTTTAGATTGTATCACAAGATGTCAGCCATTGAATGGATGTGTGCGTTTGTTCTGACAAGATATTGCGGTTCACAGTAGCGCAAATTCTCCTGCATTTAAATCTAATTATAGTAACACCCCTGTTAAGTATCCTGCGACTTAAGTAAATTCGCAGTTATGTAAAACACTAAATTAATAACAATTATGAGAACCTGATAGAGGGGACGGCGTGGGCTAGTGGTTAAGTGACACGGCACACAACCAGAGGGTGCTAGGTTCGATCTCCATCACGGCACCGGCCCTTACCCCGGGGAAGCAAACCTTTAGAAAATGCAGGAGGAAGCATGCCCTTATATAAAATGCATGCTGAAGCCGGATGCACTGGGCCGACAGGCGCAAAATAAAAACCACATTGTAACGCACACCGCCTTGGGGAATGGAGAAATATGGCGAACGCAAAAAAAAGAACCTTATAGACACGGGGTTATCAATATTTGTTTATTTGTTGTTGGCGTTCGCCTTATTTCTCTATTCGCCACGGCGGTGTGGACAATCATTGTTTTCATTTTGCGCCTGTCGGCCCAGTGCATCCGATTTCTGCATTCATTTTATGTAAGGGACTGTTTCTTCCTTCACATTCTAAGGGTTTGCTTTCCCGCGGTAACGCCGCTGCTGTGAATGGGGAGCGAACCCATTACCTTTGAGTTGTGAGGCGTGATTGGAATCGATGGATTCAGCACGGAGCGGTTCGAGAATATTAGCCACTGTATCTATTCTGATATGTCTAGTTACAATGTCATCTATGATGACAAGAATATTGTGACCTCTGGACATGTTTGTGAGATGACAACTCAGCCTTTAACATCGAGAGGTTGTGGGGGAAGGGGTAGGGTGTTTTTATAGTGTGCAGGTAGACGTTACAACAGAACAGCATTTTTTTCCACCACCCTCCACCGTCAGCTGTTCCCCTATAGAGCTAACTCCACGACCTGCTGATGTAACCACCAGAAGATACAAACCCTTCCCCTACACCGCTAACTCCACGACCTGCTGATGTAACCACCAGAAGATACAAACCCTTTCCCTACACCGCTAACTCCACGACCTGCTGATGTAACCACCAGAAGATACAAATCCTTTCCCTACACCGCTAACTCCACGACCTGCTGATGTACCCATTAGAAGATACAAACCCTTCCCCTACACCGCTAACTCCACGACCTGCTGATGTAACCACCAGAAGATACAAACCCTTCCCCTACACCGCTAACTGCACGACCTACTGATGTAACCACCAGAAGAGACAAACCCTTCCCCTACACCGCTAACTCCACGACCTGCTGATGTAACCACCAGAAGATACAAACCCTTCCCCTACACAGCTAACTCCACGACCTGCTGATGTAATCACCAGAAGAGACAAACCCTTCCCCTACACCGCTAACTCCACGACCTGCTGATGTAACCACCAGAAGATTCAAACCCTTCCCCTACACCGCTAACTGCACGACCTACTGATGTAACCACCAGAAGATACAAACTCTTCCCCTACACCGGTAACTCCACGACCTGCTGATGTAACCACCAGAAGATACAAACCCTTCCCCTACACCGGTAACTCCACGACCTGCTGATGTAACCACCAGAAGATACAAACCCTTCCCCTACACAGCTAACTCCACGACCTGCTGATGTAACCACCAGAAGAGACAAACCCTTCCCCTACACAGCTAACTCCACGACCTACTGATGTAAACACCAGAAGATTCAAACCCTTCCCCTACACAGCTAACTCCACGACCTGCTGATGTAACCACCAGAAGATACAAACCCTTCCCCTACACAGCTAACGCCACGACCTGCTGATGTAAACACCAGAAGAGACAAATATGTTAAGTGACGATATTATTTGTAAGTGAGCAGTGATTACTTCGGCGTTTTTATTTTCCTCTATACACAAGTGTCGTCCAGTAAGTATCCGGACTTCTGTAATTATCTAGACAACTATAAGAGATGAATTTTAATTACCTGTACTATATTTTGACGCAGTCACCTGCCACTGCAACATAATTGTCCGTTCTGAACATTATTTTATGTATTACAGCAGCGAATAATTATATTGGCTGGCCTCTGAGCCATTGGAGAACTTTCTGACGAACTTCGTCACCTGTGTGAAACGTTTGTCCTCCGAGTTGTTCCTTCATAAGGGTCAACCGGTGACAATCACTCAGCGCCATGTCGGAGTTGTACGACCAATGACATTGGTCAATACCTGACCCAGTTCTGACGATCGTTCGGGGTCTCGCCTTGTCGTGTTGGAGAAATACACCTGCTTAGTTAAAAGTTTGTTGCTTCGGCACTTATCGACAGAACAATTTATGGAAATTGAGGCGATCCCTGATGATAATGTCCATAGAATTTTTGCATATACCAGTAACCATCGCGGCTTCGCTTATAGTAGCTCGCCGATAGTTCACAATAACCTTTTCAACATTGTGTATGTCTTCACTCGTAATGACACTTCTCTGTCGACCTTGACGCGACTTGATGGATTCACGACCTTCACGAAAGCGTTTACACCGTTCAAACACTGACGAACGTACTACAGTCTAATGTCCAAACACACACGTCAGTCGATGGTGAATGTCAGAGAGTTGTTAACCTTCTTTCACCAGACATGTCATCACAACACGCTGTTATTGGAATGGAGTCAACTAGTCCGACACAATTTTTGAAAAACAAAGTGCGGGGAAACATCAGATGCTTGCTCATTGCACCACCAGGTGTCATACGTATACCACTCACTTTGGAATATTTACTATACTTAACATATTTCGTTTTCGGACTATCCTGGCAAAATTTAGATATTTACTACATGACCCTCGTATTTTTCATAATGTTATAACTTATATCAGAATAAATATTCTCGCATGACGCCTCTCTTATTACTGCTGCCAGAAAAATAAAGTTTTGTGTAATATTGTAGTTTCTTACGAATTACACTTAAGTAATCTACACAGTCGTATTACACAAAATTCGAGTTACCTAACGGACCCAAAAATGTAAGTCGGGGTATAGCACAAGTCACAGTGACAGACTTTAGAAGATTGACAAAATATCGAAATACTGACGCGGTCACCATTATTTCCTACGACAGAGGCAACTAATGTTATATTTCCGTCTGGCTGTAGTGCTTGAATTGTCGTGTGTTCACTCCGTGGATTGACACAAGCTTGTCAAACTCAGCCACCTAGCCTAACCTCCCAGACCTTTTCACCAATGCCTTTTCCATGGCAACACGGTGTGCCTTTCAGGGCCTATTTTAGTCCCGGGACCAAAGATGCTTATATGTAGGTAATATACTCAAAGGCCGTTGTGCGTGATGGAGAGCCACATCCTCCTTGAGGTAGCCCTGGCAACGGAGTGGGAAATCTCAGGCTAAACATAACGGTTTTAGGGGAGGAAACTTCGATTTTTTAAGACCTGTGCACCAGGACGGCATAGTCTATAAAGTTAGAAAAAGAGCCAGCTCCGAACTGAATTGACCTGGGAAAAGATAACCAGCATTCCCCATCTGGCACACTAAATCAAAATACACTACATTCGGCAGTGTGCGTGTCTCTAAATTCCCCCCCCCCCCACCCCCCGCCCCCGGCTTTACAGCCTGTCTATAAGTACGTGGCATATCCTTTACAGAACGTCGCTTCTGCCTGTATGATCTATAAGTAAGTAGCATATCCTTTACAAAACGTCGCTTCTGCCTATCTGATCTATAAGTAAGTAGCATATCCTTTACAAAACGTCGCTTCTGCCTATCTGATCTATAAGTAAGTAGCATATCCTTTATAGAACGTCGCTTCTACCTGTATGATCTATAAGTAGCATATCCTTTACAGAACGTCGCTTCTTCCTGTCTGATCTATAAGTAGCATATCCTTTACAGAACTTCGCTTCTGCCTGTCTGATCTATAAGTAAGTAGCATATCTTTTACAGAACGTCGCTTCTGCCTGTCTGATCTATAAGTAAGTAGCATATCCTTTACAGAACGTCGCTTCTTCCTGTCTGATCTATAAGTAAGTAGCATATCCTTTACAGAACGTCGCTTCTGCCTGTCTGATCTATAAGTAAGTAGCATATCCTTTACAGAACGTCGCTTCTTCCTGTCTGATCTATAAGTAGCATTTCCTTTACAGAACGTCGCTTCTGCCTGTCTGATCTATAAGTAAGTAGCATATCCTTTACAGAACGTCGCTTCTTCCTGTCTGATCTATAAGTAAGTAGCATATCCTTTACAGAACGTCGCTTCTTCCTGTCTGATCTATAAGTAAGTAGCATATCCTTTACAGAACGTCGCTTCTAACAACCGCTAACCCATTTGGCTGTTGTAAGTTTCTTGGCCAGTGTGCTGTATGATAGGTTGCCATTACTTTCCGTACGTGGAGGGTGGAGGGCACACACGTCTATCAAACTGGACACGAGCGTGATTCTTCTTCTTCTTCATTCGTTCTCAATCTCCCACTACCAAACCCTGAAAGGGTAAGTAGCAGAATGTAGTCCAGAGAACGGAATGCGTTGTGTTGTAGTTTATAGCTTGGCTGCGATATTTGCACCTTTTGGTCCAACACATCCGACTTTAGCAAGCATTTTTTTAGTACCGGGTTAGCATTCCCTCTTCGATCCCTTCTCCTAAGCCAGTCTGCCCTGATGCAGCCTGTTATCCAGGATCACCGCGTGGAGGTGTAGAAGGGTCTTGGCAGCTATGGTTCGCTGGCCCTGACGCTAGCAGTCAGCTATGGGTCGCTGACCACTGCAGCCCATGCGCTGCTCAGCATCTTGATCCCGAGCGCGATTCGAACCTGCTGCGTTGGAATTATGAAACGGACACTTTTTATTATCTGGATTATGACATCTATCTTTTTCTACAAACAATGTGCACGTTCTTCTGGGGTTTTCAGTTTGAAGCTGCTGATGGAATTTGGGATGGGAAGTGTCAGTCGCTTCAAGGACCCTACTCTAGCACTTTGTTTCGTTGCGCAAGGTGTTGGTGATCTTTATTTTGCTAAAATCGTCTACTTCTTCTTTGCGTTCGGTTTCGTCTGCTCGTTGTATGCCACCAAATGGGCTGCCTCCATGAAGTGACACGTCAGTCGCAGGTCCTCAATGGTTCCCCAAAGTTTGTCTTGTATGCTTCTCTCCTCGGGCCAGGTCTTCTCACGGGAGTCTTGGTGCAATGGACATGTTTGCAGGATGTGTTCTGGAGTCTGGGGTCCTCTCTGACATGTGTCCTGCTTGCAGTCTATGCTGCTTTCATTTTATGCATGTGTGCATTTAGTCCGCAATGACCTATTCTGAGGTGAAAAATTGTGGTATACTGTTTCCTATTCAGTCTATTGATTGGGTCCTGTGGGTATTTACTGTTTGTTCTCTCTATCCGCTGTTGTTTATATTTTTATTTTTTTTATGTTTGCCTTGACTTCTGGCAGTGACACTGGGTGGCTGAATTGTTCTTTTTATCTTCCCTCCCTGGCTAGCCTGTCCGCCCATTCATTCCCAGGTATATGGGGACAGCGTGGCCCAGTGGTTAAGTGGCATAGCTCACAACATCTAAGGTGCTGGGTTCGATCCCCATACAACACCGGCCGTTAACCCGGGGAAGCAAACCCTTAGAAAATGCAGGAGGAAGCAGACCCTTACATAAAATGCATACTGAAGTCGGATGCACTGGGCCGACAGGCGCAAAATAAAAACCACACTGCAACGCACACCGCCTTGGGGATTAGAGAAATAAGGCGAACGAAAACAAAAAAATCCCAGGTGAGCTGGAATCCACTGGAGGGTGATTTTCATTGTGGTCTGGTTGTTTGTTTAGCTGGCATATCAGTTCCCTTTCCATACTATTTCGTGGTTCTCTTTGTGTGGCCTGCAAAATTTATATGCAGTCACATTATTTTGCTAAAATAATCCTAGGTAAGAGCTTTGTCTAACTGTCAAATAAAACTCTGCAACTTCAGTGGTTGTTTACCATTTTGAACCAACAATTTCTGATGCATTATGTGACTGGTTAATTCAGAAGTGGTTGCTGGAGTCTCATATTGACTGACATTCACTAGCTTATTGCTAAGACCAGGCTCACAGTCTGCGGGCTCAGAAACAATGCTCTCATCACAAGAGCTATCAGAAAATGTTCCACTCATCTTTGCAGCTGATGGTGTAACTGCATGCATAGTCTTGGAATGAACATCGCATGTCTTCTCACTAAACTTAAAAGTAGATAGAAGCGACAGGCCGCCCTTTCTGTTTCAGCTCCGACGATGTTTTTGCAGACTGTTCGTAACAAAGATCAAAGTCACTGTCATCAAAATGATCACATATATCCTCATCTTCTTTTTCTGATGAAATATTGGGAAAATCACCCGAAACACCAACAAAATTATCAAAAATGTTGTCACTACGTCGACTCGACATTTTGAATTTGAATAAGTTCGCCATTTTGGAATGGAAAGTCTCACTTAAAGGGAGTTTACTATAAAATTCGTTTAAAAATGTACTTTTAGCACAGGAGTTGTTTCCCATAAAGAAATGTCCAGAAATGAATCGGCTAACAGTTTCAACTACCTTGATACTCCTTGCCGTTTTACAATAGTAGTCAGTGTGTTAGAAGTGACCATGAGCTACACCCTTAAGGCCATAAGAATAACCAAAATAAAGCATATTTCAAACTGAAAAATGGCAGAAAAACGTCCCAAAAAGCATATTTCAAACTGAAAAATTGCCGGAAAACGTCCCAAAAAGCATATTTCAAACTGAAAAATGGCAGAAAAACGTCCCAAAAAGCATATTTCAAACTGAAAAACGGCAGAAAAACTTCCCAAAAGCGAACTGGAGGTTATTCCAGGAAACATCAGACCATCTCCCTACAAATACAACCAACAGTGTTGAAACACTCAATGAAGAGGTTACAAGGGAGGGAAGACTAACGTACAAAACATGTTTGTCAGAGTCAGACAAAATATACTGGCCAAGACCCTCACCTCGACTTCCCTGTAGTCCTTAGTCGACCTGTACTTCTACAGGGGCAGATGCCCCTGTGCAGGTCCCAGCTCTGGTATGATCTAGATGTAGCCAGGAGGAAGATTTCCTGCTTAGCGAGATAGATTCAGGCAGCTTATTACTCCACTGTGCTGGGACAAGTGCAGTGGAGGTTGGTTAACCGATGTGCGAATCCACCTTAATCAAACACTAGATCAAAACACAAACCTGTCCTGCGTTATTTTCTCTAATTCTCTCAAGACCTATCCTGTGCTTTTATCTCTAATTCTCTCCGTTCTCTTCGTTTCAGCCTCTAGGTCTCTTCTCCGTGTGTTCTGTGGCCTTCCTTCAATTCTCTTTCCCTGTGGATTCCACAACAGGGATTGCCCAGGGATACTGACTTGGGTCTTTTGCAGTATGTGATCTATCCAATGGCAACATTTTCCCAAGATTTTCTGTTTCACCTGTTTTCTCTCATAGGTTTTCATTTGTAACTCTGTCAAACCATGTCAGGTTACGAATGTTTCTCTGGGATTTATTGACCAGTTCATGCAATCTCGTAATACCGAGTTTAGCCATCCTCCATCTTTCTGCTCTATTTAAAAGAACCAACTTCCAACTATAATTGAAAACCATTAATTTGGTCCCAAGTGGTCCGCCGTGGTCTTTGTGTATGACAAACATAAGAATAGTACCACTGCCCCACAGAGACAATGTTGTTAGAGGCGACTAACTGTATGAGATGGCATAACACTAGCCATGGATCAGCATAGATGACGTTTAACAGGCTGCGCGTCTACTTTGCTCTAGTCTTTAAGTATATTAAGTTGTATTTGTACATCAGCTAACCACTATCTGCGGCACTTTCCCAATGCAGTGGAGTAATAATCTGCTCGAGTCTAGCCCGCTAAGCAGGAAATCCTCATCTCGGCTACATCCATTTCACATAGAAACGGGACCTGCACAGAGTCATCTGCGTCTGTACAAGTACAGGTTGACTAAGACTAGTTTAGTATGCACTTAGTCGCTCCTCTTCTACCGTGAGGTGTAGAGGTAAAACTAGTTTAGTATGCACTTAGTCGCTCCTCTTCTACCGTGAGGTGTAGAGGTAAGACTAGTTTAGTATGCACTCTAATCATTTTAGCTCCATATATTTTTTAATAACCACCATGTGGTACCCGCGCGACAAAAAAGATACCTCGGGGACGGCCCACTCGCTGGCGAGATTCACTAGAAAAATACAACATTCACGACCCCACAACAGACAGATTACTATCACACTGGACGACACGTAGCGTGACAGAAACAACTGGATCCTGAGTTGGGACCCGCTCAAGGACGACCACCTCTTGACGAAGAACGGGTCGAACTAAGAACTAATATTTTTCAATATGACAAAGTGACCAAAAAAATTATAAATAGGTATGGTCAGATGCCACTGTGAGACGAAACACGAACGAAACTAACGTTATGACAAATGGGTCTTCATCAGGCTAATAATGAACTTGCGAATCGCAGAAGAAGGAAAGAATATTTAAATGGGAGATGTTAACAAATAAGGAGAAAATAGGGTAGTTAACTGAGAAAACACCAGATCTCTCCTGTCGAGTCCAATACAGGATACAAAATGACAGACAAAGGGGAGAAGTGGATAAGGTGTAAAAAGTGGGAAACTGTTGGGTAAGCCAGATATTGAAACAAGACATAGGTAGTTATTGTTGTTGAATGCCTGCAATGAGTAGGATGACTGGTGGGTTGTTGTAGCTTTCCTCACATCCTGAGCGTGTTAATGAAGGTGGATTTTACTATGCTTGACTTCATCTGTGAATCGCTGACTACAATGGGGATCACATCAATCCATCACCGCGTTAGCCAGGCTGCAATGAAAACAGCCTGTTTCCAGGAAGGACTACGGGGAAGCCAAGGTGAGGATCTTGGCCAGTATGTTTTGCCTGACCCTGACTAACATTTCTGATCAGTACATTTTGCCTTACCCTGACTAACATGTCTGACCAGTATATTTTGCCTGGCCCTGACTAACATGTCTGATCAGAATATTTTGCCTGACCCTGACTAACATGTCTGACCAGTATATTTTGCCTGACCCTGACTAACATGTCTGATAAGTATATTTTGCTTGACTGTGACTAACATGTCTGATCAGTATATTTTGCCTGACCCTGACTAACATGTCTGACCAGTATATTTTGCCTGACCCTGACTAACATGTCTGATAAGTATATTTTGCCTGACTGTGACTAACATGTCTGATCAGTATGTTTTGTCTGACCAGACGTTAGTCTTCCTTCCCATGACAGATAGAGAACAGAGAAAAGGAGCAGACAGATAGATGGAGTCCGGTATAAGATAAGATGATTCAAGAAAAGGTATGAAGATATTAATGCCATGTGGCTGAAGGCAAGCCATGAGAAAGATAATGTCTGTTCTCAAGTTCGAATCGATGACGATCGTCAGAGAAGCAAGAAACTAAATCTGTGACAATAACATCTGATTTACTCCGGTGCTCATGACCACTGAAGTGGCTCATACTCATCTGTCTTACTTATGGCGCTTTCTAGGTATGTAGAGCTCTCTCATCATCATCATGTAGCATGTCCTTTATAGAACGTCGCTCACATCACAGTCTGTCTGAAAGAAAATCTTTTCCTTGTCAAAACTCCAGCCTCCGCCACAGCCATACCCAGGCATTTCTGGATATCTTGGTGCCATCGTCTTCTTGGTCTACCCCTTTCTCTTTTACCTGGCACCATACCTTCCATCTCTGTTCTCTCAAGACTGTTGTGTCTCTTGATGTGACCAAAGTATTTGCATTTTCTGGCAAAAATGGAATTGATAAACCAGTTCTCCTCAATGCTCAACTCTTGCCGAATGTCTGTATTTGTCTTTTTTTCTATCCAGGGTATTCTGAGGATCTTTCTGTAACATTTTGACTTGAAGAATTCGATTCTTTGTCTAGAATTTTTGGTAAACGACCATGATTCGCAGCCATAAGCTGCCACAGGAAAAACACAGGCTCTCAAGACTTTCACTTTTGTCGCTTTGTTGGTGCTCTGCCATAATTTCTTCAGGCTGTTCAGCCTCTGCATTGCCATGGCTAATCTTCATATTTCTTTCGAGCAGTCACCATTTCTGTTAATTCTGGAGACCAGATATTCAAAATGCGTGACCTGATCTATTTCCTCACCACCCACTAGAAATTTATGTTGATATTGTGTTTTGTCTGTGTTCATTATCTTTGTTTTGTTTATGTTTATAAACAGGTTTTGATCTTTACTGTCCCATTTACGGTTCTCTACATCTTCCAATGATGTTCCTATCAGCTTGATCAGTGTTATCAGACAAACAAAATGGAGCAAGGCAGCAAAGTCATGAATGAGACAACACAATTTATATTCAATAGGTTCATTCACCTTTTATAATTCACATTACAAATAAAATAACTTCATTGAAAAAAAAGGACATCACGTCACTCAAGGCAGACTAAATAAATGAACTTTGTTCTTTTCAGCAAATGTTTCAGGCTGTCTATACTAATGGTTTCTGTAGCACACTAGTTATATACACTCAAGCAGTCGTCTCCTGTAAACCTCACAGCTCTCACCCATGTTTGACGTGGAATTCCTGCAGCCTTTGGTATCCCTGATTGATCAATTGTAGAGTCATTATTATTCCCTTACACCTGCAGCCTTTGGTATCACTGATTGATCAATTGTAGAGTCATTATTATTCCTTTACACCTGCAGCCTTTGGTATCACTGATCAATTGTAGAGTCATTATTATCATTTACAGTCTAACTTTTTAAACATGAACTATATTCTCATAAGACCTGGGAGATACTTCTACGATTCATTTATATACTATTTATTTACTAATCAGATGTATATGCTTGTTCAGTACGAGGGTACTTAATAAATATGTCCACAAATTACAATTCTTTTTTTTATTTTGAATATTGAAATTCGAACTTGAAAACTATTATTGCACTTAGATTATCCTTTATTTCTCTCTACCAATTTTGATACTTATTCCGTCGATTGTTCAGTGCACTAAACCTGCAGCATAGGAGACTTTGGTCTACTGTCTCAGCCCCATTTGCGTTCAACCTCTTTGTTATTTGTAAAAGATCTCCAGCCAAGAAGAAATCATGCATTATTCTGTAGGCTAAACCATGCAAACTCCCTATTGCAATTGCTACTGTCTATCGTTACTCGTCTGAGCTCGAAACATTTCATCCGTCGCACGGATGCTTCTGTTGCAGTCTGAACAAGACGACAAAGGTCGGGCTTCATCTACAAATTTTGAGGTCCCTTAAGAAAATGTATCGACCTAGATATGCATGGCTTTACGCGACATACACCGTAAAATCCTTTTGTCCAATCAAAAAACATACAACAGTATGCTGTTCTTTGATTGCAAAGATGTCATTCTGTATATCAGGTGTACAAGCGCATGCACCAACTAACTAACGAACATAAAATAAACCGAATAGGCCTTGCTATTATCATGCACTGATAAAGCGACAGGATAAGAATATCAATGTTAGTGAACATTATGTTGAGAAATAAGGGACAATGTAAGTGAACATTATGTTGAGAAATAAGGGACAATGTAAGTGAACATTATGTTGAGAAATAAGGGACAATATAAGTGAACATTATGTTGAGAAATAAGGGACAATGTAAGTGAACATTATGTTGAGAAATAAGGGACAATGTAAGTGAACATTATGTTGAGAAATAAGGGACAATATAAGTGAACATTATGTTGAGAAATAAGGGACAATGTAAGTGAACATTATGTTGAGAAATAAGGGACAATATAAGTGAACATTATGTTGAGAAATAAGAGACAATGTAAGTGAATATTATGTTGAGAAATAAGGGACAATGTAAGTGAACATTATGTTGAGAAATAAGGGACAATGTAAGTGAACATTATGTTGAGAAATAAGGGACAATGTAAGTGAACATTATGTTGAGAAATAAGGGACAATGTAAGTGAACATTATGTTGAGAAATAAGGGACAATGTAAGTGAACATTATGTTGAGAAATAAAGGACAATGTAAGTGCAATAACAATAGTTTTCACGTTCGTATCTCACAGTATTTTATTTTAATAGCCATTTGTGGAGATAGTGTGGATGCAAATGAATATAGTAAAGATCAAAACCTGTTTATAAACATAAATAAAACAAAGATAATGACCACTGACAAAACACAATGTCAGCATAAATTTACAGTGGGTGGTGAGGAAATAGATCATGTCACACATTTTGAATATCTGGGCTCCAGAATTGACAAAAATGGTGACTGCTCGAAAGAAATCAGAAGAAGACTAGCCACGGCAATGCAGAGACTGAACAGCCTGAAGAAATTATGGCAGAGCACCAACAAAGCGACAAAAGTGAAAGTCTTGAGAGCCTGTGTTTTTCCTGTGGCAGCTTATCGCTGCAACTCATGGACAATTACCAAAACTTCCAGACAAAGAATGGAATCCTTCGAGTCAAAATGCTACAGAAAGATCCTCAGAATACCCTGGACAGAGAAAAAGACAAACACAGACATTCGGCAAGAGTTGAGAATTGAGGAAAACTGGTTTATCAATTCCCTTTTGGCTAGAAAATGTAAATACTTTGGTCACATCAAGAGACACAACGGTCTCAAGAGAACAGTGATGGATGGTATGGTGCCAGGCAAAAGAGGAAGGGGTAGACCAAGAAGATGATGGCACCAAGATATCCAGGAATGCCTGGGTATGACAATGGCGGAGGCTAGAGTTTGGGCAAGGGACCAAGTTTCTATCAGACAGACTGCGATGGGAGCGACGTTCTGTAAAAGACATGCTACATGATGAGCTATTTGTAACCTATTTTCTGACTCTTATTGACTAGCCCTCACAAATTTTAAAGAAGAAAAAAATGTAAAGTTTCCAATTGAAGTACACTCATACTTACAAGTATTATCATCTAGTCATTTCTTGTTTTACCATAACCCACTTGTCCAGTCTATCAGTATTTATTTTTCTCAAACATTCCTGGCGTTCCTGCTTATTTCCGCAACCAACAGACGCAATTCATATCCAAGTGAACCTCGTTCGAATAACTTCCAATCTGTGTTCATCCTTACTGCCCTAATTTGTTAGTTGTTGTCAACTGCATTATCCTTTGCCCTGTTGAAAGTGTTCTGTCATAAGCTAGGTTTAGCTCAAATAACGCATTTGAGACATACTTAAAATCATCATACCTTTGTTTTACATTAAATCGGTTATCTCCCCTGTACTGGCGTTATGTTTGTGCTGCTAGCTATCTTCAAGGCCATGCACTTGTCTGCCAACCCATCCTGGACAAAACACTCTAACTGTTCTGTCACCGGGTTGTAACATACATGAACTTTATTATGCATCTAAGGTGGGTTGTGGATGTGGTTGGTTGTCTTATCATATCAAACAAACTGCTACAAAAAAGACAACTTCAAGGGCACATACATGTTTTGGCTCAAGATTATTGGAATTTGGGGAACTGTAGCGGATGTCCCATGCTCCTATCGAGGCAAGGATGGAAGGTTGACAGAAGTATAAATCATATGAAGGAAGGTTGACGGTGATCACATGAAAGAATGTTGACGGTTCTCACATGAAGGAAGGTTGACGGTTATCACATGAAGGAATGTTGACGGTTATCACACGAAGGAAGGTTGACGGTTATCACACGAAGGAAGGTTGACGGTGATCACATGAAGGAATGTTGACGGTTCTCACATGAAGGAAGGTTGACGGTTATGACATGAACGAAGGTTGACGGAAGTATAAATTACATGAAGGAAGGTTCACGGTTATCACATGAACGAAGGTTGACGGAAGTATAAATCACATGAAGGAAGGTTGACATTTATCACATGAAGGAAGGTTGACAGGTATCACATGAAGGAAGGTTGACAGGTATCACATGAAGGAAGGTTCACAGAAGTGTAAATCACATGAAGGAAGGTTGACAGTTATGACATGAAGGAAGGTTGACGGTTATCACATGAACGAAGGTTGACGGAAGTATAAATTACATGAAGGAAGGTTCACGGTTATCACATGAACGAAGGTTGACGGAAGTATAAATCACATGAAGGAAGGTTGACATTTATCACATGAAGGAAGGTTCACAGAAGTGTAAATCACATGAAGGAAGGTTGACAGTTATCACAGGAAAAAGAGTTGACAGCTATCACATCAAAGAAGATTGACAGTTATCAGTTATCACATCAAAGACTGTTGACAGTTATCATAAGAAGGGTTGACAGTTATCACATCGAAGAAGGTAGACAGTTATCACAAGAAGGGTTGACAGTTATCACAAGAATGGTTGACAGTTGTCCCAAGAAGGGTTGACAGTTATCACATCAAAGACCGTTGATAGTTATGACAAGAAGGGTTGACATGAAGGAAGGTTGACAGTTATCACAAGATGAAGGGCTGACAGCTATCACATCAAAGGAGATTGACAGTTATCAGTTATCACATCAAAGACTGTTGACAGTTATCATAAGAAGGGTTGACAGTTATCACATCGAAGAAGGTAGACAGTTATCACAAGAAGGGTTGACAGTTATCACAAGAATGGTTGACAGTTGTCCCAAGAAGGGTTGACAGTTATCACATCAAAGACGGTTGATAGTTATGACAAGAAGGGTTGACATGAAGGAAGGTTGACAGTTATCACAAGATGAAGGGCTGACAGCTATCACATCAAAGAAGATTGATATTTATCATAACAAAGAGGGTTGACAGCTATCACTTGAAGAAAGGTTGATAGTTATCACATATAGGAAGGTTGACAGTTATGACATGAAGGGTTAACAGTTATCACATGTAGGAGGAACATTGCCAGTTATCACATTAAGTAATGTTGACAGTTATCACATGATGGAAATGAATGTCTTGGCCCTGGCTTATATCAAGGAGACCAATAACAAATGTGACCCTATGCTTCTACTGCAACAAGAGACAGAATGATAATGATGATGATGATGATGATTTTTAATAATCAGCATGCAGGGATGTATCTATGTGGATTCAAGCAGATGGCATCACTGGTGTTCTCCAGACACGACAGTAGGTAGAACATTATTGAGTCTGACACTGTGGAGTACTTTGGCAGCTTTGCTAAATTAGCTTTCAGCTGCCGGATGTGGCATCCATTCTCTGCATCTGTGGAGAGTTAGGGTTAAAAACTAGATAGTTTGTTCAAAACTAGAGCATTATAGATCAAAACTAGTGTTAAAGCGCAAAATTAGAGACTTAGAGTTCAAAACAAGGTATTCAATGTTCAAAACTAGAAAGTTAAAGTTGAAAACTAGAGACTTAAAGTTCAAAACTAGAGACTTAAAATTCAAAACTAGAGACAAAGTTCAAAACTAGAGACTTAAAGTTGAAAACTAGAGACTTAAGGTTCAAAACTAGAGACTTTAAGTTGAAAACTAGAGACTTAAAGTTCAAAACTAGAGACTTAAAATTCAAAACTAGAGACAAAGTTCAAAACTAAAGACTTAAAGTTCAAAACTAGAGACTTAATGTTCAAAACAAGGTATTCAATGTTCAAAACTAGAGACAAAGTTCAAAACTAGAGACTTAAAGTTCAAAACTAGAGACTTAATCTTCAAAACAAGGTATTCGATGTTCAAAACTAGAGACTTAAAGTTCAAAACTAGAGACTTAAAGTTCAAAACTAGAGACTTAATGTTCAAAACAAGGTATTCGATGTTCAAAACTAGAGACTTAAAGTTCAAAACTAGAGACTTAAAGTTCAAAACTAGAGACTTAATGTTCAAAACAAGGTATTCAATGTTCAAAACTAGAGACTTAAAGTTCAAAACTAGAGACTTAAAGTTCAAAACTAGAGACTTAATGTTCAAAACAAGGTATTCAAAGTTCAAAACTAGAGACTTAATGTTCAAAACAAGGTATTCAATGTTAAAAACTAGAAAGTTAAAGTTCTAAACTAGATAGTTAAAGTTCTAAACTAGATAGTTAAAGTTCTAAACTAGATAGTTAAAGTTCTAAACTAGATAGTTAAAGTTCTAAACTAGATAGTTAAAGTTCTAAACTAGAAAGTTAAAGTTCTAAACTAGATAGTTAAAGTTCTAAACTAGATAGTTAAAGTTCTAAACTAGATAGTTAAAGTTCCAAACTAGATAGTTAAAGTTCTAAACTAGAGAGTTGGTGTTCTGAAACCTAGTTTATTCTACAAGCAATCAGAAGCGAATTGACACCTTCCTAATGCAGTCAGACTAGTTTATTCTACAAGCAATCAGAAGCGAATTGACACCTTCCTAATGCAGTCAGAGGTGCATTCTTGTGATCCATTGGAAGGATTGGGTCTCAAACTTTGAAGTCACCTGATAAATAGGCCCCAAAAACACACCATCCTAAACTATCACTATTTGGTCCTATTTGGACATGTGCCCGATTTGCCAAAGATGTCCCAGCTCTTGAAACAGACCATGGACATAAAGCATGGAAAACGACCCTATCATGGATTAAAGTTCAACCACAGCCATCCACGCACCACATGGTTAGGTCAAATTGAAAAGACATCATCCTCATTGCATGCAGATTGGGCCTTAGCGGCTCATTGTGATCATGGACGATTCGCCCTTGTCATTTGCGCGGACTACCTACCTACCTCTGATTCATTTCTGAAATTATTGAGCATTCTTTTTTCTTTTTTTTAAATGTAATGAGGTCCTTTTTCCTCGATTAACTCCTGCTAAGCTTCTAGCCCAGTAAGGTCCTCGAAGGTGACTGTGCGCTTCAGGTGTTTGTCTGTTCCACACAGCTTTTCGAGCATGGTCGCTCCCCCAGAGTCGGAGTACCTCTCTTTGATCTGCATAAGTGGGGCAGTTCTGCAGGATATGTTCTGGTGTTTGCTTGGGTGCTCCACAATCGCACATGGCGGTGTCTCTGAGACCCATTCTGTAGTGGTGGGCCCTGATCTGAAATGTCCCGTTCTGAGTCTGAAGATCTTTGTCTGCCCATCTCTGCCAAGTTAGTCTATGCTGGTTTGCATTCTTTTAGCTCGTCTCTCCATTCCATCGTTGTGGTTCGTTTTATGACTGTGTTTTTGACCCTTTTAATGGGGTCCACATAAAGCTCTCAATGTCTCAGTCTATAATTCCCAAGCTACAAGTGGTGGACCATGTTTTTCTCACTAATCCAGCTGAAGGTTAGGGTTTCAATCCATAGTTGGAATCTGGACAGCAGATGAAATTCAGGCAATCTCTTTTTTTCCTCTGCAGACTTGGACAGGGATGAGCCCACTCTCAGAGTAAAAATGTGTTAAAGACGGAAATAATGGGCTTAGAAGGTCCACGGGAAACTACCCATTTCTCGCTATTTATGAATGAGCACACCTTTTCTGCAATCTGTTCACTAAAGCAAAGAACAAGCATATAGAACTCATGTGCTGCGGAAGCACCTGAATGCATTCGTAGATCTATGAATCAAAGTTATAACTTACTATTGCCAGTTTGACATTCACTCTTGAGAAGGGACATGACTCTGACAGCCATAGGACAGTCTGATCGTATAATCTGAAATGAGAAATGATACTATCAATTGTTTCCAACCAACTCATACTATTTTCTTAATGAATGGCGATATGTTTGCTGATAGCCAGTTACAGTGGGTTTTCATACATCCAGGAGCATACTCAAGAACATGGACTTAGGTCCTCCTGACTGTAGTGCAATTCTAGACATCGTTACGCCTATTATTTTCTATTTCGTCTTCTTCTTCTCCGTTCGTTCTCAACCTACCGCTACCAAGCCCTGAACAGGGCTTCGCAAGTATGAAGTAGTCCAGAGAACGGAATTGCATTGTGTCGCTAGTTTACAGCTTGACTGCGATATTTGCACCTTTCGGTTCGACACATCCGTCATCGGCGGATGTGATATTTCTAACTGCCAAGGAATTGTTAACGTGCTCGACACTGAACACTAGAGTTTGATCTCACTACCCAGAAATCAGGGCAATTTTTACCAGAAGATCCGCGTGAACAAATCTTAGTCGTCACCGTTATTCGAGCCTGTGGCCTCCCGCACCCGAGGCAGACACCTTACCTCGAGACCACAAATCGCCCTCCCCACCACACTTACACTCTCTCATATACTCTCTTTCCCCATGCATACACCGACGGTTCTGTAACAAACACAACACAGAATGGAGGGGCAGGGGTATTCCTGAGCCTACCAAATGGTAGAAAAATAACACTGTCAATGGTAACTGGAAAATACTCAAGCAATTTCAGAGCGGAGGCAGAGGCACTGAGGGCTGCAGCAGAAGCAATGATGACAGGTAAAAGGAATGAAAGCCAGATAGTCCTGTTCAGAGATGCCCTGGCCAAAGTCACAGCACTTAAAAGCCAGAAAAATACTGAACTTAATGATTTAAGAGCAGTACTCTGTCAACTATGCCAGCAGACCGCACCAAAAAGAGTAGTGGTACAGTGGGTTCCATCCCATTGTAACGTCCAAGGCAACGAGGAGGCAGACAGACTGGCAAAAGAAGGGGCAAGACTACCACAACCAGATCCTAGTGTGACCTACGAAGAGTCAAAAAGGCTCATTAGAGCCAGATACATGACCAAATGGGAAACAGAACATACTGGCTACAAAAAATGATGCCTATTACCAATTGAACAGAAGAGAGCAGGCCGTGGTTTTCAGACTCCGCACAGGCCACAACAGACTGAGGTACCACCTATTCAATAAACTGAAGATAGGTGGCACTGACGAATGCAGTTGTGGTACAGGAAAAATGACCACTGAACATCTGCTGCAAAACTGCCCGAAATACGATGACCAGAGAAAGCACATGTGGCCATCACCAGTGGCAACACTAGACAAGCTCTATGGCAGTGTCGACAGCCTCAGGATGACCGCTGCTTTTTTCGAAAAAATACAGGTTGACGTTTGACAGCGTACGAAGAAGATATACTCTCTTTCACTCTATCAGACATGCATTCTCTCTTTCACTATCCATCTCACACTCGGTTTATGGGACTGCTTCCCTGGCCGTTGACCTCCCCCAGTCCACCTATCAAACAGCAGCTGTTTGATGTCAGAGGCGTGTCTCCCAGAAATGTTATCTTATTTGACTACCCAGTCTTTCCTACCTGACTTAGAATTTGACTTTATTCTGTTGACTGTACAGAGTTGCCCTCACCTCGTAGGTTTCTGTCGTTGTCTGCAGCTGGTATATGCTTCCTTTGGTCTTTTCTATACAACATAGTGACGACTTGATGACATTCAGGTATGATTCATGGTTTTCTTGATCACCTTCCTGATAAATAGTGAACAAATAATGAATTGCAGGGTATAGACGTCTTAAGGAAAATACATTATCAGAACAAAATATTTACCCATGTTATGTTACACATAATCGACATCACTTTAATTTGGCAGACCTAAAGGTGGTTAGTGTATCTCTCAGAAAATGATGAATGGGTATTATGTGGCAGAGTGTAACATCCTGGCAACAATATCAACATGTCACTTGTGATTTATAACTGGTAGAGTGTACAGTCGGCATGCGAGGAAGCTTTTTCATTTTCATCTGGGCTGCCTAAGGAAACTGTTGAACATTATTTTTTCCATGTTCGTTCTCAATCTCCCACTACCAAGCCCTGAACAGTGCTTTGCAAGTAGCAGGATGTAGTTCGGAGATTGGTAATGCATTGTGTTGCTAGTTTACAGCTTGACTGCGATATTTGCACCCTTCGGTCCGACACATCCGTCTTCGGCAGGACTGCTGAACATAAAATGGCAATATAGGATTACAGATGTAGAAGTTCTTTCGCAGGCTGGCATGACAAGCAGATTAGATAGACTGGCCATGTTGTCCACATGTCAGATGAGCAGCTTCGAAAGAAAATATCCTAAGGTGATCTTGAGTCAGACAAGCGAGCTCGCAGTGGCCAAATAAAACGTTACAAAGACACTCTGAAAGCCTCACTGAAGGACTGCGACACTGGCACTGATGGTTGGGAGAACATTGCTGCTGATCGCTCTACCTGGCATAGTAAAGTCTCCTCCGGTATGGCACATATGGAGCAGACAGGAATCACGGAAGCTGCACAGAAATGAGTGACACGAAAGGCAAGAGAAGAGTTGCCTCCGCCTGACGGTCAGACAGTGCTTCTCTACCCTCAATATTTGAGGCGCGGTGGGGGGGCGTGGTAATAGGGTGTGGTAAGTGGCTGAGAGCTAGAAAATTTGGGGCAGGGTGGGGGTGGGAGGTGGCAAGTGGCTGAGAGCTAGAACATTTTGGGCAGGGTGGGGGTAGGAGGTGGCAAGTGGCTGAGAGCTAGAACATTTTGGGCAGGGTGGGGGTGGGAGGTGGCAAGTGGCTGAGAGCTAGAAAATTTGGGGCAGGGTGGGGGTGGGAGGTGGCAAGTGGCTGAGAGCTAGAAAATTTGGGGCAGGGTGGGGGTGGGAGGTGGCAAGTGGCTGAGAGCTAGAAAATTTGGGGCAGGGTGGGGGTGGGAGGTGTCAAGTGGCTGAGAGCTAGAAAATTTGGGGCAGGGTGGGGGTAGGAGGTGGCAAGTGGCTGAGAGCTAGAAAATTTTGGGCAGGGTGGGGGTAGGAGGTGGCAAGTGGCTGAGAGCTAGAAAATTTGGGGCAGGGTGGGGGTGGGAGGTGGCAAGTGGCTGAGAGCTAGAAAATTTGGGGCAGGGTGGGGGTGGGAGGTGGCAAGTGGCTGAGAGCTAGAAAATTTGGGGCAGGGTGAGGGTGGGAGGTGTCAAGTGGCTGAGAGCTAGAAAATTTGGGGCAGGGTGGGGGTAGGAGGTGGCAAGTGGCTGAGAGCTAGAACATTTTGGGCAGGGTGGGGGTAGGAGGTGGCAAGTGGCTGAGAGCTAGAACATTTTGGGCAGGGTGGGGGTAGGAGGTGGCAAGTGGCTGAGAGCTAGAACATTTGGGGCAGGGTGGGGGTAGGAGGTGGCAAGTGGCTGAGAGCTAGAACATTTGGGGCAGGGTGGGGGTAGGAGGTGGCAAGTGGCTGAGAGCTAGAACATTTGGGGCAGGGTGGGGGTGGGAGGTGGCAAGTGGCTGAGAGCTAGAACATTTGGGGCAGGGTGGGGGTAGGAGGTGGCAAGTGGCTGAGAGCTAGAACATTTGGGGCAGGGTGGGGGTAGGAGGTGGCAAGTGGCTGAGAGCTAGAACATTTGGGGCAGGGTGGGGGTAGGAGGTGGCAAGTGGCTGAGAGCTAGAACATTTGGGGCAGGGTGGGGGTAGGAGGTGGCAAGTGGCTGAGAGCTAGAACATTTGGGGCAGGGTGGGGGTGGGCGTGGCAAGTGGCTGAGATCTAGAACATTTGGGGCGGGGGGTAGGGGAGGATGTGAGAATGTTAGAGGGATATGAAAAGGCAACAAGAACGTGTGATAGCGTGTGAGAGAAACAGAGAAAGTGAGAGACGCAATATTATAGAGGGAGTAACTGGGAGGGAGGAGGAGTGTGATAGAGGCCGAGAATAGAGACAGAGAAACTCAAGAGATTCAATGGGACAGAGGGAGTGACTGAGAGATGGAGTGTGCGAGAGAGGCATTTAGAGGATAATGTGAGAGAATAAAACGACGGAGATGGTGTAGCATAGAGGGAATGAGAAAGGCATTGACAGAGGACAGAGACAGTGAGAGTTAAACAGGCGAATGTGAGACATGTACAATGACAAAAGAAAAAAAGAGACAGAGAGACGAGGGAAAGACAGGGAGTGAAATACATGGAGATAGAGAGAAAATGAGACAGACAAAGTGATACATCGAGAAAGAGAGACAGACAAAAAAGAGACAGAGAGAAATAGACAGAGAGAAATAGACAGAGAAAAAGAGAGAGAGAGAGAGATGAAGAAAAAAACATGAGAAAGAGAGACAGGGAGAAAGAGACAGGAAGAAAGAGACAGGAAGAAAGAGACAGGAAGAGAGTCAGCGAAAGAGAGACAAGAAGAAAGAGAGAGAAAAAGAGACACGTAGAAAGAGAAAGAGCGTAAGAGACAGGGAGAAAGAGGGACAGGAGACAGAGAGAAAGAAAGACATAGAGAAAGAGAGACATGGCGAAAGAGAGACAGAGAGAGGAAGAAAGAGAGAAGTGGAGAAATAGAGACAGGAAGAAAGAGAGACAAAGAGAAAGAGACACAGAGAGAAAGACAGAAAGAGACATGAAGAAAGAGAGACAGAGAGAAACAGACAGGAAGAGAGACAGAGAGAAAGATGGACAGAGAGAAAGAGAGACAGAGAGAAAAAGAGACAGGAAATAAGAGAGATGAAGAAGGAGAGACGAGTGAAGAATAGACAAATGGAAATGTGTTTCAGAAGACAACGGTAGAAAGCCACGCACAGAAGCCACTATAGAATTGTGGGATTCTAAAGAAATATAGACGTAGAGAGAATGGAGACATGAAAGGTATAGTGAGAGAAAGAAAGAGATAGAGGAGAGAGAGAGAGAAGCAGAGATAGAAGGACGGTGAGAGGGGGAAGGCGAGAGTGATAGAGAGAGTTGGGGTGTGAGAGATAAAAAAACATGTTTAAAAGATTTAGTTAACAACAAGAACGAGAGAAAGAACCAATGAAAGAATCTCTGGAGTCGGACTCAGAGAAGAATTATTAGAGATTAGTCAGTAGGTGGTCAATGGGTAGCACGTCTACCTGCTGCGTGGACTCGTACACGCCGGCGGATTAGACATGGGGGGCGCAGGATGGTGCACCTGGGCACTGAGGTGATGAGTGATACAGCCAATGAATGACTAAGTTGGTGAGTGATCCAGTGTGGGGGCAGGTGCTAGTTGATTGAGTTCAGGTAACAGTTGAAAGTTGATTGAGTTCAGGTGGTAGTTGATTGTTGATTGGATTCATTGGAAAGTTGATTGAGTTCAGTTGAAAGTTGATTGAGTTATGGTGGTAGTTGAAAGTTGATTGAGTTCAGGTGGTAGTTGAAAGTTGATTGAGTTCAGATGGTAGTTGAAAGTTGATTGAGTTCAGGTGGTAGTTGAAAGTTGATTGAGTTCAGGTGGTAGTTAAAAGTTGATTGAGTTCAGGTGGTAGCTGAAAGTTGATTGAGTTATGGTGGTAGTTGAAAGTTGATTGAGTTCAGGTGGTAGTTGATTGTTGATTGCATTCAGTGGAAAGTTGATTGAGTTCAGTTGAAAGTTGATTGAGTTATGGGGGTAGTTGAAAGTTGATTGAGTTCAGGTGGTAGTTGAAAGTTGATTGAGTTATGGTGGTAGTTGAAAGTTGATTGAGTTCAGGTGACAGTTTAAAGTTTATTGAGTTTAGTTGTGGCGATCTGGTGGTCAAATGGATAAGATGCTGGCCTCGTTTTCTGCAGACTTAGCTTTATTTTTTTTTAAACCTGGTCTGCGCACTGTGCCCTGACTGTAGAGGCAAACGCATTTATTAACTAGCTCTACAGAATATCCCACCCCAATTGGTCTCTGGTGAACTCCAGTAATGGATAATTGGAATAATAATTAATTTTAGTAATGTGCTATTATGTAAAGGAACTAGTGATGTGCTATTATGTAAAGGAACTAGTGATGTGCTATTATGTAAAGGAACTAGTGATGTGCTATTATGTAAAGGAACGAGTGATGTGCTATTATGTAAAGGAACGAGTGATGTGCTATTATGTAAAGGAACTAGTGATGTGCTATTATGTAAAGGAACTAGTGATGTGTTATTATGTAAAGGAACGAGTGATGTGCTATTATGTAAAGGAACTAGTGATGTGCTATTATGTAAAGGAACGAGTGATGTGCTATTATGTAAAGGAATGAGTGATGTGTGACTTTTGTAAAGAAATAGCTAATAAATGTGTGACTTTTGTAAAGAAATAGCTAATAAATGTGTGACTTTTGTAAAGAAATAGCTAATAAATGTGTGATTGTGGTAAATGGCTGAATTTATCAATTTCATTACTTAATAAATGATATTTCTTTACAATTATTGAGTGATTTGAAAAGCAGTAGAATAAATAAACTATTTATGCACAATAGATCCTCCACAACATCCCACCATCTCCCAACATCCCACCATCTCCCAACATCCCACCACCATCTCCCAACATCCCACCACCATCTCCCAATATCCCACCACCTTCTCTCAACATCCCACCACCTTCTCCCACCACCTTCTCCCAATATCCCACCACCTTCTCCCAATATCCCACCACCTTCTCCCAACATCCCACCACCATCTCCCAACATACCACCACCTTCTCCCAACATACCACCATCTCCCAACTCTTCTAGTGCCTAAACTGGTCGACACAAAGCCAACACCAGACATCAAGCTGGGACGCATAAGATGATTACCAAACGACATCCAGATTTCAAACATGGTTTCCCACCAAAGGCGTGCTTATAAAACGTGCATGCGTGTGGCCAACGACCGCAGACAACACAATGATGGCTGTCCCCGTGAGTACAACCGGTTCTTGGAGTACAGTACTCGCAATGTTTGCAGATTACTAATATTTCGTGAAGTGACAAGACGTTTTTCTCAATATGCTGGCGCGGAAAAGGTATCCTGGCAACATTATCTGTCACTACAAGCGTGTTGTTGAATGATTATGTGTTTTTGTTCAAACTATTTCTTTGTTTTGCTTGAGTTTAGTTCCTGGGTGTCGGTTATTTGTTAAAGACTCACCCGACCTGATATACCTAAAATGAGTGTGATTACATTATTAGTTCTGACAGGTAAACTTTAATATAAGAACATTAATCCATCTCTTGTCGGCGCTATTCGCAGACAGGCTGACATACTATAAAAACGCTTTGATGTAACCGAAGGACTAAGTATGCGGGCTGAATTAGCTGTGTCCCGCCACAATGAGACGATACATAAACAACAACAAAACAAGGAGCATCATCGATGCTGAAGGCTAAGCTACAGACAACAACATCAGTATGGTTGCTTGAGAGCTTGAACGTCCTTTGTCAGCTTCTATGACTTCCTCTAATTCTTTGATTTGTGTCACTAATTAGCGAGACTTACAACACGTAGCAATCTCGAAGTTCAGCCCCTGCAGATACTAGTGGAGCAGTCCCAGCTACAGTGGTTTGGCCATGTCTGTAGAATGGAAGAAGATCGGATACCAAATCGGCACTGAGGGCGTCAGTGGAAGAAATGGTGACAGGTAAAAGGAATGAAAGCCACATAGTCCTGCTTACAGATGCCCTGGCCGTAATCACAGCACTAAAAAGCCAGAAAAATACTGAACTTAATGATTTAAGAGCAGCACTCTGTCAACTATGCCAGCAGTCCGCACCAAAAAAGGGTAGTGGTACAGTGGGTTCCATCCCACTGCAACATCCAAGGCAACGAGGAGGCAGACAGACTGGCAAAAGAAGGTGCAAGACTACCACAAACAGATACTAGTATGACATGCGAAAAGTCAAAACGGCTTATTAGAGCTAGATACATGACCAAATGGGAAACCGAACATATTGGTTACACCAAAAACGATGCTTATTACCAGTTGAACAGAAGAGAGCAGGTCGTGGTCTTCAGACTTCGCACTGACCACAATAGACTAAGGTACCACCTATTCAACAAATTGAAGATAGGTGGCACTGACGAATACCCGTGTCGTACCGGGAAAATAACCGCTGAACATTTGCTGCAAAACTGCCCGACATAAGAGGATCAGAGAGAGCAGATGTGGCCATCACCAGTGGCAACACTAGACAAGCTCTATGGCAGTGTCGACAGCCTCGGGATGACCGCTGCTTTTTTCGAAAAAATAATGGTTACTGTCTGACTGCGTACGATGAAGAAGAAGAAGGATACCAAATCGGTCATGGGAGATTTTTAAAAAAAAGTCAAGGACGCAGACCCCCAGGACGTCCCAAAGTACGTTGGGAAGACCCATACGAAAGTCCCTAAGTGATCGAGACCTGGATTGGAAAGAGGCCAGGAAAAGGACGGCGGATAGAACAGTGTTTAGGTTCTCTCTGGAAAACCTCTATACCTCACGGTAGAAGATGAGCGACTAAGTAAGTAAGTAATTAGCGAGATTTACAAGCCTGCGTTGTCTATATAGCCTGGCGTTGGTTACCTAGTTTATATTGTTCTGTCTTTATTTTGTCCAGACCCTGATGATGACACTTACACAGAAAATTGTGGCTTGTCGTCTAACAAAAATTATATAAAGATGTATTTTAATATTAATGTGGTTGTTTTATTTCAGCTAGCGTTATATTTGTGTATCTTAAACTGCGTGTATTTTTTCTCGTAATTTAAGTGCATTCGTTTGTCGAACCTATGTCTTGGTGTGTTTCTGTATCTGTACTTCTTGTCCTTGCCAGTCTATGATTATGTACCTCTGTCTTTGTTTCTGTCAACTCGAATTTTGAATTTGTCATTGTCTATGCTTTGTTTATGTACATGTGTCCTTGTCTCTGCTTTGTTTCTGTACCTTTGTCTTTGTAACTTTGCCTGTATATGTTTCTGTAAATAAGTATTTGTTTCTGTACCTTTGTCTTTGTAACTTTGCCTGTATATGTTTCTGTAAATAAGTATTTGCTTCTGTGCCTTTGTCTTTGTAACTTTGCCTGTATATGTTTCGGTAAATAAGTATTTGTTTATGTGCATTTGTCCTTGTCTCTGCTTTGTTTCTCACATGTGTCATTGTCTCTGCTTTGTTTCTGTACCTTTGTCCTTGTCTCTGCTTTGTTTCTGTACCTTTGTCTTTGTAACTTTGCCTGTATATGTTTCTGTAAATAAGTATTTGTTTCTGTACCTTTGTCTTTGTAACTTTGCCTGTATATGTTTCTGTAAATAAGTATTTGTTTCTGTACCTTTGTCTTTGTAACTTTGCCTGTATATGTTTCGGTAAATAAGTATTTGTTTATGTGCATTTGTCCTTGTCTCTGCTTTGTTTCTCACATGTGTCATTGTCTCTCCTTTGCTTATGTACATGTGTCCTTGTCTCTCCTTTGCTTATGTACATGTGTCCTTGTCTCTGCTTTGTTTCTGTACATGTGTCCTTGTCTCTGCTTTGTTTCTGTACATGTGTCCTTCTCTCCTTTGTTTCTGTACATGTGTCCTTGTCTCTGCTTTGTTTCTGTACATGTGTCCTTCTCTCCTTTGTTTCTGTACATGTGTCCTTGTCTCTGCTATGTTTCTGTACATGTGTCCTTGTCTCCTTTGTTTCTGTACATGTGTCCTTGTCTCTGCTTTGTTTCTGTACATGTGTCCTTCTCTCCTTTGTTTCTGTACATGTGTCCTTGTCTCTGCTATGTTTCTGTACATGTGTCCTTGTCTCTACTATGTTTCTGTGCATGTGTCCTTGTCTCCTTTGTTTCTGTACATGTGTCCTTGTCTCTGCTATGTTTCTGTACATGTGTCCTTGTCTCTGCTTTGTTTCTGTACATGTGTCCTTGTCTCCTTTGTTTCTGTACATGTGTCCTTGTCTCTGCTTTGTTTCTGTACATGTGTCCTTCTCTCCTTTGTTTCTGTACATGTGTCCTTGTCTCTGCTATGTTTCTGTACATGTGTCCTTGTCTCCTTTGTTTCTGTACATGTGTCCTTGTCTCTGCTATGTTTCTGTACATGTGTCCTTGTCTCTGCTATGTTTCTGTACATGTGTCCTTGTCTCTGCTATGTTTCTGTGCATGTGTCCTTGTCTCCTTTGTTTCTGTACATGTGTCCTTGTCTCTGCTATGTTTCTGTACATGTGTCCTTGTCTCCTTTGTTTCTGTACATGTGTCCTTGTCTCCTTTGTTTCTGTACATGTGTCCTTGTCTCCTTTGTTTCTGTACATGTGTCCTTGTCTCTGCTATGTTTCTGTACATGTGTCCTTGTCTCTTTTGTTTCTGCACATGTGTCCTTGTCTCCTTTGTTTCTGTACATGTGTCCTTGTCTCCTTTGTTTCTGTACATGTGTCCTTGTCTCTACTATGTTTCTGTACTTGTGTCCTTGTCTCTGCTTTGTTTCTGTATTTATGTCTTTGTAGTTTTGCCTGTATATGTTTCTGTAAATAAGTATTTATTTCTGTACCTTTGCATGATGACGGTGATGAAGAAAAAGTAGATGATGATGAATATGGAGAAGATAATGATGAATTAGACAAAGATAAGCTGCTGAAGACGGATGTGTCGGACCAAAAGGTGAAAATATCGCTGTCATGCGACACAACGCATTCCGTTCTCCGGACTACATCCTGCTACTAGCAAAGCCCTGTTCAGGGCTTGGTAGCGGGAGATTAAGAACGAACGAAGAAGAAAAAGAATAAGACAAAGACAAGAAGGAGATGGAAAAATCGTAGCAGTATGAAAACGAGAAGAACAAAATTGTGGAGGAGGAAGAAGAAGAAAACAATAAGAAGACCGTGATGATGATGAAGGAGAAGAAGAAGAAGAAGAAGAAGAAGAAGAAGAAGAAGAAAAAGAAGGAAGAAGAAGAAGGAGGAAGAAGAAGAAGGAGGAGGAAGAAGAAGAAGGAGGAGGAGGAAGAAGAAGGAGTAGGAGGAAGAAGAAGGAGGAGGAGGAAGAAGGAGGAGGAGGAAGAAGAAAAAGAAGGAAGAAGAAGGAGGAGGAGGAAGAAGAAGAAGGAGGAAGAAGAAGAAGAAGAAGGAAGAAGAAGAAGGAAGAAAAGAAGAAGGAAGAAGAAGAAGAAGAAGGAAGAAGAAGAAGGAAGAAGAAGAAGAAAGAAGAAGAAGAAGGAAGAAAAGAAGAAGGAAGAAGAAGAAGAAAGAAGAAGTTGAAGAAGGAAGAAGAAGAAGGAAGAAGAAGAAGAAGGAAGAAAAAAAGAAGGAAGAAAAAAAGAAGGAAGAAGTAGAAGAAGAAGAAGAAGGAAGAAAAGAAGAAGGAAGAAAAGAAGAAGGAAGAAGAAGAAAGAAGAAGTTGAAGAAGGAAGAAGAAGAAGAAGAAGAAGGAAGAAAAAAAGAAGGAAGAAGTAGAAGAAGAAGAAGAAGGAAGAAAAGAAGAAGGAAGAAGTAGAAGAAGAAGAAGAAGGAAGAAAAGAAGAAGGAAGAAGAAGAAGAAGAAGAAGAAGAAGGAAGAAGAAGTTGAAGAAAGAAGAAGTAGAAGAAAGAAGAAGAAGGAAAACGAAGAAGAAGAAGAAGAAGAAGGCAGAAGAAGAAAGAAGAAGGAAGAAGTAGAAGAAAGATGAAGAAGAAGAAAGAAAAGAAGAAGAAGGAAGAATAAGAAGGAAGAAGTAGAAGAAAGAAGAAGTAGAAGAAAGAAGAAGAAGAAAGAAGAAGAAGAAGGAAGAAGAAGAAGAAAGAAGAAGGAAGAAGAAAGAAGAAGAAAAAGGAAGAAAAGAAGAAGGAAGTAGAAGAAGGAAGAGGAAGAAGAAAAAAGAAGAAAGAAGTAGAAAGAAGAAGGAAGAAGGAAGAAAAGAAGAAGGAAGAAGAAAGAAGGAAGAAAAGAAGAAGGAAGAAGAAGAAGGAAGACAAGGAGAAGGAAGAAGAAGAAAGAAGGAAGAAGAAGAAGAAAGAAGAAGAAGGAGGAAAAGAAGAAGGAAGAAGAAAAATGGAAGAAGAAGAAGGAAGAAGAAGAAGAAGAAAGAAGAAGAAGAAGAAGAAGAAGGAAGAAGAAAGATGAAGAAGAAGAAGGAAGAAGAAGAAGAAGAAGAAGAAGAAGAAGGAAGAAAAGAATAGAAGAAGAAGAAGAAGGAAGAAGTAGAAGAAGGAAGAAAAGAAGAAGAAGAAGAAGAAGAAGGAAGAAAAGAATAGAAGAAGAAGAAGAAGGAAGAAGTAGAAGAAGGAAGAATAAGAAGGAAGAAGAAGA